>OX335674.1:21606737-22268475 GCA_946894065.1 Acleris literana
AAAGCGCCTATTCGCTTAGATAATACCAACATAATTTACCTATATCCACTCGTATCACACTTGCATGCTATGCAGTTCTTGAGTTACGACCGAACGTACGGACGTACTCGTAAATAGCCCTCGTTCCCGCCACCTGTTACTTTATCGATGGCCGTATTATCTGCGAGAGTAAACAGCCCTTAAAAACAGGGTATGTTTAAATGGGTATCATTTTATATATTAGTGAGGACATGAAGTTAGAATAGGTTTGAAGCAGTACCTTACTTTATGAAATGAAGTTTTTATTTTTATATTATTTTAGTCTAAGGGCCAAAGATTTTTGCAATCTCGAGACTAAAATCTTAAGACTACTGCTAACCCTGATGACTAAGATGGAATGTCTCTATGGAATTGAATTTTGAAATTATGATAAATTCTAAAAAAAAAAAATTATAAACATAATTAACTGCCTTGTGTTTAACAGGTACTTGATGATATTGCATATAATGAAGCAGTAATTAAATCTGTGTAGCAAGATTTAAAAGAATCAAAATTTTTTTTTTCCTAAAACGCCATTGGAGTCAATCACTTGTTTAATACCAACACTATCGCTTGAGAAATTAGTTTACGCTCAACATTCCAAAAAATCTTTATAGCCCATTTACATCTAAGGAACATCTGAATTTGACTATCGTCAACATTAAGTTTACCTGTCAATACGCCTACCTAATTAAACCTTCATTTTTTTTAAGTATTATGCGATCAACATAACTTCTTAGAGATCCTTTATTTTAAGGTACGTCAATTTTTTAGCAAAATTTACAACAAAAACAAATCTAAACTCTCATAACACCAAAACACACGTCCCTTCAGATCAAACACATTTTCAATTCTCATCAAAAAAGCAAAACGTTATGACGGGGGCTAATAAAAAGTGGCGATATTGTCCGTTCGCGCAATACCGTAATGAACAGCCTGTATGGAGGCCATTTAATCTCGCACCTGTATCAGGCTGTATATGGGCGGACGCTGGTTATGAGCGGTAGCGATTTTGAGCAAGAAATTTTGACGATTTCCACCACATAACATAAGAGGTGTCCTAAAAATATTGGTTAACACACGTCATTGTCATCAATGCGTAAAAGTAACAGACAATCTGTTTATTAAGTCTTACTGATTGATTCACCAATCAGTTTTAATAAAAAAATATAGAAAAGTGACCAAAAAAAACACATCTTACCATGTTTTCAGGTGATTATTCTACGCATTATTCTGCCTTACTAGTATTTTACGTTTCGGTGTGATTTATGCTTATATATTAGCTATAGCAAGATTTAAAAAAAAAACTTTCGAAATTTTGGCAATAAGATGGCGTGACCCTAACCTTTAATTTTAAAATAGCTGATTTTGTTGAAAAATCGTAGTGATTCCCTTAAAAGTAATCAAACACGACATTTACCCGCTTACTAATAAACGTTGAGTAACGGTGGTATAGCTATACAATGTTTTGTCCTTATCTGTCATTGTGACATTTGAATTTGACAGATAAGGACAAAACATTGTATAGGTATACTACCGTTACTCAACGTTTATTAGTAAGGGGGTTAGGGTAGAAGTACCGGTTTTGGCCAACTTTACACCGGTTTTGACCACTCTAAATTTTAACTAATATCTAAAGCATTATGGAATTACAAACATAGTTTATATTTTATCTTCATATTAATCTTCAGTCCTAACTATTTATGAATATTATTTTTAACTGTACAGTATTTTTGATGCTCATTTCAACCTTAAATGGCCAAAAAGGGTACAGTAGCCAAAACCGGTACTTCTACACTACATGAGACGTTTAGAACATTTACGAAGCCCAGCATATCTCAACGTACAACCACCTCACTTATTTTCTGTCTCCTCAACAACATATTCTCAGAACTCAAAAAAAAACCACTCCTCAATCCGCTACCCTCTTCTCCTTCAAAACCCAGTAGACATGCATGGGTCACTCGCTAAACGGTCGGCAGTTAGTCCTAAATAAATACGCTCAGCCATCTGCGTAAGGGAGTTGCCGCATTAAAACATTGTTTAGGCCAACACGTGCGATTAGGACCGTAATGCTGACTCCTGCCTATGAGTTTTGTTTTTTCTCGATCCCAATCTCGGTCCGAAATGGTGATATGCGATTATGTCGAGGCTGTTTTGTGACTCTGTTGTTGGTTTTCTTTCATGTTTTTTTTTTTAGAAACATATAGTAGCTTAATAATTATTTAATACAATTCCTTTTAGGTACATATCTGAGCTATATCCCATATCAATATTATACAAGTGTCTGATACCAAGTGTTATTATGATACTAGTGTCTGATTAGCAGAATGCGAATACTCAATTTAGTTAGGAAGCCTCGTTCACGTAAGGGATCAACTTAAATTGGACGAAAGTATTGAAAAGTGCTGCTAGACGTCAGTGAACGTCATGAGTTAATAGAATATAAATACATACAGCAAGGATTTTTTTCTGATTTAACCAATTAAGTAAACCTATTTATTACCGATTAACCTTCAACTAGATTTTGAGTTAATCAAGAAAAAAAAGGACTCCCCATTACTTTTATCTCTACTCCAATAAAACGCCAGCAAGAAATCTACAGATAAATCTACAGAGCGTCGAACTTCAATATTCGAAACTCTGTGTTATCTGTGCAATGTAACTTTTCCGCCAATCGCGAACGTCAATGTCTGCGGTGAAGAAATTAAAAGTTAGTTTGCCCCGGGCGCTCGCCGGCGCCGGTCGTGAGATAGTTTGATTACTAAGATGAGAAGTTTAAGGATGAATTTTGACTTCTTATTATTAAAATTATTATTGCATTTCAAAAGAAACGTTTACGAGTATACTTAACCTACGTAATATTTTTTATTTATTAGTTAGGTTAAGTTTAGAAACATAGGTTTTAGTAAGAAGATCAATCAATCGTCAACGTCAATCAATCTAAAGTGTTAAAAAGTAAAAAAAAATAGACATATTTGTTTAACATAAAGTTAGACATCTAAAAATATTTTAGGAAAAATAAACATTTTGTCATCCAACGTATTTTTTTTGTCATCATATCATTTATTAAATTGTAAAAAAATGAATACTACAGACACGTTTTCTCTAATTTTATATTTGATCAGTATTTTTTCTTCACAACTTTAATAAAACTTTAAAAAGTAATCAGCATTTACTATCAAAAACTAGCATCACCAAGCGTCAACGCTCTCAAAAATACCCTCGAGCATTTTTACTATCTTTAGTACTTTCTCAACTTAAAATGTAATCTTCATGAAACTTTGCATGTGTGCGTCGTATCAAATAAATGGCACACTTTGGTATCTTTAGGGGTGTTTGTGACGATTTCATGTCACCAACGCAAGGCTTATATTTTTAAAAGAATGCTGTAATTTGACGAGATCTCGCGAAGTTTTTACGGAATATGAATATTTAAACGGCTTATTTGGCGCCCACCGTGGGACTTATTTTGCTGCGCATTTTGCTAGAGTTTCATAACAGTGATTTGAGGAGAAAGAGGACGTAATTTAATCAACTTATATGTAAATAAGATACTTTTGCCTCGTTTTTGCATGGACTTTGGTTACTGTTTTACATAATGACATTGAACGTCTTGTCAATAACATATTTTTTAAATCGTAAATGTGTTACGACAGCGGATGTTACTTATCTGACAAAATTTGGTGGTTGTTTTTAAGAAGTCACTTTACGTATTGATTAATTTTTCTGGTGTGATGCGCATTTTCAGCACTACTTACGCTGACAAGTGTGTACTTTTAATGTGATACACTTAAAACTGGCAACAAAATTAAATATTAAAACCCCTATGTAGTCTCCCTAACATAATTGCATAGTTTTAATAATAAAATAATACTTCTACATCTATGCGCAACACACGCTTACCAAACGTAATCATGTGTTCACCAGAAATATGACATAACGAGCAGTAACGGAACGCAATCACCGCGCACAGAGGTTTAATATCGTCTAATCTGTGCAGTGTCTATGGTCTGTAATAAAAGTGGCCGCACAGGGTTGTCAGTATTTTGAAATAGAAAGAACAGGTGTCATCGAACATTTTATAATGATTTTTGTGATAAATAGTGTTCGAAGAATGAACCTTGATTTGAGTTCAAGCCTTCAAGTGTTTGTAACGGTCTTTTTTGTGTTATCCTATGCCTTCTAAATAGTCATAACTACCGAATATCTGACTAAATGGGTATGCCGAGAAAGACATAAAAAAAACCATCGACTGACGACGCGATTAGTTTAGCTAGTAGAAGTAGACCCTTCCTAAGAAGCTAGGCAGTCCTGGGTTCGATTCATGGTATTAGCATTGGTTGTGTGATTAGCAGGAGTAGTTTTACATGTTTCCTATGTACAAATTAATTTTTATGTTTCAGATAATATTTTAAGCCTTTAAAAAACCAATCCGCAAATTGTTACTTTTAATCTAAGAGGCAGTCTGTGCTTAAAAAAAATTGTATCCGTCTGGTGGTAACTAAAGTTGTATACTAACCCCCTTACTAATAAACGTTGAGTAACGGTGGTATAACTATACAATGTTTTGTCCTTATCTGTCATTGTGACATTTGAATTTGTTAGATAAGGACAAAACATTGTATAGCTATACCACCGTTACTCAACGTTTATTAGTAAGGGGGTATTAGTTTAATATAACGGGTACCTTTATGACTCGTTTAGATTGGCATTTCTCTTTTAAAACGACTCTGTTTGCGACATCTATATTTATTCGTCGCTCTTAATATCACGAATATGACATGACTACGTATCAGTCTTGGAATATTTTTAATCTTATAACATAACCATAGTGCAGTATAAAGCTGGTAACCCTACGCAACATCACGCGAGAGCGCCCAGGAGAAATCAGCCGATATGTGCCGGCTTAATTAGACAGAGCGGTGCGGTAAATATGGCATCTTTTATTACCAGCCAGATTCGTTTGGACAAATTGATTTTTGTATGTTGGCGGCTCTGGGATTGGCTCCGTTTAATATCATTTGGGATTTAATTAATTTTTGGGATGTTTAAAGTGTATTGCCTAATTTGATGATCTGCGGTCTGTAATTTGGCAGGTTTTCTTTAAATTTAATTGTATGTAAGAATAAACAAAAACACTGCTTTGATATAACGCAATCAGTTTTTCTCATGAGTAAACCTAGTAAAGTGTTGCCTATTCAAACTGTCTGTTGATCTGATCGCGGAAAACTCAAAGTGCTGAACTGAGTTTTCCTTAAAAATAAAAGCTTTTTTAAAAGCGGCAATGCTTCGCCTATGCAAAAAATTGTAACAAAACACAAAGTAAACGAAACAAAAGAAAAGGAAAAGCCTGCCTTAATTTAAGATTCGAAGCAACTCCTAAACATCAATGAAACGACTATCCTAGAATTCGAAATTCGAAAAAGTCTATCAACCCGTAACCGTTAGCAATAAAGGATCCTGATTGGCTGGTGGAAGAGGAGACGAGGGTGCATTTGCACAAAGGTACAGAAATATGTGGCCGGTGCTAAACATTAACGATTATAGCCAAGTCACGTCTAATTGCGAGTGTGGACGGTGTGTGCAAAAGGGAGGAAAGCATGTGAAGACAAAGGAAGTTTTTTTATGGCATAGGAAAGGAAAATGAGGATGCAGATCACCTAATGATAATTGAGTACCTATAGACTTATTGTAAATATAAAACTTCCGTGAGACGTAACTAATATCGAAAAACCCTCGACATAATTCGGGCTCCCTATCAACAATCAATAAAATCTATCTATCTGTCTATCTTTACAAACTTAAAACATCAAATGCGTTGTGCCTTCCGATGACTAAGATGGAATTCGTTTATGCTGGTCATTTTATCGGTTGTTTTATCCCTTTACTGAAATAAAAAACCAGCATAGTTGTATAAAGCTTAGGGCGATCTTTGTGCATAGCAATGCTTATCTTTCGGCTGGCGTAACGTCTATGAAAATAATGACAAGGGAGACGCTGCATCCTCTTTACGTCGTTGTCATGTCATATCACATGTTTGTAGATTTCCCTACGCGCGTACCATCATATTGAAATCCTCGTGTTTCAGCAGCATCTAGACGACCGATTTTGTCAGCCAACTGACAAGGACGCATCTCTCTTCTGGTAGATAGTTGCGTCCCTATCGGTTGGCTGATGAAATCAGTCGTCTGGCTGGATCCTGCTTTATTATTCTCGACTATATGTGAAATTAAAAGACAAAGTAATGGACCTAGAATATAGGGGTTATGACCAAATTTCTCAAGATTTTAAATAAAATAAAATTCTTGGTGTATTTTTGCACAACGCCGTCCTTGCTAATTGTAAGCGCGCGTTATCGTGAGACAAACGCGTTGGTGCTGCAACGCATAACCATTACCAGTTTTTGGTTTCGCGAAATTAGCGCCTTTTTGCATTGTCTCGTCCGTTAGTGTTTCTTTCTTTTTTTAGAAGTTATTGGGGAGGGTGTTATGTAGTTTGAAAATGTTCATTATTACAGTAAAAGTGTACCTACACGAAAAAGGAATTGTTGTATTTAAGGGTTTTTAAGAGAATTTAGATCAGTGCCTCTATTTGTTATTGGAGTCAAGTCTCCTTGAAGGAATCCAGTTCATCAAGCTGTTCTGATTTTACAATCATTCAGATGAGGGTGTTCAGTCATCCTATTACCAGGAGTTTAGATGTAAGGGTCTGCTCCAAACTGGCTGGCCTTACGGTCAAACCGGATGTTAATTGAAAATATCAGGCTCAGGGGCCCGTTCCAGAAAGCCACTCTGCAACTCTGCACTCTGCACTTTGCAAATCAACGATAATGCGAAGTGCAGAGGAAACGTGTTCCAGAAAACACTCTGCGTAATTTGCAAACTCTGCAAAGATTCTGTTCCTAAAAGCTACTTTGCAAATCCACAAATCCACACTTTGTAATTAACACTGCCTCTTCAACTTTGCAATTGTCTTGTGGAACAGATATACTTTGCAAATCTACAAATCCACACTCTGCATTTGACTCTGCATTTTCAACTCTGCAATAGCTTTGTGAAACAGAATAGTAGATTGATAACCAAGGGTTGAAAGTGACCCATTTGACCCGAGACATTTCTGGCGCTCGAACGAAGTGAGAGCGCCAATAGTTCGAGGGGAAATGGGTAATTTCACCCGAGTTAGACACTACTTTTCATTTCGACTGTGAGAAAAGTAAAATACTACACGCACATTTTATAAGAGAGGGAATATATTCGTGACGTAATAAAGGTCAAATTTCTTGTTTCGAACGGATGTTCGGCGTTCAACCTCCAGTGTTGTATATAAGCTCCTTGGTCGTGACCGACTCGATTAAACTTTTCTAATGTTGGCAGTATGTGTATTTTCTAGATGGCCATGCCAAAACGTGAAAAAAATTGTCATGCTGTGCTATCATGGCATTATGGCGGGCAGCAGAATAGAGGAATAATTTTAAATGTTGATTACCTGTAATTGCGAAAAAAAATTACCAGTCGTAAAATGATTTTAATATGCACCTATAGATCGTAATAAATACGTCGTTTAAAGTATAGCCCACCAGGCTATCTACCCATCCAAATTAAACTTTCCGAACAGGAGAGATGAAAATACGTTTGAAGAGTGGGATTTATGGAGTTCAGAGTTGCAGCGTGGCTTTCTGGAACGGGCCTCTGGTATCTTGTTGTCTTTTGTGTTTTGTTACTTTTACTCGTTTTACGATTTCGAAAGGCATTTCAAAACTGATAAAGTGATAACTGATTAACATAACCTAAAAATAACAAAATAAACTTTTTAACTTTTTGAGTTTTTGCATTGTCATCCAGTTATGTTCAAAGTTTGAAGTGTCTAGCTTAAATCGGCAAGTTAGTTAAAAATAAAAATGTAGTTAAAATCTTAATCGGAGTTGGAATCAGAATTATAAAATACCGTCGTTTACCAAGGCTCTAATCTGCTAAAACTACGTTAGGCACAAGAGTTATAAATGTTTTCCTAACAATTATCAGTATATTATTATTATCTTATTGTATCCTTAGGATACACTTACGGCCGCACTCAAAATTAGTTAATGACGAGTCGTTCCTTAGTGACGATTTTTCATACACAAGGTTGAAAAAGGAACGAGTTATTTCTTGCCGTAGGGAGTCGATTTTCGAAAAAGCCTTTCTTGGTGCACCCCTAGGATATACAAGGAATATAATTATTCCAAGTTTTAAATCCCTAGGTCCAGCGGTTTTGGCTGTGCGTTGATCGATCAGCCAGTTAGTTTCTTCTTTTATGTACAGTCAACCTCATAAATAAGTGATCATTTATTTACCTTGTCACTTTAACGTCGTATTTGAAATGTTATACAAAATTGTGAAACGATTGAAAGTGACAAGGTACATAAATGATCACTTATTTATGCTGTTGACTGTATATAGATTACAAATCGTAGTAAGTACAACATATATAACTATGGCAATGACGCGCTCAAGACAAAAGTTCTCAAACAAAAGCGAAGCTCAAAATATAATCTACCCCGCATACTTCACAGCCCTGATTAAAAAGAAAGCTAATTCTTTTAACTTTTCCCCAATTCACGGGACACAATTGGAATTCACTTTCCCAATTGCAATTAGGGGGTTAAGATAAGAAGGGTTGGGCCTTGGCTGCATTTAATTCTTTTCCGATAGGGAAGAAACGGGGAAAACATATTTTACCGAGTCACTGATGGATACAAGTGGAGGCATTTGTTGTTTGGGAATTAATTAAAGCTGCGACTACACCGCTGCTTAAAATACGGTGACGGTACGGAATCGCAGTGACGCGTCGTATCAGTACCGTTTTTGACGCATGCTCCACACACCGCTGCTTAAAATACGGCGACGGTACGGAAACGCAGTGACGCGTCGTATCCGTACCGTTTTTGACGCACGCTCCCCATACCGCTGCTTAACGGTGCGTATATTACGGTGCGTCAAAAACGGCGCCATGTTGTTACAATGACCCCGTCTTTTGTTTACGCAACGACACTGTATTTTAAGCAGCGGTGTGGAGGGCTTGCGATAAAAACGGTACGGATACGATGCGTCACTGCGATTCCGTACCGCCACTGTTTTTTAAGCATTGGTGTGGACGTAACTTTATTCTATGGTTATAACTACAGTACAGTCAAGGGCATAAATAAGTATACACCCCAAAGTCTCAAAATTATGTACACAGACCTTTTTAATATAGCAATAAGGTCTATGAGTACATAATATTTTTGCACCTTTGGATATTTACTTTTACCTTTGACTGAACCCATGGTACCTAGTTTGAGATTAGGCAAATTTTCGAGAGATTGTTTCCTGATTGGTTTTTCTCTCAAAATCTGTGATATTTTTTTTGAAGTCAAAGACATTTCAAGGCCTCTATTTTTGGCACGTCTTGTTTTGATATTATAGTCTTGTTGACGTTATGACAACTTTTATTTACTTGACAGTAAGAACTATTATAACTATTATGACTTCCATATCCATAAGCAAGACAGTCTTAACCAAAGTGAAATAATCGTCTGGTCATTGTTATTGTAGCTCTTATTAACTTGACAGTAAATGCGGCCGATTTAAAGAAACAATACGAAATTAATAAGCGTACAAACAAATAGAATACGGCCTCGCTAACCTTCAGCTTGCTTTTCTAGGATTAAGCTGATGTTTTCTGTTAACTTCTAAATAATTCCACCACTTTTACGTCATAAAAAGAAGTTAAACCTCTCCCAACGGCTCCTAACCTCCGCAGATTAGCAAAGTTAAGGAGGCGAGACGGGCGTCTGTCCGTAATGAACATTCCGCCACACCTCTGTGTCAAGACGCGGAATTAAACCGGTATCACCAGGCTCTTATTGACAGCGGGCTCGCGGTGTAGCCAGGAGTCGAGGGAATTGCCAGGGGTGTTATTCTCTCAAAAAACGGCGGTCTGTCGGACGGACGAGCGAATCGAAGCGGCGAGTTTAGGTAGTCCCGTCCGAGCGAACAAAACACATTTTAGCGCGTGCATTGTCAATTAGGCAGCCTTATACGTTCATGCTGCCAAATTGAATACACGCGGTATAATATGTTTTGTTCACTCTGACGGGACTACTTAAACTCGCCGCTTGGACAATCACTCGTTCGTCCGTCCGTTCGTCGTTATTCAGAGAATCACACCCCAGGATTGGGCTTTGATCTTTGACGACGCGGTAGCCTTGTCGGTAGTGACCCTGCCAATGAAGCTAGCGGTCCCGGGTCGATCCCCGGTACGGGCAAATATTTGTGTGATGAGCGCGAGTATTTGTTTCAGAGTCTTGGGTATCTTCTATGTATTTAAGTATGTGTTTATCTATATAAGTAAGTTTATCGTTGCCTAGTCCCCATAGTACAGTCAAGGACTTGACCCCTGTCGCATAACGTTAATCATTCTTTTAAGCGTAATTTCTGTGATGTGGTTTGTTGCTGTCATTATGAAAGGGTTCCATAGTTGCATAACAATTAAAGTCGTTGACTGTACAAGCCTAGAGCTTAGTTTGGGGCTAGGTCAATTTGTGTGAGATTGTCCCCTGATTGATTTATTTATCTAAAGGCGCAGTTTCATGCTTTTCGTGGTACATTACATCGCTGCAATATCTTCCGACTCAATTATGCTAAAACAACTCGTCAATGGATTGCTACAAGTATGCGGGTTATCCAATTAAACTTAGCCTTAAGAAAATACCATATATAAGGTATAATTTATAACGGCGGCCTTCACTTGCAGTGCTGATGTCTTAAACGGCTTAATCGATGTCCATAAACCCTAGCTAAAAACAATTCGGATGGTTTTTTTTTTAAATACCGCGTTCGAATCGGTTTATCCGTTTGGGAGCCATGGTGCCACAGACAGACGCACAGACACAGACAGGTACTTATAATACCTCTCTTTTCTTTTTTCCAGTAAAGCATGTTTGGACTAAAAGGTTACTTACCAGGTTAGTTAAGTCTGGAGAGTGTGGAGGCCACGAATCATTCGAAACTCAACTGCACCTAACTATAATAATATTATAATAATATAACGTACATATCTAAAACTTAAGACTAACAAGTTTGAATTATTACCTTCTCCATGTATTTAAGTACAATATAAGAAGTATTTCGTATATTCAGGAAAACTTTTTTTGGATAGTAAGAATAAAGGATCATTTCATTTAACATGTTTTTCCTGGATTTTTAGCTACACTGATTATGGTCACTAAAAAGGAACTATTTCGTCCTGGAATATTGTGTTTCTTGGAAAGTAGGCGTATAAATCAAGTCACTGTATAAACGTAGTGCAATTGTTTTCTTCAAAAGAGGCTTTAAACAGCTCCATTCCGGGATAAACCAGCTCCTCCACCGTACGACGAGGCGTCCCAGGCGAGTTCGCGAGACGAGCGTTCGACAGGACCGTTGCCAGATCGACACCGGCATCCCTTACATTAATGCCTCTTCAGCTATCCAGAGTGCACGGTTTTTTAATAAATTTCGTAATTTAAATTGACTCAGAGCTGATTTTGGCACATTTGGGTTACGTGAATGGGTTTTGTTAAAATAAAGTCATGTATTAAAAGTAGGAAAGTTTAAACTGCCTTAATGAATGCCTCGTTAGAGTCTCTTTATTTGATTTATATATTTTACAATCGATGCGTGAAAAGTAACGTAGGTATATAATTATTAATATCGTGTGGCAGCTTTAACTACCATTTTTAATGACTACTTTGCGAAAACAGGCGATCAAAATCATTTTAACAGAATTCTCACCAATATGATCTATTTTCTTCCATCTTTAATCTGTAAATTAATTTCATAATTTCATAATGTGAATCGTTTATATTAATTACAACAATTCATATGTGTGGTTATATGAAAGTTATATTAAAAAATAAGCCTGCATGAATGTGGAAGAAGCGAAAGAGATTTGTCAGGATCGTAGCAGGTGGAAAGAAGTGGTCTCTGCCTACCCCTCTGGGAAACGGGCGTGATTTAATGTATGTATGTATGTAAGCCTGCATTCACCATCAAAACCCTTTAAGCTGACCTGTCATCATCTTTTATCCCAATGATGATAATGATGTTGATGATGCGTGGGACGCCGGGCCTGGTCTTCCGGTCGTTCCACCCTTACCCAATCATGTACCAATAAGTATTATTTCTTGGAAGAAAAACCAAAATCCGTGTAAAACTCGCTCATATTTCACGCGAACGTCCTCTGGCCCTTTCTATATTAATGCGGCCAATTTGTAAGAGGGCGCGATCGGCTCGTTTGTAAGTGCGCCCGCGCCGCTAATGTGCCACACTAATTTTAGTTTAATTAAAAACCTCGCTGATCGCGCAATTGATGAGATTAAAGGTTAACTTACTTAACAAATTAGAATTCGTAGACGGTTCAAAGTAGTTACAATTTCGAGATAAATTTCATGGCATTTGTAAAACTGTATTAATTCAACTGATCTTTGCTGAGAGGTCCGTCTTGAGATCAAAGTAAACGTTAACTGAAACAAAAACTGTAACTGTTGATGCATCTTGAGTTTGTCTTATACACTTCTCTATACCTTATATAACAAGTTAGTCAATTAAAAATAAGTTTCTGCCAAAAACTTCATTTTTGGGACCAATTTTTGTTGCCGACTGTACTTTTTTTTGCAAAGTCATTATCTGCTTATCGAGACCAAACTAATGAGTCCCAACAGTGGGTCTATTTTAAGTATAGCGGAGATCCTGTCGCGACCTTCCGACTCCATCATCGGATCAGCTGTTTGATACCAGAATTACATAGATTTACAAATGTGGTCAAAATTTCACTAAAGGGAACTGGTTCAAAATTGACTTTCAGATTTTGACGGACAACTTACAAACATACACACGAACAGTGCTACTTAAATAAAAGCTAGTAAAAATAATACTTACCATGTTTTAATAGGCTAAATAAGTAAGTCTAATTTATGGTTTGAAATGAACTTTAGTATTTTTGTTGTGGAGAAGGCAAACGAGTATGCAGGCCACCTGCCCCTATCCTGACAATGACAGGTGACAGGTGATATTTCAGTGTACATGGCGCAGCTTGTATGAAACCCAGTGATGTATCAGCGTCTTGACTTTGCAATATATACCGAATTGTCACCTGTCATTGTCAAGATGGTGAAATAGGGGGATGATGGTAAGTGGGATCTAAGACCCATCTACATTTATAATCTGAAGACCACAATCTCAAAATTGCAATCGTAAGACTGCAGAGAATAGATTAACATATTTTTTAAATCATAGACCGGTGGCATTTTAGTCTAACGACCTTGTTTTTAATATCATTCTGCATGCTTTTCCCAAAAAAAAACTATGTAAATTAAGTAACATAATTTCTTTTAATTCAACATCTTTGTAAGTGAATCCAAATTGGAAATCTATAGTAGTCTTTAACAATCCTCTGAAACTAATCGACTGTACAAATTTATATCACAAATAACCTAATTCCAACCCTCACAAAGGGTGATTCGAAAACTTTGAAATAACGGCCGCGAACTCGTTAATCCACCTCAATACAAAATGGATAAAATCTAAACGCCATCAGCGATCTCATGTTAAAAGGCCCAAAATACCAATTGGGCCTAGATCTAGAAATACTAGATAAGTTTTGTACTTTTGAATATTACGATTTGGTCGTAAAGAATGTCTTTTGCTCAGTTGCTAACTTTGTTAGCTAGCCCTGAGTTACGTGCTGTCACTTTTAATCGTACCTTGGCGTGTTAGATAGTGACCAAAGGTGTCTTAATGCGATATAAGATCAAGATGCATAACGCTAAATGAGTAATTTTCGAGAATCGATCAACTGTAGTATAAGATTAACGTAAGCCGACAATAAATCGCTTTGACCGCTTATGCCAACTCTATACATTCCGAGTCGAAAATAGAAACGTTAGCACCACTTGCATCTTGGCTAGGTGTACGAGGATGTCGGTGTATTCGCTTCTAATCGCAGGTTTCATTGTCAAAGTTGCTCGGTCAAAGTTGGCAACTCTGTCCGACAAGACAACTTAAGCAAGACGGCAAATAGCTCGCTGACGCGGAAGCGGAGTGGTAAGTGAATAAACGGGTCTATATTGACTGACATAATTATTTTTAGTCATAATGTGCTTTAGGTCATAATCATCGCAAGTCATAACGTGTTTTTTTAAAGAAACTGTTACTTTTTCAGGATTTTTATAAATCAACTCTAATCTAACCTAGCCTTGTCTACACGTTAGATATTTCAGAACTTCTGAAAAGTTTACAGTTTCAGCGATATAAAAAATTATGAATATGAAAAATTATGTCAACAATTACATTATGACCAATAAAATTATGAGAAACAAAGGGCTCCCTGAATAAACACCAGATTTAGCAAGTCCCTGGTCTCTTCCGGTTTCCCTAGCTCTGACCTGGTGCTATTTCACGAGGTATCGAGCATAGTTAATCCAGCGTTATGAGACACTAACAAAGAGATCGTCGATATAGTCACCCTGCGACTGACTGGTCGGCGGCGTACGAAACATGGATGTGGTATAAAAGTATTGGTCAATAGATAGGAAATGAGGCTAGGGAATGCAATTTAACCTGTTATTAACCGGTTAAAACCGGTTATAACCGGTTATTTGCTTTCCTTTAATGAGGCCTAGTAATAGTCAACAAACAAGATAGATTATTTTGTCAATAATTATTTTCCAGGATTTCACTAAATAAATAAATATCAAGGGACGATTTCACACAAATTGACCTAGTCCCAAACTAAGCTTTAGGCTTGTACTATGGGTACTAGACAACGATATAAATACTTATATGGAGAAATTAATACTTAAATACATAGAAAAGATCCAAGACTCAGAAACAAAAAAAAGAAACGCAGTTTTTCCTATTTAGTATTTTCTTGTAGATTGAATTAGCTGGAATAGGCTTAGGTCATGATAGTTTTGCATCATGCTCAAAGGGCCAAAACACCTAGGAATAGGAGCTTCGCAAAAGCGCAGCTGCATCAAGACTAGAGCCTGAAATTTATTTCTAGAATGAGGAAACACACGTCTGTTTAAACTTCATTCTGGAAAACACGCTTAAGGAAATTTGGCTACTAGGAAATTTAATATAGATTTCGCGAAATTGATCTAACGTATCTATGGCTGGTTGATCGCTTTAAGTGTTAAAAAGGAACAAACAAACACATGGTATTTGCAACCATGCTCGCTGTAGTGGCTATAGTATCAAATCTAACATATTAAAACCAGCACGGATTTCCAACAGACGAACCATGCTTCTATTTTCATCTCTTAACTTTTGATCAAATACTATCCCAATACCCAATGCTCCTTACAGGTTAATTCCTCCTCCAATCCCGATCCTATCTTTCCTTACATCCCATTAACTCTGAACACTTTTGGGAACAAATCTTTGGAAAGTTCTCGAACAATACAGCCTTGTTTGTAGGATAATATCCAGATAGATGGCAGATTAGATCGACAGAATGTCATTAGGGCAGATGATACCGTGGGGTACTTCTCAAAAGGGGTTTGAATGGAGGTATTTGTTTAAATCGAGTTTGTGTCGATTATACTTTATCCATCAATGTTAAGAGCTAAGTAGACCATGCTATAAACATATAAACGTTACCCTCTCCATAAGTTAAGTTAAACATAGCTAAAATATGATTTTATGATATTTTTTGCGACGCTAGCCAAGCAGTTTGTAAAATCATCTGTTTTGTTTTGTTGACTGTTTACAGCTGATATCCAACGCTCCAACGAACCTGTACTCGTACCTGCGACAGTCTTCGGGGGCGACATTGCAGTAAATTAATAATTTGCGCTCCTTGATACCTTCTAACTTGCTGGCTTAATTTTCCTCCTGCTTCTTGTATTGATTTCCTCTTCTTGCGGCAGGACAACGGCGTTAATGTTACTTGTCGGGATGGTGTTCTTCTTCGGGGTTACCACTGTACCGGTGGTTACCCCCTATTGGTGGGTCGTCAGGCAGGGTAGCGGCGATCATTGTTCAGACGGGATAGTGTTCTTTGTCGGAGTCACCACTTTACCGGAAGTATCATGTTGATGGGGTGTGAGAGAGTAACCACTTTGTCAGTCAGTTTCAATCTAATTTAATTACAATTACACATGCGTATATATACAATGTTAACTTACTACAGTACTAACTAATGTGCACTAGATACACGTACAGATAATATCTAATCTAAATGCAATTCATCAATACGTGAATTGATAACAATTACGAAACGTGCCTACCGGCACACATATTTTTATTACATTGCGTAAATAGGTTTGCAGGATTAAATTATTTGAAAAGAACTTAAATTAACATACAGGCATTACACAAACAAACGCACACACAGTTAAAATATTAAATTTCAGAATTGCAATCAATTTCAATTCCATAATTAATAAAAAAACTGCCAAGCGTGAGTCGCACTCGCGTACTCTGTACCGTTCTTGTATGTGGGAACTCCCTTTAATTTATAATTTAATATTATTTATTTTTATACTTAACTAGCTTTTGAACGCGATTTCGTCGGCGTAGATTTCAATTATCGTTATTACCTCGGGAACTTTAAAAAATTTCGGAATATAAAGTAGCTTATTTGTTAATCATCCGAATCTAATTTAAAATTAAATTTCATCCGAATCCGTCGAGCCGTTGCAGCGTGAAGGAGTATCAAACTAAGACACACAAACACACACAAACTTTTGCATTTATAATATTAACAGGATTAATATTATGGCAATAGACATACATATCTGTAAAAAAATCAACTGTCTACGGTTCGGTACGGTTCATGAGATATAGCTTGCTGACAGACAGACGGATGGACGTTCGGACAGTGGAAGCTTAGTAAATAGAGTACCTTTGGTACCCTTTGGGTACAAAACCCCTAAAAACAAGATGCAACCTTGTTAACCGGCTCTCAAAACATCACCCTAGCATGTGACCTCAGCTACAACGCCATCTATCGCAAAAATCCAAATCAATATCGGCCCTTTCCTCGTTAGATCAAAGACAGCAGCCCCTGAGTTATTCCCCAAGTTATCGGCCCGCACTTTATCACCCAAACGTCACATTTAATAATTATTAATGATAATTGCCTCCCAGCTTACAAAGGCGATCGGCCGATTCTCCTAAGTTATTTCAGTTTAACTTACACTTGGAATCTGAGAAACTGTATCTTATGTAGTTTCGTGTTGGAGTTGGAACAGGGGTGCATGGAGTCGCGGTGACCTACTTAAAATTTATTTTATGCAAATATAGTATGTAAGTTTTTATGTATTCTTTATTGTACAGTGACCTACAAAGAGATGTGTCCACTTTTGGACCTTATTACAATGCGATAAAGTGAAAAATTGGATACATCTCTTTATAGCCGACTGTACATCAAGAAATTGAAAAAGCACAGGTTTAAAATAACTGATTACAAAGGCGACCGTACCTTTCAAATAATATCTTCCAGCTAACCCTTGGATTTATTATCGTGATTTTAAAACCGCTAATAATTTAATTTTTGGAGCTAGCGATGGAATAGCCTACGTTGTTTTTTTTTAAATGAAAGTTAAACTAATTTTACCGTACATTTACTATTGTTAATTTTTAATTTAACCCAAAACAATTACTTTTCGATAGGGACGTGCGCTAACTCACATATTATTATTCATTTTAATTTTATCCATAAACAAAACTGAACAATACGTGCCACCAAAGAATAAGATGCTTAGTCATAGATCAGAATAATAACTATGTCATTCGTAGTTTAGGTTAATGTATACGAAAAACAAAACCCACAAAATAAACACTATAAGCTACTAAGGTTCGTTTTAAAAGTAGGTTAAACAGGTCGTCTATTTGTAATTCATTAAATCTAATAAAATTGAATAGTTATTGCACTTGAATAAACTTAGATAAATCGTTAGATGACCGCAATTAAAGGTCTATTTCCTATAACTGTTTATTAAATAGAGCAAGCTACTCAACTTGCCTCAACCCACAACTAAAAAACTATTTTAAAGATACAAAATCCCTGGTATATAATTCGTCTGTCTCTTTTTGGCAGTTAAGATTCTACAGACAGACAAACAAATACACATACGTTAAACTAATAACACCCTTTTGTGTCCGGGTTTAAAATTTTAACCCGAGCCTCTCCACCCCACCCCTGTCTTCCTGAGTATTCTTAATCACTTAGCATTGGTAAACGGCACACGACAAGGTAAACAATATGAAGACGGCAACTTACACTATAATTCACGGTTACTTTAACTCGGCATTGTTTGACTTCAGACCAATTTTAAACTAAGACACAGTGCCGTATTATTGAAGCTGTATTGTATGAGCGAGATGATTTAGTTATTTGCATTGTCCTTATCTAGTTTGGGGTTTTAGGTACCCACGCACGTGTGCTGTGGGGGCCTAGTGGTTCGGACGCGTTAAAAGATGGTCAAAGGTAAAAATAAACCTTAAAAAACAGGATGTCTTACACAAATTGATTTAGTTCTAAGCTCTAGGCTTGTAAATAACATTAAATACACAGCACACATATTGCGCTTTTAAATCAAACCCGGGACCGCTAGCTTCGTAGGCAGGGTCACTACTGTACCAACAAGGTAAATTGACCTAATAAATAAATAAAAAATACGTGCCTACTCTCTGTGTAAAACCAAGCATTGAAAGGTGATGGTTTGATAAATGGAATGGAAATAAATTATGGATGGAAATTAGTGGAAAAGATTTTGGGCATGTTAAAAATATTTTTGTATTTGTTACCTTAAAAAGAAACATTTTTTTATAAAGTGATTAAAAAAATAATTAAATTAATGGCCAAAAGGTTATTAAATTTGCACTGATATTTTCAAATGCTATACTCGAAAATCTAATTTAAGATCAAAATCCTAACCTCAATCGGCGCACATTCGCTGTGATTACTGCATTTTGGTTTAAGTGTGGGTATTTTTATCAAGAAAACTTACCCTAATATTACTGGTTACACGAGTTCTCATTCATATTTCTATGAAATAATGTTAAAATAACGAAATAATCATGATGGGAACTGTCAGGTTTTGGTCTTTAATTAGATTTTTGAATATAGCTATCTATATTTTACATGAAACTTATTGAAATTTGTAAAAAATAAAATGAATTATGTTTGGGAAATAGCATTTTTGTTACAAAATTGTAAATTTAAATCTCCATTTACAAGAAAATACATATAGATGAATATTTTCTAACATTTTCTTGATAGTATCGTGCAAAATAACTCGCAAGCAACGTTCTAAACACTTGGTTGTTCATCATGTCCATACAATACAAATGGTGTATGGCCTGTATGGTTCGCATAATTCTGAGACTTACATAATTTATTTATGTAATAAACACACTGTCAACAATAAACCAGTGAATTAAATCATAGACGGATAACGTATAGCCACTAAAGAATGTCGGATAAATTTATTTTCTCATATATCGCCATTATAAATATCGTGCACTCTGAATGGGCTGTATTTTATTTTTATTGTGCATCTGTATTTATGCCTTGTTTTGCTTGATTCGCTCTAGTTTATTAATATGAAAGTGTCAACGCTATATTTTTGGCGGGAGAAAAATTTTACGTGCGTTTTTCGGCGTTGGAGTTATGTATGAATAATACCAATATTTTGGCGATGGTTAATTTAAAAACATGTTTGAAAATTCATGAAGTTATAGCGACTCCAGTGGGCCTACATTAAGATACTAACGAGAACGTATGCTATTTGCGATTCTTGAAAACTAACAAATAAAAAAGCTGAAGATCGATCGCATTGGCCTCTTAAGTAAACTTCAATAAGTAAATTTTGTTGGTTCTCGAAAATTCCTAACGAAAATTCGTCCGGAGTCTTGTCCCTCGCTTGCAGCTCAGGCCAAGACAGTTCCACACATGTATCAAACGACGTAATTTTAAGACATTTACGAATAAATGACAATGTAAAAAAAATAAGTACAGTAATTAAAACAAAAGAGACGATTTTACTTAATTGTTGATAATATTTCACGGTGCAATTTATTCTAATTATTATTTTCTATAATGTAAAAAAATAGAAAAGTAAAAATCACTAATGCAAAAAATACGATGTACAGCTACAAAAAGAACCACTTTTTGAGCAACTGTATTAAAAAAGCTTGCTCCTTTCTCCGGTTCACCTCAGTCCTGTCCACCTTTTCACATACTGACCCACTGTGCATCACCGCATATTATACGCATACTAAATTCCTGCATGCGCGGATATGCCTTTATTATGTGAACTGTGTCGTACATGGTATAATTAATACTTTTCTAAGAATGTCCGTTAATTATTCAGTCATCTAGACCGTCAAGGGCCGCGATTTGGCCGTCGTCCAGTCAACAATATTATGTAGTGCCATTTCCTCAAACAATAAACAAACTGGATAACGGATGCTACGCCAGCTAGTTGGAATAAGGATTTATATGACCGTACATCACGTGGGGGAAGTAAAAAGACACTGCTTTGGGTTTATTTTATGTGGCCATAATCATTTATACAAGAAAATTAGAGACTACAAAATTAATTTTCATAGTCAAAGCAGCGCACGCTACGTACGCACGTGTTGATTAAATTTGCTCGTATCAAAATGTATGTAAGGTCTGTTCATTCTTATTTATCTTATATACCTAGTAAACAATACTCTCTAACCTCAAAATGAACCTTCTTTGGCTAAAACAGCTCTTTTATCGTAAATAAAGTAGACTGAGTAAACAATTTGGACATCACTTGGCCAATGTATTGTCTGTGATTGCTTTATTTTGTTTAAAGTAGCTGTTTAAGCCAAAAAAAAAATCAATTTGAGGTTAGAAAGTTGTTTACCATCGGAATAAGACAAGAAATAATGATCGGACCATACTATACTACAGTGGGCATACGCATTAAATGACGTCTGTAGCACACGCTAGACGCTAGTAGCATTAATAATAAAATAATTATAAAAAACTTTATATCGCACATTTTTTTTTACATAATTGCCAGGAGTCCCTGCACTAGGCTTGTAGCGCGGTAAACCAATTAATATTACATATTAGTAGTAAACCTTTGAGATCATTCAGTAGGTAAACAAAATTAGAAACTAACAAAACATACAATCATACATTAAATCACGCCTGTTTCCCAGACGGGTAGGCAGAGACCACTTCAAAACCACTTTTTTTTTTTTACAAATCTATCTAAAATGGCTTGTGTCTCATTTAAGTTCTGTAGAAAATCGAAAACAAGGTCTTTGGTTTCGACAAGAGTTCGATATTTCAGACTGTAATGTTTTACGGCAGCGTTGATATAAATTGATATGAAAAATTGCAAAGGTGTTCTTCGAAACGCTTCCCAAAAGTAGATTGTAATTCCGGCGTTATGCTTACTTAATGGCGTAAGTATTTCGAAAGAGTTTTTACAAATTTAGCTTATAGACAAAAATTACGTTTACAAGCGTCATACTAAATTCTAGTCAAACAGGAATAGAGTTAAACGTCTATAATCGATAGTATTTAAAATTCAACACTTTGAAAATTACTAAGTAAATTAATTCAAACTTTACTAGAAGAAAGCGGAAAAAAAAGAATAAAACCAGACTTACTTGGAAATGCAAATAAAATTTTCAATCAGGTATCGAGTACCAAACATTTAAAAAAAGTATAAAAACATTCCGGTACCGGGAATCGAACCCGAGCCTCCTGGGTGAGAGCCAGGTATCCTAGCCACTAGACCATACCGGATCATGCCAACGGCGCTGAAAATACGCTTCAATTCTTCAACATAAGATTAAGATTAAATGAGATTAGTTTCTGAGATGCGTGTATAATTATAGCATTGAACCACATAATAATATTTACTAAGTGCCCAATACACCAAACGACGTTAACCACTTAACAGACGATTAGAGCGTTAACAGATGCCAAAATGTATGAACTAACAGTCGATTAACATTGATTAAATTTAACATCGTATTATATGGTGAAATTGGTACTAAGGCTGTCCACAAATAGAGCATTTAAAAAATAATATAAATATTGCAATATTTTCCTAACACATAAAAATGATCTTATGCAATATTTATTTCCAAAAGTGTCCCAAAAAACGCGTTTTCGCGTCATTTTGACGAAACTGACAGTTTTCCACAGAAGAAATCGTCTTCTATCAACTTGAACATTAAAATTGTTTCGCTGCCGCATTTTTTTTTAATTTAATGCACCGGGTGAAAGTTAGTTTAATTAACGCGATGCCAATAGTTAATGAAGTAAATGTGTGATTGGTTTTCATAAAATTTATTTTCAAAAGACCAACGCTGACTTATCAGCCGGTACATGCTGAGTTGGGACCGATTCACAACTGTCCAACTTTGTGTAATTTTTTTTTCTTTCATTCCTGTGTTGTTGTGAAAAAATGTATTTTCTTTCTTTTTTACTATAAAAACTTCCTAGTTCTTACCACAGCTCTTACATTAACAAATAAAGAGATTCGACGACGTGCTAGCCTAGTTGGTAGTGACCCTGCCTACGAAGCTAGCGGTCCTGGGTTCAAATCCCGGTAAGGGCAGATATTTGTGTGATGAGCACGAGTATTTGTTCCCGAGTCGTGGATGTTTTCTATGTATTTAAGTATATATTTCTCTATGTAAGTATTTATATCGTTGTCTAGTACCCATAGTACAAGCCTAGAGCTTAGTTTGGGACTAGGTCAATTTGTGTGAGATTGTCCCGTGATATTTATGATATTTATTTGTAGTTTCCGTTACCTACTAAAAACTAAACTAAGCCCCAGAATCCCAATATAAGTACCTAGTACGGATTGGAGACATTATGCTCACTAATAAGCAGACCTAGGAATATACGGGGCAAAATTAAATGACAGCTTGGGATTGCCTATATCGATAAATTCAATTATCGATGCTTTTCACATATACTAGTGATGATTAGACCCCGTTATCTTGTCGCACTGACGTCGTTTTTTTGTAGGGATTGAATGTTTATTTTATCGACTATCTAAATGTCGATGGTATTGTGCTTAAAGTTATGTCATGTCACTGACAATGAGTTAAAGACAATAATTACTAAAGTTGTGATAAAAAGTAATGGGAATAAAAGTCGCGTGTATTCGTTAGTTAAAACTGCTTATCTTAGTTTTTCCACAATCATTACATAAGGTTATTGCATCTACGAGATACGATACTAATGAGGATATCTACTTATTTTTAATCAATAAGTTTTAATACCTACGCAATATTGAAATTGAGAAGAGATTTAAAAGGCAAAAAATAATCGCTTGGTTGAATAATATAAACTACAAACATCGATATAGAGATGGTCGATAAAAAAACATTCAATCCCTACAAAATAGCGATGTCACTGCGACAAGATAACGGGGTCTAGTGATGATGATAGTTTTGTTTGTAAATAAAATTTTATTGACAGTATGCAAATGAAACAAAATAGCAACTTAATTCTGGTTATTCTTTATTTTAAAGGGTTTTGGACCTTCACTCATCATCATCATATTTTTTTTCCTTATTGTGTATTTCAGAATGACTGTCCCATTTACTGTTGTTAAAATAAACGATCAGAATTTGTTAGGAGTAAAAAAATATGATAATGATGATTGAAGCTTAAAAAATCCGTTTAAGTTAAAGAATAACCAAAATTATGTTACTATTTTGTTCCATTTGCATACTTTCTAAAAAAATATTTTTACAAACAAAACTTGGAGCGATCACTAGCATATGGGAAAAGCATCGATAATTGACTTTATCGATATAGGAAATCCCTAGCTGTCATTTAATTTTGCCCCGTATATTCCTAGGTCTGCTAATAAGTCAATTATTTTCATCACTACATTTGTCTTTGTTTTTAAACTAAATAATAACACATTTAAATTACAAGCATAAAATAAAACCCACCTTATATTCATCTTGCATCTCACGCCGCCATCTTGTCCTTACAAAACGATCCGAATTACAACTCCCTCTAATACTCCAATTAGACCCTGACAATAAAAAAACTTTAATAAACAATGAAACGCAAGATGCCTGTAAATTTGCCAAAAACAGCCCACGACACGATTACTCCCCCTTAACTGGCTGTAATTACGGTCATTTGGTGTCATCTTACCCTTAACGAGATCATCAAAATGGCCGACACAGAAGCTTAGAATTGGACTTGTGTTCAGGATGGTCATCGAAATGGAACGTTGCAGAATAATGGCGTCTGCTTAGTCCGTATTATGTTTATTATTTAAATTAACTAGCGTAATGACAGTATTGGCGGAAAGTGAGAAAGCCTTTGCTCAGAAGTGGGACACTGAGACAGGCTAAAAAAAAGAATTTTTCTCCCACATGCTCGGAAATGTTAAACTTACTGTTGTCAAATCAGCCCGCGAAGTTCTAAGTTCCAGGCCCAGAAAAAATTAAAAAAAACAAAGTTAATATTTACCAACGGCAGCGGCCGCGAAAAATGTATGAAATTTCATTACGTACCTGGTGATTTACTTTTTAAAACCATGTTTGGACTAGGACTATCTCCAAACAGCCAAACACTCGTGCGATAAAAATTCTTCCTTGTATATTTTACTTTTTAAATGTCATAAACTAAAAAGTTAAGCCTTTTCAAATAGCAGCAGCATTTACAACGTATTTAAAAGTGTGTCAAATAGTTTGACATTTTTTTAATAGAAATTGCGTTCATAAACAAAATAAATTGCGGAAATAACATAAACGCGTATAAATGTTATAGTTTAAACTATATTTTATTCAAATTGAATTTATTACGTTTTAATAATTTGTGATTTTATTTAATGTTTTATTTCAGTGTCATACTAAATCGTACGTTTCTGTTCTTTTTTTCAAGGAAATGTTGGGACTGCGTTTAATATTATTAACAATTGTGTTAAATTTCCTCACATCTTGGAGAAAAGCACTATACAAGCCTCGACCGGGAAGGGCGGTTGCTGGACTCGTATATAGCGCGGCCTCGACTGCGTCTCGGCTAACTCTACTTGTCCCGCAACGGCCTATTTCCTGGTCTATGCAGTAATGTACTACACTTCACTCGTTTTAAGGGTTCACTTACGTGTCCGTGCGTTTGTCATCATTGACGATTTTTTTAAACTGTGTCGTGATTCGATGTGGCCTTATGCACCAGTGAAATTAGAGTAGAGGAAGTATTATTATTGTCCTATGCTGTCCTCCTTGGAAAAAAGGGCGTATGTCTCATAGAACCGCGTAGGTATTAGTGACCTTATTTCTTGAAATAGGTGGTTAAATTTAGTTTGACTATCAAATTGCTCATAAGTCCTTTTTATTTAGTAGGGCAGCATGAGTAGAGGCATTCTATCCTCATTCGGTCCTCAGGGCAACACTTTGTATTGAAATGAGCGCACATTTTTTTTTTTTTTTAACTGGTTTTTATTCAATGTAAAATAAGCAATTATAGAATTAAACTATTCTTGAATTTCATATTTTAGTTTCCAGTATTTGAGAGTATTTGGCAATTTTCGACAATGTGTAGTCAGATCCATGTTTCTCGGTTGTAAAGTAATAATATTGTAAAAACTGCATTTTGAAGCAAAGTTTCATTTAAATACCACGTAAGCAAATTTTAAATAATGAGACAAGATCTGTATTCCACTACGTCTTTAACCCTATAGGGAATATGCATGTTTTTTTAAATTTAATAAAAGCTGATTCATGTAACAAACGGTTGAGAAAAATCATTTTTTGAATAGCTATAAAAATATACCAAGATATAAGCCAACCAAGATTTGTTCCTATCTCTTTCTAGCAAAACAGAATTTTACCGGTGCACTTCGGATCTCTCCGTCTAATTAGCATTTTGAACTGCTTGTATCATCCGTATTTCTTGACCGATTTTAATTTTAATTTCACTTTCGGTGATCTCTTTTACGGTATTTCCATATTTTGTTGAGAAATGCGATTTAAAAAAATCCATGCATATTCCCTATAGTATTGTTAACTTAACTTTACTGCCAACATAATAAAAGCTATCATAATATTAACCATTCAAAAAAAAAAGGAAAGGGCAGTGAAATTAAGGCCTCGTGCGACCAACTGCCAGCTCCAAATTTTCCTACCTCCAACTACAGAAAAGCTTAACACAATAAATAATATTTTAAATTAATGCTAATGCCTTGCTTAAGTGTCGGGTTACCGTTATAATTCAAGCACTGTGACGTTTCCGCGGCTTAGTGCGACTACTTGTTGTTTATAGTGATTACTCTGTGATAGATGGACTATGGCTGGCGGAGAAGCGAGACTGTGGCAAAATTTGAGGCCACGTGACTAGTATTGCCTACTTGTGCAAAATATGGTTAGTGAATTATCAACAAGTTTTTGAAGTTGTACGGTCACGAGCGTTAATTTGGGACCCATTTCTAGAAAAATATGCTTGAAGTCGTCAATGTCATTAGAGATGTCAAGTCATTTGTAAATTTTAGGAATCTCAACCTTATTGTTGTAGAATGTTAAGGTACCTGTACACAATGGCCCATCATGGGCCAACGTAAGGGACGCATTTACAACTTAGAGCGAGCAAGATATTCTTGCATCTCACTCTTACGCATCACTCCGTCCCTACGCTGGCCCATGAGGGGCGATTGTGTACAGGGGCCTTCAGATTGACTGTGTACCTAAGGTGAGTAGACATCAAATCTCGTGACTGTATCTAGGTAATTCTGTATACCCAACTCTGGGATTACAGACTTGAAGGTATGTATGTATGTATGTGTATGTATGTGACTAGTAACGTTTTAACCCCCGAATAAAAAAAGAGGAGTGTTGTGTGTACTTGTGTGTCTATGTGTCTGTGTGTGGCTTTGTAGCTCCCGAACGGATGGACTGATTTGGACGTAATTTAATTGCTAAGAAGGCCAGAGTAATCTGGATTGTTCTTCCTCTCTTCAGGGTTGCCATTATTATTATGTTTTTTTAATAATTTGATGGTTATAATATTTACCGCCTGTGAACAATCGACGAGTAAAGTATATTTGACACATAATTTTATCCCTTTCTCCTTCTTACACTTGAAAATAGACAAGGGGAGAGCCAACTTTAAATTGCAAATAAATTTACTCGTCGATTGTGAAACAGGCCCTTAAGATTTTAGGCGTCTTATAAAGTACAAAACTTACATAAAGGTGCCAGGGTCTCTATTACTTCTTACATACATACTTCTCTCTCTTCTCTTCTTTTTATTTAAGAGCCATGCTCTTGTCAATGGAGTAATCACCAACCGCTCCGGTCTCCATCAACTGCTTGACTTTCTGGTACGAACCAAACTAAATCTTCTCTTTTATTTGCTCAAAGTAATTTCTTCTTGGTCTTCCTCTGCCTCTCTTTCCTTCTATCTTACCTTCTATGATGTTTTTAAGGAAAAAGTCGTGTCATAGCAGGTGTCTTATCATTGTTCCTCTTCTATTTTCTATTGTTGATAGTAAATTACTACTTTCATTTATTCTATTCAGCACTATTCTATTATATTTGGTAAAAACATACTGCTTTTGAAATGTTTTCGTATTATCAACGATATGACACCTCTTATTTAGTTAGCTGAGGGCCCTACCAAGATGCATTGCGCTAACAACGTTTCTATTCGTTTCGTTTTTAAACCAATCGAATAGAAACGCTAGTTGCATCTTGGCAGAGCTCTTTGATCCAAGAACAATATCAAAAGCAATATTGTTTTACAGAGTAAAATAGAGCAGATATAAAATAACATACATATTTTACTATTCACAACTAAAACAATACCAAAACCCCCATTACTTGGTTCTAATCAACCTTTATTAAAACCCAACAACATGACACAATCTCGCTTTGCCCAACTTACATTTTATTACGGGCAAACATTAAACCCAGGACGGGTCATAATTATTAACAACTGCCGGTGGGGGACGATTTTAAAACTACCCCCGACCGTCAAAGTCCGATAGCGGCCGAACTATGAGAAGGCTTGTTTATTAGCTCGGTCGTCAGGGCTCGCGTGTTCGGATTGGGGTACTGAGTTAGTTTATACTTAGTTTGATTGTTGATCTATTTATATTTCTTGTAATTTAAATGCAAAAGTGTTTGTTTGTCCCCACTGTACTTTTTATTTTGAAGAAATAGGTCTATTTCCGCAGAACAATTAACGACTTCAACGTGAACGAATTCACAGGCAAAAAAATTCCATAAAATGGGAATTCGGTTCGCCCAGATCACCACTGCATTGTTTTCGGACCACTGAAGCGAAATGTTGATTTCTTGACTTTGCCAATATCTTTATTAACACGTTCACGGACATTACGTCGAGAGACGTAAACTGAGACCCTCGTGATATGGCACTACGGCTGTGGCCGGTGTTTTTAATTACACCAAAAGCGGAACTCCGTCCACGGCCGGCTATTTCCCATATCATTTATAGGAAGCGCGGACTCTGTGCCGTTTTTGGTTTTAACACAAACCACCAGTGTCACAGCAAAAAAGCTCTAGGGCAACCTCAACCTCATGCACTACTCTAAAAGGGGAACGACGCGTGTTGTGGCACATCACGGCTGTGGACGTAACGGCTGTTGACGAGCTGCCACATTAGATAAGATTTTTATTGTACGAAATTACATACCTACATATATTTTACGTCATAAAGTGGCACAATGTTTGACAAAATTTAAATGTGGCAGTTCGTCCATGGACGTAGAAAATGTTGTATGAGATTTATTTGTGCCATATCACGCAATTTCGAGGATGGTGATGTGTCCGTGAACGTGTTAAGCTGCTGGCCTATGGCCTAAATACACTCGCAATCGCAATCGACTTCAAAGTGGAACATTTTGTATGCAGACTCGCCTTTGGACTGTCAAAATGAAAAAGTTTGCGATTGCGAGTGCGTTAGGCAATAAGAAAACCGGTTTTTCTTATTCTTTACATTTGTCTCTTACTGTAGTTAGTAAGTACAACTGCCTATGTTTGGTCAAACGGAGCAGCTCTTCAAACGTGGCCTTGATATCATGACGATTATTTAAAGGAGTTGATATCACTTATTTCTGAGAATGTAAACCAGATACCACTTTTTTCTTCTAAATGGTTAACGTGGTTCACGTGTTTCCTTAGTCCTTAGTCTTTACGCGGACTCTGTCATTGTGACGTTCAACCAAATGCATTCCTGGGCCACTATCGAACGATATCAAAGCGATATAACCAATCAAAACTTAAGAAATTTATTTTGTAGTAGAGGGTGGCAAACGAGCTGGATCTGATGGGGACTAATCACCATAGCACACACACACCGAAAAAATAATCGAATTTAAAGGGCCTATTCCAAAACTCATTGGAGACATTCTGCGATGGACGAATCGAAGTTGGTTCCACCGCTTCACCGTACTAGGCAAAAAGTGCCTAGATATGTGCAAGATCGACCTTATTTATAAGCAAATAAGGGTCACTGGCAACTGGTCACACAAAGCACGTGAGAGGCTATTAACCCAGAACGGAGGAAGAACGCCATTCATCAAGGTGTTGTTCTGATGTTGACGGAATTAGACTTAGCCTGTATGGGTAAGGCCGCGAATTTTGACCAATTTGGACGTTTCAAATTTAATATGCTCATAAAAAAAAATTGGTAACACCGAGAGGTTTCAAAATAATTTTATTATATAACGTGATAAAAACTGTCAAGGTCGCAAGTGACATAATAGGCTATTTGACTAATTTTAGAAAACCTTTTTAAATGATTATTTATGACATAACAAGCACACTACATCGATATTTCCTTGAGATTCTACTGTATTATCAATAAAAATCTATGTTAAAGTTTAAATTTTTAAAACCGCGCTAAAAACGCAGTTTCTATCATGGCGCTGGCCATATGACAAGTGTGACGTCACACGCAAGTAAACAATAATCAATCATTTGAAGAGATATGCCCTTATGATCTGTAGTTACTTGCATGTGACGTCACCAGCAAGTAACCACAGCTGCAAACCAATTCATAGCGTTTCTGCCACAGACAAGGTTTCAAGAAATATTACAAATTCTTTCGTGTAATTTCCAAAAAATTATACATAATTTAGTTTAAAATAAAGTGAAATATATTGTTTCACGCTATTATCTGATAGGATGACCATAATTTTTAGTATATTTTCAATGCTGTCAAATAGCCTATTGATTTAAATCCTTTCAAATAAATAATAAAAATATATTTCCGTCACAAACCTAACGAAAGTTGTCAAATTTTTTCGACCACGTGTACTTAAAGCCCTGTTCTGCCCTACTAAGCATAATGGCGTTATCTCAAACAAAACATCTGTAGAAATTGCAACCTAGTTACAAACAGAAGAGAGTTGAATCTGCTTTGGCTATTGAATTTAGTTATTGCATTTTTGCTTAGGAGGGCAGTGTTGTTTTCACGATTTTCATCTTCTCATGATCATGCTTTTATTTAAACAAAATTTTATCATATAACGATAGTTCTACCGATGGCGAAAAAAAAATTTAAAATGATTTACTTATTTTATCTTGCATTCTTTTATTGGGCCACAATTCCACGTTTTCCGAGTTATCCTCGTGTGGTTGCCGAGTTAGAATAGTGCCACTCCATGTCTTCCCGTGGATGTCGTAAGAGACGACTAAGGGAATAAAGGCTTGTAGTACTGTTAGGCGATGGGCTTGCAACCTGTCACTAATACGCTGGTAAACATCTTAGCCTAATTGTGCAAATTGTGGTTATAGAATTATCAACAAGTTTTTAGAGATGTTTGTAATTCTGTAGCTCTGCCTACCCCACTCTGGGAACGAAGGCGTGAGATTATGTATGTATGTATGTAATTCCACGTTTTCGTTACGAATACTTTCGTGACACTTTATAAAGCTAGATTTAAAGCCAACTGTGGTATAAATTCGTTTTCGTGCACTGGCAACTCATATTCTAGTAGGGTAACATCAGAGAGGAAACCAACCTCGTCAGTTTGTTGATTAAATGGCGGTCAAAGGTGACGCGGACAAAGTTTTTCTTAATATCTTCTAAAGTGCTAGTGTGATTTTAAGGCTAAGTAGTGATTGTTTTTAAGCGGTTGTTTTTTCATACGATGGGTTAACGTTATTTACGCACGTGACATGTATTATTATATTCAAAATATCGTTATTTCACCATGACATTACACTTTCGTTACGAATACGTTACATTTTAACGTAAAGTAACGAAAACATGAGGTAAAGGGAAGTGCACATAGAAAAATACGAACTTAAATGAGTTTTTACTAGATTTCCAACGACAAATACAATAAGTTATTAAGATGAATCAATTTGAAATTGTAGGTACGTACAGTAGGTACAGGGATCAGCACCTCTCGTGCTAATTAAATTAAATTAAATCCATACTATGCATATCCATACTAATATTATAAAATGCGAAAGAGTGTCTGTCTGTATGTTACCTCTTTACGCTTATACCGCTGAACCGATTATGATGAAATTTGGAATAGAGATAGTTTGAGTCCAGGAGAAGGACATAAAATAGTTTTTATCCCGAAAATCATCCCCTAAGGAGGTGAAATAGAGGGTGAAAATTGGCATGGAGCTACGATATAAACGAGTTCCACGCGGACGGAGTCGCGGGCAGAAGCTAGTTATTAACCGATCGAGCGAGCGAAGCGAACGAATGCTTTTTAAATTTGGAGATGTCACTAAGTGGTATTTTTTTTGAGAAATGCTCAAATGTCTCTGTTTTATTATGAAAAGTACCTTTTGATTACTATTTCATTTAAAAAGTAAAAAAAAAACATTAATTTAAGTAATTAATAAATATGTTGATTACGTGAAAATACTTAATTTGTATTTAGTAAATAAAAACAAAAAAAATAAAACGTATTTTTTGCGAATGGGTATCAGTGTGCTCAAAGCTTGATAACAACTTATGTTACGTTTTATAGTAACGTCACGTTTTTTTATGTTAGTTCCATGTCACATTGGTCAAAATTCGCGGCCTTACCCATGTTGGCCTAGATAATAATTTTGCTGACAATTTCAACGTGGCAATGCTGCCAGCATTTTGGGAATGATGCCCACTGGCAGCGGTTTATTAGATTAGTGTAGTTTTAAGTTAAGTTTAGGTATATTTTATTGTATATATTTTAATAGTCCTAAATATTTCGTGATAGGTACACATCAATAAGTTAGTTAATGTTTTATGTTCTTCTAAATAAATTTGTCATTTAGCTGACTAATATTTTTTGCGTAGCTTACTGTGAACAGTGGCCGCTGCTATATATCCGCCGATAAGGCCTTTTGTATCTCAAAATAAATAAAATAGCTTAAATATGTCCGGCAGGGCGCACAAATTGAGCCGCGCGTGTAAAACGTCCGGTCGTTGGGTACAATGGGTACCCTAGCTGGAGGGAGGTACTTTACCTTGTTTTGGGTAATTTTATAATGTCGTTATTATTTTCCATAGGTGCGTTATGTAGCTGTTATGTTATTGTCCACGACTATTTGAGATTATAATTTTTCCGTCATTTTCAGATTCGGAATAAAAAGTGTTTTAGGAACTTATTTAGGATTTAAATTTCATATAGGTGTATTGGTTCTTTTATGAAGCCGTTAAAATGTAACATACTGATACATGTCGCTTTAATAATAATTTTGTATTTGTAATGAATGACAATACAGGTGCGTATAGACAACGTCTTCGTTTTTTCGAGTAGTTTATAAAAACCGTTGACGACAACCATATATAATCATAAGTTGCTGCTTTTTTAGAAACTATAAAACAATGACAAATGCTTGCATTCCTATCCAGCCTCCTGCTCAAAACCAACAATAACACTACTATTTCGGAAAAAGATATTTAAGCCTTAAATATCTTTTTAAAAATCAAACCTTAACAGTGAACTGAAATGAAAATATTTATTTGCAAGAATAACGAGTTTATTACAAATAAATATTTCTTTAAGGAACATAACGTTAAAAAAATATGAAAGTACAACTACCTTCATAAACATGTCATAATTTCACACATGCTTATCAACATACTCGTAACAAAACTGGCTGAAAACTAAAATTCCAAATTCAAAACGAAAACCCATTCAATCAAGCACGAGCCATTTATTCCACCTGGCCACACAGCCATAAACAGTGGCAAGAAAAGCAAAACGTACTGCCGTATCGACGGCAAAGCCCCGAACAAATCTGGCCAGTGGATAGCCGGGCTGATCGACAAATCCGGCAGATTACGCGCTGATACAGGGCACATGTTTATGAGACAAGCGGACTCCGCCGGACTCTGTCTGACCCGCCAGGGCTGCCGCTAAAAACTGTGCATTTTACTTTAGTTTTTGGTTAAAAACATGACTCTTTATTTTGAATGAATGAATGAATGAATGAATGAATGAAAGATTACTCGATGATACAGGGCACATTTTTATGAGACAAGCGCCAGGGCTGCCGTTAAAAGCTGTGCCTTTAACTTAGTTTTTTGTTAGAAACGTGGCTTTGTAAATCGATGATTGTTTTACTTAAAGATGATTGTAAAGATTTATTTCTAGCTACAACCGAACTAATAAAAAAAATGACAGACTCCGTCTGATCCGCCAGGGCTGCCACTAAACTAACGGAAACCAGGTTTCAAAAACCCGAATGCATGTTTGATATTTTATTTGGAAGTCTATAATAAAGTTAAGCTATGTTATAAATTTAAAATAAAATCTAGCCATGCTAAGACGGATTTAACGACAAAATCGTTTGTCGAAACCAAACCCTTTATGAGGGAACAAACATACATAAATTAATAGAGGTACATAGCACAATAGTCATCCTGGAAGAGATCCCTTAATTAAAGCGACAAGTTCGTCTTTGTTATTTTCTGGTTTATAATAATATGATAAAAAAATATATGTACGTACAATCCAGTTCATAACCTACAGAGAGTACAATCGCTGTGACGATTCATGTATGACAGTTTAACATGACATTAAATAGACAAGTTACTAAAGTGTTCTCATATGTATAAGGTTAATAGCTAATCTACATTATAAATGCAAAATATAAAATAACCTTCGTCGTCGACAACCCTACGCTCAACCGAGATAGAAGGAAGGTAGTCCGAATAATATTTTGGCTTACAGAACGAGTCTAACTTTTAATAGTGTTGCCATGTTTATGTTACGGCCGGAATCGAACCCTGAACCGTCCCTCGGGCCGGCCAGATCAGGTGAAGTTTGATTGAGGTTTTGTGGATGTATTTTTACGATGCAGTTGCCAATGTGTAGTATTAGTCGCACATATGTTTAGGTTATTTAGAATGACTTTTAAATATGGTATCATATTGCATGTGTGAAGTTTTGTTACCCAACTGTTGAAAATTCGAATAAGTTAGAAAAACATATTTTTTTACCCAAAAATTATTTGAAATTGGCACTAAAAGTAGTCATGAAATGTAAAACGGAAAACATTTGGCTGCTGTATACTCCCTTGCCTTACATATGGTTGCGAGACATGGGCACTAAATAATGCACAGAGATAAACTAGAAAGGTGCCAGAGATCTATGGAACGAAGTATCCTTAACGTGACTTGCTAAAGAGACGTGTCTTTAGGGTCCCTATACCTAAAGTTAGGTCTGGGTTCGCTAGGCGGTTTAAATCGTTTATCTTTCCGTTCGTCTACAATTCTGTACTGAAAAGGAAATGTGACTTGAAAATCTGCCGGATATCTGAGGTCAAAAAAATATTAGACAGCTTTTACTGTCTATGTCTTACGATGAGTCTGAGAAAATGCTGATCTAAGTTTAGTGGTCGGTAGCCACGGTTACCGACCGATCCCAAGAGCTGTCGCACTCCTCATGTTCAATACCCCTATTTCCTCGCCATACACAAACACACACCACATCCTTACACACTCCTACAACACTACACACTACATGACACCTAATATTACTATATTTTTATCTTCATCTTTATTTTAAGCCTATGTGTAACCTGTTACTGCTATTTGCATTCCTGGTTTTATACATTAAAGTTACTTCTCGTGTGTTCCGTCTCCCGCGATACAGGCCCAGCCTAGTGTGGGAGCCTCCGTTTAATTGTAAATGTTTGTTTAGAAGTCTTTTGGTAAATAAATGATTTTATTATTATTTAAAAAGAATTGATAAAATAAAATGCACTCAGTTACGAGCGAAAACTAAGTTGTCAGATGTACTCGAAAAAATAGATAAGCAAAAATGGCGATGGAGTGGGCACATGCTCCGAGGAAAACAAGAGAAGTGTAGCAAGATTATAACGAACTGGTACCCAAGAGAGGGAAAGAGAAGTGTGGGCAGTCAGCTTAGAAGATGGGATGATGAAGTCAAACTGACTGCAGGTCCCTACTCGAGAAGAGCCACCCAAGACCCCAAGCACTGGAAAGAGCTGGAGGAGGCCTTTGGCGAATGGCACTCCGAGATAAGAGATATTATTTAGGATAAAATTTATGTGTTATATAAATTGAATGTAAATTTTAGCATAAAGGCAATTATTATTATTATTTGAAATACCATACATTCATCACATTATTCTAAAAATATGCTAGCTGGTTCCCCTATGAAATCCCTAATCGACATTTGTCCTAATGCATAGTTTGTCCTAATTTTCCTTTATCTTAAAGCAATTTTCGGCTGAATTGTAAATCATTTTAGCGTTGTTTATAATACAACCCTAATCTAACCTAACCGCAGGTATACTGCAGCACTTAAAAAAATGTCTTACTGAGTTGAAAACCAATTTAGGACAAATGATAATTCGGACAAACGATGCGTTAGGACAAACGTTATTAGCCCATATATGCCCCTTGATTCGAATATCCCCATTTATACTGTTATTGGTTCCTTATATGCCTCCTGATTCGAAAACGATCAACAACACAATATGCTCAAAAACATAGTTCTGGGCATATATGGGTTAGGGATTCCGAAGGACACCCATGCTAGCTCTAGAGTTATGGTTTAGAGCGACCGATTTTACGTCAAACAATATTATATACCCAGCAATACTAGCAGTAAGCTATTATATTTTAGAAAAATGTAATGAGGAAAATTGGACTATTGTTGCAGGATAGGAGCAGTTGTATTATTTACCATTTTACGGTGTTTAAAGTGAACCTAAGGAACGTATACGTTAGATTAGGTTTGTTTAACGACCCAGGAAAGTTAAACGGTTTTATAAAAAATAGATGTTCTATCTTATATACATACAGGGTGGATAAAACGAACGCCACGTGGACGGCAACTATCTTGAATATTGAAAATAGTAAATTCTACGCCAAGGAGACTAACTTTTATTTTTCAAAACAAAAAATACTAAATTATAGAATTTTTGAAAAAAATAACGTGTTTTATGATACAGATCGAAAGGGTCATTGATAGTGATCATTTATATCTACAACACATTCACCTTTAAATTACATAAACTCATCAGATCAGTTCGATTCCCGGTTAAGGCAGACAAATTTCCGAAAATCCGCACATGCAGTATTTAACGATTTAAAAAATAAAAGTAACTCTCCTTTGCGTAGAATTTGCTATTTCCAATATTTAAGGTACATGCCGTCCATGTGGCGTTCGTTTTTTCCACCCTGTATAATGTACCGAAAAATGAAACAGTTGGTAATTGAAATTCGACCTTGTAGGTAACGGATGTTACCGATAAGTATAGTATCATACTTGTACAACATGGAAGTCCATGTTGTACATGGACTTCCATGTTGTACATTTACATTGGACGTTCGGATTCTGAACCCATCTTAGAGTACTTATTATATGTGTGTAGATAAAGTATTGTACGCGACTCTGCGTAATTCAAGGCGAGTTTCATAATAGATAACACGAGTGTTGTAATGCCTGTCATTACGCAACCGTCACGTAAACTACTATTTTTACCTAAATACACGATTAACATTACTTTTTCTTCTACTTTATTACAGTTTTATTTCCACCCTTCCAATTTTGAACTAGCTTCCAATTTTAAACTGGCAACCGTTTTTCCCGTTTAATTGATAACCAGTACTGGTACAAATGGCGCCGTATCTCAAGGCGACAACGGCCTATCAATAAGAGGCGGCTAAATTGAGACAAACAATTTACGATGTTGTGTGTGCTTGATCGATTCTGAGCCTTGTAGACTTGGTAGGGTTAAATGGACCGTTGTTGATGCTTTAGCTGTGTATTGGAGTAATTGAGTAACATAGGTAGTTGATTAAAAAAATAGTGAATTAGCTAAGTCAAAATAAATGAGTAAATAAATAATCAGGGGACAGTGTCAGGCTAATTGACGTAGTCCCAAACTAAGCTCTAGGCTTGTACTATGGGTACTAGACAACGATATAAATACTTACATAGAGTAATATATATTTTAATACGTAAAAAGATAATATGGTCAGTCAAAAAATATAATTTGAACTATGTACGTACATTTTCTCGCATGTGCTGTCAATGACAACAACCTACTAAGTTCATTAAAATAACTACCTAAAATTAACACTTTTTTTAATTGAAATAAATTCGAAATTTGGTATTATTTTATAGTTGTCAACTTTAGTTAAAGTTCGATTTTAGCATAATCTTGAATGCCAACAAGACTAGCAAATAGTATGGTTTTATAAAAGTATAATAATAGTTTAATTAGAATAATTACAAAACTGAAATTAGTTTATACATTATATAATTACCTTCCATTTACCTTAAACAATGCGGAATCCCACAAAAACCGTTTTACTTTTTTTTTCTACAATCACGTCAATAATACCACGCATCTAATCAATCCTTTACGATCAGCTCAACTGGACATTGTCGTCAAATCCAGAGCTTACGTGTTTACTGCAAATTAACCCCGCAATTGATGGGCAATTGATCGTCTAATGTACCCGTATGACCATTATATTAAATCAGGTACCTGGCCAAAGCTGGGTGATTTACAAGCTCCTGAACACAGTTAAACGGTAGTAAAGTTTGAGTAGTTACACACTTTAGATCATAGATGGCGTTAGTAACCTTAAACTTAAGAATACTTCATGTAGCGCCATCTAACGGGCAATAAATTGTAGTTTTGTGTCAATTTATTCATTTTAACGCCTGTTGGTACCGTTTATTTTTCTATGGAAAATAACAGTGTTCCACCTAATTAAAAAAAAAATGTTGGTTTACATGATCAAAATAAAAGTACGCATAATAATTAACACGTTTTTTTTTCATCATACACTTTTTATATGGTCTTCGATATTTATTTATTTTTTGGAAATAAAGTATGTTAGCGAATTTTGTGGTTTGCAAATTATAAAGCATGAATAGCTAAAATAAAGTACAGTACTATAATGTGTTTTATAGTAGGTACTGGTGGCCACCTTAGCCATTGAAAAATCTACACAAAATTAGTCTTAATCCATCCAGTGTTGATCGAACTCAGCAGTAGTTATTCATTTTAGTGCTTTGCTGCAGTATCGTTAAAGTGGTTTGAATTTTGTATGTCAATAACTGCGACAAGTTACTAAAATATAAGCTTTTTATTATCCCACATGTGTAGGTATTTCGATCACCCGTACTATAATATACATTATGGTACTGTTATATAGTTTGACAGTACGCAATTATGCCATTACATTACTAAAGTACAATTTGTCTTGTATCGCCGTAAACATAAACTGCCCGGCTTCGAGTACACGAACAATACCTCTTGATTAAGTGAAGTGCCGGCGATCGTGCGAGGGAGATAGATGTTATCTTTGGATAGCACCTGAGAGACAAAGAGATTCTATTATTTTATTGGATATACAAGAATTGCGATTGATCCTTAATCAACAAGTTCTTGTCAAAAAAAACTAAGGCAATATTTTCTTGCAGACAATTTTTTAATGAGTCAAAACTCTGTCTACATTAGGCACAACTGAGATCCCGGTCGCTCCACCATAATATCCTATCCTTTATCCTACCACCGCCAAGCAGCAGTGTTTGAATTGCTTTGTTCCATCCAGTGTGGGAATAAGAAAGCCGGTGAAATGACTAGAATAGAGCCCTTAATTATATGCATTTTTAAGATTGTAATCTTGAGATAATGCAAATGTATCCCACTTACAATCACGTCTCCTGTGTGCTCATTATCAAATATCCTAAACACCTTAACGTTACAATTTTTGCATATAATAGTCTTTTAGACAACCAAGCACCATTATTATTTTCTAATAACAGCCTAAAACAATCCACATCAGCCAAAAACCAAAACAACCACATCGAAACCTATAATCGCTGTATAACCATGACAACGCGTCGTAAAGTTTGCCAACAGGCTTGAACTGGATTTAGCCGGTTCGAGGCGGTTAGAACTGGTTAGAGCCAGTCAGGTGAGGTTTACTAGCGGTGTTACTGCCTTAGTGTTGTAGGCTAGATTTGAGTGCTCTTGCTTTGATTGCAATTGTGTATGTGAAATAGGTTTATTTAGAATTTGAGTTGGTTTCTTATTGCTTGTCTTTTAGCTCAGAGCTCAGAACTATTAAAAAATATAAAACCACCAAAATAGTTGCGATTCTTTTTTCAGAGCGATTTTCATTAAAACTAGCTAACAAAGACCTTAGTTAAAAATAAGAGTGAAACAGTCTGTGTATGTATGTTATTAAAACACGGTTCTATTATTTTTCCTGAAGTATTGGACTGATTGTAATAAATAAGAGTGTTTTATAATTCATTATGAACGTGTAAGTGGCAAATTATATGTACCTAAAGTCATATAGGCTTGCGGTATCCTTATCGCGGTATATCGTTTTACAACAATTTATGTCAATCAGTTTGCAATTTATTTGGCTCTTATGGCTAAAGAGTTAAAACCCATAACATTAAACAAGGAAACTTCCTAAAACAGTAGACTACAATTACTTTCATATTTTTTGATAACGACCAACATATTTTTTTAGTCACGTGTCAAAACTGGCTACATTAGCTACATAATACGTGTACGTACGTATTTCTTAAATAAAATTTAATAATGTAAAGTAAGGCCAATAAGACGAGATAAAGAATGTAAACAATCTTTCAAAAATCGTGTCTCTTCGAACACGATCAAAACAGGATCTTCACAAAATGGCGGCCCTAATGTTGACAACTTTCTTCTACCACGAATCACGCAACGACAGCCGTCATCGACCAACTTTAAGGAAGATATTATTGCACACGAGAAATAAGGACAGAGGGCCCTGCCAAGATGCATTACGCTAACTAGCATTTCTATTCGATTCATTTTTAAACCAATCGCGTGACTGGTAGATGACGTGATACGAAAAGTCACGTGATCTACCAGTGACGCGATTGGTTTAAAAACGAAACGAATAGAAACGATAGTAAGCGCAATGCATCTTGACAGGGCCCTCAAATATTACTTAATAATCGCTCGCTATCGCAATATAACTCAGGAACGGTTATTATGTTTACATTATTTATCTCGTCTCATTGGCCGTACTTTACATAAGTAACCTTTACGTTACTTTCGCGCTTATCCCCACTCAGCGATATCCACCTGCATATTCAACGAACCGAGCAACTTCAAAATGTCACCAATAAACAGCCCTAAAACGCCCATTCCTTACCAGAAGCCATCACTAACCGAATAAAAATAAACTTGGGCGACAATTGCATACCCTTTTAGCTAAATGCCAGCGAATGGCAATCTTAATCGTAAACACTGGTCGGGTAATGCAGCGTGGTACCTCGCTCCATTGACTATACAGGTAGTTTGAGATGTCACAAAGTTGTAAGACGATTTGTGACTTAGTTTGAAGTCTTTTTTTTATCCGACTGCTGAGTAAGGTTAAAGTTTTTGACCTGTATATGTAATATGTATGTATGTATGTATCGTTCTTTATTCCCTTGTAAAGGATGGCCCGAGTTCGACAAGCGAGGTGTTGTTAAGGGGCTTCTAAACGGGCCATATTTTCACTGCAATATGTGGCCGGCAACTATTGGTGTCTTTCTCCAACACACGAGTAAGAGAGGGACACCAATAGTTGCCGGCCACATATTGCAGTGAAAATATGGCCCGTTTAGAAGCCGCTTTAGATTCGTCTTAGCGTCGCGGTAGTCAGTGGGTATCTTTTTTAATGGTCTAAGATCCGAGTAGGAGACGACCTTCACCGGGCTGTTTATTCGATAAAAAGTATTTTGTATCAAATTTATTATGCTAAGTAATATAATATGATTGAAAAAAAAACAACTGAAAATGAACTTTTTTTTAAAATTGATATTGCTTGTTAGTTTAGTTTAGTTTAGTTTATTTATTCATCAATGTAATATTACAATATAAATTGCATTGCATGTCAAAAAATACGAAATTACATTGATATTGTCAAAATTAATACTAATTAATAATATACTAATAGAAAAATAACACTCAAATAATCAAAAATAAACAACTAATAAATGGTCAGTTTCCGATGTCAATATACAAAAAGTAATAAAGTCAAATAAACAAAAATAATTTTACAATTTAAGTTGCATGTATTCGTCGACGGAGTATAATGGATTATCCAATAAAAGGTTTCTCAGCTGATGTTTAAATGCTTCGTCGGATGGAACATTTTTAAGTTTAGCGGGTAGACGCTCATAGTATGTGGGACCGATGACACGCGGGTTCTTACCCGCAAGTGCCATGCGACGTGGAACTGTTCTCAAACGCCCGGTGTGGCGGAGCTCCTTGCCCGGAATGTTGTCGCGTGCAAAAGATGAAATATTGTTTCTCACGAACATTAATATTTGAAAAACGTAAACCGAGTAGTGCGTCAATATGCGGTGCTTTACAAAAAGGCCCCTGCAAGAGTGCCTAGGTTTCACCCCGGCTAACGTGCGTAAGGCACGCTTTTGCATAAGCATTATCCTGTTGGCATCCGTGGAGTTTCCCGATAGGAAAACTCATTTTTTGCAATAAGCCTCTTCAGTTTACGCAACGCAAAGACGGCACCACTCAGTCTATCACACATTTTGTCGACATGGCACTTCCATTTAAGATTGGAGTGTAGTGTGAAGCCCAGGAACCTACACTCATTGCATATCGGCATCGGACCGTTTGCTACGCACGGAGGAAGGGATTCACTTCGGCCTGAGAAAACCATGGTATTGGATTTCGACAAGTTTAAGATCAAACCATTTGCCGAAAACCACGTTTGCAACTGTTGGCACGCGTCATGATTTTTCTCCCCGAGCTGTTCATGCGTGCGCGCACTAACCACGACAGTCGTGTCGTCTTCAAAGAGCACAGAAAGGCCAGCTGTAATGGCTGTCGGAAGATCATTCACATAAATTAAGAACAGTGTGTTTCCTCAAGCTGATCCTTGAGGGATCCCAAGACCTATACTTCCGGTCATAGACTGCAATCTTTTGCCGTTTGCGGACAACTTAACTGCCTGTTGATGGCCGGACAGGAACGACGTGAGTAGACGGTGGCTGACATCACTGATGCCGTAGTGATGCAACTTGTCCAGAAGCATTCCGTGATTGATCACATCAAAGGCCTTGGACAAGTCGCATAAAATACCCGCTACCTTGTACCTCTCATCCAGACCAGTACACGCTGCCGCGGTCGTTGAGGTCTTCTGCTGATACGCAAATTGCCGGTCCGTCAAAAGGTCATTGTTCTCAAGGTGGCCCATGATGTGCGACGACAGGATTGACTCCACTATTTTAGAAATCGTAGGACCGTCGTTAAATAGGCCAATTACTAATCGAAAGCATGAAGCCTATAGAATATGCAAACGTTAGGTTTAGTGCAAAATATTAGTAACGACTTACCTACCCAATAGTTATGACGGGGAAAAAAGTCAACCTAACGTTTGCATATTGTACTGGACTGAAATTTTTCAGCCAACCTATTTGCCTTACATTACTTAGCATATAAAATTTGATATATAATACTTTGTATCGAATAAATAGCCCGGCGAAGGTAGTCTCCTATTCGGATCCCCTACTGTTAATATGAAATTGGCGGAATAAAATATATCATGATAGCTAACATTACATTGACGACATTATCTTAACAGCAGTTGGGTTTTTAAAGCTTGCTTTTTGTCAGACTTGTTACTTATTATATCTTTCTCAGCACCAACTTTAAATTGTGTATGTTTGGCCCAGTCGTTGGCTGGTAGAGAATACCTTAAGGCATTAAGTTCGCCATTTGTATCTACTTTTTGTATTGTGTAATAAAGTTTAACTAAATAAATAAATAAGGAACAGAAACTTCCTTGACATTTTTTTGGTCTATATATCACCTACCGTTTCCTAGTTTCCACGTAATATTTACCGTTTTTTCATATAGATCCAATTGTCTATTTTATTTTCAAACGTTACGTAGAATTCGTTGTTTATGTAATTAATTACTATCACAGATAAAACAATACGCCATTCTTGAATCATCCCGTTTGCATTTTGTCTTTTCATCTAACTCCCACTGACGCCATCCAATTTAAATTATCAATTAATTAATTTCCCATTCCGCGTACACGTCACCTGTGTGAACCAGTTTAAACCGGTTAAAGGCGGTTTGATCCGGTTCGCACCGGCTCCGAGTTAGTTTTGTCACTTCGGAGGTTTCTAATGCAGGGGGGTAATTGAAGACTGCAGAGTTCTGCGCTGGTTTTTGGCACAAAGAGAATTTAGAATTGGCAGATTTAAGGATGTTTTGTAGGAAGTCTTACTGAATCACAGGTTTAATGTTTGTAGTAATTTCTTTGAGAGTTATATTTAGAAAGTAAAGTTTTCTTTTACGTTTTTGTTCGTACTTTAATTTATGTATGTCTGTATGTGTTCTTTAGATTTTAGTTTGTTTAAAATTAGGGTCGTCCTTTATTTTATTTGTTCCAGTCTCAGTTCAGTCAAAATGCGTAGTGAAATTATATTTACAGGGTGTCCTATATTTAGAGGTACACAACCAACCTGTATATAGACGAGCTTTTGTTCTAAACAACCTAACACGAGTCTCTAAAAGTCTTACGATTTCTGAAATTTCAATGTTTTCATCTTGTTTCTGTTAAATTACATGTATTTACTTTAATTTTGTAGTAAAATCTCGGTTCACCTAAAAATCGTCATCCATCGCACTCCGTATTAGATACCTAAATCACAATGCTACGAAGTTACTACGGCGTAGCGGTCATGCTACGAATACTTCTACCATTAAACGTCGTACTTTTACGTCTGCTTTGGAATTTCACAAATTGTCGTAGTCCAAAACGATACACGTATTTATTAAGAGAAATAAATGTTTTTAGATATACGAAGAAAATATCCGAAATTCAGGAACCATTCGCTTTCATGATTCAATGAAATACTTTTTCTTACTAGGAATCGAACCCGGGACAACTAGAATAAATGGGTAGTCCAGATTAAGATAAGTTATATTTATTTGTCAAATTAAATAAGTACTTAATATAATAAGTTTTTAATTACCTAATCAACAAACAAACCCAACTACAATCACAAATCAATCCAAAAAAACAAATTTAAACAAGAAACACCATTTATCATACCATTGTAGGGTGACGTAGTATTGTGACCGCTGACAGGGATCAGGGCTACTCAGTCAGTTCACTACAATCGAGACAAAAGCCTTTGTGCTAATGAAGAATGGTCACCCTGTTGTGGAGATTAATCAGAGGCTAATGGTATGGGCAGAGATAATTTATTACTTAAGTAAACTTGAATTTGAGGGAGTGTTTTGGGGAGCTTGGGTCTTGAAAGTCCGGTTTCAGGCCTTGATTTGATTGATTTGGAAAACATTTTAACGTTACGTAAGGTAGGTGTGCATGTTAATTAAATTATTATAAACAAAAAACGACGGATACAATTTGTCGTGCTTCAGGGTTCCGTACCAAAAGGGTGCTAATGGGACCATATCCAACCGTCCGCCTGTCCATCTCTCGACAGATAGACAGTTGTAATTTTCACAAAATGTGTATTTCTATTGCGGCTGTAACATAAAATAGGTAAAAAAAGAGGGAGCATCAATACAAGAAATGTACAGAACCCTTCGTGTGCGCGTCCGACTCGCACTCGACCGGTTTTATGCAACTTTAGGACTAACGACACATTTAGTGAAAAACTGACTTTGGCTTGTTGATTGAACATATGAATTACATTTTTTTCATAAAAGTACGAGTATCTGATGGCAAACGAAATCTTTGACCATAGTAATTCAAACATGCTATTTCTGAAATTCATATTAAAAACAAATACAAAGTACTAATTGCATGTAACATACTTAACGAATAAAAGAGACGAATATAGAATATTTGATTAATAACAACCAAGTGCACGCATTAAAATATTGCCTTAACATGTCAAAAAGGTCACCATAAGCTTAAACCGCCGACAGACTTAAGATCTTTTAAATATGACCTTTACCTCTGTCAACATTAGCTCTACAATATTCTTGCGGCCTTTCACACATCAAACGCATTTCAAGAAGGTTATCACAGCCCGCGTCGACGCGACTTAACGTCCGACGTCACGTCACGTCAGGATTATCCTGACGTGGGGACACGTCGTGCGATGGACACTTTGTTTTATCTGTGCTCTGAGGGTTGAAATATTAAACGTTTTTACACGTCAAAGGGCTTTGGATGTCCTAAGTTGTAAAGTTATGTTTAATTTTCCGTAGGTCTAAAGGTTAGAGGTTCTTGGGCAGAATTAATATTTCCTATTTTTTTATTTCTGTTAATTTGTGATATACTTATGTATATACAGCATTTAATCACACTCTAGCATTATGTTATGTTGGATTTAAGCCACAAACGCGCGGAGGCGGCGCGATGCGCCACGTTCCCATACTAAAACCGCCTCCGCCACGCTTTTAAAACGCTGTTTAGTATGAGAACGCGCCGCACCGCACCGCCTCCGCTCTGAGTGCGACTCTGGCTTTACCGTGAGTGGCGGGTGGCGGAACGAAGTAAAGTCAAACAAATAGACTTCTAGGCCACTTTGGAACCACGTCACAATGACTCAGTCAGTTAAATTCTGAAAAGGTTTTATTTGATTGTTTATGCCATTTGCTGTACTGATCTTGAAATCTATTTGTTTGACTATACAAATATAGTCAACATTTCACCGCCGCCGCGGCGAGTTGGGCATGCTGTATTTTTGTTGCTTGCTAGGGTCATGGCTAGAGAGAGTCATTACGAATGTCACAGCTTACGTAAAATTTCCGCAAATTGATTTGAGCAATCGGGAGCGATAAAAAAAAATGTGCAAAATTATTTACCTAATACCTACAAAATTTGTTTTTATCTAATGATAGTGTATTTTTTGACCTTTTAAGATTTTCATATACTGGTATGTACCGACATACGTCTGCTTCCTATTATGCACAGTTGAGAACAAGATATACTTGTACAGTCAAGGACTTTAATTCTTATGCCAGTATGGAATCCTGTCATAATGACAGCGTCAAACCACATGACAGAAATTACGCTTAAATGAATGATTAACGTTATGCGCCAGGGTTCCATAGTGGCATAACAATTAAAGTCCTTGACTGTGCGTATGTATACGCTTTCGTACCTAATCCCATTGAAATAAGATGCCAAAATGTATGTATGTATGTGTGACTGTACATGCACCTATACAATTGTACTCGACTTCCTGCCCGCTTGCTTATTAAAAATAACCCAGTCTTTAAAGGCGGGGACTACAATAGTAGTTTATGCAACAGTTGTATAAGAGAGGTCAAAAAAGACGAGTGGTGTGGTTACGAACTTTGTTTTTAAATTGATGTGCACTTGCCAGGTTTCATATTTTTTTTTAAAGTTGCACAATCGATTTAACTTGTGAAATAGGGACTAAAAAACACCTAATGATTTGAGAAATGAATTCTTTTACCTGATTGGTCGATTTTAATATAGCTGCGTTCTGGTTGGTTGATACCAAATAAAATGTTTTTTTTAAAGAGTTAAATTAGTAAAAGAGTTTACATACCAAAAAGAACCTAACGTTCCGATTGACAGTCAATGTGTATTGTGATTGGTGTTTTAATTTGGTGAAGTATTTTGATTGGTCAAATTAACCTAGGTGTAAGCTTTGGCAGCTAGGCATATCGTTTTGGCTCAAAAAAGCACAAGTGCTGTTAAGGGGAATAAACTAGATAGACTTTTCTACGGAATGTTCTGCGGACATTTATCTATATTCTTATATTAGTGTTCGTGACTATATAAATGGAGTAGGAAAAAATAATAATGGCGAGAAATGTCTTTAGAGGAAATCAAAAAAATCTGAATAATTTATACGATCGTTAAACGGTGTATCGATAAAATAATACAAGCAACCCCGCAAAGGCACACACACTTAATGAAGTAAGCAATCAATTGTCCAAACAACCAAGACACCAATCCATGGCTGCCTGTCCTCTGCAGGATTATAGTCGTGTAGGCCATAACTCCTGGCCGTTAGCCGGCATCGGCGGTCTATCCGTAACATATGGCGGCAGCGTCTTGTCTAATTCGTGGCCGTGTTCTCGCGGCGTCGCGTCAGCGGATATTGATGGCCGAGAGCTGGGTAGTGCATGCTGGATGAGACTTGAGTGAATGTACGGATATTGATAATAATCTGGTGGAAGTTTTTTTCCTGACGCATCATCTTCCTGATTGGTCATAATTCCCGAATCATCGTCTTCTATACTAATAATAATAATAAATATCAGGGGACAATGCCACACCAATTGAGCTAGTCCCAAACTAAGCTCTAAGCTTGTACTATGGGTACTAGACAACGATATAAATACTTATATAGAGAAATATATACTTAAATACATAGAAAACATCCATGACTCGGGAACAAATATTCACGCTCACCTGCCCTTACCGGGATTTGAACCCAGGACTTCTAGCTTCGTAGGCAGGGTCACTACCAACTAGGCTAGCACGTCGTCAATATAATTTAACTTAATATGTCGAAACTAATGGGATGTTGACCAGTAGATATAAGGAACGAGATGGTGTGAGTTGCGGCTACAATTGTCCCATAGAAGCAAATAATTTATGTGAAATAGTTCCATCAATTCTGAGGAGCAATTTATTCATCTAAGCCACAAGAAGAAGAAAAAGGAGAAACGTCAAGATGGCAGAATATTCCTACTTTATCTATTTAAGTATAATAGTTTTTTCTTTCTTCCAGTTTATTTATTTGATCGTATGACATAATCTAAAGAATATACAAACAAATATTAGGCTACAAAATAAATTTAGGAATTTTATATATTTTCAAGTGGCTACGTCGTTCAGGGTGATTGCAGGTTTTCAAGCCTCAATGTTTTATAATAGTTATGAAATTTTGGTTAACACATCATGATTTTGATGTTGAGAATTAATCCTATTTAATTATTACTCTGACTGTAATTTACTTATGAACTGTTGACAATCCTACCAAAAATAGTGTTTTACCAACGCCAAATACTGCATGTCGCTTCCCACCTCTCTAAGTCCTCAACGATGAGAAATAGGGGGGAGTGGGGTCCAGGTGATGGCCCTAACCGAACGGTAACCGGATTAATCTGTGGGCGTGGACAGTCGAGATGGAGCGAAGGTTTACTGAACTGCTGATTATTATAATTCGGGACGTTGATTAGGATAGACAAGTCTTGAGTACGTCTAGAAAGGAATAGGGTGTTTGTTTTTGTAATTTTATACAAACAAGGGTGTTTTATTTTGAAGTTTGTTGATATTACGTCAAGCAAAATGTAATGTTTGATTATTTTTGAGATATCACAGTCAAATTGAAAGGAAATAGTTCCACACTTGTTGTCATGCTTTTTTTGCCAAACTAAACCTCCGCTGAGTGAAAATATTTAATATAGCGACAATATATATATGTCACAGGTTAAAAACGAGATTCACTATGAGTATTTATGATAACAGTTTATTATCTATGCCCGCATCGGAGACGGACGGCGCACCGGGGAGCCTGAGGCATGTTTACGAGCTAATTATGCTCTTGGTGTGTAAGCGGGTAGTTTTAGGTCTAGGGAGAAAAGTGGATGTTGAGGGTACTTTGATTTTTGAAGTTGTTTTGATCCCTTAGCCCAAGGTGTGGGTTGGGATCGAAAATTAAAGTCATCGGAGGCATAAACAAAAAATGTTTTTAATTGTGTAGACGTCCATAAACTAACTTAAAATTTAATTTAATTCTTTCAAATATCTTTTTTGGAAATTAAAAAATTTAATTGTTTTATTTACATTTGTAATAAATGTCCATGCGTACGAGTATATGAATATTTCATTTATAAATAATATGTACACTTAAAATAATGCATAAGGCAAATAAATGTTCTGGCCCCCAATTTATCAGTAATGTATGTGTAGGTTCACATGCATGATCGGCTGATATGATGATGATGGTGTGTAAGTTGTTGTTATGAAACACTTACCACATTATGTGTATGTAATTCAGTGATCGGGGAAAACGATGCGAAACTTCAACAAAACTTAACAAAACTTACATTACAGCCATGAAACTATTAATATCCTTATACCAAATCCGAGACTCTGATATAGAGTTAAATTGAACACTAATCTGCCAATAATATTATTATTTTTTAATAATAATTCTTATTTTGCTTGGTTGCAAGTTCTCCTTTATGTCAGCTTTACAAGTTTTGTTAAAGTTTTGCACCGTTTTCCCAGATCATATGTATATATGTATGTATTTCTGTGACGTGACGATAATCAGAGATAGCGATACTATACAGGTATCCCGATAGGGTTTTTTTTAATTTTTGACTCCAAATTTGAATTATTACAAATAAAATCCTATTTTGGAATGTTCAAAAAATGTCATTACGATCATCCGATATTATACCGACGAGACACTTATCACATTTTTAAAGATTCTAAGAACATTCTCAATGTTTATTCATTTTATCAGGTGAGAAGATTTCCAAACTTTTGGAAATATTCTGCAACTTTCATATTGCCATGACCAAGCCTGGGGAGCCCGTTGTTTCCGATATTTTTTTGGTCATAATGACATGTTGACATAATTATTCATAGTCATAATTTTTATATTGACTTGCGATAAATATGTCCTCAAACATATTATGACTAAAAATATTTATGACACCTGAGTTTCACTCTAGTTAACAATGTTTCTTGGTAACTTCATTATTAAACCTAACTCGGGTCAGCTTGACGCAAAAGGTACTGATTAATGAGTAGGTGACGTTAATTGCGATGATACAATAGTTCGGGTAATCATTCAGTTGGACCGGGGTCTATTAATCTTGCTCGTGGGACGTTTTTGCAGGAAAGCCAGCATTTTTATTTAGGTAATTATACAAGGTATCAAATACCTACGCCGACAACTAAGAACTGAGCTTAAATTGGACCACTTAAACCGTTTGATGTTTAGGATTTTTTGAACCTTAGTATATTATTTTCATAATTCGAAATACCACGGACGATAAATTGTGGAACTATACAAACGAATCAACTTACCTATACATTATTATATTCCTTTAAAGGACTGCCTACTTGGTTTTCAAAGAAGAAACACAACGAAGAGTTCTTTATTCAAATATAAATGCATACACAAACTTTGTTTATGTACTTATGTCTACTCGTTGCCACTTTTTACTTTTCTTATTTTCCTCCATCACCCAAAAGCCGGAAGAGATCCCTTAAAGGCATAAGTTCGCCTTTGTACATTCCTATGCTGTAATTTCTGTGTTTTGTAGAATAAAGTATTTTTTTACATACATAGGTACATGTACGAGTACAACACGGGATTGTTGAGCCAGTTGCCACTGTTCGTATTTTGGCCGTGTAATACACATCGGCCTTAGTCAGTTATACTCGTATATCCAATACGTATTACTCGGCTATAGTACATTGTTGCAGAGGATAGAAAGTACGAAATTTTTGGACGAGTCATATAGAGGGCCGAAACGTATACGAGTCCATAAATTGCACTTTCTAGCGAGGCACACATAGTGCTTTTCACAACTACTGAGAGGAAATAAAATAAAAATTCATATTCGAATCTCAAATTTTAATTCATGTTAATGTGACATTACCGCCAATTTTACCATAGATCACTTTTTTTTAATCTGGACCCATATTATCGTGGCACTCGAGATTAATAAACTAACATGCGAGATGAAAATGTCAACTCCATATAAAATTGTATTTGTTTCGCCATATCTCCCATGTAATTTCATCTCTAGTGGTTCGAGATTAGGGGCCAAGTTAGAATTACATTTAAAAAAAAAACAGTGACATAGTTTTTAGTCTGTGTATCTTTTAGCAAAAATACACCTAATATTTTACGACACCAAATGGTGTGTTCTGATTGGTCGATTTCAATTTTTCATTTTAAGGAGCTATCACACAAAAATTGATTGATTGATTTTCATTGGTTCTTAAAGTTGGACAACAATGTTCTCGACCAATCAGCAAACACGCCGACAAAAACATTCTTGGTCTGACCTTATAAGTGACGTTTTGTGACCCCAAACAAGACCATCTATGGCCATATTTCCGAGCAGTATTGTGAAAAATTATGAATCGTAGCAAGTGGCTTCACATTTCCGTGTTCGGACTGTAAGAAAATGTATACCTGCATTATCTTCTGTTGTTAAGGGTCAACCAGAAATCAACTAGTCGACAAACTAATCGAAGGTCACTAAAGGAAAGCACAAAGTGAATGCACTTTCCACATACTTACCTAGAGCTTAGTTTGGGAATAGGTTAATTTGTGTGACCTTTGCCTGGTAGTTCTTTATTTAATAAGTCCATGGGAGTGTCTACAATATATAAATTACAAGACATTGGCGAAATATACCTTAATAGGAGTAAAAGCCATTATTTAAAATTAGAATTACAATTAGAACCTATTCTTGAGTTTGGGGATAAAATTCGTACCGGGATGACAGACTTCTTAAAGGCCTATTACTATAAGCGCTGTTTTATCAAAAATGGCGCCTTCTGCATAATATACTGTTATATATTCTGTGCCGTAACATATCTCCTAACTGGGCCCGTTCATTACGTTCCTTCCTCGATTGAATTGCCACATTTGTTCCTAACATCTAGCCCAGGCTATAGATTTTAATTTATGCCCTAACTTGCGCGGCCAAGTTTCGATACAGCGGGACCATAAATTGATAAGCCGTGCACCGAGTGATATAGCATCGGTAATTGCTGCAGTTATTGTGATTAGTGGGGAATTAATGGCTTGTTTAGACTAAACTGTGTCTGTAGAAGTTTACATGGTCAGAGCGGCACACCCTGTATTATCTTGCATGTCGCTCGGTGCGTTCATTTCGACACAGTGAGACTGAGAAGTTGCTAACGTTAACAATTTTCGAAAACAGACAACATATCGATTCGACGTAGGCGCTCGACGCGACCGTCTACGACAGGCGACCACAGGCCTCATCAGATGCGACCATTCCAACAATCTGTCGGTCTGTAACGGCGCGATCAGATCTGTGAAACAACAGGCCGTAGGAACCCGGATTTACACTCCTTTTATGGGCAGCAGCAAATAATTTATTTATTTAATCGTATGGCAATAACAAAGAAGAAGTACATCAAATCACAGATTTAATTTGGTAGATTTAATTTATAAAAGTCGCGGACTCCTTAAAATATACTTGTCGCAAAATTGACCGCTCATTCAAAACTAAACCGTTAAAAACTGCCACGTCCTGTTATGTTTGAAAGCAGTGACGTCACGAGTGTAACTGGCCAGTGTCGCAGTGTCAAAACGTCACGCGACAGTGTCCCACGGATTGTGGCGTCAGCTCGCAATGACGGAGTGCCGGGAAATACAGGTACGCGGGGTACGATGTTGTGGAGAGGGATTTGGCCTTGAAAATGAGATGGAGATATAAAATAACTATTAGATGGATAAAAACCGACGATATAATGGGGAGTTTTTTCAAAGCTGATATCTCTTAAACGGCCCTATTTATTTTCATACCACCTAGCTAAGAATCAACGCTAAAATGCATCCAAATCGGTTCACCCATTTAAGAGCTACGGTGTCACAGACAGACACAGGCACACACTAAAAATAGTTACTAGGGTAAAAAAAAGCGATATTAATGACTTGTTGTCTAGGTATAGTCATAGGACTATTAATTATGTTATTTTTTTAAGATCGTAGTATCCGTAGTACATATAGATAAATTAAATAAGTAGAAGACTTCGTGTACGTGGACGATTTTTGAAAAAAAAAAGTTCCTGTACAAATTTAATGTCATTGTGAGCTTGGAAGAGGAGGTGAAACCGAGTAAAATGTTATAGTAAATAGGACCAATAAGACCAGTAAAAAGCGGTTTACCAGCAAAGCGGTAATTATTACCACAATTATATACAAATATCCAAGTGTGCAATTTTTCGCCACGTTAATAATTTAATAGATTTCTCAAGATATTTTTCAAATGATCTCCTAAATAAATACCCACAGGATGTTCTCTCTGATTAAGTTCCGACTGACATACGACGGCCACACCCTAAGGGATTAAGCCGTCAAATACTTTTAATTGGAAATAGGATCGGCGGCAATACGGAAATTAGGTCACATGTATTTTTGCAGAAAATGAAGGTAATTTACGAGAATTATAAATTATTTGGGTTAGATAAAAAAGATGAAATATAAAAGATATTTATTCAGTAAGAAGGCCGCACGTGCACTTTTACACGCCAAAAATCTTCCAGCGCTTCACAAGAGGAGGCCACTGCTGAAAAGAAACGCCGCAAGAAACTCAACAGCCACTAGAACATATCCAAATTTATATTTTCAGCAATACATAACTGGAGTTTTTTTTTTATTTGTTAAAAGCAGACTATCAACCAAAATGACAGCTACAATTATACTTAGGCATGGTGGCGATCCTAGGTGGATGTTTGTATCCAGCAGTGGACGAATTAATATGACGCTGATGAACTTAATTCCTATATTCAAGGAACTACAATACCTGAGGATTTATTGTCAATCTTCAAAAAATTAGTAAACGTAAACTAATTTGAAAACGAAAACATGAAATTCCTCCCTCACCACGCTAAAATTAGATGTCGAAAAAAATCCGCATTATAATTCATTCTATTCGTGTTTTAGACCATAGTTGTCTCGCCCCACAACAAATAAAAAGCCAACTTTACAATTCCGTCTCCACACTATCATACCTAGACACGAAAGCTATCAAAAAATTCGTTAATTGATTTTTTCGCGCACAGCGTCAAGCGCGAGCGCAAATGGCTTACGTCGGCCATATTGAATTAGTGCGTGGACGACGATAGACAGGACAAGGAAGGCATGGAGTGGACTGGAGTAGCATTGTTATTTGAAGTTGTGATATTGCGACTGGGTTACTGGGCAACTGTCGGTCTATTGGACCCCTAGAGCTAACTGTTTCTGAGTATGACCAACTGATTAATTAGTGTTTTAAAAACATTTTATCATCTAAAACTTTCTATGTTTGGCTGTTGAGCCAATTTATACGATGATTTCCGAAGTCCTTAACCAGCTGTTGCATATTTCTGTAACCTGTATTGTTTTTGGTGTAAAGTTTAAACGTTGTTAGGTTGTTAATAGTTCAGATATAGTCTAAGATTTTTTTAAATTACAACTTGTCAATGTTATTTGTGGATCATTGCTATTTGCTATGCATGGTACGCCTGTGACAGTTCTATTTTTATTTTTACTAATAAAGTTTAAACATAAATTTTAAATGACAATTCGTGATGACATGTGATTTTATCTGTTGTTTTAAAAACTCTTTTTAATATTAGTTTTTTTTTGTATTTTAATAGTCTCCACTCATCTTTTGTCCCGCGAATTCACTCATAAAATTAATTAATAATCACTTCGGCGACTCCTCTCAAATTGACCGAGCGGTGACGTACTAATGGATGGTTGTTGCTTTTTTAAAGCGCTTTTTTCGCTATTTTCCGTTAACTGCATTAAATAGGGGTGTCAGCTATGGTTTAGTGGTCATGACAAATTTAATTCTTATTGTGACCAAATTACAGCCTGAGGCAAACGTTTAGCATGATAATTAAATAATAAATAAGTAGGGCTCTAACTGTGGTGCCAAATACGTGAAAATAGCATAATAGTGTGCTTTGATTTGAATTCAGAAATTCACTGAGCATTTAATTTAATTAAGACGTTACCAATTGTTTCAGCAACTTTACATCACAGGTAATTTTATATTTTTTGGTACGTAATTAAAGTTCTATTGAACGTTTACTTTTATAAATAATCAAAAATATAATAACATTTCAATTAAAATTATAGAAAAACGGAGTACAAAAAAAAAGTTACGAAGGTTAAAAAATGTCTTAATCGATGTACAAAGTTTTTTAGAAATTTTATGCTCTACTGGTAATGCTTGTGCGTTGTTTTTCATAATGTTACCAGCGGTAATTAAAGAAAACGGTGATGAATGCTATGCTAGTAATTTTACCGGTAATTCACCACACCGGAACACAACAATAAGAACACCGCTGCTTGGCGGTAGCTTGAAGAAAATAACACCACCTTAATATACACCTTTTAGTGGTGGCAGGACCTTGTGCAGGGTCCGTCTGGATCGCTACCACCATCTTATCCATTAACGCACCACCAAGCAGCAGAGTTCGCATTGCTGTGTTCCGGTGTAGGGATAAGATAATCAGTGAAATTACTCGAACGTTAATTTGGGTCCCATTTCAAGAAAAATATGCTTGAAGTCGTCAATGTCATTAGAGATGTCAAGTCATTTGTAACTTTTAGGAAACTCAACCTTATTGTTGTAGAATGTCAGATTGACTTTGGACCTAAGATGGGTACCAAATTTAATCTCGTGACTGTACCTATAGTCTTGTGATTTCAAATGTCTATGGGTCTCAGATCCCACTTACCATCAGGTGGCCTGAGGGCTCGCGGCCTTCTCCTTGCCATAAAAAAAACCTTATGTAACAATTTCAACCCTTAAAGTTGAGTAAAAGCATTGAAGGAAGCAGGAAGCTCCTATAGTGCTGATCACAACTCCTCAAGTTAATCAGCCCGAAGTCAATTATCCGGGGGCGGTATTGTGCTCGTAAATTGACAAACTGTCCAACTCTCATGAGCAAGGAATAAGTTGCAGCTTCCGGTCAGTGGGTGGGAGTATACGGGTCGAAATTGTGTGCGAAGACGTGGCAGTTATTTACTTAAAATGACTAATGTAGGTACGAGTGCAATCGGCTTAAAAATCAAATCGTAAAAATGACATTACGACAGTTTTACGGTGGGTCAGGGTTCTATTTTGTGTATTGTATACTAAAAACTTATTGTTAGAGGGATATTTCATTAAAAGGATAAAGGATCATTGCTCGTAGACTGATGGCCGATGGGGCTACAAGCTTCTCGAATGGCGACCACGTGTCGGAAGACGCAGCGTGGGTAGACCTCCCACGAGATGGTCCGGCGACATCGTGAAGGTTGCGGGAACCCGATGGATGCAGGTAGCACGTGACCGGTCGTTGTGGCGATCCTTGGGGGAGGTCTAGGTGCAGTGGACGTCGTTTGGCTGAAATGATGATGATGATGAAAGGGATATTGATCGTGATTACCTAAACGTTTAATGTTAAGCTTGGCTAAAGGGTCTCGATGACTTAGTAGGTTCATTATTGCAAGAAAAAATATAGTTTACCTGAAAACTAATGACATAATGGACTACTGAACGAAATGACCGCATTGAAAATCATCCAATTGTTCCACTCTGCGATGGCATAATTACACTAATACATAGAAAGACCGACAATTATCTTATTACTGAATACTATTGTTAGACTGTTGAGTTTCTTGCAGAGCTTCTTTTAGTAAAAACTTGTAAAAACAGGCAGTCAGTATCTTTATAAACCCATCGCATCAAATATAATGTAAACCCAGACACTTTTGTCAATAGCATAAAGATGTGTAGCTATATTATTTAGTCATGGGATCTTATGAATATTTCTTTGACATTACAAAAAAAACTAGAGTTGTGTGTTACCGGTCCTCTACTTCGGAACTCCGAACGCTGCGTCCACGCACGCTGTTCCAAACCGTGTGTACACCGACACACGGCGTGATTTAGCAGGCAACTTGCGCCCCTGTAGAACCGGCCATTTCTATTTGCGCAGGTAATTAAGTGATGCGTGTGCGCAGACAGCTCTAAGTTCTTATTTAGGGCTCATTGTGAGACAACTCCATGCTAAGTTTGATGGTCTGGAGGTAGTAAAATTCTCAGTTGTGTTACATTGTTGTTTTTTTGGTGTGGGAGGTTGGGAGTTAAACTGGTCGACTATATGCATATGACACTAGATTTTTAGATAAATTAATACTTAGGTAAGTACAGGGATATTTGACTTATGGTCATAAGTTATTTATTGCATAGACAGGGTCGTCATATTTACAAGTTAGAAGTTCCATATTCATTTTGTTGTAAGATCATAAATTTGCTTGCTAAGCCGTTAACGAACGCATTAAGTTCCAAAAATCATCCCAAGTGTTCAAGTTACCGAGAACCTAATTCTAAGAAAATTTTACATGTTTAAATATGTTACAACACGTAACACAAATTGTATTATTTTTTTATTTTATATGTAAACCTTGCCTTACGCATATACATACTAACTATCCGCATAACTATTCCCTCTACTCTTATTTACGTCAACGTAATAGGTACCCGTGGACTTCGCCCAAACAAATTTACAAAGTAAAAGTGTGACGTCATACGCGCAGGGGCAGTTTCCGGAATGAAACCTCGCCCGTGTCCAGTGCATAACGCCCCAACTTTATGCATCCCTAGTTGAACATAACCGCAGCTTGCCACAGCGCAGCCGTTGTAAGAAAACGCTTATCGGACTTTTCCATTAATGTCTTGAATTCCACGAGACCTAGCCTAGTGCCTTAAGGAATCATTGATTATATTATGTTATATTAAATAAACTTTTACTTTACTTTACTTTCTTTAAACAGCATATAGCTCATGATTCCAACGAAAGATCAACGTTGACTTTAATGCCAGCATTACGCTGAGTTAGAACCGTTTCGTGGCTTCATTCCTCTAATTTTACTCGTACCACAAACACATACGCAAAAGGCCTTTTTGAGTTTTTACAGCGGTCCTTGCTTTTAATTTTCTTTTATAAATTTTTCAACCTGGTTGCACATACTTAAACGGTTCGTAGAAAGAAAGACGTGAATAATTTTAGGTACACCATGTTGTTGCATCAAATATTCACTTTATTTATATATAAACGATGATGTTAAAGTAACTCTTTATTTTTTAAGTTGAATCTTGATCAGAGGCACTATTTTACTCGATGAAACCATATTGCATTTGACATGGTATCATAGTATATCCCTTCTTTTAACCCGGCCGTTACTACTGTCAAGTATAAAAGAGCTATGGTATCGTTGACAATACAATAACATGTCAAAAGCAATATGGTTTTACCGAGTACAGTAGAGCCGCAGAAATGCATTTGATTAATACATCTTACCAAAGAATAAAAGTTAGGTACTAACATTTTGTTTACATAAGCATTTTGTGACTTATTTTGGCTCTAATGTATATTATCAAATCAATGCCAATATCGATTAAACATTCAGCAAAATATTATATTAAGTTAATTACGATAGCTCTTAAACCAACTTTAGGTTCGTACTTCTCTCTCACGCGCTCACGTATAATAAAATTATGTTGAATTTCCAAAACCGCTGCGTTTTTTCGACATAGTGCACTATCTGTGACCGCCGTTATTTGTTGTAATAGTCGTTGCTGACCAAAACGTATGTGTATTGAGAAACCTAATTAAACGCTAACTAGTTGATGATATGACTTGGCTGCGAAGTTGGGGATGTTAATATGTACGTACATAATTATGTGGAGCTGTGGAGCTGTGTATGTAATATTTATGTATGTAAATACTTTACTGTACAAAGAAAAGAGATAAAAATAACAAAAAAGATTCGGTCACAATAATCATTTTTAGGGTTCAGTAGCCAAATGGCAAAAAACGGGATCCTTACGGATTCGTCATGTCTGTCTGTCTGTCCGTCCGTATGTCACAGCCACTTTTTTCCGAAACGATAAGAACTATACTGTTGAAACTTGGTAAGTAGATGTACTTATTCTGTGAACCGCATTAAGATTTTCACACAAAAATAGAAAAAAATCGATAAATTTTGGGGTTTCCTCATATGTAGAACTGAAACTTATTTTTTTTTCATCAAACCCAACCCATCTATGGATAGGTCTTTAAAAATGGTATTGAGGTTTTTAATATCATTTTTTTCTAAACTGAATAGTTTGCGCGAGAGACATTTCCAAAGTGGTAAAATGTGTGCCCCCCCCTGTAACTTCTATAATAAGAGAATGATAAAACTAAAAAAAATATATGAAGTACATTACCACGAAAACTTCCACCGAAAATTGGTTTGAACGAGATCTAGTAAGTAGTTTCTTTTTAATACGTCATAAATCGTAAACAGCAATTTACCTTTCACGGAACCCTTCATGGGCGAGTCCGATTCGCACTTGGCCACTTTTTGGGACAAGCTTATGAATGAGTCCCACGTTAAGTATGGCGGAGAGCCTGCCGTATGTTTCTAATTTAAAACCTTCTACTCGGTCAGAAAAACCACGCGACTCGACTATGGTCAAGATTGTCCTTAATCGAGTTGAACAAAAAAATTATCGTGTTGTTGTCTATTGGACAACCGAATTCAGTGAAATCAAGTTGAGAAGACAACTGTTATTCTGACCATGTATAGGTACCGTAAAACGGGGTGAATAGGCATTAAAGGGTGAGTAGGGACACAACCTAAAATAAGTCATAACTTGTTACAAATTACTGCATTTAACCTAAGTAACGCAATTACGGCCAATTTCTTTCCTGTCATTCAAAGAGACTCTTACATACATTTACAGTCTTAAAACACCCACATTACACACGCACACACTCACTCATCCACGCACACGCACACACTCACACACACGCACACACACACTCCAGCTTGTGCATTTGTAATTTAGTTCTAGTTTTACTTAGCATATTTATATCTTAAATTAGACTTCATTCCTTTGTGTTGTGTATTTTATTAGCTTTTCGCAACTTTCTGCAAACTCATTTCTGTATTGGTTACCTATAGGACAGGCTACGCCTAGTGTAGGGACCAGTGTAAATCTCTTATGACAATGTTTTAAGTGCATGAGTATCATCTAAATAGTTCTTATTGTATGAAAATAATCAATATTCCATATGTATCTTTGTCAACTGAACTTGATGTGTATTTATGTGCAATTTTTATTATTAAATAAAAACAATTATTAAATGGACAATAACATAACGTCTATTGGAAATAATTTCAGTCTTATAATTAGTAGCATATGGTTCATTTTAGATTGTGTCCCTACTCACCGCTTAATCCCTACATACCCCGTTTTACGGGAGCCATTTTAGTAAGTACGATCAAGTTTTTAATGGATATTGTGGGTATGAAATAAAAATGTAAACTCGTTGAATCAAACAAAATATATTTTGTGCGTCTTTATTGAAACTCAGAACTAACATTCATAATTATTATTATTTATAAAACTACCATAAAGCGTTCTTTATACATTATTAATGACGTAAACACATTTCCAAATTAGTTTTGTACTTGAATTATGACAAATTAATATGCAAATCTACTTAAATCTACCAGTCAAATAACAATAAATTAATAAATTCTACGTCCTAACATTATACAAAACAATCACAGAAAACTAAAACAACCGTACATAAGTACCTTAAAGCCTACCTGGGAATTAATAATTTTGGTTTTCAAAAGCTTGATTTTGCCAAAAAACTGCCAAGTCCCTAAACTTATCACAACACTGTCTTCGTCTCCTCGGACTACATTTAATTCTTGGACTCTTCAAAATGCTTGTAAATTTCCTCACCAAAGTTGTCACTGATTCCTTCGAAGAGCTGTCCAAATTCTCACTTGACAACGTAGCTATAGTAGCATTAAGATGACTAAAAACCTCATCTATGTACCTATCCACATCATCACTATCGCCTTTCTCTTTCTCACTGTGGTCCGCCGCTGTATCATCGAACGAGAGGTCACTAGTCGAAATGCTGCAGTGCACAACTTCTGGTAATTTCTGCACACCTGGTTTCTTGATTTTATTGATTCTCACGGTGCTGGTTGCGGAGCACAGTTTCTCCACAGATCTGAAGATGTCGTCAATATCCTCGCAGATTTCTTCCACTGATCCAGCTGATAGAATTTCGCCGCTGATAAAATAGAACTGCTTTTCTGGTGTGTTCATTGCAGCTTTATTCAAATCTTGTAAAAAGTCCTTGTAATTCACAGATTTCTTGGAGGAATTCCTTCTGGTTTTCTTGAACAGGAAAGAAGAATCGAAGGTAGACTTCAACAGGTCTAAATTGCTGAAGACCTTTTTCATTTTAGGGGGGTATTCTTCTTCGGTGTCTAGGTCCACTGGTGTCCCCCATTTTTCATCCAGTTGAATCCACTGATCGCTTTCTGATAAAATGGCGTCTGCGTCTATTAAGGCCGACATGTTTGATGCGCAAGCGTCTCGTAACTGAGGGTTGAAACAAATGACATGCGCATTTAAGCGAGCGCGGGCGGTCGTTAGTAAATCACGTCGTCTCTCTCACGCTTGCTAATTAGTTTATTTTGATAGAAAGTTGGGATAAAGAGATTAATGATTTGTTTCTATTGGGTTTTAATGATTTTGGAAGGATTAGGAATAATGTAATGTGTTTATGAGTTATACATTTACCTTTATGACATGATAATTGGTATTTTTGCATAGTTGAGAAGATAATAAAATATAAATAAATAAGAAGGTGACAATATACCAATAAGACACTGAAGTCAAGCTTCATTAAGCACTTTTGCGAGTAGGTATATACCGCTATAAATAATTATATTCAAAAATGTTGTAAAAATTGTTTTACGGTAAATCGTGATCTTTGAAATTCTAGTACTGTAGTACTTGTCCCTAGGCAGTTAATTTCTTCTTACATCTTGGTTACCTTCATATTAAAAACACATAAATACTGCACTTACATAATTACAATCACCAATCGTCGATGAAACTGCAATACCGCGTAACCCAATTGCTAATGCCGCGTAACTGACTTGAGGCAAAATTTTACAGGAGAGCATTAAAATTGAATATCTTTGTGTTTATTGAGGTTAGACTTACCCAAACGCTAAATAACTTTGTTAACCCCATAATTTAGCTGTTTATTATATTAAGCATCCAAATTTACCGGTATGTATTTATATAAAGCACTTACGCGGTATTACACAATTGAATAATACGTCATCTCTATACTTGTGTGCACATTCGCGGAATTGTAAAAACGACATGCTCTCTCGCGGTATCGACATGACGTGACTTTGGAGCTTTCTGATTGGTTATCGACACAGCTGTCAATGCCGTCTGGAGCCTATCACAGTGCTCTACCTACAGCCGCGAAAACTCAAATTTGACACATTTGTTAGTTACGCGGCATTAGCCATTGTTGGTTACGCGGTATTGCAGTTTCATCGACGCAATGTAAACCAAGCTTTGTAACCTCGTGGGATGTGATAATAAATCGGGTTTTCGTATAAATACATAAATGGAAAAACGTGTCATTAGACATCGTGAAGAATGTAAATTTGAGTGCCACAGGCTATATAAAAATTATATTTAGTAAAATTATTACGTAGGGTTTGAGTTTTTTAATTTTTCATCGTAGCTACCAACTCATAGAGAAAACTTAACGGCGCCATAAATAATAAAATGGATTCAAACTAAAACTAAACAAAACCATTTAGCGAAAACCAAAAACGCGACCAACAACCCGTGACACAATAAACCAATAGAACATGAGTATAAATAAAAATAACTGCCGAGTTATAAATAACGTGAAGTACTAGTACTCGGTATATCACGAGGCTCAGAGATTGTCACAACTGAGTTATGGCGTCACAGAACATAAAATATACAACAAAAACTGTTGTTCTTCCAACAGTTTTGCCCCATATTAAGAATGAGCACAAACAGAATGTGGATTTGGAACGGGGGAGGTGTGGAGCGGCTGTTGCGCAAAAACTATTTTTTTTTTGAACATGAAGCGAGTACACTACAATGAAATACACTTTTTAGAATACCAAACATAAACATAAGGTAGAAAATATCCCCTATAACAATGATTTAATTTTTATTGTTAATTATTTTGCACTTGTCACCATGTATGTGTTATTGATAAATCACAATATTGTTAACCTAGTCAGTCAACGTATATTGACAACGCCTACATTTAATATGAATGTCTCTTTTGGGAAATCCGAATCTTTGCTCGGAATTTAAAGAAAACATATCTACTGATCTACACCCAAAATAGGGCTGAGACGTCGAGTTTAGGAAACCACCCCGCTGTACAGTACAAAACCTAATGATTAGGGCCTGTATTCTACTAGGTAAATAGATCTAGGTCCATTTAAAAGCATTACGATAACATGTCAAAGGCTATATTGCCTTGGACAGGCTATATTACTGTTTTTAAATCGACCTTAATTACTATCAAATAGTCAAGTAAATAAGCGCTATTTTAACGTTGAAAATACTATAACATGTCGAAGGCAATAGTTTTACTCAGTAGAATAGAGGTCTAGGTATTATATTATTTTGTATATATGTTTTGAAATGTAGGTATCTCTATTCTATAGTACGAGGTACGAGTAATCGAGAATAGCAACTGACTATATACTAATGAGAAAAGGCTGAAAATACGCAAACCAGAGCCTCTATTCTAGGCGGTAAAAACCATATCGTCTCTGAACCGTTATGGCATTCTTTTTAACTTGGCCCCCATTACTTTCAATTAAATAGGAGCTATCAAAACGTTGACCAATCAAAAATTCCATATGGTTTTTACCGCCTAGATTCTCGGCTTAGTACCGCTCCGCCATTTTGTTCTGCACTAACTTAAGTACTTCTGTCATTCCCCATTAAATACGTTAGATATGATACCAGGTACACAATACACGTAGGTATACAATTTCTTCTAATCACCAAACCGTCTCCACTCCCTCCCCTGTTCCGCCACTCCTCCGATCCGAGCCCAGTCCACGGGGTAATTCGTTATTTTTATTGTTTTTTGTTATTATGATCCTGTCCCTAGGATTACTGCGATGATGCACGGGGCGCGGGATGCGTTTAATTGCTCCCAACTCCTGCGCAGGACATAAATAAGATTAAGTTTATCGTTTATTCGTTGCGCGCTGAATATAAATTTGAGAAAATCCTAGGGTTTTGCGTTGGGCGATAGATTGCTAGTGCATTGTGGATAGTGCTTAATAAAGCAGTAGAAATAATCTACACTGGCGTGCAAATATAACGGGTCAGTTTTGGAAGAATTTCAGTACAATGCAACTGCATTAATTTTTGACTATCTTCAAAACAAAAGACTTGAAATACTTGTTTCCGACATTCAGAACGCGAATAGATTTAGTTACTTTAGGTTAAGGTTTTCAAGGATTTTTTTTATTAAGTTTGTTAATATCGACATTGTTATTTTATTTACATAGCAATGTCATAGTTTTTTTCTCGTACCTAATTATTATCATTTGAAATATCTTTTATATTTCACTTGACACAGTATTTTTTTAGTATTTGTTGTTTTTCGTCACGATTTGTAATCATACCAATTTTAACGCTTGTATGTTTTATCGTTTTTACGATACAACAAAAATAAAACGTGTCTTGTATGGGGACCCCTTTTTTACATTCGTTAAAACAAAAATTGATACTAAATCCGCCGTATTAACACATAGTGTCTACAATCAACTCGTAGGTACCTATATTATAGTTCAAAGAAACAGCTCTTAAAGTTAGAAGAGACGGACGGACCGATAGCATACGCTTAGAAAGAGTTCCGTCTAACTCCCTTCGAGTACGGAACCCTAAAAATAAAACCGTATAACTTTTGCACGATGCATTTAAGCATCACTTACACGAAAATGTTACCGTTTTAAACCAAATGTTATTTTAACGTTACATTGTATGAAATAAACAACAATCTGCCGCGCCACAGAATTGTATGGCAATTTATAAAACTTTTTGATATTGCAAAAGTTCGCATGCAGCATGTTGGAACCGTTGCAACTTTGTGACAATACATCAGGCCATCTCATTAGTACAGTCTGATCTAGAGTACAGTTGGAATAAATATCTATTGGTAATGGTTCGTCTCATTAATCCATAACATGTCATTCATATCATCATCATCATCATCATCATCATGTCAGCCGAAAGACGTCCACTGCTAGACATAGTCCTCCCCCAAGGCTCTCCACTCAGACCGGTCTTGTACTTTTCGCATCCACCGCGTTCCCGCGATCTTTACAAGGTCGTCACTCCATCTTGTTGGAGGCCTACCTACAGCTCGTCTCCCGGTCCGCGGGCGCCAATCAAGACACCCATCGGCCATCAGTCCTGCGAGCAATGTGCCCCAATGTAATGTGTCATTCATATAGCCTAATATTAATGTTCCTATCCTTCTAAAATAGTCCTACAATAACCGATGGTTGTCCATGGAAACATACTTCCATAGTTTGAACTCAGAGACGATCCCCGGTTGATATCCCATCACTTTACAGTATTCCCAGCTTCATAATAGCTTTCGAATGGCTATCGCTACCGCTCGCGACTGACAGTATATTTGTCACTCGTGTGTCATAGAAAAACGAAGATTGCCGCGCTATTAAGAAAATTAAACATACTAAATTATAGTTGTTTAAAAGGCTCTGCGTGTTGGCTTCGTCTCCATGTACAGTCACGAACTTTAATTTGGGACCCACCTTAGGTCCAAAGTCATTATGACGTTCTACAACAATAAGGTTGAGTCTCCTATAAGTTACAAATGATTTGACATCTCTAATGACATTGACGACTTCAAGCCTATTTTTCTTGAAATGGGTCACAAATTAACGATCTCGATAGTACGCGTACCAAAGGTCCAGGACTTCCACGTAAAGACGTAAAATTTCGATTACTTAGGGTAAAATCAAATGAGCGTAAAATTTTGACTTTATAGCGTAATTTCTACTTCATACTAATGTCCAACTCATTTTGCGTCGCCGTGTGAACCATACAAGAGTTTTGTATGAAACCGAATGTAGCAGAAATTACGCACCACACAAAAAAAAATTACGCTCGTCCGGCCTCACCCTTAAACATTAAATCTAAGGTGGTCCAAATGGCAGCTTCTGATTTATCTCAAAGGCAGAATCCAAAATGAAGTATTCTGTCAAAAGACGTACCTATAGCGTAGAATTTGATAGTTCCAACATTTACGAGTAAGGTAGTTGCCGTCCATGTGGCGTTCGTTTTTTCTTCCCGTATATTTTACATTACCAAGACAAGAAGCCAAGTCATCATGGTGCCTTGCAGCATTCCCTTCCCATTCTGTTTTACAGCCAATTCCCCTCTCAACTGTACTTACTAATAAATCCAGAATCTCATTTGCGCGCTGTAACTAACGAACAGCCGCTACAAAAGGTGCTGTTTCTACGTTAATATTAAATTACAACTTTAATATGGCTGTATGACTGTTAACATTAATTGTAATGATGGCAGCGTTTGTTTCGAGTTGTTTGTTTTTAACGTTTATTTTTGCTCTTTATCGTTATTTAAATTGTTTGAAAAATCAAATTAACAAAATAGTATTATGAATGCCTAAGTGCAGCCAGCCAATTTGATAAAGCTTTGTCAATTACAAGTAGCTAAAAAAAAAACGAGGTAAAATGTCAAGTGGATTAACCTAGTTCCTAACTAACCTCTGGGTTATATGGTTATACTATGGGTAATAGACAAATTTAAACATACTTGTAAAGAGAATTAACCGTGAAAACTGGGTAGGGCACTGGTGTGGGACGCGACGTGTCTTGACACATTAGCCCTTTCCCACGTCCAGTCAACCTGTAAACGGGCCGGTTCAGCAGCTGATCAGGCCCAAACCCTCAAGCGCCGCAAATATTCGTCATTATTAAATAATTACGAATTTGTGGCGCTTGCAGTGGAGACCATGGGACCTTGGTCAGCTGATATGAAAAGCTTTATTAAGGCCCTGTCACCCCGGCTCATAGACTCCTCCGGAGATCCTAGAGCTGCTGCTTCCCTCTCCCAAAGGATTGGGCTAGCTATCCAGAGAGGTAATGCAGCCAGTGTCATAGGGACCATGCCGCGAGCGGACCTGCTTGAGGGGGTGTTCTTTTTTATGGGAGCCCTTTGTTTCCCATAATTTTATTGGTCATAATGTAATTGTTGACATAATTTTCGATAGTCATAATTTTTTATATCGCTGAAACTGTAAACTTTTCAGAAGTTCTGAAATATCTGACGCGTAGACAAGGCTAGGTTAGGTTATGTTTGATTTATGAAAATCCTGAAAAAGTAACAGTTTCTTTAAAAAAACACGTTATGACTTGCGATGATTATGACCTAAAGCACATTATGACTAAAAATAATTATGTCAGTCAATATAGACCCCTCTTTTATACCTAGTGGTGATTATTATTTATATATTTAATATTTGAGCAGCTTAGTTTAATTGAATTTAAATAAATTTACTTCTAATTTTTAATTGTTTTAATGTTGAATTTTGTAAATATTATGTTCATTTAATGAGTATTAAAAATAACAAGATAATATTACTTTTATGGTTTTGAGATAGCAACTGCCTAAGTGCAGCCAGCCAATTTGATAAAACTTGTCAATTACAAGTAGCGAAAAAAAAATTAAGGAAATTTCACATGGATTAACCTAGTCCCTAACTAACTTGTGAGTTCTATGGGTACTAGACAAAGATACTTACGAAGAGAAATACATACTTACATACATAGATAAACTCCAAGCCTCAAGAACCAATACTCGCGCTCTTCACACGAATAATCCAATAATGATCACAAATAAATAATGAGGAATCGAACCCGGAACGGCTAGCTTCGTAGGCAAAGTCACTACCAACTAGGCTTATCTTCTCGTCAAATTTCAATCAACCAAATTACATTAATTTGACTACATATACAAATAAAGCTTCAAAAAATTACGAAATGAATCATTTCAAACAGCGAAATGATAATTTACAAGCGCGCGATGACGCCGTAATGGAGGCATTATGGGTAATTAATTTATGATAATGTCCGATACTGCGATATATTGCGATATGGTCATCGAAAAGTTTTAGATTAGGTTTAAATGTAACGGTTTTTGACCCCCGACAAAAAAGAGGTAGTTATACGTTCAACATATGTATCTGTGTGTTTGTATGTTGCTTTGTATCTCCTAAACGGATGGACCGATATTGATGAGTTTTTTTTTTAAAGAATGCTAGTTTATTCGGCATGTTTTTTAGCTGAGTTTTATGAAAATCGGCTAGGCCGTTTAAGACACGCACTCAGCTCTAACAGTTCAGTGGTTTTTTATGCCATGTTGATGGCTAACGATCACACAGGCCACCTAATGGTAAATGGAATCTATGGCCCGTAAACATTTACATTCTCAACACTATAATCTTAAGATAGCAATCCTAAGACCGAAAACGCGTTGCCAAAACCGAGGACTACGAATGCTTCTATGCTAGTAATTTCACCGGTTGTCATAAACCCAAACCGGAACACAACAATGCGAACACTGATGCTTGGCGATAGGTTAAAGGATAAGATGGTAGCGATCTGGATGGACCTTGTACGGTCACGGACTTTAATTGATGAACCACTATAGAACCTTGTCGCATAAAGCCAACGATCAATTTCTATACAATTGCTATCTCGTCACTTGACGCTGTCATTATGACAAGGTTCTACGGTGGATCAACATTTAAAGTCCTTCATGCTACAAGGTCCTATCTCCACTGAACCGACGACAGTTGAAACTGATCGTGGGAAGCGACCTTAAGTAAGTACCTATAAGGTCCGGTTTTCATCTATTTTCTTGTTTCCGTACATTTGGGTAAGGAAACTGGCGTGGCATTGATTGCAGTTTCGAGTTAATAAATCAAAGAAACGACGCCGCGCTTATTATGAGGCGGGAGCGATTGGGGCGAGTTTAAATATAAGGTTGTTCCTGTGTAGGTCCACCGATGATATCTCTTAAAGGGATAAGATCGCCGTTGTACACTATATATCTTGTAAATTAATTGTATTGTTCCGGTTTTTCTTTTACACAATAAAGTTTTTACATACATATATAGTTACATAATGTTCACAAAATAAATTGGGATATACATTTCTCTAAACGAATCCTAGCTTTGATTTAAAAATAACGAGAGTCTGTGGTCAATTTGAAAAAGATAAAAAAGGAGAGAAGAAAGTCAAGATTTTTTTCTGCAAACATATGCAACAAGTAGATATAACACGTTTTAACTTCAGGAAATGTAACCGAATGGTTGTTTTCAAGATCAAAATCTCATACATAAATAAAATAATGTTCCTAGCATAAATAAGGGGTCTGTATTGTCTGCCATAATTATTTTTAGGCATAATGTGCTTTAGGTCATAACCATCGCAAGTCATAACGTATTTTTTAAAGAAACTGTTACTTTTTCAGGATTTTTATAAATCAAACCTAACCTAACCTAGCCTTGTCTACACGTTAGATATTTGAAAACAGAACTTCAGAACTAAGTTTACAGTTTCAGCGATATAAAAATTATGACTAAATATAATTAAGTCAAAAAAGACATTAGACCAATAAAATTATGGGAAACAAAGGGCTCCCATAAATAACATCGGGGACAATCTCACACAAATTGACCTGGTCTCCAACTAAGCATTAGACATGTAGACTATGAGTAGTATACCACGACCACTCATCACACAATTATTTGCCCACACTGGGAATCGAACCCGGGACCGCTAGCTACCTCGTAAGCACTATCAATATGAACTTGGCTAAGCGCCGTCGTTAATGTTATCAATTAGGTTTTTTAAAAAAAACTTCCACTGAAGTAATAGGCGGTGATCCGAATAGGAGTAGACGATCTTCACCGGGCTGTTTATACGATTAAAAGTATTATATATCCAATGTAATATGCTAAGTAATGTATGGGTTGTAATTGGTCTATTTAACAAGCAATAGCAAAAAAAAAGTTCATTTTAAATTTTTGATTAATTATATCAGTGCTGGACTGAAATTTTTCAGTAGACCTTTTCGCCATAATTATATTACTTAGCATATTAAATTTGATATAAAATACTTTTTATCAAATAAACAGCCCGGTGAAGGCCGTCTCTTATTCGGATCTTAGACCATAATCGCACATGACAATCAATACCGTCTTAACTCGAAATGTGACGGTGTTGAAAAATTTATTCTAATTTCAAACTACTACAAATAGTTATGCGCTATAATTTATTTTTGAGTTAATACGGTATTGAATGTCATGTGCGATATGTTAAACTTTTCTTTATTAAAAGGATAAATATAAACTAAAAAACCCCGGCAAAATCAAAATGAATGTGTAATGACGAGATCCGTTAAATCGTTCATATAATTTCTAATTCCATGTTCTCAAGCATAAATATATTTTTATCAAAGTTTCGTCTTCTTTTTCCTATATAACAACTCGTGGTCGTTCTCAGGACTGACCCAACATTTGGTATGAATTTAATCAGTCCCCGATAGCCGTTGTTAAAATGATTTATTCGCCTCGGTGCGGTAGTTTTTGGATCGCGTTCTAGTTTTATGGCTAAACCCGATCTGATAAAACACGGCATAACTGTTGGGAATTGGCTTATTAACGGCCGTATTAATGGCTTGATTTTTGGAAATGATGTGATTATGTTTGATTGGCATTTTAAGTTCTTTTGCAGAATAATTTAGGGTTAAAATAAAATATATTTATTATTGTCAAGTTTTATGATGAAGCTTGAAGATTTAATTACAAGATTTATAAAAAAAAATAATGTTGTGGAGTTTAAACGTCGATAAAAACCATCTAGTTTCTATGCTTGTAATTAAAACGAATGCTATTGTTTTTCATAGCGCGTTATTAATTAATTAGCTGCTACCAGTGATTTTGTTCACGTGAACCGTCCAACAGGAACAGTACTTTTTTTCGGGATACAAAATGAAAATGAAAATGAAGGTAGGTACAAGTTAACCTATGTATTAATTCAGGGTTCAGGGTATGAGTTATCTCCATTCTAAATTTTATCGAAATCCATCCAGTCATTTGTTTATATAATATTAGTGTGATTAAATCGTTTATGTACGTTACTGATTAAATATAAAATAATTAATAAATAAATAAATATCAGGGGACATCGTACACAACTTGCTAGTCCCAAACTAAGCTCTAGGCTTGTACTATAGATAAATACCTATACATACCTACTTAAATACACAGAAGACACCAACAAATACTCGCGCTCATCACACAAATATTTGCCCGTAACGGGGATCGAACCCGGGACCGTTACCTACATAAATAAGCAGTCTTTCCTTATTTAATATCTTGACAAACTTCACACAGAGTAGGTATGTACGAAATTATATTCATTTCTTTTAAGTTATAACTTAATGGGAATTTACAATCTATTATTACTTATGTACTCATTATAATAGAGTATAAAGTTCCAGAACAAATCCGTACCTAAAACTACGCATATTACCGTCTAGTTTTGTATCTGCAACCAAATCATTATCCTCTAAACAGCACTTAATTGTCCATAACCTGTCACACACCATTACAAAACAACGTAACTCCACCTCAACGCTACCTCAATAAAAGTCATATGCGTATATAAATTAGTTTCAAATTCAAATGACAAATAATACGTAGTTAAGGCATTTTAGAAGGTTTAAGCGCGTGCGCAATTCATACGATTATTGCCGTATATCACATTTTATCACCACATATCATTATTTATCACGCAGATATCATTGAGTCCCGGCACGATAAATCTAGACTAATTTTATGAGGGATATTGGAGGGAAAATAGAGGTTTGTGGGTTCAATACGTTCACAACTGTAATTTATTATAATGGGCCCAGAGATTTAATGAATTCATTATTTAATTTATACATAAAAAAGTAAAGGTCAGAAAGAAATACGAACTAAAAGAAGATGTGGTGACTAAGATTGAAAAGGGCATACTTCGATGGTTCGGTCATTTGGAAAGGATGGATGAAAGAGGATTGACGAAAGAAATATACAGAGCGAAAGTGAATGAGAGGGCCGGAAGGGGTCGCCCTAGGTGTACTTTTTCGAATCAAATCGGAGAAACACTGGAAAAGGGCCGAATCTTAAGTATACGAAACCGATGTGCATGCATGACTCGATGTATGAATGCGGAAGAAGCGAAAGAGATTTGTCAGGATCGTAGCAGGTGGAAAGAAGTGGTCTCTGCCTATCCCTCTGGGAAACAGGCGTTATTTAATGTATGTATGAATGTTTAAAAAGTGTTCGACTAACAGATAATGTTTTGTGTAAACTAGTTAATAAGGTACCTACTAGTGCCCGCGACTCTGTCCGCGTAGGTGTCCCCTTTATTCTTATTATTTTATTCTTATTCTAAGTCGTTTATGGTTACCGCAGTAAAAAGTACCCTATGTTCTTTCTTCGTGTTCATGTTAGTTATATTATATCCATACCAAACTGCGAAAAGCGTTACAAACAGACACAGTTACTTTCACATTAATAATATTACTAGCCTCTGCCCGCGACTGCGTCTGCGTAGATTTCGATTACCGTTATTCCCTCGGGAACTTATGAATTTTCCGAGATAAAAACTCTTGTGTATGTCATATTCCAGGACCTAACGTATATGTGTGCCAAGTTTCATCTTGATCCGTTCAGTAGTTGACACGTGATTGAGTAACAAACATTCAAATTTTCTCATTTATAATATTAGTAAGATAAGATAAGTATGTGATGATGTGATCTGAGACGTGGGCGCTAACAATGGGCCTTATAAGGAAGCTCAAAGTCACTCAGAGGGCTATGGAGAGGGCTATGCTCGGGGTTTCTCTGCGTGATAGAATCAGAAATGATGATATCCGCAGTAGAACTAAGGTTACCGACATAGCCCGAAGAATAGCCAAACTTAAGTGGCAGTGGGCGGGGCACATTGCTCGCAGGACTGATGGCCGATGGGGTCAGAAGGTTCTTGAGTGGCGTCCGCGGACCGGGAGACGAGCTGTAGGTAGGCCTCCAACAAGATGGAGTGACGACCTTGTAATGATCGCGGGAACGCGGTGGATGCGAAAAGCACAAGACCGGTCTGAGTGGAGAGCCTTGGGGGAGGCCTATGTCCAGCAGTGGACGTCTTTCGGCTGACATGATGATGATGGCATGATGAAGATAAGTATGGATGGTTTTAGAAGGTAAACAGTAGATGTAGAAAACTATGGCAGTGAAAAAAAAAACACTTGCAAGACAATACTGAACTGATTTCAGGGGGGTTATTATGACAAAGCTATGTAGTTCATTTTACAATAGTATAAATTTTAAAGGCAATTCTAAGCCAAAACTAAACCCTAACGTAAAATCTAACAACCCAGCGACTAAACGCGTAAATTCAACGGCGATGACGGCTATAGCGTCATTACCGTAATTACGATGACGGCGATGACGATGACCTTCGTCATTTTGCAGTTTTAACGGCGCTGTGGTTTAGAATCTGGTTTAGATAAACCGGTTTAGGCTTTGAATTTGCATTGTGTTTAAACATGTGTGTTATGTTGATGATCGTTAGCTTTTGATAAAGTCTGCCTACGATGCTTGCGGTCCTAGGTTCAAATCCCGTTAAGGGCAGATGTTTTTGTGATTAGCGCATTTGTTCCTGAGTCTTTTGGATGTTTTGTATTTAAGTATTTATTCTCTGTTTAAACTAATAAATTTTGCGGGGAAAAAATCAAATTCAGGAAGTCAAATTTACCGAAATCTGATTATTCATTTATGTGTTATTGAAAAACAATCATCATTACTAACTTTCACGTTATAACGGCAGGATGTTAACAATAAAAACTGAAAAAAAAGAAAAAAAAAATATAAATCTCCTTAAGGAACTTCTTATAATAAAAAGTTATTATACTATAAATATGTACTTTGAAAACAAACGGTAATTTAAACTTAAACTTACACATATAAATAACAAACAGTGACATTGATAAATATTATAAATAAATATCATATTAAGTAAATTGGGAAAGTTAGAGATAAATAGACAAATATGAGCCTCGTGTGGTTGCCGAGTTAGAATAGTGCCACTCCATGTCTTCCCGTGGATGTCGTAAGAGACGACTAAGGGAATAAAGGCTTGTAGTACTGTTAGGCGATGGGCTTGCAACCTGTCACTAATACGCTGGTAAACATCTTAGCCTAATTGTGCAAATTGTGGTTATAGAATTATCAACAAGTTTTTAGAGATGTTTGTAATTCTGTAGCTCTGCCTACCCCACTCTGGGAACGAAGGCGTGAGATTATGTATGTATGTAATACAAAATAATAATATTAGATATTCAAGTTTATTACCTAGTTCAAATTACATACATTATGTTATATTATATCTTATGTGCAATATAATTATTAAGTAAGTACAATATAAGATTATTGAGCTAAAGCCCTCTCTTAATGTTGCTGTGCCCAACAGGGTCATAGTTAAGTTATAAATATATTATTTACTGTAATAGCTTAAGTTAGCCTGTCAACTGCTACTGTTATGGAATGCAATAAATATTTGAGTTATTGATTATTGAGTATTGAATATAAGCTTCGGTCAAAAATAGTACATTATTGCCTTGGCATGGAAACAGGCAATTGCGGGGCGAGTATTGGATTAAAAATACGAATCCCGCAATTGCTGTTCCTGCCGAGGCAAATATAGTGCTTTTGTAAAAAATCGCAAGAAAAAAATTGTGTTGGAGTCAAATCTTCATCGCTTGAACTCATTTTTTGAATTGCATACAAACAGAAACTTCATGTGAAAAAAACATCACTCCTTACCGCCTTTTTGTTTATGACAAGGAGAAACACAATTCTTGTTTTAAAAAAAACATAAGCTATTCCAGGCACAAATAAAAAAGTTATGTTTCGAGTAAAGTTTGGATGTATAAGACTTGTGCCCTCATTTTATTATGGCCCATTTCACTTTTTAAAAAGTTACATGCTAGATGGTAATGGAATTTGTATGCAACATTTGGGCTTGTGTAGCGAGCACGCAATGTTTTTTTTTTTAAAATTTGAGAACTGTCTGTAAACTATGTACTTCGCGTCTCAATATGTAGGTAAGAATGTCAACATTTCCGGACATTTTTGAGAAAAAAGCTTTTGCCGCCGAAACTACTTTTTTGCAGTCATTATCTGCTTATCAAGACCAAACTAATGAGCCCCATCACGGTGGGTCTACGTTAAGTATAGCGGAGATCCCGTCGCCTCCTGACTCCATCATCAGATCAGCTCTTAGATACGATAATTTTGCATTGTCATCCATGTCACGTGGTTCAAATTTAATAGAAACTGGTTAAAAATTGCAAATTTTGAAGCGGACAACTTACATACATACATACAAACAAGGAGGTTAATATCACATAGCTAAACAGTTCAGTTTACGCCCAGCGTAAAGAACGGAGCTATAGCTGTTATATAGCTCTGTCCTTTTCTCTCATCGTAAACTTAGCTGCATAACTACAATGATATTTTATATTAAGATACGTCATCTGCGCGAAAAGCGTTACTCGAAAAGGAAGGTAATTGCCTTACTATCGTTCAGTCGCGCCGTGGCCGCTGACACGCACGCGTCAAAAACAGTAAAGTTTTATTACCGAAAAGCACCAAATATAAGTCATAAAAAATGCCGTCTTGTGTTTTTATAGGCTGGCAAAATTATACTGTAACTATAAAAAGAAGAAAGAATGTCTCATTTCATTCGTAACTACCGTAAATATTTTTTAATTTTTTTGTTCACATTGCCATATTTTGTGGCGGCTATCACGCGGCCATGAGCGGGCACGCCACGTCATTCGGGTACGCAATTTGAAACAACTATTTATCTCTTTCTAACAATACCGTTCGCTACGGATTGCCGTCTTTGTCTGTAGAAATCTGGCAACGTAGTCACTGTCAGTAATTGACGACGGATTTTATGTGCGTTTAGTATGAGCATAACGTATCTAAATATAAAATATAATTACATAACTATGTCATAATAAACCCCACTGTTTAATTCAAATAAAAGCTTCTAAAAATCTTCAACATTATAACAGACTTTCCACAAGATTTCACGCATTAGATAATTCAAATTTAAAGCGCCAAAGCGGCACCTAGCAAATCCAAAGATCATACACACCAAAACTGAAAACAATGACTACATCAAGTGCTAATTACCTCAATCTAATTGCGCGTGATTACCGTATACGGTCCGGTTTAACCCGCCATTTTGTCGCGGGCCAACGGGCGCCAACGACTGAAACCGATGGGTTTTTGATAATGATTATGATACTATATTTTGGATAAATAATCATTTAATTAAACAATAGTCCGATAGTTTTTGAAGTTATTTTAGTGGAGATTATTCTGTGGGAAATAAAGACTCCCACAGAATAATCTTACGTGGTTCGTCATTCCAGTAGTCTGGGTGGTGATTTTCTTAACAAGCAAAGGTGATCGTTCGCTCGAGTGAAGGTCCAAGCGGCGAGTTTAAGTAGTCCCATCCGACAGAACAAAACACATTTTAGCGCGTCCATTGTCAATTAGGGAGCCTTATACGTTCGAGAAGTCATGCTGCTAAATTGAATACACGCGCTAAATGTGTTTTGTTCGCTTTGTGTCGGGACTACTTAAACTCGCCGCTTGGACCTTCACTCGAGCGAACGATCACCTTTGCTTGTTGAGAGAATCACCACCCTGATGTGACAGTGAAAGAACACAGAGAATAGAATGAAACGCGTAGTCAAAGTCAGATTCACATATTTTAAAATGCGCGCCCATTTTTAAACTCTTAACACTTTTCGTCTCTCGTTGAAAAATGCATCAAAATAGCCAGTTTTCTATGCTTGACGTATACTTTGACGTACTTAAGATACATCACGGGCATCTTAGGCATGCAAGATGTCTCCCGCTATTCTATTAATCTTATAAATGCGAAAGTTTGTGTGTTAAATTGTTACGTCTTCACGCTGCAACCGCTGCACAGATTTGGATGAAATTTAAAATAGGGATAGCTTATACCCTGGATTAACACATAGGCTACTTTTCACATTGCAAAGTTTAAAAATGCCCTAGGAAATGACAATAATCTAAATCTACGCGGACGAAATCGCGGGCAAAAGTCTGTTTATTAATAATATTATTTATTATACGGTCCTTAGTGTTACCATAATGCGTTCGTGAAATTTTGAAATGGGTGCTTTCAGAGAGTTACTCAAAAAATCTGTCGCGAGCGCTGAATACATGTTTTTCCTTTTTGTTTTCAGTGCGCCTAAAGTTTCTATTCTAGTAAAGTAAATAAAATATGCTTATAACACCGCCGTTAACTGAAATTATTCTTATTTTAGTTTGATATTTATAGCTATTTCTTAAAAAAGTATTTTAACTTGTGTGTGTACCTATCTGTAAGTCTGTATGTAGCATCGTACCTCTCCAACGGATGGACCGATTCAAAAGTGGATTTGTTATAATACCTAATGATTGGTAAGCCATATTTCAATCGGTTGGGCCGTTTAATCTCTGAAAGGTAGGGGACGCCATTAAAGCAGTCTGTTATCTATTAAAAAGTCATATTAAGCAATAGAAGCTAGTACACAGCTATATATATATATATATATATAATATTCAAGTCTTAGTCCACATACTCGCTCGTCCATAAAGCAACGTCCACACGGACACAAGGCAGTGTCCACAATGACACAAACGGCGCAGAGGCAGTAACGCTAAATCCGGCGCGGGCGTCGCATATTCCCAATATGCCGCTAGATTTAAGATGGCGGCCGGCGACTTGGCTTGTTTTAATTGGTCAGTGTATTGGGAATTCTTGGAGTGGTTATTACCACAGAACAGAAAAAACAGTAGAAGTGTCAAGTGGGCGTATAACGTGTGGCATGGTTTATGCGTAGTTCCGCGCAACCTACCATACTTTTGCCGCGGTCGCTTATTTCGATATTTCGATATTTCTAAAAAAGGAAATAAATCCAAAAGCATGCCTTATTGTGCTATTTTGGAATGTAAAAACGATAGCCGCACCAAAAACATTTTCCATGGTGGCGTGTTGTTTTTATGATAGTGTGAGTATTGGCGAAAACAGGTCTGATACTAAGCGAAGCTCATGCCACTTCCACTGTTTTTTCTATTCCGTGGTTATTGATATTTTGTCGTATTCAAATCATCAATGCACCAGGTGCATCCATCTTGGCATGAATGAACTACCTTGCACAACTTAAGAGCTGTCTAACAAGTCTTACATGATTTAAGTATAATCACAGCGTGTATTATATTTAAAAGTGTACCTAAATAAATAAAGCACTACAGTATTGTGTTTACCTCAAGCAAGCAAAATAAGTAAAAACGGCAGGTAGCTGAGAAAAAGTCATAGAAATTTATATATTACAGACAGTCGATTTAACAGAAAGCCACTAATTGCTGAGAAAATCAGACTAAAATTAAATATTTTTTACATTTCCGTATTCTATATTCTTAGAAATCTTTTGAAGAATTACCTCTGTATTTTTTGTGTTACTTTGTTATAGAATATCTTATTTAATCTTGTAAGCATAGGGAATATGTTTTGTCTCTGAAAACCTGACGCAGACCAAATCTTGCGCAAAGTTTAGTTTAGTAAAAAAATATATTCATCTATCATAATTAAAAAAACAGGATCTCTTAAGAATAAGCTCGCGTTAAATTTGTCTAAAGTTTAGACGCGGATATGTTTTTTATTCTGCATTCGTTTAGAGTCTAAACTGATTTGACCGCCAACGTTCTTCTTTACAAAATAATGCAACTTTATCTGGCCTTAGTTTTACCCACTCTGTATAATTCGTTTTCATTCGCAGCAAACCGCACGGCACGAGTTAGGGCTGCGTACGGCGCTGCATTGCAAGCGCTGTTTACTGTCCAGTGACAGCCCTGTGGTGTAACACTCTTCGAACCAGCATAACATGACCTCCTTTAGTGTATTCACTTACACAGCTTTCGTCGGAGTCTCAAGGTGGCAATTATTAATAAAATAAATAATAATAAAAGATTTCCGGGAAAATCTGGAAAAATGTGGGAAAATCTGACCTAGTCCCAAACTAAGCTCTAGGCTTGTACTATCGGTACTAGGTAACGATAAACATTATTTTACTTAATAGAAAAAAGTAAAATACCTATTTCAATACTTAGAAAACATGCTAGACGCAGAAACAAATAATCGCGCTCATCACACAAATATTTGACCTGACCGGGACTCGAACCCTGGACCGCAAGCTTTGTAGGCAGGGCAATATCAACAAGGCTAACTGCTTCGTCGACAGGCAAAAGTAACGATATATATTTTTATTATAGAAAAGGTACACAAACACACTGATCACCTGATGGTAGGCTTTGGGAAGTATATATATATGAATTCTCAAGACTGCAATCTTATGGTTGGCTACAAATGCGTTGCCGACTCTGAGGACCAAGATGCCTTTATGTTAGTAATTTCAAGGGTTGTCCTTCCCCCCCACCGGACCATAACAATGCGAAAACTGCTCTTTGGCGGTAGGTTAAGGGAACTTACACAAGCTACCACCTCGGAGTAAGTGTATTTTGACTTTGGTAACAGGCTCCTTTGACAAACTGACCTAGTTAAGGTAGGTAAGGTAGTACATTATGGCCTAGGCATGGAAGTAGGCAATTGCGGGCCGAGTATTGGATTAAACAGACGAGCTTGCGAGTGAAAAATACGAAGCCCGCAATTGCTGTTCCTGCCGAGGCAAATAAAGTGCTTTTCTCAAAATTCGCAAGAAAAAAATTGTGTTGGAGTCTAATCTTCATCGCTTGAACAAATTTTTTGAATTGCATACAAACAGAAACTTCATGTGAAAAAAACAATCACTCCTTACCGCCTTTTTGTTTATGACAAGGAGAAACGCAATTCTTGTTTTAAAAAAAACATAAGCTATTCCAGGCACAAATAAAACAGTTATGTTTCGAGTAAAATTCGGATGTATAAGACTTGTGCCCTAATTTTATTAAGGCGTTTTTCACTTTTTAAAAAGTTACTAGCTAGATAGTAATGGAATTTGTATGTAACATTGCGGGCTTGTGTAGCGAGCACGCAATTTTTTTTATTTATTTGATAACTGTCAGTAAGCTATGTACTTCGCGTCTCAATATGTAGATAAGAATGTCAACATTTCCGGACATTTTTGAGAAACAGTACTTTATTCTGCCTTACGACGTCAACAATATAATTAGGTACAAGATAGAAACAAGATGAGCAAAATTGCACATGAGCCCTTCATATATTTTTTCTACAGGGTGCGTCAATTCTCTCAGCGTTACCACAGGTTACAATCTCGATGTCATCAGCTGCCGCGCCGTAACGCAGCCGTAAGCCGCGCGTAAATTAGCCGTTCCTAATTAACGTCAATAATTTGATCGTTCCGTGAGTTTACTGCCTCGTGAACGTAAACTAGGGGCGCAGTGGTACCAGGGGTCGTCGATAGAATTATCTTATTAAAAAAATATCTATTATAATAATATTTTTAAATACCAGTGACGCTTTTTCTTGGCCTTAATAAGCCTTAGCTTGGACATTTTGGTCAATGTTGGAAATGCAATATATTTTTTCCTAATGTATCGTTAGTCATGAAACTATCTTCAATTTATTTTACTAATTTTAAAAAACTAACAAAGTTTCCTGACTTGACTGAAAACCGGCTGGCCTATTGCCTAACGCAATCGCAATAGTAATCGCAATCAACTTCCAAGCGGAACGATAGCGATAGCTTTCATTATGTATGCAGACTCGCCTTCGGACTGTCAAAATGAAAACGTTAGGCAATAGGCCTGCTGGTAAGGGCAAATAACAATTTGAACCCGCATATGTTGAGTTGGAAAGCCCACGTCATAGGTCCACTGCTGGACATACACCTTCTCAGGATCGCCACCATGACAGTCCCGTGCCGCCCACATTCAAGGGATTTCTACAAATTTAACCTGACCATCGGTAAAAAGAGCATCATGTTTAATTTTTAATTTAGTTATATGGACGTCCACTAGATGGGCTTCTCCCAATGAAAGCCAGCTTGCTCTGTTGAAACACACGCTTTTACCCTAGTACGCACGGATCTGTGTTTAAACGATGAAAATGTTTGTATTTTTTGAAAACGTATTTTTTTGGATTAAATCATTATTTAATGACTAGAACTTGGTATTTCATGACGTGATAAAATGTTTTTTAAACTCGCAATATAACAACCTCGAAACTATAAACTAGAACCAGTAGTGCCACAATATCTGTTTCACGACGAAACATTAACACAACTTTATTGTCCAACGATTTCGAAATCGGCAGCATACTGTGGCGGCCATTTTATCGACAATATACGGCGGAATTAAAAATACATAAACATGTTGCATTTTACGATAATTACGCTACACTATTCATTGGTCGCATTATAATGCGAATGATACGTAAATCGTTTTAAATGTTGGCTGTTGGTTTGAATGTAAGTGGGATTTTCGAGTAAGTGGGGATTGGGGTTTTATTGTTATAGTAGGTTTTTATGTGTTAAACGATAGTTGAAATAACTTCAGCTGGATGTGTTGGATAAAGAATATTAAATCAATGGAAGCTGGGAAAATTGGAATGGAATAAGAAACCAAGACGCGCCCCACTTTGTAATTTAATTTACAAATTGACGCTGTAACGTAGTTCATAGGTGACTTTATGATAAAGTTGTCTTTTGGCTTATTTGTTAGTTTGTACAACGATGTAGTTTGTTTTACTTATTGATCTCTTAAAACCAAGTTTTTAAGTAACAATATTAATTATGCAAATATCATGTAAAAAGTAATTCATTAAGTAAGACATTAATTTTAAAGCGTTATTAAAATAATACAAACAAACCATTTTAACTTTGTATAAGTAGTTTTTTTGGGTTTTTAATTAAATTAAAACGCAATTCAAATTAATAATTGAAATTTAGGTAGATCAACTATAGCCAACATAGCCTTTGACATGTAATTTTTTTATTTTTAACTCGGCCGCCGTTACTCTCAATTACATAAAATATAGGCTTCTAGTAGAATTAGGGGCCCTAACATTACTACAAGACTTTTATTTATTTTGTGAACAACATTAATAGAAAGAATCCTCACTTTCGTACCTTGTCGCTTTCAGTGGTTATTCACACCACTTGACAACAATTCATATGTGCTAAGGTAGAAAAATAAAATACCGTTTGTAGATTTTACACTGCTGATTACAGTAAAAATATTTTTGGATTTTTTTATCCAGTAGTTTCTTTTATATTTAGGAAAAACAGTAAAAAAAGTTAGATCGTGAGTGTTAGGAATACACTTATAGTGCCCTTAGTCCATTTATTACCATAGGAATTGAAAAAAATATACAACTGTCATGTCAATTTTTTATCAGTCTGACGGATTACTTGATTCTTACGACACGCTTTCGATTCTCGTAATACTATTGCTTTGATATACGCTATTTAAAATAAAAGTGACTAACGGACTTGTAAAAGCGGATAGCCGCAATCCGCCCAAAGTCGACGAATTTATGTTGTTACAGTTGTTATTGTTGACAAGTGACATGACATGACAGGCAGTTCTGTTTCTGTTTAAAGTTACTTTTTTATTTTATATCATGCTAAGATCACGACATCAGTATTCCTAACTTTGTATATACGGTCTTTTTAATGACTATTTCTTTAATAAATTGTTAACGACGAATTTAAGTTAAATAAAGAAAAACCGAGAAACACGGGTAGTCTAATTTTTAACCAGCTATTATAAACGCGAAAAAACAAAAATGATTTTTTTTAAATGTTGTCAATTCGTTGTCGAAGTATTGCCGGTAACATGCATGCTCGTTTGCCTGACACACAAAAAATCTGTAATATAATTTTAACATACATGTACTTCATACCTTCATACCCAGAGGGGAAGGCCGAGCTACAGAATTACCAACAACAAAAAAAATATGTTGATAATTCCGTAACCAAATTTTGAACAATTAGGGCACTACAAGCCTTTATTCCCTTAAGGGCCCCATATACGGTATGATCCGTCGGTTCAGACTGAAATCGAGCGATGGATTGTACGTGTGTGGCAATATCGCATCCAAATTTCAATCGAAATATGAAACGTCACGATATCGATTTAGATTGATCGTAACGACGGATCGTTCCGGCCCTTGAGTCGCTTCTTACGACATCCACGGGAAGACATGGAGTGGCACTATTCTAAGCCGGCAACCACACGGGTATAAAAAGTTTATTTAATTTTAATTAATCCACTAAATTGAAACATAAAAAATAAATAACGAATCCAGTAATGGAGTAAGCATTGCGATCGTTAGCCTGCTAATTACGCAGCGGACACCATTAATGTGCTAACAATTATTATTTACTGCCTTATGAATAATCACCACTTTTTGGTACAATTACCGTAATTTATTTATGTTAAATACGGTGGAAATGACGCCAGTGTTCAGGTTTTGTGCGAATATAGAAGTAACCATGAAAAAAAAAAGTTATTTAAAAATATTTTGGAGAGTTACAAAATGTATTATTTTTTTCTAAATATTGACGACGCGCAACTTTAGCGAAAATTACACTTTTCAAGTAAAAGGAGATTGATCATCTTTGTATAGGAGTTGGACAAAGTGATGCCCAGAATGAACACATAGTGCATTAGATCTAACCCGGAAGTCATGAAAAAAAAAAGACTTTTTGGTGAGAACTTAATCATCAATAAAATCAATTTAATAGTACATTACTCTCTTAGGCTTGATGTCCTCCTACGCTGACATCTGCCGCGGACGTCAGCGTCGCTGTGCGGTGTCCCATAGAGCATGGTGTATATTCGTACGCTCGACCGACGTCAGCGAACGATGTCAGCGCGGGAGGAAATCAAGCCTTATTGTCGTCATCGTCGTTGATAATAATTCTATCGAGGAATAGAGCAGGGCATCTAAGAGGTGCCTTGGTGCCTAGTCCACCCTTAAAACCAAATTAGGCATATAACAACAATCAATACACAGCCAACAGCCAATTACTCCTAGGTTTATCCACCAATCTTCAAGATCGCTTTATGTTGATTAATGTATCAACAACATCATTAGTCGTCAGTGGCGTTGTGGGCTTGAAGACTTGTGGCCACATTAGACGTTGTTGGCGCTCAAAGGGTCCATTTTATAATCGCTCACAGAAAAACCTTAGAAAACCAAAAGTGCAAAGTAAAAACGACAAAACAAAAGCTTTTATTTATTTTTATTTCTCTTACACCAATTTTGAAACTATGTCTGTTTTTTTCTAATAAATAGTACCGTAAGGAACTCGTTAGAGGTGTTTTCACTTCTGGGCAGCATTTGCTCCAAACTTGTGGAGGTGAAAGCTATTTGAGTTTTATATACTTATATCCTGAATCAATAAAATTTACTTTTACTTAAAACTCAATATAGCAAAAAATTACACTTAAAACAAAAACTCACTCGATACATACATACATTAAATCACGCCTGTTTCCCAGAGGGGTAGGCAGAGACCACTTCTTTCCACCTGCTACGATCCTGGCAAATCTCTTTCGCTTCTTCCACATTAATACATCGAGTCATGCATGCACGTCGGTTTCGGGTACTTAAGATAAACGAAAATGAAGTAAAGTACCTACTTGACTCACTCGATGATAAAGGTATTTAAAAAAAATACCTTTGCTTTACATGTACCCAAACTAATATTTTTTTGTTTCAAGATTTTGTTTTAAAACGTTGTCGGATTAACGAAAATGTATAACAATGCCACAGAGATACAGGTGACTAAAGTGTTTATACCTGCCAAAAATCATCTACGAAAGTTTTTGTGTTTGTAGTAACGGCCTCAACCCTACACTGAGCATGGTCCGACATGTATCTGAAAAGGCCTTAAAAAGGTACATCCAACTATACTCTGATTAGTCTAAGCTGATGCCTGTGATAGCCATATTTCGTAATTTCAATCACTATAGTCACAAGCGATGTGTTTAAAAATAGGCTATTAATTATTTAAATTCCTGAACAACGTCGCTAGGTTAAGGTTTGTACCGATGTGTATTACTGTAAAGTTAAAGAAATAAGTGTGTTTATATGAGCTGGCTCCGATTTGGTTTATTTTGATATATGTTAGAGAGCAGAGATGGGCAAAATTTATTCGAATGACGAATAACGAATAAGAATAACCAAATTATTGGCGAATAACGAATGAAATTCTCGAATGATTATTCTTATTCGTTCCGTTCCGTTCCGATGACTACACCCAGCCAGCAGTTCTGCTGCAAGGACGCGGAAACGCTGGCCAACATCTGAGAGGGAGGGACGAAGGGGCTCAGCGAGTTGGCACAGGAGGGCGCACTGGCACCACACGAGTAGTCGGTCGGAAGTGTTTAGGAACCTTAACAGCATCCGACCAGGGAGCTGCCCGCGTCGAGACACTGCGACCACCCGCACCCCCTCGTGCTCCTCGCCGTCGTCTGCCGCTAGATGCGTGGTCAGCTGAGACCTGCCCGAGACACCGGGGAGCCGGGAGTTACAGGCAGGGAGTGTAGGGGCGTTTGCAGCGAGGGATAGGTGTGGAAAAGATTGAACAGACCCGAATACCAGCATCGTAGCCCGTATGAAGGATAAGATAGATATTATACTTGGTGAGTAATAAATAAAACGTAGGAGTTATGGCTGCGTCTTGAAAGTGTCTTCACTGGCGTGCTATGCCTCGTTTTCGTCCGGTTCGCTTTCCGTATCCGTTTCCGGACTCTTGTATATTTTCTCGGCATTTTTTCGTGAGGCTGTAGCTATCCAATAGGCTCGGCTCTTGTCTGTATAATTATGAATGTCGTGTGACAGGGAGTCCTCCCAGGTAAATATGGGTCGTCCAATTTTCTTCCTTATCTCTCTCAGGTCCAGCGCGGCATGCAGTAGGTGTGGTTTTGGGCGTCTCAGTACATGGCTGTAGTATGATATTCTGCGTACTTTGATAGTTTTGGTAATGGTTTTTCCTTCCAGTATTTGATTATTTTTTTGCTTTGGGGGATTTCTGGCCGCTCCAATCATTTCCTTCAAGTATTATTCGAATAAATAATTATAAGAATAATGCCCATCTCTGTTAGAGAGTAGTGTACAATAACAGACACGTATTTTTTTTTAGCTGCCCATTCCTACCTGTTGGGAGAAATTATCCTATAAAGTACTGAAAAGTGACTAAACCCTCTAACTTCAACAAAGAAAAAAAAAATTGCTAGTTACCTACTGGTTTGATTATATGTTTAAGAACGTGAAAAAATAATGAGCTCGTGTCTTGTTATATCGGCTCAAACTCATATTAAAAAAATACCCTTCAAAGTTGTATATTTTTCATCGAAGATACACATTCTTTGGTATTTTTTTAAATTTGAGTTTGGGCCTATCGGCTAACAAAACACGTGCTCATTGTTGTTTCATGTTCTTCAACATATAATGAAACCAGTAGGTAACTAGCAAATTTTTTTTAAATGCTCTAAGAAGAAGTATAGTACATTGTTGCAGAGGATAGAAAGTACGCGATATTTGGACAAGTCATATAGAGGGCCGAAACGTAGTTGAGGCCCTCTAGTGTACGAGTCCATAAATTGCACTTTCTACCGTGGCAGACATAGTGCTTTTCACAACTACTGAGAGGAAATAAAATAAAAATTCATATTTAAAAATCAAATTTTAATTCATGTTAATGTTATGACATTACCGCTAATTTTACCATAGGTAACTTTTTTTTGATCTGGACCCCTATTCTCGTGGCACTCGAGATTAATAAACTAACATGCGAGATAAAGATGTCAACTCCATATAAAATTGCATTTGTTTCGCCATATCTCCCATGTAATTTATCTCTAGTGGTTCGAGATTAGGGGCCAAGTTTGAATTACATTTAAAAAAACGCAGTGACATAGTTTGACTCTGTGTATCTTTTAGCAAAAATACACCTAATATTTTACGACACAAAATGGTGTGTTCTGATAGGTCGATATCAATTTTTCATTTTAAGGAGCTATGACACAAAAATTGATTGATTGATTTTCATTGGTTCTTAAAGTTGGACAACAATGTTCTCGACCAATCAGCAAACACGCCGACAAAAACATTCTTGGTCTATCCTTAGTGACGTTTTGTGACCCCAAACAAGACCATCTATGGCCATATTTCCGAACAATATTGTGAAAAGATATTTCTCCCAACAGGTTGAGATTGGGCAGCTAAAAAAAATAAGTGTCTGTTATTTTAGACTACTATCTAACATATATCAAAATAAACCAAATCGGAGCCGGACAGTTGGGTTACTTTTCTTGTTAGAATAATCAGAGTATAAACCAGACCAGTAACAACCAGTAGCTAGGTATACTGCTTCGAAAGCATTGTCAATAGCAGTCCACAGGGCAGGTTTAGCCCTGGTTTATGACAGACTGACAGGCTATCGCGGCCGCAGCCGGGTGACGCCGTTATGCCACTTTATGTGCGCAGCCGGACTAATCGTTCGTACCGTTTGGCCATTATAGGGCTATATCGTTACGTATAGTTATGGAGAGGTTTTAGTGTCTGATTTACTTTGTAGGGTAGAGTGTTATAATATTATTATAACACTGTTTACTGTCATATTATGGTAGACTATCGACTTCTGACAGACAGGTATATAAAGAAAAAAATAGTTTTAGGAGACAATCTTACACAAATGTACGTACTTATTTTGGCTTGTTTTATGGGTACCAGCCAAAGATAAACATACTTATATAAAGAAAAAACATCCAAAATATTTGCCATTACCGGAAATGACCCCGGGCCGGCTAGCTTCGAAATCAGGGTCTCTATTCTAGGCGGTAAAAATCATATCGTCTTTGACCTGTTATCGTATTGTCAATGTTTCGATAGGTCTTTTTTACTTGACAGTAATGGCGGCCGAGTTGAAACCAATACCGTAACACGTCAAATGAAGGCAATATGGTTTTTTATCGCCTAGAATCTCGGCCCAGGTCGACTACAGTAGCGGCAACGAGTGATGGTACTTTTGATAGCTGACAAATTGTGTTGTGAAACCATCGTCAATCATCGGAATCATCGTAAAAAATTCAGTCAAGTGCGAGAAGTATATTTTTAAAAAGTTTATTGAAGAAATAACGCATAAAAATAAAAGGCCATAATTTGTAGATCAAACTCTCGAAATAAACTGTGTGTCTAGAAGAAGCCGACATTGTCAGAAATTTGAAATATTGTGTCAAAATATACAAAATGTGAAATTATTGATAAATGAGTGAATAAATAATTATTAAACCACGTTAACTCAGAGTTAGGACGCGAGTTTGCCAGCGGCGGTGACGTGAAAGTGCAGTGACTTCATTGTCACACGTTGTTGTACCAGTCAGCGATCCTTTGTTATCATCACGCGAAGTGTTTTTTTGAGATGTTTTTTGTTAGTTATGATTAAAACGATGAACGCTAGAGTGCGAGCAAATAAAAACAACCTCAAGATGAAGCTAGTTACGAAATGCGTTTCGGTAAATTACAGCGCCAGCAGTACATCACTATTCCGGTACCTGCAACAATGAAGTTTGACATCTGTTCCTTTATACTTGCTGTCAATATTAAGGGATACTTCATGAGCGAGCAAACTTCAAAAGTGCCATCACTCGTTACCGCTACTGTACCAACTAGGCCACCCGCGTCATCAAGACTATTATTGTACCTTGTGTCACTAGGTTTTTTGTTCTTCACTCGTTTCCATGGAAACACAAAATAACTTTCACCTAATTTAGGATGTGAAGAAATTACGTGTAAATTTAAAAATAATTTTGTTGGCCGTTTATACGTAATCGAACATCCTCACACAAATATTCATGTGCATTAAATATTGCGAATGGTAAATAATAATTACCATCGAAATCAATGAACTAGGAACTTTTCCCTCTCACACATACTAGGGTGACGGCACCAATGATGGACACTTTTAGCTGACAGGCACCAGTAATGGACACTTCACTCTTAATTCAAATGGTATACGGACCAAAATTGATTGTTATTCATTTGTTGCAAAACAAATGAATAACCCTTATCATCTGTAAAATAAGACTCAAGTGTTCATTATCGGTGCCTTGTCCATTAGTGGTTCCATCACCCTATGTAGGCACGTATCTTTATTCGCCACGTCTAATGATTTCACTTATTGGACATTTAATATTTAAAAAATAACGAACGTTAAGATAGCTAGATTCAGTCCATGTTGTGTGAAGTTATTTAAACTACAAAAACCAAAATCTTGAAAACAAACCAGTTCAAATGAGCTTCTCCCACCATTACTCCAAATCGTAGCACGCTACGCCGTAGCGGCGTAGCAAACAATCGTAAAATTTAATTTTCCTTGTTTATTGTAAAGAGGAAGCGGGACAAATTAGTAATAGGTAGAGAGAAAGAATGCGCCGAGTTTGATACTACGTTCAAATCAAGCGCATACACATTAAATATAACGGCCGAGGTCTGCGCCTTGAGATGAACTTGGCAGACTAACGTGGATAAGACTTTTTTAAATATTTGAAGAGCGTTGCATTTTTTTTATTTTATATGAGAAAGATGGGAGTGAACGTTGAGATGGCGGCTAATAGGGATGTGTGGAAGGAAAAAACATGCTGCGCCGACATCTGGGGATGATTGGGATAAAACAAGATGATGATGATGATGAGGATGATGAAGATGGTCGTCAAAGATGTTTTTTTTTAAACATGTCAAAACGAGCACATAGGCTACCTGATGGTAGATATTTATAGAAATTTGCACTCTCTAGACCACACATTAAGAAGGTAAACCGCGAAAGCTGGTCTGATATGGCAATTAAGTATATGAGGATCAGTCACGTTATAAAGAGACGAGATCTTGAAAAAGGGAGCACAAAGCCTGCAGCTATAACCTCGTAAGGCCCAGTGTACAATAGAATGTACATATTCAAGGCAATTTAATTTGAACTGTGTTCCAATTGAAATAAGGTTAATTTTCCTATTTTCATAAACTGAAAATGACATTATCGAACAAACGTAATTGAACTTTATTGCCTTGATGGTAGACTCAAAGTCCCACTGACAAAAAACTCCTTGTTTGTAGTATGGTGGGCCTTACGAGGATAAGCAAGACTTAAGCAAAATGGCGGGGCGTTGAGTGTTGTATATGTTAAAACATCGTGAAATTAGCTACCTTATTAATATGTCGCAAGTATTAGTTTACGTTTTAGTAGGGAGTTTTTTACGATGGTTAGACGGCTTGAGGCGATGCTTATCGTGTTTAACTAAACGTATGTCACCACTTATTTATGTTATTATGTTCTTTAATTTGATAGGCAGAGCCCAAAAAATCTTCCCCATAAAAAAAACCTTGTGATTTCAAAAAAAGGTGAATGTTTGTTTTGGCAGGCTTTTGTTCTATTTTTTTTTTGCAGTTCTATTAAAAAGCATTGATAGTCCTTAGCAACGCCAAGACGGCTTTACCGCCGGCTCTGTTCAACGAAAGGCCATGTCCACACAACTCCTTTCAGTCGGCACCTCCGCACCAACAAATTCCAGGCTCATTTGTTTTTTATTCATCTCCGCAGCGTAATCGAAAGTATAAATTGCGCCTTACCGCCGCGATAGCGCGCCTGTTAACCGGTAATAAGGGGATAAACTTAAATTAACCCGTCTTATGATACAGTTTGTTTGTTTAATTAGCAAAAAGGTGGGTTTGGACGCGTTTTTAAACCCATCAGAAGTGGGATACCGTCATAACTGTAATTTTTCCTATCTTTGCCTAAATTATTTTGAAAATCATCGGGGATTTTGAAAGGCTTGGCAGGAATCAATACGTATGATGGAATTACCCTACAAGCAATCACGATAGCATGAATACTCATTTTTAGGGTTTTGTATTCGAAGGGCGTCCAACGGGACCCTATATTACTAAGCTTACGTTGTCCGTCCGTCTGTCTGTTTGTCCATCTGTCCTTATTTTAAAGGGCTGTATGTTGGAATCGTAATAGATACTGCGTTGATTATTTAAATAATAAAGGGGCCCATACAAGAAACGCTTTTTTTTCAACTTTTAGTTATTGTGTCGTAAAAGCAGTAAAACATACAAACGTCAAACGGTATATATATTTTCTCAAAAATGTCCGGAAATGTTGACATTCCTATCTACATATTGAGACGCGAAGTACATAGTTTACTGACAGTTCTCAAATTTAAAAAAAATACATTGCGTGCTCGCTACACAAGCCCGCAATGTTCCATACAAATTCCATTACTATCTAGCTTGTAACTTTTTAAAAAGTGAAATGGGCCATAATAAAATGAGGGCACAAGTCTTATACATCCAAATTTTACTCGAAACATAACTTTTTTATTTGTGCCTGGAATAGCTTATGTTTTTTTTAAAACAAGAATTGCGTTTCTCCTTGTCATAAACAAAAAGGCGGTAAGGAGTGATGGTTTTTTCACATGAAGTTTCTGTTTGTATGCAATTCAAAAAATGAGTTCAAGCGATAAAGATTTGACTCCAACACAATTTTTTTCTTGCGATTTTTGAGAAAAGCACTATATTTGCCTCGGCAGGAACAGCAATTGCGGGCTTCGTATTTTTCACTCGCAAGCTCGTCCGTTTAATCCAATACTCAGCCCATTGCCTACAATCCCTAGTCAGGCAATTGCCTACTTCCATGCCTAGGCAATAATGTACTGTTGTAGTACCCTGACGAAAAACAACAAATAATTAAAAAAAAGGTCTATTGTGAGATGGGCTTGCGCTGATTCGATTCGAAATCGAATTTACGGAATGGTACGGAACTCTCAGTGCGCGAGTCCAATTCGCACTTGACCGGTTTTTTGGGTTTTTAGCAATGCCTATGGAGCGAAACTCTTGTAATTTTGTGATGTCTATGATAACGACTACGGGGATAACGTCTGCTGGAAATTTGAGACTTAACCCTAACTAATTGTTTTAGGTTTGGCACCTCATACCGTTATCGACGTCAGTATATATGTCTTTAAAAGTAACATCGACGTTGGTTTGTGCGAAACTTTTTGTGCAAAAATCACCTTCAAAAGTAATTCAATAGTCCCACACTGTAAATTTCCAACGGGAAACAAAACACTTTAAAATTCAACTATGAGAGCCCTTAGCATGAATTATGAACGAAAATTGTTTTGAACGAATAATATTGATTCGTCATAAAAGTTTTGAAATAATTCAACAACTTTTTTTTTTTTTTAATCAGTCTACTAACTTATATTAAAAACCACCGAAACATCTTGAAAACTTAAAAAAAGCCTACTCATTCGTACAGCGAAGAAAAGCCTCTTAAGGTTGGGCGAAGTTAAAAAATCATTAATGCTTTCGTAAATATTCATACCTTCGCTAAAGTTTAAGAGTTAACCGTCCTACAAGAAAACATACAGTTCGGAGTTACCGCGAGCACCGCTTTGCTTGGTTAATGAAAATAATACGGATAATTTTCTTTGATTAACATGCTCAGATACGTACTCGTACAAATGACCGTATGTTAATAGCATTTGAAGATAGAACTATAAAATAAAATTCTTATGTACACTAGGACTAGGACAATAGGACAATATTATAGTAAATTAAATCGTTTTATTTTATTTTGGCAAAATAAAACATGGTTAAGCTTATCGATTGATTGAAATAATCCAACTGTTATTAAATACATCTTATTTTTTTTTGTTTAATTATACTCTTCTAGATTTAAGTTACAAAAAGAAATAATAAAAATACAAAAATCTTGTGAAAAATAAAGGAATTTACCTACTTTAAGGAAAAAATTAGTTTTAATTTATATTCCAAAAAAATGGTGCCTAATTAAGAACTTTCCTCGATTAAATATTTATGATTCGTAGACTTTGCATTGGCGTTTCAGTAGCGATTTGTCTCTTGATATAATTTTAATAAACGAATTAACATCAACTCTTGTTCTTATTCTATGGTATTGGTTTTCCGTGTTTTCCGTGTTGTGTCGATTTCATAAATTATTATGACTTGTACCCTCGTCACCAGGTCGCAGCGACCTTATCGCTGGTCACAAAAACCTTGCGTTTTCCAACAAAGTATGCACCCATATTTCTCAAGCAAAGGGTTCGTGGAAACGACTCCGACTTAATTTTAATTTAAGTCCAGCGCTATCGGCCGGCCCCATTGTTTTTCTTTCTCGATTTTACGGTCAATTTGACGTGATTCGCTTTTTTTGTTAACGTGAATTTAATTAGTTTTGTGCATTGTTAGCTATCATGGCGGCAAACTTATTAATTTTGAGGGAAGCGTGCTTATTGCTAGATTGCAGGAGAATTAAAAAGTGGAAAGCGGTTTCATTTATCATGTTCGTTTATAGTTATGTTTTTGGTTATTCTTGAGTTAAAGGAGAAGCTTAAATAACTTAATAATAACCTATTCATAAAAAAATATAAACATTATTCTAGGAGATACGGTTTATGTAGGAAGACATATCGAAACTTGTACTTGTAGGTTTTTGCTCTTGTGACATTTCTGAGTTTTGACACGTGTTTCTTTCCTGCTTAACTATCTATTAGGTTAGGTTAGGTAACGTCAAAATGTGAAACAATAATATCAACATACACGCGTAGCGCTACGCTCGTAGCCGATTCTACCGATTTTCCATATTGTAGCGAAAACTGCCTACGAACGGAGAATCCGCCGAACAGTTTGCTGGTATTGAAAGTGTAGGTTTGTCAATCAATAATTTTCCTGTAACATGTATGCTATTAAAACGGGAACACCTTAAAATTCCGTTTTTTTCCGAATATCATTATTATAGAACTATAGTTCGAATTTTAATTTTTCCGAAAACTGAACTGAAATGCTGGAGTTATTTTAGATTAAACGCATAATTTGAACTGCTATTATAGTCTGTTCCAATTGAAATTGCCATAGATGTAAACAAATTTGTACTGGTTGACATAACATCAAATATTTATCAAGCGTGTTTTTATTTAAAATAAAGTATAATAGTAGTGGTGCCCGTGTGGTTGCCGAGTTAGAATAGTGCCACTCCATGTCTTCCCGTGGATGTCGTAAGAGACGACTAAGGGAATAAAGGCTTGTAGTACTGTTAGGCGATGGGCTTGCAACCTGTCACTAATACGCTGGTAAACATCTTAGCCTGATTGTGCAAATTGTGGTTATAGAATTATCAACAAGTTTTTAGAGTTGTTGGTAATTCTGTAGCTCTGCCTACCCCACTCTGGGAACGAAGGCGTGAGTTTTTTTTTTTAAGTATAATTAATAGTCATTTAATGTTAAACTTAATATAAAAGTATTGATCGAGTGCATAAATCATTGGGAAAACTTCACTTGATCTTAAAAAGTACGTGACTGATTATCCAGTAATAATGCTAAATTGGTTCGTTTGGTTTTGTTTACATCTTTGCCAATTTAAATTGACACAGACTTCACGTAGGTAAGGTTAGATTTGATTTATAAGTGATATCAAACAAAGTCTTGTAGCAAAACGTTGCATTCGGAAATATGAAAATTCGGAATTTTGATCAATTCGGAATTATGACACTTCGGAGTTATGTACATCTACTTTAAAAACTTGTTAAGCAAATATTTCAATGTTTTACGCAGATACACTCTTGAGTAGGTTTAACTCTGCCTAAACATCCTCCTCTTATTCTACCTACTCTAAACTGGAAACAGAGCCGCTTGAGGGGGATCACAATCCTTATAATGGAGCGGACTTGAACTGGATATATGGTCGCGATAAAAACGTATCCATCCCGATATGCTCCACTAAATCACTACTTAATAGTCGAGCAGGCCGTAAATATGTCAACAGCGCCAATATCTTAGGATATATGTTGAGTTTTTTTGTTGCATGTGGATTTTCGATGCGGATTGAATTAGCGGGGGGCTTAATTTTGTTGCTGGGTGATTTGGTTTGTTTAAAAATCGATGATGTTGGATAGTTTAGGTTATTACCAGGGGTCGGAATAGGTAGTGCTTATTAACCTAAACTTGACTCTTGTTCATTCAGGCGTGAGTGAGATGGGAATACGTTATTGAATGAAGATGCATCAAGTTTAGGTTAATAAGCACTACCTATTCCGACCTCTGGTTATTACAGACGAGGAATATAAATGTATTGTAAGAATAAGTAATTAAGTTTTAACAACAATTAAAAAAATTATATCCGCATTTGAGTTTAAGACATTGTAACATTTTGGATCTTTAACATTTTTTTAAAATATGAGACCGATTAAAGTCATCAAAAAGTTTTTTGTTACTATTTGAATACCTTAACGGATTTCCCATAAATAGTATCTTTAACCGAGATCTGTGCCCAAAATTTGTAAGTCTTTTTGTACTTTTTTATTTACGTTTTTGGAATATATCAAACAGAACTTGTTTTTTTTTCACGTACAACATACGAGGGGATAAATAAACATCAGGCTTTCAAATCGATCGACAAGAGCTTTGTTTGATAAATTAATATTACAGTCGAATACGTAAGTTTATGTATAGTAGGATTTTAATGAATCATCATCGACAACCAAGTCATTAAAGAAGTAAAAACCGTTTAATATCAAAAAACAATCTCAACACCCTTTAAAAATAAACTTTACATTTCCCCAAAAACAAAATTTCCCCCAAAACAAAATTCCCCCAAACTATCTGGGGCAGAATCGAACGGCATTTGTCTCCTTAAGGCGGAGAGAGACATTTAGTCGTGACATTTGGAGTATTTATTCGCATAATAATAATTCCTCAACGCGTTGGGGGCGACGGGAATTATTGTGGGGGACACCTTGAAGGTGAGACGTTAGGATAGGGGGGATAAGATAATAAGATTTAGATATTTTATTGTTCATGATTCTATGAAGTTACTCAAGCAGTTCTAAATATGTGATTATAAGATTAAGTTTTTTGGTTTAGTTTTTAAGAGTTTTGAAACGTATGCTATCGAAGCCATAGTTGACGAAATATAATCGATTATAATATATATTTTTTAATTACTTAGATTAAAATAGACAGTCGTACTTAAAATAAGAACAAACGAACGAACTTACAAAATTACTTAAACTACACTAATCTAGCAAACCGCTACCAGTGGGCATTGTTCCTAAAATGCTGGCAGCATTGCCACGTTGAATGGCAATTGTTAGTCTTTGTGGCATGTACAGGCTTTGAAAAGTCTTTAAAAATACGGTGAGCTCCTGGTCCCCACGGTCGTAAAGTTTCGACCCCAAAAGCACATGAGACCATTGGGTTCCAAAATAGCCGCACAGTTGGCGCTGTTAAAAGCCCGACGGATGACATCAGTAAGGCTGGAGTGACTGGAAGATCTACCAGCACTTCGCGAACAGCATAAGCCGTGGTGACCAAGTGGATCGACGCTAACTCCACACTGGCAGCGATGAGGAGCAAAACATTGTTCACCCAAGTGGAGTGAAGTTGCTACTCTAAAAGTTGAAGAGTCTTACAAAGTTAATTATGTTATCTTACTGTAATGCCAATGTATTCCACTTACTTTGAGTACAAAGATAATTTCAAATTCTTTTTTTTAAGTTTTAGCCCTTTCCCAAGTCTTATCCACATTACGCCCGCCGTCCACTGCCTTAAGATTAAGGCATTAGCCAGAATCTGCGCAAAACTGTAGCTCCGACCCGATGCGTAGCGCGACACGGAACCCGCCCACGCTGGATTGGCTTCCTTCAACGAAACATTTTCTTGAATAAAGCCACTGAAAAAAGAGATTATTATTAATGCTAATAATATACTGGCGTTTATTTTCATACCAAATGTATTTTTTGGCATGATTATAAAAACAATGTTATGAAGATGTGAATCAATACATTAAACCTTCAAAATAAATAATTATCATGAGAAGATCTCACACCAATTGACCTAGTCCCAAACTAAGCTCTAGGCTTGTACTATGGGTGCTAGACAACGATAAACATACTTATATAGAGAAATACATACATAAATACATAGAACTTGCGGCGCTTCTTCTCCGCAATGATGGTCTTGTCCGAAACGCTAGTAGATTCACTGTATATTACCGACGTGTAAAAGAGCCCGTATGTGGCCAATTTACTGAATAAATATTTTGATTTTGATTCAGGAACGAATCCCGAGAATTTGTTCCTGAGTCTTTGATGTGCAAATATTTGCCCATATCGTGAATCGAACCTGGGACCGCTAGCTTCGTAGGCATTGTCAGTACCAACACTAACAGCGTCATAATAAATGACAATAGCAACTGACATTCAATCTCATACAAGCACCGTGACGTGTGCGCGTCAATTTTTAACCCCTGACTAAAAAAGAAGGGGGTTACAAGATTACCGTTCGTATCTATGTATGTGTGTCTGTATGTGACGTTTTAGCTACCAAACGGATCGATATGGATGCGGTTTGTAAAAAAAGTAGTGTAGTTTGCAATGAGTTTTAGCTAGATTTCATGAAAATTTCAGCTTTTAATCTACTTCATTGTTAATTTCCAAAATGTAGTAATTCGTTACTACTTTAGAAAAAACTATCTGATATTTCGAAATGTATGAGTTTGAACTAAATTCTCTTCACATTTAAGTTTAAAATCGTACGTCACGAAATGTGAAGATACGAGGTTTTTGCAAAGCATTGACGAATTCCCTGTGCGTTAAAACAGAGCTAATGGCACTTTAGAACGTGCAGGGATCTATAGCAGTTATATAGCTCTGTCCTTTTCTCTCATCGTAAACTGAACTGCATAGCTATTTCATAATAACCCCCCAGTTGTTTTATCACACGAAAGCGGGTACGTCATACTTGTGTGTGTAGATGCGCGTGCACGTTGTCTCTGAGTGCGTAGCTGTCGTCGCTAAGCGCACGCAATAAATATAATATAATGCGTGTACGCATTTCAGCTACACTACCGCTCATACATAATCGTATACAAAAACTAGTTTCAGAATTATACTGCTAAGTTGGAATCAATTGATAACTATGCGTGCACTTTCAATTTTTTATTTAGCTGACATATCAAGTTTCAAAATGTATCCAACATACATACATACATTAAATCCCGCCTGTTTCACAGAGGGTTAGGCAGAGACCACTTCTTTCCACCTGCTACGATCCTGACAAATCTCTTTCGTTTCTTCCACATTCATACAACGAGTCATGCATGCACGTCGGTTTATCCAAGATATCCTTGTGAATATTCAATTTATCGGCACACAGTCATTAAAAAATCCATAAATCTATTTCTAATACTTTGTTTAATTTTGTATAAAATAGCAAATAATCGTTTTTCAAATCATCGCAATAAGAAAACTGGAGATTTAAAAAGGATGCCTGTGGCACAGATTTCAGGCTCTGTATATTACCTAAATAAAAATGTAACCAGCAACTAAAAGAGTCCATTGGTTCTGATTCGACAGTATGATGTTGAAAGTCATTTTTGTAGGCAATAATATAGATTAAATAATGAGTGCCTAAATATTAGAGATGCGCCTTTACCGAACCGGATATTCGGCCGAATTATTCGGTTTGCCATTTCATTGTTTTCCCGCGCAAACAGGTTCTAACGTGTACATGTTAGAACCTGTTTGCGCGGGAAGCTACGTGTCGCTGCCCTCCTAAGCAAAAATGCAATAACTAAATACAAAAGCCAAAGCAGATTCAACTCTCTTCTGTTTGTAACTAGGTTTCAATTTCTACAGATGTTTTGTCTGAGATATCGCCATTATGCTTAGTAGGGCACTGGCCAGATGACGAGCGAGCCGTACCTACCTCACCGCTCACCTTACTAGGTATAGGTTAAGAAATAAATATGTTGACTTGAGGTTTCAAAATAAATGTTGATTTGACGTTTAATTGCTTTATTTTATTAGCTTTATTCAACACATTCTTCATAGAATTTCTTCGACTTATAATATAACATAAATCTTACATAAGAAGTTTTGTCTTTTAATTCTATACCGTGTCGTGTAGCCAAGGAAATAGAAATACTCGAACCGAATATATTCGACACCAAAACCGAATAATTCGGCCGAATACAAATAGTGAAAAACGATGCCGAATACGCCGAATACCGAATACCAAACGAATATTCGGCGCATCTCTACTAAATATATACTTATGAGGGGTAGTATACAAGTTTGGCCTACCCGCTTTGCTGATATAAAATAACTGTCCGTTTCGTTTCCGCATTTGGATTATTATTGAATAATGTATCCATTCTAGTTTCTTAGCTCTCGGCTGCGGTGTGCCAAAGAGCCTATGATCACCCCATCATTGCAGCCATAGATTAATCAGCATTACAATTCACCGGCCGTTACCCTGACAGGCTGATTTGGGTTAAGACTGAGGATTCTAAGAGCCTGTTTCACCACCTCGAGCCTGACATGAAGCCTGTTTTTGCTTAAGCCTGATTCATGCAAATGTTATAAATATTAAGGTTAATTTTGTCACTATTTTTGATTATTCGATTAAGGAGAAATAAAATTAAATGTTTTACGATTAACTCCACTTGTACATTGTAATGAAATCAAAATTTGATGCGTTTTTTTTTTCATATTACTTGGATTATTAAACTGTCAAAGACAAATATATAGTTAAGAAAAAACTTTTTAAAAATAACAAAAGTGTGGGTGAGTGTGTCTATTCATCGAAAGAGTTTATAGAAGCCATACTTTGAGATATGCAATTGTCAAGAAAAAAAAAAAAGCGTTACCAGCATTACTTTCATAGAGCAACATGTACCTACATTGGTTACTTACTTATAACTTTTAGTATTAAATAGATGGCTATAGGAAATCGTATAAAGCGAATGCGGTGTGAACATGCCCTTTAAAAGATAAAGATGTTTATTCATTAAATAGGTCTCACAGGCACGTATGCACATCAAAATCTACCAGCCCTTCCCCAAGAGGCACAGCAGAGAAAAATCGCCACAAAATCTCAACAGTCAGTCATTTTTTAATCACATAAACCACATCATAATAATTTGTCACATACAAAACCAGCTAATTTAACCACATACAACGTGTCCCAATACTCACTGTCAAAAAAAATCAACCAAATAAAACTTATAAAAACAGAAACAATTATCCCCCCCTCAAATTAGCAATTACTTAGTCTGGAGCCCGCCATTATCTGCGGCGGCCGTAACTCGCTGTTAACTGTTATTGCCATCATTCGGGGCTTGATTTAAGAAAGACGTTGTCAGGGAGTCCCGGGAGATGAGTTTAGAGGGGAATCAACGAATCTGGAAAGACGCGGCGCGGATAACCTAGTTGGTAGTCAAGTGATCATGACTACGAAGTCAGCGATCCTGGGTTGAATACTGTTATTTCATTAGGTAAAGGTAAAAAAAGTAACACCCTTGTTTAAGAGGTATAACACTCTCAGTATTTCATCAGTTCAGTGGTTCAGTTTGGTCTGATTGACCAAAGAATGATCCTCTGTCCCACGGACTGATGGTCCAGACTGATGAAAATTAAATATTTTAAATTATTTCCATCAAATAATTGTGAATGATGAAATACTTATGGGAAACAGGTCGTGTAACCCACTCGTATCATTCTCGCGTCAGTCACTGCCCACGACGAAATGGAGCCAGACGTGTCACACGATACAAAAAAATTACCATCAGTTCGTCAGTCCGTGGGATAGACGATCCTTCTACGGTCATTCTAAGTAAGCGGATGGACTCAACTATTGAAATACTGAGCGTGTAACCTCCCTCTAAACGGTGACTGACGTTTTATCAGTCTGATATCAGTCTTGGATTAATCGTGTAATTGTTCGAACCTTCTATCGTTCTGGCGTCAATCCTAGTTTCACTAGACTGACTGACTGAACTGATGAAATACTGAGCGTGTAACCCTCCTCTTATTGTGCTATAATCTAGATTGGTTAAAGCGGGTGATTATGTTGACGTCTGAAACCTACCCTCCATTTATTAACTAACAGGGCCTCTAGTTTACTGAATAAAACCATATTGTCTTCGTAGTGTTTCTGCATTGTTTTTAAGTCGGCCGTCATTACTGTCAAGAACTATCGTAACGTTGACAATATGATCAGGTGTCAAAAGCAATATGGTTTTTACCGTGTAGAATAGAGCCTAGATACCAGGTAATTGCTAAATATTTGTGTATTGAGGTTTTTCTAAGCCATACGTTTAATGCTTTGGCTTTTTGTAACTGCTTGACATAATGCAGTCTTTCAATAAAATAAAATAAAATTACCTTAATCATGCATACTATAAAATCGATCGTATTCAAAACTTAATCAAAACATTAGAGCGACATAAAGGGTGTATTCAAAATGGCAGCCACAAAAGCGTTCATTACGGCAATAAAATCGGTGGCGTTCTAAATTTCCCAAATTTATTTATTTATTGCTTTTATAATACGTCCGAGTATATATCATGGGCCTGTCATACTGGCGGGCGATAATGCAAAATTTGCGGGTTGCGGCAACTGTGGAGATGACTTGTGATAGAAATATTATTTGTGAGTATTGATTATTTGGAGTAAATTGATTATTAATTGTGATTAACAGCGATATTTTTTTTGGTAAGTGAGTAACCGAAAGATTACGTCAATTAGCTCAATTATCTTTATAACTAGAAAAATAAAGCGTGTTTTCACTTTGCGATTTTACAGACTTTGTATGTTATTAAGATGAATAATCACAAGTTTGTATATGTAAAAGTTCTAATTGAATTGGTTAACCGTTTCTAACGAACATAACGAGCTGCGTTATATATAAGTCTACGTTGCTTTGTTATTTAAATTTTGAACGCCATTTATAACATGCCATATAAATAAGAGTAACACCGAGTTACTTTGCTAATTAAATTAATTTAAATATAATTATGTGAGTATAAAAATTTCAAAAACTATATACCTACAGGTTGATGTCTAAAACTAGTTAATCAATATGTGCGTCTCCACAGCGGGCCCTTTGCCGCTATCGGCCGCGAACGCCGAAGTGCTAGTAAAGAGAGGCGTCACAATAATTCTACTCGCATGACAATGCTTTAATGTGCGTTTGATTCATTCGCAGTTTCGCACAACACAAATGAGGTTATCATTTGCAGAGCCCAAATGAATATCGCTATTGTTGTCCGTCGCATTGTCGCCATTTTATTTATGTTTTATAGATTTGCGTTAATTATTTATGTGGGCTGCGGTTTTATCTGCGATTGTTTGACTTTCTGATGTGTTGTGATAGTTTATTTCAGATAGAAAATAGCATAAATTATATTGAGGGTGCTGATTTCGATTTAAAATCAGATGAACTGTTATAGTTCTGCTTATTTTGTGACTAATGTTTTTTTTTAACAAAACCACCACATTCAACTAAAGTCATAAGTTCAAATAAGCACTGCAAATGTCAGCACATGTACAACTCATGATACCTATAAAATCTTTTTATAGGTACACAAACATGCACAGTTTTTACAAACTTAAAAATAATAATAATTACAATCAATTCAAGGCGTTATAATTATACTAAAACCAATTCAGTTGTGTTTTCATACTCAGTCGCGCATAAACCTTTGAAGTGCAAAGGGAGAGATAATAACCCATACAACAAGTTCCTAACATAAATGTCCCATCTAAATCTAAATTATACATTTTAAAGGCCAACGCACATATCCTAATCTACCCTTTAAATCCTCAAATGCAACCAAATCGCCACAAAAACCCGCATACATCATCAGCCTAACTTGGCCGACAAACTTTCAGCCCGGACACCTTAAGGCCATTAAGGGCCTTAATGACTGGCTGTAAATTGGCCATAACTCAGCGCAGTAAATAACGCCCGAGTGATAAGGGCCCGCTGAGTCGTCGTACGTCCGACGTGTCTGTCTTAGGTTAGCATGTGCAATTTATGGGACACCCCGTATATATTGTCAGGGTTAATTCTAGTGAGTATCGAGGATAAATGTACTCGGAGATATTTTGTTCCGGTGATTTGTTGGGGTGTTCGTTTTGTTTTTAAAAGATTTTTATTACCAGGGTGTCCTAGAAGAAGAATAATACACAAATCAAAAAAGTCTTGGGATACTTAGTGTCCCTAGACAAATTTGGTGTTTTGACTCAGTAGTAATATGCCTTTATTGAAATGTCCAAAACTGTCTAGGGATAAAAAATATCCGTAGGCACTTTTGATGTGTGTATTTTGAAACGGTCCAACGTATGGTCCTTGTTTCCTCGAAGAGACTGATTGGATGAGCCAATGTCAACGAATGAGGTGTCGAAGAGACCATACGACTAATGACTATGTATTAAAAAGGCCTGTTTAAAACTTTTGGAAGGATTAAAATGAACGTCAAAGAGATGATTTTCGAAACAAAATGAAAACAATAAACGAAAAACCAATCAAACACTCAAACCGCTATTGTTTTAATTAAAATGTAATAACAAACGGATACGTAAAATGTATTTTAATTAAATACCAACTGTCATTACGAAATTAAACTAGTAAAACATTTTGTACGGTAATGATGCGGTTTAAAATCTTTTAGGCCCGATTCGATCGACCAACAGTGAAAATAGCGACGCCGTACTTTTATAACAAGGAGCAGACAAATTAGTACATAGACTAAGTGATAGTAAGTGGGATTTAAAAACTGCAAGGCTAGAAATGCATTGCCAACCCTGAGGAATAAGATGGAATGCATACATACATACATACATAAACTCACGCCTTTATTCCCAGTTTGGGGTAGGCAGAGCTACAGAATTGCCAACAACTCTAAAAGCTTGTTGATAATTCTGTAACCACATTTTGCATAATCAGGCTAAGATGCAATGCATTTTTACAATTAATTTCACCGGTCGTCTTATCCCCACTCTACATTAGATGGAGATAGCGAACTACCTTACTTACAATATTTCTTTGTTGCTCACCATAGAGACTAGAATTTATATTATAAGTTAAATGTTAAATTATATTTATTTGCAACGGGAAATTTAAGTAATTATTTTACGGGAGCATCCTATAGGTCAAGATTTCAACGCAGTTTCATTGGTCATACCAGGAAAATAAAGCTCTCAAAATGCGAAAATAGGGGTGTTATAAGGTTAATGTATCATTGTATCCGTGTGGCTGTGTACGAGTATATTTGTCTGCAGTATCGTAGCTTCCAAACAGATATGGACCGATTCAGCCAAGGCCTTTCAAAATATATCAGCTAAAAAAGTACGGATCATCATTACACAGGGGGTTTTAATTTATTTGATGAACTATAATATTACAGATCAACATGTATGTTTTGAGAGCTCATTTGCACCTGCCGCGGACGCATCAGCAAAACGATTTAAATCCGTTTTATCTAGTTTTTGCGGCGACGCCCGAATTGTTTTGACGGGTTGCGGTACAGTTGCACAAGGGAGACAAGGACAGCAGGTTGGTTTTTGGCAAATGAAAATGATATAAAAAATAAAAAAACAGTAAAAGATATCTTAGAGAGATCTAAAAGTTTTTTTTTAATTGTTAAATTTAAAAAGATAAAGCAAACTTTTTATTACTAAGTCTTGCGGTCATCAGTAGCTTGTCAAGATCTAACAAGTACAGTCTGATGTTTCTTACCAATTCTAACATCAGAGACCAGCTCTTAAACTTCATATTATTACATTGTTATCAGGTTTATAATAATAACAAGTTATTCAACAAAATCAAGCCTATTTCAAACACGGGAATTTAGTCTTGCAAAAGGTTCAAGGGACTAAAATACTTTACTGACAAACAAACAAATTAACTGATAAGTATTTTTAAAATCTGTACATGATTGTAAAAAAATAATTCAGTTTTTCACATGATATAGAATTTACGTATAGGTACATTACACGCACAAAACTTTACAAATAAAAAATCGTACCTAATAAAAAAAAATCGTCAATTAATTAATTTTAATTAAGTAATTATTTAATTTGATAAAAAACGGTTAATTTTGTCACTTTGTACACGTCTTGTTAAATTTGTGATACAGGGCTGATTGTTCTATTGACTTTACAGTTTGTTATAGTAATTATCATTGCAATATAATATAAATTTAAACTTTTTTACTTGCCTGCTACCCCTATCTCTTTTACATACAGGCGGCTCACAAATAAATATAAACTCATTTTTGTTGATAATGAATCGCATTAAATGCGCGTGTGTTTGACTGCGGTCGCGTTCGTGTTGTAACATTAATTGTTATTTTTAATTATGCAATCTGCGACTAGTTTTTGGTCGGCGACAAATAGTTGTTTTGCTATAGGTTTACTATGATAATTTTAAAATTATAATTATGTGACATGGTAATTAATTGACCTACCTAAAAAGTATTTGAGTCTAAAAAAACACTTTAGATATAGAATGAATTCGGTTACAAACGCACATGACGCAAAATGAAGCACATGCTTCATGTAAAGAGTTAAATTTATAAACCATAAAACGTAATTATTAACGTTTGTTGTTGGAACAGAATAAAATATTAGAAAAATTAACAAAAAACCAAGTATAAGAATCTTGTATTATTTAAAAACATAAGTTTAACAAAAGTGTTATTTTAAGCTCCACATCCACGTTGAATCACGCTGTACATTGTCGAATATTTTTGGTCCTTCGATCCGAATCGTGATTGAGCATTGGTTTGTGTATTATTCCATAGTGTTAGCGGCCGTTGCGCCAGTCCGTCTGTCTGTCGACGGGACGAATAGCATCTTGTTCTGTAATGTAGAGCTAGGAGTTGCAGACAGGGTAAAACATATTGTGTATTATGTTATTTTGCTAGTAGGATACTGCCATCTTTATTACAAATCCTGATAGCAGTGTTTGCACTGTTGTTTCGATGTGGTATATATCTATTATGTCTTAAGTCTCAAGGTTGGTAAAAAAATTGTAGTCTTGAAATTACAAATGTCTATTGACTTTAGATTCTACTTACCAGATGCTCTGTGAAGCTTATAACATTCTCCATGCTGTATATGAACAAACGAAAAACCCAACTCTCGTATTTAAATCTAAAGGACATCAAAAGATTTTTCTATGACATTACTTCAAAATTAAATTATATTCTACCAGTTCAAACTACTTTTAATGACGAAAAGTAAACATGAACACGATTACATCAAATAACTAAATATCAATTTTCAAAACATCCTGTACGCACTGAATGATTATCCCGCGCCATTTCTTAACCCTCCGCAGCCCACGGCGCGCGATGAGCGATTCATTGCCCGGATGACGAATTGTAGACGCGTAAACACTGCCGCCGCTGTTGGCTGTGACCACACAGCGCTGGGAATTAAGACTTTGAGTTAACTGTTTTGGTACTGACGATGGTGTTTTTTTACTGTCAATGTTTAAGTAGTATATTAATTTGGTAGTAATTGTTAAACAGGAGACAAAATGAATAAAAAAAAAATCCGTGGCGACAGCTTTTCTTGTAAACAGTTAGCGCTTTATTATTTTCTATAATAATAATTTCTTTGTCCTAAGGGCTACGAAGTTCAGGTAGAGTTGACTACTGTATTGGGTGCCCCTGCCAGACTAACAGTCTGCCGGCTGATGCCTATATCGTATTAGAACAGAGACGTATAAACCTTTTTCATTCTAACAGATAACTACGTTTTCGTTTTCTTGGCTTACCAGTCTGGGGTGTTTATAAAAATAGGACCTGACAGTACAGAGCCAGGTTCTGAAAAACAACAGCACGCTGATGAATGGCAAATCTACGACAATACGCTTTTTGCGGCACTTTTTACCTAAATAATAATATAAATAATAGTATAAAAATATGTACATATATAAAAGTAGTAGCGCTTATTTACATATTTATTTATGAATATACATATAAATACACACCGAAATTTATTACCATAACAACAGTTGGTTCTTTGCTATATAATATAAGCTTTATCGAAATTAATTTGATAAATTATTATTGTATAGACATTTATTAATCGTAATCTTTGTATATAAAATAAGGATAAGTGACTATTTATTAGATGTTAAATTCTTGTTTTTTTAGTTATTTCAGAGTTATTTTTGCATTCTTTGATTATTAGTATTTATTTTAACAAACTCAGTGTGATTTTGTATTTTTTGACATGCAATGCAATTTATTTTGTAATATTACATTGTTGAATCAATAAATTGAAGTAAACTTAACTTTTCCCTGATTGCTTAGACTTAAGAACCTTCAAGAGACACCGCTTCTCGAAGACCTGCGATTCCTCTGCTGCGCCTCTATTCTAGAACAAAACTATTTGTCTTTGACCTGTTATGGTATTGTTTTTAATTCGGCCGCCTTTACTGTCAAGAAAATAAGAGCTATCATAATGTTTCAACGTTATAATGAAACATACGATAACAGGTCGAAAATAGCATGGTTTTTACGGCGATTGTGATTATTTTCCATCATGCAGCCTGCTGGCTCGAAGGCCTCCTCTTGCATTCAATTATATAAACTAGACCGAATTTATTTCTCCTAAAAATACCAAAAATAACTAGACTTAAAAAGATTTTCTACGAAAGTGCGTACTTATTGTTACGAGACAGTCTCACGCATCACCTTCAGCATGGTCGCCCTAATTGCGCACACGCAGCTTTGCCGACGGATTTACAGCGCGCCTCCATTGTTGCCGAGTTACGGCAAAATATTTACAATACCGCCGTGGAGCGATATTGTTTTACGGGTATTGTTGTTAAGCAGTGAACTGCGTGTCCTGGGTCATGCTGAATTTAAATTATGTACTTTCACCTGTTTTTTAAGCTGAACATACAGGCCACCTCATGATAAGTGACCCCTGAGGGCAGTCGACATTTGCAATATCAAAATTGCTAATGAGTGGCCATCCTTCAGGATTATGATGGAATGCCAACCACAGTTGTAGTTAGTAGGTAAGACGGTGGTAGCGGTGGTGGAACCTGCACAATGTAAGAAAAAAGAAAAAAGAAATTTATTCAGTAAGTAGGCCGCACCAGTACTTTTACACGTCAAGAATCTACCAGCGCCCACCACTGCTGAGAAGAAACGCCGCAAGAAACTCAGCAGTCAGTCATTTTTTTTAAATATTACAATGTTTACTACTTAGTCTAGCATTACATAAAGCAATAAATATTAAATTAAATAATATACTTATAAAAATAACATCAGCAGGAAAACATGCCAAAGATCTTATGAGAGAGACAAAGGGAAATAAGGAAAAAACAACACCTATTTATGTTTATAATTATAAGACGGTGCAAGACGACCACGTAAAAGTTTCGATATGTTTTCCTACATCAACGGTGTCCCCTACACAAGATAAAGCTTTTGCATTTGAATAAATTATTATTGACTAAGTTTCGGGTTTAGGCCATGCATTTTTGTCTGTTAGATAATCCTCGATCCTACAATACGCTTTAGACATTAACGACTTTTTCACGTAATTTCTAAGTGCTGGAAAAGGTACCATTACTAAACTGACTGCTGGACTATAAAACTATAAACATCACATTATATTTCAGAAGCAGGCTTAAAAATTGTGCAGTTTAATTTGACGTGGAAATGGGATAAACCTTATAGGTAGGTACAGTAAATCATAAATCACAATGTATTGAAAATAAAACACATGATACAGGCTGCTCCTGGTGTTGTAGTTTCAATAATTTTACTTTTTTGTAAAACTTCTTTTACTTCTTTACTATGATATTTTTCATTTTATTTATAAATACAGAAACGAAAGACAAAATTATGTATGTTTTTTAAATCAGACTCCAAAAAATTACAACAATTTACACCAAAATAATATTTTTTTATTGATTTAGAAATACTTATATTAGGTACTGTAAATGGACAGTTGCTTTACGTATCATTATTTTTATCATAAAAGCTTGAACGCTATAGTTATTTAAATGAAACGGTTCTAGTTCTAAACCAGAGCTGCATTAAGCGTTGCACTAAATGCACCACTAAGGCCCTAGTAATACCCGCGGCCACTCGTAAAGAGTCACACGTGCAGTTTTTGTCTCGGCCAGTCACCGCAGCGTTAAGGCACGATACCGGTAATTTTAATTATTAAATAACTCACCCACGAATATACACCCAGGAATCGAGCTGGCTGAATATGAGAAAACAAAAAAGTCGTGTTTTATTTACACATCGAATGGGTCATTGATAATTTATGTTTAAAACACATACATCTCTCAATTAAATAAAAACCGTAAAAAACCCTTCTTTATTATTTTGTTATATTCGACCAGTTCGATTCCCGATTGAGGCAGACGAGTTTTCAAAAATCCATAAATGCTAGATTTATATTTTTCAAAAATAAAAGTAAGTCTCCTTTGCGTAGAACTTGCTATTTTCAATATTTAAGGTAGTTTCCGTTCATGTGGCGTTCGTTTTGTTCACCCTGTTTATGTATTTTGCTTTATGGCTGATTTACATTGGTCCATCAAAAACACGCCAGTAGAAGTACATTGCATCGTTACAATAGCTCTCACCTCAAACGTCAAACACAACTCGTCAATGTATTTCTATTAGGATAGGTACCTGAGAATTATTTTTGAGACAAACAGATTTACAGAAGCGCGTGGAGCTAACCCCGTGTGCTTCTGTTTAGTCCACCAGAGTAAATACTCTTTAGCCGAACATTTATGATATCCATGTATGGACGGATGTTGTTGTGGCTTGTGATTCCATGGACTTATTTAATTAATAAGTCCATGGTGATTGTGTAAGTCGACATTGGCGAAATACACTTTGCTAAAATTGACCTGCACTTTGCCCATGATATTGAGAACAAAAAGCTGTCATTAAGAGTGTCTTGAAGTACATATTTTCTATGTATTTGGTTTTCAGTATTTTCAGTTTACTGGTCTTAATTATATTATCTTAAACAGTTTTATTGAGACACCATCTTTGCAGGACTCAGGGCCTGTTTCAAAATCGACAAGTAAAGCATATTTAACAGATAAATGTAGCCCTCTCTCTCTTTCTTACACTTTTAAATAGACACAGTTTATCCATTATATGTACAGGTTGATCCAGTTTTATAAGTTAACAATGTGTATCTGATAAAATAACAACATCCTATTGATTACATACACCACCAACAAATTACCAAAAAACACAAATAACCAAACTAAATAATTATAATAATTACAACGTTCATTTTCTTCTCTAAAACCGTCTCTCCCTTAACAGAAGTACTTAGCAAGTATTTAGAGTGCCCGTAAGAACAAACCAGTATCTCACCTGAAAGCCGCCCATTGTGAGAGCGCGAGCGAATTCAAACTGAACATTATGCACACAAACTAGTAAGTATATACGTAATCATACGAGTATTGGACTAGGGACTGTAATTCATGGTGAAAGTTCCTAAAATGGGCAAATCTTTGAAGACTAAATAATGTAAAAATAAAATATGTAGGATTTTTTTTTTGTAAAATTACATCGTTCAATTTTATTCAGTGTTTGATGTGTTTATTTTTACACATAGTATGATGAGAATAGAAAATGGATAAATGCGGAAGCCAACAAAGAAGGAAATAAATAAATATCAGGGCACAATCTCACGCAAATTGTCCTAGCCCCAAACTAAGCTCTAGGCTTGTACTATGGGGACTAGGCAAGGACAAATTTACTTACATAGATAAATACATACATAAATACATGGAAAACACCCAAGACTCAGGAACAAATACTCGCGCTCATCAAACAAATATTTGCCCATACAGAGGATCGAACCCGGGACCGCTAGCTTCGTAGGCAGGGTCACTACCGACTAGGCTCCTCGTTGTCAAATATACTCTAACCAGAGGAAACTTTACAAAAAAGCAATTGACTGTTTTAAACTAGTTTAAAACAGCGTATGCACACACATCCATTTCTACAAATATATGATTTTATATTTACTGGAACCTGGTACATCAATTTATTTATTGAAAAAATATCATGATACTTCGCCAAATGTATTTAAACAATCCACACAAATACAAAACCGTGTTCAGACAATTTTGAATTTACTTCAGCACACGTTCTAATCAGCTAGGTATAAAAATTAAAGGGGTATCTCGAGTTCTTTTGAAATGCATTTGCATGTGCAGCATTCACCTGCAGCTCTGATGTACGCGACCGAGCTGCCGTAAAGATCGCGCTAAACACCAGCCTTTATACGTACGGATAGCAAAAAAGGCGACAATCCTAATATTTTCCTGTACCTACAGGATGTTTAAAATTCAACCCTAAGTTTGATCTGGCATAGATAAAATCTTGTACAAACGATACTTAATAAATATGCATTGGAAAAGAAGACCGCTAAGCAGTGATTTAACTCTTTGGCTCTGCACATCATTTTTTTATCTGAAAAAGGAGATAGACGAGCAAGCAAGCCACCTGATGGTAAGTGATCTTCGCGATCCATAAATACCCGCAACGCAATATATATATACAGCGGTGGCCACATAATTAGCGACACTGGTTTTTCCCCCATACAATTGCCTGCAAATATGACTTTTCAATTTTGACCACTAATCAAAAAGTTCTCGACCAATTTTATTGCTAAATACACTTTACTTTACATAATTAACTAAGGTTTAAACTGATGTACAGTGAACTAATATTAAAAACGGACCTTATATTTTATAAGGATATAAAAAACTAAGTGCTGACGCGTCCATACAAAATTCTACAACTTTGTATGAGCGTAATGAGCGCCGAATATTCATTTTTTCAAATCCTTATAAAATGAAAGATCCGATCTCAACAGAGATAAATTGTACATACATTTAAACTTTACTTTATTAGTTAACGATAAGTGTAACTAAAAATATAATTGGTTAAGAACTTTTTGATTGGTTGTCAAAATTGAAAAGCCATATTTGTAGGCAATTGTATGGGAAAAAAACAAGCGTCCCTAATTATGTGACCACCACTGTATATAAATATATAACTAAATATACAAATATCCGTTTTAAGCAATACACAGCACTTCATCTTACGAAGTTATATTTTTATACTGCAGTAAATTGGATATAGAATAATGTACTTTTTCAATATACTTAGTCGAGGTATCAAATACATACACGAAATGCTCAATAAACCCTAAAACATAAAAAAATACTAACAAGTTTTATGCTAACGCTACCCAAGCTGCACCAGTATCGGAGATATCAAAAAGCTTACCCCGAGTTAGGGCGCTCTATTAAGCCACCTTGTTTGCGTCGCTGCGGCGCTGCAGAATTTGCTGACCCTACACCAGTTAAGCCTTCTTTATGGTAATTAAAAATTTTCGTCAGTTGTTTTCGGTGTTAGAATTTTAGATGTTTTTTTAGTAGCAGTGTTTGGAGTGCTTGTTGTTAAAACGTTTTGTTTTTAAAAAGCAAATTAATAGTGATTATAAATAAATTAAATAATGATTATAAGTATTTATATATTTATAATCACTATTTCAAGAACAGGTGAAATCATTTATGGTATTATTACACAAATCATTTTGTTAAAACAAATAAAATTCCATTCTATAAACTCAAAAACACAATCATCCTGTACACACAATTAAAAACGTTCATTTAAACAGCCTAAAACGAGGTCAAACACTAATCAGTCTTACACGGCGACCGCCGCGTCAACATTGAAATAATAAATCTGACGAGCCCCCATCGCCCCCACCCGAAGGGGGCCGGGGGGGCGAGCCCCAAGGAGGCACCCGTGAGTGTCAAGCTATGATAGACGGCCAGGCATAAACCTGACGAGACGCGTACCCAACGCTGGAATGGCCCTACCGAGTACTCTATATCACTTTTATTACATGCCATCTTCATTTTCATATTTCATATTTGCATTTCCCCCTCTCCCCCCTTTTTAAGCGCTCTTTTTCTATGTAATCGCCTGCTTTGTGTGCATGACGTAGCTACTGGCCGTCAAAGGAGTTTTGTGCTGGGAAATGGGTAAGTGAATTAGATAGTTTTTATTTTTAAATGTTGTTGTGTTGGTATTTGACATGTCGGTTAAGTATAAGGGTGAACTTATAAGATAAATGTAGTTAAAGTATTTATGTCGTACGGAGATTATTATACATTTGATAATTGAAGTAATGTGTTAGTATAGTTATTTATTTTGATTATGAATATAATAAATATCGTTTGGTTTTCCTTTTTAACCGACTTCAAAAAAAGGAGGAGGTTCTCAATTCGTCGGGCTTTTTTTTTTTTTTATGTTCCCCGATTACTCGAAGACCACTGGACCGATTTGAAAAATTTTTTCGTTGTTCGAATGGTTATACTTTTTAGTTGGTCCCATTGTCACCACTTTGGGATCTGATGATGGGATCATGGAGAAATCAAGAGAACTCCTCAAATATTATAGGCACACCTATAGCGATTTTGGTATTTTTCACTGTAACTCATGCATTTGCTTTTGAAAAGTACTATATGGTGAAGTGGAACTGATGATGAAGACCACAGATGGCCACCGGAACTCCTTAACGGTACCTATTTCAAGGGTAGCGATAAGATATTTCGATAAAGGTAGTTGAGCGACTATGACGAAGCACATTTAGGTTTAAATATGACTATGACATTCCCGCGGCGTTGTCTGCGGCGAGCTTGAAATGTTCTATAGTTTCTCATTAATATTTAGAAGTGGAGCTACGTAACAGCATAAATAGGATCACTAAAAAGTATAAAATAAAATAAAAGTTTAAAAAAACAAAAACCCGCCTTCAAAAAGCAAAAAATAACTTCTTTAAAATGGTAGGTAAATAGGTCAGTCCAACTGAAGTCGGCGTCCAACAATATTTTAACCAAAAGCAGACTTGAATGTGTTACTATAGTTATTTATTTTGATTATGAATATAATAAATATCGTTTGGTTTTCCTTTTTTAATACAAATAAATGTATGGTATCACTTGGGACCTAAAATGGCAAAAAAATGCAAAAAATGGAGCATTTGAATCCAAATGACCAAATTAGTCATGTGACTTATGTAGTGTGTTATGCGATTATACATGTTTGTAATCACTATGATAAGTTGAAATAAACTACTTTGTACCTACCTCAGATACGTCACTAAATAATTTAACAAAGTTTTCAATTTAAAACGCCTTCAAATTCACTCGCTTTTAAACCAACCCGATACCTACCTCCACCTCACAATTCCATTTGATTTACAGCATGTTCCACAATTAAAAACACATGTCCCTTATTTTTCCATCGAAGGCGTTCCGCGATACATCATTAGACAAAGACACGGGGACAAAGCCTGAATTAATTACGGACGCCCCACGATCGCAGATGTAAGCGGACGACAAAAACCCTTGCAAAGGATGTGGAAGTCAGGAGGGAAAAGCGGTACACCCTGTATTAACAAAAGATGAATGAACATAACTGAGCTTATCTCTAGGCCGCCTGAGATGCCTGTTTAAGCTTCTTTAAAAGATTCCTTGGTTAAAGCAGGACAGGAAGAGTATTCTACATTTTATTGGTTTGGCAAATGTTTTAATTAGGTATAATAATTAGTTGGTCGTGTCTTTTTAAAACTTCAATGTCTCACTAGATGGCGCTCTCGTCAATTTATTACTTTTATATTTCTCCAGAAAATTAAAAAATATATATATTATTTTGCAGTTATGGCAAGTCTCTTTGCCGCCAAAATTAGCACCGCTTCAATCTCCTCCCTTACGCAACCAGTGCTATACACAAGTATGTAGGCGCAAGCAACAAAATTATAAAAGGGTAAATAAAACAGAAAGCTTACACAAGTCATAAATTTGATTTATAGAGATTAAAAAAGGCGCTTTAGTAACGGCTCGAACGAAAACGGGATGGATCGGGGAGGTAAGGTGCGGCGAAAAATTATGTGCTCGATGGAGTATTGTTTTTCGAGGGTGGTGCTTTCGTCGCTGACTTTAATGTTACGTTTTAAAGTTTTGATATCGAATGATTCAGGTGGTCAGTGCTGTCACTTCAACTTAGAAATTATAATGTAGGGACAATTATTTACTTTACCATACTGATCGATTTAAAAATAAATGTAAAATTTACTTTTCTTCGTTTTGAAAATGTATTCTGACCAAAGACTTATGCAACAAAGAAGTTAAGATAATAAGTAAGTTCAATAAAAACGGTAAGGTAAAAAGATTGTCTCCAAATATTTTGTTAATAGAATCACTAATTTTATTAGTAATTTTTAATGCGCTCATTGCACGTAACTTTAAGTTTTTTTTAAGTGTACTGTACTTAAAGTCAATAAAAAGGCACTAGCTATCGTTTTAAAACCAAAAATATAAAACACCTAAAAAAAATTGGACACGGGTCATTGTATCTAAACATTACTTCATATAATTACAAATAAAATTTATTTTATTACCTTTTCCCAGTAATTTGTTCACGTAGAACCAGTTTATCTTTATTACCCCGGGAACTCCAAATATTCTAAGATAAAAATTACCCTATACCAAATTATATCTTTTTTTGTGATATATCCAGAAAAGCGTTACAAAGTGTTAACGGATAGTTAGGTAACTTGTACATTTATGACATTAGTACATACGAGCAGAAAGTATAATGCGAGCAAATTTAATAAAAACATAAATAATATTTAACAAACCTTTTTCTGGCAACCCTCCCGCCGTCAGCACTGTCGATGGCGGCCGTCAGGGGTGTAAGAAAATTTACAGGCGCCCTCGTATTTCACCGGTTTTTGCTAATCTACCCTCTTAATGCGTCGCTTTGTTTACCTGCTGATGACCCGGTGTTTACGGTTTTAATTGTGGTCACATTTTTTATTTAAACTTGAGGTTATTATTAAAATGTTACATCCTGTATATAGGTGTACCTGTATATAGGTGTAGAGAGTAGAGAACTTGCCGTTCAATCTGTAAACATTTACAGGGTGTTTTATTTTGTGTAACTCTGTAAAACACTGAGTAATGTCACATCAATTAAGACGACTATAAAGGCTTTTTGTTGTGAAGTCTTGCTTACGCATATTCGTCTGAATAACCTACAGCAATGTTAAATGGAGGCCCAGGTTTGACCGTCAAGAGATTTTTATATAAGTTGACAATAACTATACTTACCTGTTCCATTTATATTTCTTACACCTTGTCTGTCTGAACTTATCCAAAGATATTTCGCATGAAATATTGAATAAACGTAACCACTTACCAAATTTATATTAAGTTTTCATTTACTGAACATTCTTAATCCATATAACCCATCAAATTACGTACCAACCCAACAAATAACCAACTATCATGACAGAATCTCAAAACATAACATTACTTAAAAATTTCATAACAACTCCATACGGACTTCTATTGCGCCTACGCTTGCCAAATCGAAAACTGAGCGAACGGCATGCTACGAACTGTATCGTATATCGGGGTCCGAGGGTAATTTGCAAACATATAGCCTATTGAGATGGTAAGGGGTTTCATTTTAGGGTTAATAAATTCAGTGCAACTAGGTTGAGGTGAACTAAATTTTTTGGCGAAGCTGTGCTTTAAGGAAACATTGATACTTATCAAATTTAGTACTGCAATTTTTTGTGAGAATCTATGAAAAATCTAAAACGGTAACTACACTATTATAAACCTCTACGCAGACATATTTAATATTTTAACAGCAAACATAGTTTTTTTCACCAAAACTCTATCCACTTTAATCATACTCCCATCGTATACCTTAACTTGGACTATACAGCAGTATTTTTCTACAACCTGACCTCCGAACTTCTAGACATTAGGTGGAACCCCCTGTAGCATAACAGAGCTGCAGAATTAACGTGAGGGAGACGGACGGGTCTGGGTGATAGAATTTTATGGCCCCGGTCTCAGTAAGCAGCAGTAAATAGTCTCACGGAAGCGGGGTATAGAAGTAATGGAAGAGTTTATTTATTTCTTTTAGACGTCGGGGTGAGCTAATCTTTATTAGTCGTTTCTTTGTTGTTCGTCTTGAAAAATCGATGTAAGTTTTAGCCTTGAGAGCTTCTATGTATCTTATATATACATTACTAGTGACCCGCCCTGGCTTCACTTCGGTTTATGCCAGTTTTCTGTAGCACCCGTACATAATCCAAAAAACCTTCCTCTTGAATCACTCTATCTATTAAAAAACCGCATCAAAACCCGTTGCGTAGTTTTAAAGATCTAAGCATACATAGGGACAGACAGACAGCGGGAAGCGACTTTGTTTTATACTATGTAGTGATATTAACACGCCCGTGAAATTGTTCGCATAGAATTACTTTTCCGCTACACCCCCTATTTATTTGATTTAAGGCTCGATTTTTGAAAATTCATTTCTTATTACAAACCTGATACTCTGGAAATATTCCCTCTAAACTTCAAGTCCCCAGGTTCAGCGGTTGTCTGTCAGTTATTCATTTAGTCGCGAAAGAGTTTAATATGAATAATAAATTTAATAATAAAATACAAACTTTTGTATAGGCATACATCCTTACATACTTTAACAATTACAACATTAGTATAATTTAGTAGGATATAATGTTTTGAAAACGACACGCTCTGGGTGTAAAAAGCATACATACACCCCGGTCATTCTCTAAACTTTTCATCCGCCTGTTGCATTTCTAATCATCCTTACGCTTTATTTTTTGCAATACACCAAAACGGTTCAGCATATTGTTCTATTTTAAGTTTATGAACATCCTGTACAATGCTTTTTTGCTTATCAAATGCAGAACTTGTAGTTTGTAATATAAAATAATTATTAAAAAGTGCACTGTCATATCCAGCGGCTCTAGCGCCCTGCACCCACTGCAAGGGAATCACCGTGAGTTGTGGATTTGTTTTGCACAACCGATAGCTGGAAATATGAAAATGAGATGAAAACGTACTCCGCTGCAACTTTGGCACAGTTCTCTTTGAATTTCCTCTCTTTGATTGTGTATTTTAATGCTTCTTGAATTCTGTGACTTATGAATGTGTAGACGCTATCAAATATACGTTAAAGTATACAGTGTGTTTTTTTCTGAAAACGCTCTAATAATATCGTAGAGTTGAGTTTGATATTTTTAAGCACCTTTTATTTTACGATTTGGCCGAAAAATGACACATAATAATAAACAAATACTTAAATACAAAGAAAACCAACAAGACTTAGGATTAAATGTTCTTACTCATCAGACCCTGCCGGGATCCGAACTAGGGAATGCAATTTAACCGGTTATTAGCAGTATTTGTATGATAATAACCGGTTAAAACCGGTTAAAACCGGTTAAAACCGGTTATAACCGGTTATTTGCTTTCCCTAATCCGAACCTAGCTTCATAGGCGATTATTACTAGGCGAGCAGCGTCGTCAAAGTATACTTAACTTTAATATTACAAAAAAACCCGCCGTATACATATAATATTTCCTTCTTTCGGAGATAATTCTTCAACAGCCCAATCAATGAATCAAAGCTAGTTAAGAAATACTTTAACAAAATCATCTACTCAAGAAAACACGCACACACAAACACACAAAGAAACGTACGAAGAAGGTAGGTACAGATGTAGTAAATAATGTTTTCCCATCGTTTTTTTGTCGGATAATTTCGTATTTATCTGGCTTTCTCTATTAGCTTCATTACCTATCAATAAGACAACAGAGATAGCAAGATAAATATGAACTTTTCCGCCAAAAAACGATTGGAAAGGATTATTTAGTAACCCCCTTACTAATAAACGTTGAGTAACGGTGGTATAGCTGTACAATGTTTTGTCCTTATCTGACATTGTGACATTTCAATTTGATAGATAAGGACAAAACATTGTATAGTTATACCACCGTTACTCAACGTTTATTAGAAAGGGGTAATCTGTAATACGTTTTTTTAAAAAGGTGTCAAAAATTGAACTTGCGCTACCCATTTCGTTACAAATTTCATCAAAAATGGCGACGTCCTTGGTGCCTAGTCAATCAATTGGATCTACTATCCACATCGGAATACTTGGTCGGTATTCACGAACAAAAAGCAATGTGAAATGCACAGCGGTGCATTTTACCTCCAAGTAATAAAATGTATCTACGACAATCTCACTTTTTTCTTTAGTCTTAAAGTAGTTTCTATAAAAAAAAATATATGACACTTGCTTTACGAGCAATAATAGGCAACGACATTATTAATATTCTCTTTTATTTATGTGATAAGATGATACAGATAAATACACTTGTTTCGGAAAGGCTTTAGCTGTCCTCGATTCCATAAAAAAAGATTAAAAATAAACTACCTAAAGCCCTCCACATAAAGTACTAATTTATTAATGGATAAAAACATTGAAATATTACTTAATAAGGTAGCTAAACTGATTTTAAGACTGTATGTCTTATGACTCATAAAGTGACACAAAAATATGTGTCCTTACCGAGAATCAAACCCGAGACCGCTAGCCTTGAAGTTTTTTTTTTTTTTATTACATGGGGAAGTTGAACGAGCACACAGGCCACCTGATGATAAGCGGACTCCATGACCGATAGACAATTCTCAAAGCTAGAATCTAAAGATGGCAATCCTAAGACCGCAAATGCGTTGCAAACCCTGAGGACTAAGATATAATGTCTCTATGCTAGTAATTTCATCGGTTGTCTTATCTCCACACCGAAACGCACCATTGTGAAAACTGCTGTTTGACACTAGGTTAAAGGATCACATGGTGGGAGCGATATAATAGTAGTTTATGTGGCTGGTGCATAATAAGAGGCATTAAAGCACGAGTGTTTTAATGCCTAATTATGTATAGCCGCATACATAACTTTATCTACATGCATATCATAAGTTTTCTATAACTTGTTTGTAGTATCAAGCTTAAATAAAAAAAATATTAAAAAAAAACTTTATTTATAATATACAGATATGGCTTGCATTTTCAAGTTAGTGGTACAGTATTACCCATACTTTAATGTAAACATTACGATGCGCTATACTTTAATGTAAACATTAAGATGTAACCACAGATACAGGTTTCTTAATATAGGCGATTTGCTTATCGCAACTGAACATATTGTATGATATGGATGTAGATAAAGATAATATAGATCTCAAGATAAAACCATTTTAAAATAAATTTCTGCGATTTGCTTATCGCAACTGAACATATTGTATGATATGGATGTAGATAAAGATAATATAGATCTCAAGATAAAACCATTTTAAAATAAATTTCTGCGATTTGCTTATCGCAACTGAACATATTGTATGATATGGATGTAGATAAAGATAATATAGATCTCAAGATAAAACCATTTTAAAATAAACCTCACATTAAAGAATACGTGTTTCATTTTTAGTTCAGCTTCACATTAAAGTACAAATAACGTCCCTCCACAAGTCATACATCCATACATACGTCTAGGAGTGCGACAGGGTAGGTAGATATACAATGGCGACGGGTGACGCGAGACGGACAAAGGATGGCAGATTGTACTCGCCACCCGCGCCTTAAGGGGACGCCGCTGCGCAATTAAAAATGGAGTGCTGAAATAAATAAAAATATGGGAACAACTTAACGGTAATTAATCTAGTCTTAAGACTTCAGGCTTGTAATATGGGTATCAGATAGCGATAATAGTAGTTTACGTAACGGTTGCATAATGACAGGCATTACAACATGAGTGTGGTTATTACAACATTACAACATCACACGAGTGTTGTAATGCTAATTATGCAGAGTCTCGTACAATACTTTATCGACACACATATTATAAGTAATCTAAGATGGGTTCAGAAGCCGAAAGGCAAATGACCAGCATTACCTTACCTGTGGTAGGTGACAGCAATGACAGCTGTAACGTAATTTCAAAATTACGTTATCGAATATTGTAAGGTAATGAGATCCAAATTTGGAATATTTTCCAAAATTAACAGCTGTCATCGCTGTCACCTACTACCACAGGTAATGCTGGTCATTGCCTACGGGTTTTGAACGCATAATAGAGGACTTATGATATGAGTGTAGATACACGTGCTTATAACATTACATTAACAAAGTCACTTTCCGTCATCCCTCTGTATGTTAACTTAGGTCATTCAAAATACGCAAGGGATATTAATGCCGTTTTCATCAACAGATAAAAAAAAAAAAAAAAAAATCAAAAACATTTATTGAATAATTACACGATAAACATAAAATGGGTTGGGAGCTCTTCTTTTAAGTTATATAAACCTGTGATAGAAGAGTCCCCTCTTTACTGTGGTTTGTTGGTTATTAAAAGATAAATGAATAATCGTAAAGCAACATTAGGTTTTTAACTAACAATAAGACAATCAACATTTTCAACATAAGTAGAGCAATAGAGGATCTCTGTGTGTGTGTGTGTGTGTGTGTGTGTGTGTTTGTATTGCGTACTTGGGAGTGCTAGTGTGTTCGATAGTGTTTGCGTGAGCTTATTTTAAAAGGCGACTGTGCATAAGAGTGTGTTTTGTTGTTTTAATCAATTTCTGTTATAATGCTAATTTACTAAAAGGTCTTCTGTTTGTTGATAGGTTTTAGTTTTTAGCCAGGTAGTTGTTTGTTTCTTACATTGCTTATATGACATAGTGTAAATATTTATTTCCCTTAGATTTTATTATATAGTTTAACTGATTGAGTACTAGATACTACTAGATAGAGTGAAGGAAAGGTTTTTAGGTTTAAATAATTCTGGATTATGTATGCGTTATAGAAGACTCACATACTCGTAAAGCGAATTAAGAGCGGGACGCTACTACTAAATAATAGTGAGATTAATACGGGTGTCATTCGCGATCCGTAATATCATTTGTCCTAATGTATAATTACACACAAAATCATTTCGCATAACACCGTTTTAGGCTGACATTGCAGAATTTAATAAACGTCTATTGTGTAGATTAGGTTAGGTTAGGTTAGTTTAGTTTTTTATAATAATTAAAATAAAACCCTCTATTGGGTCAAACGATTTTATGCGAAATTATACATTATGCGAAAAAAACACTATGGATTCTGATATACAGCAGGTCCTGTAGGCAATTTTACATGTCTGAGTCTACCAAGATGAGACCACTGGTTCCGGTCTGGCCACTACAAAACAGGACATGCTTCATACAGCTCTGTGCGGTAACCTATCGCAACCTCGAAAAGTTTTTGACCGAATTTCATTTGACCGAAAACGTTTCGTTTTTTAACGTTTCTCCGATGGCACGATTCGTAATTTTTTTATTTCACCGTTTGACATTAAGGAAACATATCTTTAGTCCGAGCAACTTTTCTCCTTGTAGTCACTTGCCCTATGTATTGTTACGTATTTTATTTCAAAGCCTATTTTTCATTACACCATTGCTACAATTAGCCTAGGGATCGTTTCGTATTTTGTTTCTTAACCCATTTTTCACTACATCAATGCTACATATAGCTTTCGCTACGTTACGTCAAATATTCATTTCGGTAAGAAAATATTGCTTGTAATTTGTTACTATCCAGAAAATGCACCGAGCAAGGCGAATTAGGGCAGAACCGATACGGATAGGTTAGGTTAGAAGGCCAAGGCGGGAGCTTTGCTCCCGCCTTGGTCTTCGAGGTTATTTTTTTTTCTGCCCAAAAAATCTTGCTTGTAATTTATCCAGAAAATGCAACGATCAAGACGAATCAGGGTGGAAGACGATCAAGACGAATCACACTATTAATAAACCGAGCCGTTAAATTGGGCAAATGATACTAAGGTAAAATAAGAAATGGGAAATAGATAAATTGACAAACCATTACATTGGAAAACTGTTTGTACGCCGAAATCAGTATTACGGAATAGATAATTTGTCAAATCGGTAAAAAACCTAAACAAGAAATGACTAAATGAAAATATTCGAAGTGGTCTTTCGGGCAAACGTAAAAAAACCCAAACCATAATTGTCGAATAATATTTATCGAACCGAAATTCGGTCAAACATTTTTCGGAGTTCAGATAGGTAACCAGCTCTGTGCATTTGTTTGCTGAGGCCCTAGTTACCTTGAAAATCGAAGGTTACGTTTGCTAACGTAAGGCCTACTGTCAATGTAGCTGCACGTCAGATGCACGCTTTCGTCATTTTACGCTTGCGTGCCGATTGCATGCACTTGCGTAGAAAAGAACGAAACTGTGTCCACGGAGCGGTAAAGTCGCATTTGCGTATCGTCCGACGTTCGTCATGTAGCTCGTGCAGCGGCATATCAGTACTCAAACACGTGCTTATTTAGCTAAATGACGGCCTAAGCAGCCAGCAGCAAGCAGAAATTGTGTCAAATGACGCCGCCGTGTACTTCGGTTTTCAAAGTAGGGCCTCGGCCGCGTGCCGCTGTCCCGTTCGTACATTTTGTCGGTTGTGAAAGATATAAAAATAAAACTAAATTAGCAGTGTTGAGATTGAAATTATCCATGGGTTTTAAAGGCCACTTGGGTACTATCAGGTAGCCAGCCATTTGCGTATTGTATCTCCAATAAAAAACTATAACCTCTTAAAGGGGTTTGGGTAAAAGTGTTGTCATTTGTAAAATTCATACATTTTCAAGGTGAGCGGCCATTCGTAAAAGTGGCAAATTATGATAGAATTATTAAAAATAAACATATTTTACTCGTATTATGTAATGTATAGTACATTGTGCATCAAGGGTAGTATGAAGGGAATTACTAACGAGAGTGTTAGAAGCCCGACGCCGAAGGCGGAGGGCTTTTAATGACTCGAGTTAGTAATCCCCTTACTGCCTGTGATACACACAATGGTTTTCATCACATTTGCGAGGAAAAAAACAAAAAGAAAACACTTTAACTCTGCAAAATATAAAGAAATAACTTTTGACGAACGGGAACGTAAATGGAAACGATATTTTTTTTGTGACCTCTACCACAGATAATAACTGCGTTTAGTTTCGACCTGGATTCGAGCCAGATTTAGCCAATTTGATAAAAAATTATAATTACTAAAATTAATGATAAATGTTGATATAAACTTGAAATAGGTATAAAAATAATGAAGTTTAATGAAGCGTACAGGTTTTGTGTAATGTAAGTTAGTCTATAGCTAATTTTTAAAGATGAAATTAGAAACCGATTTAATTTTTGGCTGAAAATTAAACCTCCTTAGTCAGAAATTATGTACGAAAGAGTTGCAAATTTTAAAAAGAAAGTCATTACTCCCTAGGGATGACAAACTCGCCATAATTCCCGCGAGAACAATTTAGGCCATTGTCCTTCTGTATACAGGCATGGAATAACACCATTTACGAGCAAGTGTGATGAAAATACTCTTAAGTGCATCGGAGCCGAGATATTTAAATATTCATACTCGGGCTTACTTTTGTACTAAAAACTGAACACTTAAATCTTTAAAATCTCCGCTCCGATATTATTTAACGCCATACATTTTATATATCTATATGTATTTAGAGGTCCTCTAAATAACTATGTAAGAATCATCCGTGGCCGCTGAAAAAAAATTGACAATATTCTTCAAACAAATTTACCCAATGCCCTTTAGAAGAGACAAAATTTCACTCTTTGCTTGTTGGACATATTTAAACATAAGGCTCAAACTTCGATCAAAAATGTATAAACTACTGTCTAAGATACAAAACTCTCTCCCCCTTAATCCTAGTTGCAGCGGATTTCAAGACGGACGGAAGGGGGCAGGTAAAGGGGTCAAACGTCATCGATCGAAGGGGGTCACTCTGACGAGCGGACGTTGCAATCATCCGCAACTTGTGTATTTTACTCCGAGTCTGACTGCAGCTGAAATGAGGGGGATTTGAAATGAGGTAGCGCTCATATGGCTGCGGGTTTGGTTTGCTTGTGGTTTATAGGTTAAGCTTGGGAGTATTTTAGTTGAAAAGCTGAAGTTTTTACGTGCGTGCTAGCCTAGTTGGTAGTGACCCCGCCTATGAAGCTAGCGGTCCTGGGTTCAAATCCCGGTAAGGGCAGATACTTGTGTGATAAGCATGAGTATTTATTTCTGAGTCTTGGATGTTTTCTTTAAGTCTATATTTCTCTATATAAGTATTTAAATCGTTGTCTAGTACCCATAGTACAAGTCTAGAGCTTAGTTTGGGACTAGGTCAATTTATGTGAGATTGTCCCTTGATATTTATTTATTTATTTGAGTTTGACCTGATTTTGAGCATATTAACAGAGAGCTTTGACACATTTAGCATCAGCGACCCGATGTCGGGTCCACTGGTTGTAGCGGATTTTTGCTAATAGCGAAAAAATTTTGCTAAAAGCTACAGTAGCATTGGCTAGCTGGAATATGTTAAAAATCAGGGCAAGAGCATGTTGAATCATGCTCAGTGTAGGGTTTTGACATCGTTACTACAAAGACAAACATCTGTAAAAACCACAAGTATGAGAGATTTTTTGATTTCGAGTTATTTGGTGCTATATTCGATGATTTTCAGTAGTGTTACTCAAGAACCAATGAAGTTTGCTTAGTGTTGATAATTGTCATTTTAAATTAGTTATTGTGCTTTAATTTAAGATATTTTACAGATTTTTTGTTTGTGTAGTTTTGGCACTTTTATGTTGAATTTCAAATTCAAATCGTTTATTGAATGTCACATTAGAGTGTTAACAGCTGTCAAAATGCACGAACTAACAGTCGATTAACATTGATTAAAATTTTATATCGTTTGGTGAAATAGGGTATTTGCCTGATATTAAATTTCATATATTCATTTGGATAATATAACAATGTACGTAGTATGATAAAATAATTCAAAATCAAATTTGAAATAAAAAAGTTATAGCCTTTTAAAGTTTTTTGTCTATCTCTTTCTCACGACACGATGTTTTGCGTGTAACTCATATGGCGGTTGAGTAATATGACGTCATATTACTGTATTTTCCTCTCTGTCTAAAAACAAGTTGTAAACATTTATATCTTTCTTATTTTTAAAGAAATTAAAAAACTATTTATACTAGGCTATTCGGAAGGTAAAAAAGCTTCAATTTAAATACTTATAAAAAATTAGGCAAATACCCTATTGGTACTTAGAGTTCAATATTTCCTATAATTATGACCCCTTAAATCTAGAAATTTATATGAACATTAATATATTTATTTAAGAATAACTTTGAGTTGATCTGATTTTCATGAAACTACAGAAGTATCGGTCCGGAGGTTACTGAAGTTTAGGAAGGTTTCTGTTCGGGCTCTTCTAGTGTTAAAATAGATGAAATACTTCTGCCCGTTTTCGGAAACTGACGAATTCAACAAAACAAAAATAACTTTTTCACGCCACTGCTCGGAAATATGGCCAAAGAAGGATCGAAATCAGAATAGAAAGTTGCTCTTAGTAGTACAACACAAAAACAGTCCAACAATGTTGAGTTGCAAAGTAAAATGGAGTGTTTTTAGACCAGTTTACTTTCTACTCTGCTATTGGTCGGTTATTTATGACATTAGTAACTCGTTCGGAAATAAATAAAAAAATGTTTGACAAATATGACATTAGAACGTTTAATTAAAAAATTAAACGTCAAATCCGCTCAGTGAAAGTGTATTTTTGCGATTGTAAACGTGTTTTTATGTAAGTTTTTAAGGCGTACGTGAAAAACGCCTTTGCATCTTTAAATAAGGTAAAAATTAAAAAAGTTAAAAAGGCGGGAATGAAAATTACTTCTGTTCTTTTAATTGGAAACAAACGCTAAACTTTTGAACTTTTGATTGGAAATTTGTACGATATTCAACAAAAATGAGTGATACAAGTACAGATATGGATCTTACACCGCCTGAAATTCAGGATACGGCAAAGTCGGTAATTCGGAATTTTACTTTTAATTAAACTGTGTATTATGTCCTAACCTGTTTTATTTCCTTACATTAGGCGTGAAAAGCACATAGTATTGCCTCGGTAGAAAGTGCAATAGATGGACTCGTATCTTCGCGGTCCTCACCTGCGGCTCGGCCCGCGAACTAACTCGTCCATCTATTGCTTACTTTCTGTACCTGGGCTACAATGTACTATTCCCATCTCCGAGTCCCTTTAATACTTGAAAAAATAGTGTTAATGTTGACTGTTTGTTTATCCCCTTATAAAAGCTAAAACTTTAGTCAATTACGACGGCTAATGCATTATAAGGATTACTTTTTACCCGACTGTTACCCGACTACCGGAGGGTAATGTGTTTCACAGCCTATATATGTATGTTTATTCCTTTGTGGCACTATAAAAACTAAACCCGTTGTCCGATTTTGATGATACTTATGTCAATCGATTTTTCTTAATCTGGTGAGTGTCACTGAAGATATGACAGTAATCTAAATTCAATATGGCGGCAACCAGACGCCATATTGTGGAAAGTTAAAAAAAAAAGTCGACCAAGTATGACAAGCGGGGTATCATTGAATAGGGATTTAAAAATCATCTTTAGGTTTGTTTCATCATTTTTCATTTTGAATTATCATTTCGGATTTATAACGATTTAAAGTTGGTTAGCAACAGTCGGGCTTTGAAAGCTTGCTTTCTGTTAACCTCGTAAGGCCCAGTGCGCAATAGAATGTACATAATCAAGGCAATTTAAATTGAACTGTGCTACAATGGTAATAAGGTTTATTTTCCTATCTTGGTAAACAGAAAATGGTATTATCGAACAAACGTAATTGAACTTTATTGCCTTGATGGTAGATTCAAAGTCCCACTGACAAAAACTCCCTGTTTGTAGTATGGTGGGCCTTACGAAGTTAAAGTTATTCATCGTTTATTACATAATACGGAAAAAAAATTACGTCCAGAATAGTTTTTACAATCTTTTACATAATTCTGGTTTGGTTTATGTTGTTTCGTTCCAATCTTGCTCGTTGACTTAAGACCCTGAACAGATTTTTTAGATTAGGCTAACATTAATAATACATTATGACATTAGGTGAAAATGCAATAATATTATGTTTAAGAACTGTCTTATGAATCTTATGATGCGGTCTGAAGGTGGCTACATGATCTTCTGTACTTAACTTATATAATAATAATAATAATAATATCAGGGGACAATGTCACACCAATTGGCCTAGTCCCAAACTAAGCTCTAGGCTTGTACTATGGGTACTAGACAACGATATTAATACTTACATAGAGAAATATATACTTAAATACATAGAAAACATCCATGACTCAGAAACAAATATTCGTGCTCATCACACAAATATCTGCCCTTACCGGGATTTGAACCCAGGACCGCTAGCTTCGTAGGCAGGGTCACTACCAACTAGGCCACCGCGTCGTCTTAGAACTACTAGTCCAGTTTGGACTTGTTGGTTTGTTCTTGGATAATAACTAGCTTCAACTGGATCTAACTGATCGTGCAAAAAGTACAGCCAGATCTCAAATTAGTCTCAAAAATTTAAACTGTCATTAATGTGTTTCATTCAATAGGATAGTTTTTTTTGCTACCTACTAAGTTAGATTAATTAAACATGGGTCTGCGAAAATAGCAGATGCCAATTTGGCTTAAGTTTACTAGTACAGTCAACAGCATTAATAAGTGATCATTTATGTACCTTGTCACTTTAACGTCGTGTTTGAAATGTCATACAAAATTGTGAAACGATTGAAAGCGACAAGGTAGGTACATAAATGATCAATTATTTATGCTATTGACTGTACATAAATGCTCTGGCACTACGGCATTCACTTTGTATGTATGAGAGCTATGTGTGTTTGTCAGTAAATAAGTAAGCGCGTGAAGTGCTGCTTTGAGCTGGCTCCAGGTGTCGGCGTCGCTAATGGCGGTCACTTTGCGCACGCGCCTCTCGGGGCGGCTCACGGGTGCGCGGGCACATTGTACACATAGACAGATAAGTGGTTTTTCAGTTTTGATAATTCCAAATTGATCATAATTCAGAATTTTCGTTATTCCGAGTGCAATTTTTGATAGTTTTTTTTGATATCGCCTAACCTTTCTGTGTATGTATCTTAGGTTAGACTTTATTAAATTATGCGTTAATTCTCTGTTAGCTACAGCATATACATAGTGTCAAAAAAATAAGAAATCGGAAATTTAATGTGGGAACTCCAATAAAATAAAAATGTCGCTAAAGTTGACCCCTGAAATGACCGAAATCCCTGGACCCGCTTAAATCATCACCTACACAATTGGGGATTAAGGGAATCACCACAATGCGACTGGGGAGCACCTGACCAGACCCTCTCCAAAGTGGTAAATGATTCCACTTCACTGTTTTCCAGGTGCATGGAGGAGCTGCATAAATTTTCGCCTGCTGCCTGAACCACCTGGACATCGACGTTTGATCCATGCAGGACGAGTGCCACACGCAATGATGATTTTGAACATATTGTTGGTATCAGACTACACCCGGCGACGATCTTCGTAAGGAAAAAAGAGAATGGCTGTGGATCGTGCTTGGTGGCGTAGAATGGGATTCCTCTTCTCTGACTGAAACTTGAAAAGATTTAAGAGCTCATAATGCAACCCCTGTACTGAATTGAAATGAGTTTAAGTTGACCAAGTAAGCATCTAGCTTCCCTGGAATAGAACAGTTGGATCAATATACTAAATGCTGAAGAGGTTAGAAATCCGATTTAATTTAAAAAAACAACCTCACAATCACCGTTCTAATTCTAGTAGGTATATATGATTACTGGATGAATAAAAATTTTCGTGTTGCAAATGTCACGTAATTTTGTACACGCGTACCTATAGTCATACAAGAATAAGACAGATAACAGCCAACTTTAAGACGATATGAGTAGTTAAGTTTCTGATATTTATTAAAAGTATCTTTCTCCACTTCGAATTCATTCACTGTACGTAAGATTAAGAAATACTTCGTTAATCAAAAACACTACAATGTGATAAAATATTTCGTCCAAAACCAACGTCAATATCTTTGACGTATCGTCCATCAATGGACACACCCACCCACTTGCACGCGTCCACACGAACTGTCTTACGGTTCCTTTGTACCAATACCTGCATATTCGAGACCGCGACCACAACCCCCTATATAAACGCTATCTCGTTATTCACCAGCATAACTCTGCCGTGCACCAACTAAAACACATTCGAATTTAAATCTTACTCAGTTGTGATACGAGTTGCTAGTTTTAAAGGTGGCTGTGAGGTATGTTGGTAATAAGGCAGTGGTCGCCTGAAATATTAGCGCTTTAGGAGAGCTTCAGGGGCACTGGGATTGGAGAACTGATAACGATTTGAGTGTTTGGTGAATTCCGTATTGGTGCTTTGGTGTGGTCACTTGTGAAATACCTGTTTGAGTTAATGTTTACGTTGTATCTTGGAAAACTATCATGTAAATGTCTAGCTTTCCTTATATTTCTTCTTCTTTACATAGTATATAAAATAAATGTTTAAAAAAACAAAAATCCGCCTTCAAAAAGCAAAAAATAACTTCTTTAAAATGGTAGGTAAATAGGTCAGTCCAACTGAAGTCTGCTTTTGGTTAAAATATTGTTGGACGCCGACTTCAGAGCAGTTATTTTTTGCTTTTTGAACGCGGGTTTTTGTTTTTTTAAACATTTATTTTATTTTATACTTTTTAGTGATCCTATTTATGCTGTTACGTAGCTCCACTTCTAAATATTAATAAGAAACTATAGAACATTTCAAGCACGCCGCAGACAACGCCGAGGGAATATCATAGTCATATTTAAACCTAAATGTGCTTCGTCATAGTCGCTCAACTTCCTTTATCGAAATATCTTATCGCCACCCTTGAAATAGGTACCGTTAAGGAGTTCCGGTGGCCATCGGTGGTCATCATCATCAGTTCCACTTCACCATATAGAACTTTTCAAAAGCAAATGCATGAGTTACAGTGAAAAATACCAAAATCGCTATAGGTGTGCCTATAATATTTGAGGAGTTCTCTTGATTTCTCCATGATCCCATCATCAGATCCTGACGTGGTGACAATGGGACCAACTAGAAAGTATACCCATTCGAAAAACGAAATTTTTTTTCAAATCGGTCCAGTGGTCTTCGAGTAATCGGGGAACATACATTAAAAAAAAAACCCGACGAATTGAGAACCTTCTCCTTTTTTTGAAGTCGGTTAAAAATAAAGTCGCTTCCCGCTGTCTGTTTTGTATATACGCTTAGATCTGTCAAACTACGCAACTGATTTTAATGCGGTTTACGTCAGTACATAGATTTGTCTCATAAACCAAAGCGAAACGAGGGCGGGTCGCTAGTATAATTATAAAGAGAGAGAACAGATTTTGTATGTTTGTTTATATGTGAAAAGTAATCTCCGGAATTACTGTACCTATTTGAAAATATATATTATATATGTATATTATCGTGTGGTTGCCGAGTTAGAATAGTGCCACTCCATGTCTTCCCGTGGATGTCGTAAGAGACGACTAAGGGAATAAAGGCTTGTAGTACTGTTAGGCGATGGGCTTGCAACCTGTCACTAATACGCTGGTAAACATCTTAGCCTAATTGTGCAAATTGTGGTTATAGAATTATCAACAAGTTTTTAGAGATGTTTGTAACTCTGTAGCTCTGCCTACCCCACTCTGGGAACGAAGGCGTGAGATTATGTATGTATGTATGTAAGTATAATGGATATTTTTCAACTCCGGCAAATTCGGGTTGGGCCGTTATTTTAGTTTTCTTATAAAATCTCTTATGCTTCTGAATTTGATTCAGAGAAAGTTGTGCAAAGAAAGATATGTTTTAAACATTTTTTCGTATTATTATATCAAGGTTTCGGCAAATTCATAGTAACAGGCCAACAATAGAATCAAATTTTTAATAAATTTGATCAACAATGTTATGTGTTGCAACTAATTTAGTACGTATAGAAACTGTTTTTTAGGTTAAAACAGACGACGTTTCATGATTTCCAGAAGGAGAATTAATTGTTCTAGATTGTTTTACGATCTTTAATATGCCATCTTAAGTATACATAAATTATTAGTACACGATGTATGTAAAAAGGTTGATTACCCCTGCTAATGAAACAATAATCAGGAACTACTACATAAAAACGACTTACACGTGTATGCATGTGTTAGTAAAATGGTGTCGACAACCTTTTCTGCAAAGTTATCCTACTCGAGGTACAGGGTGTTTTTTTTTTTCGCGGCTGCGTAACGTCAGTTGTATCAAAGATTCAGCCAATTCCGGCGGCACACTCGAAAAAGTATCTCATTGTTGCGCAGGCCTTTATCTCAGCACCCGCTAATATTTAGGGATGCGACTCCTTACGTTTGTCGGCGACCAAATTTACATGTGAAAAAAAGGTAGATTTTATGAACGACACAAGATTGCTTTGTGTAAAATTGCAACGCTCTGAAAAAGCAGTTAAAGGAGATTGCCTGGATGACTCGGTCCTTATTTTATTAATTAATTGACGTTATTTGTACGATATGAATTTGAGGAGTTAAACGTTCGTTCATGAACTATTATATTTATTTTTACTTCAGTTTTTTCTCTAGGTACTTACTTCTCTCTTACTTACACACATGGTGGAGGATACAATCATAATATTAGTAAAACTTAACATGCTTGTTATGTATAGAACTTCGATCATTTTTTTGCCAAATTAATACTAGATTTTACCCGTAATTCCGTCAAGGTAGAAATAATTTTTTGCTATTCTCACGAAAGTGTGCATTTTTATGTGCTTTCACTTCCGGGCCGTTTCAAAATCTCGGTCGATTCGTTACTTTGTAACTGCATAAAAATATAAAAAACGTCCAAATTTTCGCATTTAATTTGCATATAATGTTAGCAGAAATTCAGCCGACCAAAAAAGGACATGACGCATTTGGTCCTTGTCCCACCCCTTCACACAGAAACTACCCACGAGGCGGAATTAAAGCCTTTCTTAAAAGCTAATCTTAGGACAAAGCGTTATTACAAACAGCCGCGGGGTGTGGGCCGACCGTCTATTGTTTATTTTAATTTTACCCTACTCAAGGAGCACTGGCTAGTAAGACTGGTTATTAAAAAAAAATGCTGGACAGTTAGAGGTTTTCGAATTTCGAATTCGGAATGTTCTTTGAAAAAAGGCTTTGCTGATGACCGCGTCTTCTTTAAGATCTCCACCTGCATGTGGAGACTAGAAGTTCAGTAGAAACTTAATCAACAATTCGTTGACGGAATAAACAGAAGATGTGTAGCGATCAATGATCATATCAGTATTGTATTGTATTTCTAACGTTTAGGAATTGATTTATTAGAAGCGCGTGGAGCTAGCCCCATGTGCTTCTGATGAGTCCACAAGAGAAAATACTCTTTTACCGAAAAATTGTCCTCGCGTGTGATATCCATGGACTTATTTATCTAACAAGTCCATGGAAATATCTATAAAAAAACTCGATATTGGAAAAATGAACCTTAACAGTAGTAAAAGCCATTAATTAAAATAACAATCAGAATAAAATTGTATTATTTATTTATTTAAGGCTAACAAGAACACAGTAGGAACTTTATTACTTCAAATTCAAATTCAAATTCAAATAACCTTTATTTCTGATAATATCAATTCATTTTGATTATTATTATTACATAATTTTATAAAATTTGTACATGCTATAATATCATTACACAATACTATCATGCTACTAATTTAAATACCTTTAAAAAAAAAACTTTAAATTAGTTAAAGCTCTAGGGGAGGCCTATGCCAAAGGGCAAGCTGATAATAATGTTACCGATGTCGAAGATTAAGATTAAAATGTTATTACAAAATATAATTAAAACTCAATAATATACTTTGAATTAAATTAATACTATTATTGTATAATCATAAAATAATAATTATAATATAGTAGGTACTTATTTAAAATTATGAAAGGATGTTGAATGAAAAAAATGGAATTGAGATATAATAAGTATAAAACTTTAAATAATTTAAAGAACTTTATTACTTACTTAACATTAACTATTGATCTCTTGTGGTTAGCTGGGAAGACGAAGGCAATGTCGCCGTAGTTCGAGTAGCGTGTGATTCAAATGAATATTTAAACTGTATTTCTGAGAAATAACTCTTAGGAGCCTCGTGTGGTTGCCGAGTTAGAATAGTGCCACTCCATGTCTTCCCGTGGATGTCGTAAGAGACGACTAAGGGAATAAAGGCTTGTAGTACTGTTAGGCGATGGGCTTGCAACCTGTCACTAATACGCTGGTAAACATCTTAGCCTAATTGTGCAAATTGTGGTTATAGAATTATCAACAAGTTTTTAGAGATGTTTGTAATTCTGTAGCTCTGCCTACCCCACTCTGGGAACGAAGGCGTGAGATTATGTATGTATGTAACTCTTAAGAAATTATCAATTAATCGTTTACATTATATTTTCATGGATGATAACATTTTGACCTATAAGCGCCAGAAATTCAAAGACCAACCAATCTCCCGTAATGTAGAGAATCACTTCCGACTTCAAAAGGTTTTATGTTCGGTTGTTTGTATTTCTTTATGTAGGTTCACCAATTTCTCCGTCAACTGTGGGCACATTTTTTTTATTTCATGGGTACCTACTTTAGTATACTTTTAGTATATTCAGTAACAAAACCAGCATTTGGGTAGTTCTACTAGCGTTTCAACCGCTATCACTTTCCTGGTCGCATTATTCACCATTTCCCCGTAGGATCGGATTACCATTCTCGGTTATTTTCTAGGAGTCCAGGCATTCTTCAAAACAACTCAAAATGGTAATCCGATCCTACAGGGAAATGGTGAATAATGCGACCAGGAAAGTGATAGCGGTTGAAACGCTAGTAGAACTACCCATTTGCATTCAGAAATTATCCTTTTTCGAAGTGGAACTGATGATGAAGACCACAGGCGGCCCCGGTACTCCTCAACGGTACCTCGATATCTCGATTAAGATAGTTGAGCGACTATGACGAAGTACGGTTAAACGGTTTAAATATATGACTATGACTTTCCCGCGGCGTTGCTAGCAGCGAGCTTAAATTGTCCAATAGATTATTCTTAATTGAGAAGTACGACTACATAACAGCATATTATGATCACTAAAAAGTAAGAAACAAAAGAATTTAATAAAAAAACAAGAAGGCGTTTTTTTAATTTTATTTTAAGCCGGGATACTAGCGACTAGAGAGCTGTTACTGTAACCGTAGCAGTAACAGTAACGAGCTTCTAGTGGAGAACAGGCTCGCGAGCCGCGTACACGTCACGATGTTACGTGCTACATAGAAGGTGCTTCGGGTTTCTACTTCTCTCTCATTCGCTCTTAATAAGAGCGAATGTGATCGAGTGAAAGACAAGATAATCCCATAGCACCTTCTAAGAGCTATCGCACTGTATGGCTCGCTATTGAGCACCCAGCTTTATAGTTCTCAATATTCAATACAGTTCCATGCTTACAGTCGAGTTCATAAATATGTGTACACTTTTGAACCTTGTCACTTTAATAGCTGTGACAATTCATATATGGCAGTTTAAACATGACATCAAATAGACAAGGTTCTAAAGTGTACAAATAATATTCCTTCAAATTCCGAACGACCCTTCACATTTCGTCTCTTTACTTTCTCAACCTCGTATCTGAACGAATAGTTAGACAGGAAAAGCACTCATGTTGTCTATAGAATAAAGACTACTTTCCTATCTAACTATTCGATCAGATACGAGGTTGAGAAAGTAAAGGGACGATTTTTTATTTAAAAACCCCGCGTTTCACTTCACAAATATTCTGAAACAAGCTGATTGCTCATCACGCAAACAACAATGCCGTCTAGTGGCGAAGACAATGGTCTGATGCGGCTGAAATATTTCAAGTTTCAGGACGTACGGCGAAAAATGTGCGAGTAGTTTTTAAATATGGAAATTTTAATTGGCGTGTGCTGTGAAATATTACGTTGGTAGTGTTGGTACGATTGATTTTGGTGGTTTTTGTTCTATGGTGACTTTCTATAACCAATTGTGAATTGATTATTATTCGTACTTTTTTAAACTAGCTGAGTTATCCTTGGGCCCTGCCAAGATGCATTGCACTAACTAGCGTTTCTATTCGTTTCGTTTTTAAACCAATCGCGTCACTGTTAGACCACGTGACTTTTCGCATCACGTCATCTACCAGTGACGCGATTGGTTTAAAAACAAATCGAATAGAAACGTTAGTTAGCGTAATGCATCTTGGCAGGGCCCTCTGATAAATTTTAATCTTATCAATATTATAAAAAAAGAAACTGACTCAGTGATTAACATGTCAACGCACAGCCCAAAGCCTAGATTCCAAATTTGACACGTAGAGTGCGACCAAAAAGAGTAGAAATTAAATGAGGGCGCCACTTTCTACGTAACTGTCACATTTTTGACGTAAAATGCGTAAACATGGCAACAATTTAGTATGGAATCTGTTTAGTTCCATTTTATTTAATTTCTACTCTTTTTGGTCGCACTGTAGGTCCCTTATGAGGTCTAGGGGTGCACTAAGAAAGGATTTTTGAATATTCATCCCCTAAGGACTTAAAATAGGGGTAGTATCGGGAAGTTATTCCACGGATACGAAGTCGGGAGCATTATCTCCTGTAAGCTATAGTTTAAGGTTACGTACCTCAAAAGGAACTATGTTGATAATCAACTTTAAATAATTATAAATACTAAATGATCATGCAAAATGAAATTGATGAAACAAAACTGAAGATGATTTTCAAATACCTATATTAAATAATACCTACCCCATTCGTCGACTTTTTTTTACAATATGGCGTCTTGTAGCTGCCGTACTGAATTTTCATTACTGTCATATTTTTATTCTTTAGCACTCACAAGATTAAGATAAAATCAATTGTCATAAGAATCATCAAAATCGGCCCGCACGTTTAGTTTGTAGAGCGCCACAAAGGAACAAACATACGTACATACAGGCTAATAAACCGATAACCCTCCTCCTTCGGCAGTCGGGTAAAAATAACAGAGATCATATATATAGGATCACTTGTAGTTAAAATGTACTGTTCCGTGTTTTGTTTTTTTGGTGTTCAATAAAGAGTATCTGTATTGTATTGTATTGTATTGTACTTCGGTGTCCGTCTGTCTGTCTGTCAAGGCCGTTTTTTTCAGGGACCCACAGGACCAGGACATTTGAAGACACTTATTTGAACTGTTGTTTACACGATGCATGTATAATCTACACAAGGGCTCCAATACGCGCAAGCTACTTGCATTGTGTATAGGCACCATAACCTCGACAAGAGAGCAAGTCTACCATAATGGCGGCATCACACTTGTCTGATATTTGACAAATATTCTCAATGCGTCTCTTTCAACCCGTATGTCAAAATCAACAGATATAAGATCAGTATTTGGCAAATAAAGTATCAGTATAAAAGCGAACTTCAGATTTTTGCATCGACACCGCCATCTATCGACCACTTCCCAAAATTAACTCGCAAAAACCCCAATGAGCGCAAAGACGTCGGATAACAGTAACACATTTTCGTCGGCTAACGATTCCGAGGCTCCCTGTCCCATAAATCGTGAGTCTGATTGATACATGGCGGTGGGTTGACGCCCATCCAGTAATTTAGTGCTGTGGCACGCCCACCGCCATCCGATAGCGACTTTTGTTTTGCATTAATTCCTTTTCTTGGTGATCGAGGGATTTGGGTGAAGATGGCTGATTTTTGAATTGAGAACGCTTGAAGATGTGTTCTATTTTCAAACTGGCGGAGGTTGGATACAGGCTGTATTTAAAAAAGTCTAGCAGTGAAAATATGTTGTTTATGATTTGAAGAATTTGATTTTGTTGTGTGGAAGTTTTTATGGTATTTTTCGGTTGAATTACAATGAAATTTAGTTAAGTAGGTACTTAGTTCAAAATTCAAATTATCAACTACAAACAAATTTCTGAAAAATGCTGCTCAGTTTCTGAAATACTGAATAACTATAATAAACTTTAATCATTCCCATTATGCCGTAAGTAGTTGTACGCTGTCCATTGTCACACCGAACCGCTGTTGTCAGTTGACGTAAATGGAAAAATGCCAATGGACATCGCTGTGAGGCTAATTTCCGCCTCAACGTCGACATTGACGTTCCATTACCTTTGTTCTTAGTTTTAAAGCGGGTTGATTGATTTAGAATATTGATTGACTGATTTCCGTGTGTTTTTAAATGTATGGCGACGTTGTGGGGAATATAAACATTATTTAACGGGCAATTGGGGTTGTGATTGATTTTTATGATTGCTAAATATCGGCAATTTACTCCGCAAAAGTCTCAGTCTCAAGGGTTTGAAGTCTCAGGATTACAGTTTTGAGATCGTAATGTCGATGGGTCTCAGGTTCTACTTACCATCAGGTGGCCTGAGTGCTCGTGTGTCTTCAACTTGCCTTAATAACCGCTTGAGGTTCGTGACTTATCATTGTAACGTGTATCCGAGGAGTGGAAAACCAAAAAATGATTGACAAAAAGTCAAAAACTGACCGTAGTTAAAATGGTCAAAACGCAATCACTCTTAAGAGTCTAATTACCTATATTTTTGTTATAATTATACCACGCTTACGCATTAAGCTGTGTCTTTGTTTGTGGAAAATAAGTCAATCTACCCTCGAGAATGGGCCCAATTTTTAGAACTAAAGCAGTTTATTTTTTACTTCAACTATCCAACTTCCTTTGTCCAATCATCAAACCGTTTCCCTATTGATATGTAATTCATGTAATTAAAACTGAAAACCACATTATTTAATTTAAAAAAAACCAACGTGTTTTTTTTAAATACGTCATTATTTAAATTCAAAATTGATTCCATAAGCTATTCGTCAATCGCTTCAATTAAACTCATAAAACACATCACCCTGTCACTACCCCATTCATCTTCCATCAACACCCCAGCATCACCCACACATAGACAACACCGGGCGTCGCCATAAATACCGCGCAGGTGTGGGTAACGGCGTGTTTACACGTACCCATTCGTGCCGTATATCGTCTGTACAGGCCTTAACAGTGACAGGCTGTTTTGATCCCTATTTACAAGTTATTATGAGTTGATTTGAACTTTTATTGTAGTCAACTGATTCAATATTTTATTAAACTGTTAGGTTTTTTTCAGGGTAGAAACCTTTTCAAGCAAACCAAAATAAAATTGGAAAACGTGTTCAATGTTTATTTATTACTATATCATGTACAATATAATAAACACAGATAGATAAAATGTGTCATTAATTTTAAAACAGTTTATTAAGAATGTCACAAGTTAGACCATAATTTTTTTATAATCAAAAAAAATCAGCCTGTAGCGGCCATCTTAGTGCCAAAACTGACTAATTTAAACTAACACCCATTTACATGAAAATAAAAACAATATTTTATTTTTAAAAACACATTAAAACTAATTACAATAACAATCTGCTCTTGAAGTACAGTCAGTCAGATAAGGCGTGAGGTACAGTCGCGATAAGCTTTCAGAACGGCGCCGCCGACGGCAAATCTTCCTGACTTATTTGTGACTCAACTGTACTTACGTTGATACGTTCTTAACGTGGAGTGAGATTTTTATAGGAGAAATGGGTAAAAAAGAGGGTTCTAAATTTTAAAATAAAAATGGCGTTGGCCTTGTGAATTTTAATAAAAAATCAATTTTTAAAAATAAATGATAGAGCAATTACCTAAGTATCACCAATTTAATACAGGATGTTTGATAATTTGTAACAATTCTTTAGGAGGTTTAGGATTAGTGGTAACGTGATTAAAAAACAGCCAAGCTCAAATTACTGATATGATCTCATTGTTTTCAATAATATTGGAAAATAGAAGCAGTTATTTTATTGAAACTTGGGAGCATCTTTTCCCAGTAAGCTAATAATAAAATCATACACTTTCGGATAAAGTACTAAGGGACTGGTTTTCTAATTCAAGTTTTCTCTATATTTCTGTGTTGAAAAATAATGAATCGAAAAATTTATCCACATGTATGTACGAGTATAGATATAGAGGGTGATGCCTAGCAAAATCCAGACAGCGTAAAACGTTTATTATCCCCCGACGCAAAAGAAGGGGTGCTATAAGTTTGAAAACTATGTATGTGTGAGTGTGTGTGTGTGTGTGTGTGTGTGTGTTTGTGTGTGTGTGTGTGCGTGTGTCATTCTGTGGCACCGTAGCTCTTAAACGAGTGAACCGATTTGGATAAGGTTTTTTTCTATTTGAAAGCGTTACATGAAAATTGGTTAGACCCTTTAAGAGATATCAGTTCTGAAAGAAGGGGGAAGGGGACCATTATATCGGGATTTTTATCTGTCTAATAGTTATTTGACTATATTCAACAGTATACAGTAATAATGTATTTATATCTCTTGTACATCTAACATCACTATACGTGTGCTAACTCGGGGCACGTTCTAGGGATTTGATGTCGATAAAATAAGATGTCGATTTAAATTTATACATGTGCTCATTGCAAATCCCCTATTACAAAGAGGCCTTGTTCTAGTCTGATATCGAGCCGCTAATAATAAAAGTATATCGATGTAATTTCAAACAAAACAAGACAATTTATCGTCAGTGCCAGTCAGATAGAGTCAATAATATTTGGGGTAAAATTCCGCTACGAGTCCATAATAATTTTTAAGTGGATATTTTCATATTTTCATCTAGATGGCAAAGTTATTACAGACTAACGTGGAAAAAATATTGATTGTTTCCCCTGCAAAATATTTAAATATAGAAAATAAGCATTTGTTTATGGTCTTTATTTTGAAATGTAGGGAGAATTAATAACATCTATTAATGTTGAATAACATCTTGATCTTGACACTAAAATCGATATATTTTTTTGTCGCCGAAGTATTGTGCTACATCACTTCAGTATTCGAGCCCAGAGTCAGCACACGTATGAACATCACCGTCAATTAACTTTAACCACAGTATAAACAGTAGTTCGTCTTCAAGCAAAGGTATATCGCGGTGTTTGCGTGTGTGCGTGGCTCGACCGTACGCGCCGCGAGCCCCCACAAGCAAACTCAACAGGACGGAACAAGCCGGTTTAGTCGAGGCTTTGGAGCGGCAATAGGTAACAGAAACTGCTAACGGTAGGCGTCCACCTAATCCGTAGTCGGCCGAAGTATGTTCGGGCGTCGTCATCCGAATTCGGCCTGTGCCGGTAGGTACGTTTCGTAATTGACAACATTTCAAAAAAAAAAGTATTTCTGTTTTTTCGCGGATATAATAGCTCGTTAAAAATTAGACTACCCGTGTTTCTCGGTTTTTCTTTATTTAACTTAAATTCGTCGTTAATAATTTATTAAAGATATAGTCATTAAAAAGACCGTATATACAAAGTTAAGATAACTGATGTCGTGATCTTAGCATGATGTAAAATAAAAAAAGTAACTTTAAACAGAAACAGAACTGACTGTTATGTCATGTCACTTGTCAACCATAACAACTGTAACAACATGAATTCGTCGACTTTGGGCAGATTGCGGCTATCCGTTTTTACAAATCCGTTAGTCACTTTCATTTTAAATAGCGTATATCAAAACAATAGTATTACGAGAATTGAAAGCGTGTCGTTAGAATCAAGTAATCCGTCAGACAGATAAAAAATTGACATTACAGTTGTATATTTTTTTCAATTCCTATGGTAATAAATGGACTAAGGGCACTATAAGTGTATTCCTAACATTCTCAATCCAACTTTTTTTACTGTTTTTCCTAAATATAAAAAAACTACTGCATAAAAAAATCCAAAAATACTTTTACTGTAATCAGCAGTGTAAAATCTACAAACGGTATTTTTATTTTACTACCTTAACAGATATGAATTGTTGTCAATTGTTATCAATTCACGTATTAATGAATTGCATTTAGATTAGATATTATCTGTACGTGTATTTAGTGCGCATTACTTAGTACTGTAGTAAGTTAACATTGTATAAATACGCATGTGTGATTGTAATTAAACTAAATTTTAACTGACTGACAAAGTTACTCTCTCACCCCATCAACATGGACGCCTCCGGTAAACGGCCGATCGAATCAAACGTATGTGAAGGAACGAGAGACCGACCGACCGACGGTAGCAGTGTAGACACTCTCGTTCCTTTACATACGTTTGATTCGATCGGCCGAGTTCAGACGACGACGCCCGAACATACATCGGCCGACAACGGACGCCAACCGTAAAGGGCAGGAGATAAACTACTTTTGTATTTATACTGTGCTATAACATAAACCTATTTCACACAATCAAAATAATACCCGTCATCACCTGACATAAATGGCCAAATCATATCATAACCGCAAATAAAATTTTAGTTCACAAAACCAAATTGCACTTCTATTGTTAACAAAAGGTATTAAATAAGATGAATAAGTAAGTAACCGTTCTGTAGAAATGTTGGTCCCACGGCCGGTAGTTTTGTAATCAAATTGCTTCAAAACAATGAAATCATTATAAACATAACTTATACTATACTATCGCAAGTTGAGTTTTTAATTTGCAAATGGTATTGTTTTCAATTACTTACAAAAATACTAAAAAAATCAGTATGTATCGAAATAATAAGGGTACTTATCTGCCCTCCTAAGCAAAATGGGATTACTAAATACAATAGCCAAAGCAGATTCAACTCTCTTCTGTTTGTAACTAGGTTGCAATTTCTACAGATGTTTTGTCTGAGATATCGCCATTATGCTTAGAAGGGCAGTATGTTATTAATAAAGGAGCGTCGGTGGATTAGTGGCTGGTCCACTTGAGAACCTACGGAGTTCCAAGGTTCGAACTCTGGCTCAGCTATCTTCATGTACCAATAAGGCATGTTTTACTTAAGTGCTGTGGTAACTTGTAAGCCCACGGTGAAAAAAAACATCGTGAGGAAACCTGCATGTTTAGAAAATAGTGTGTAAGGGGCTCATTATGCAAATGATCCTACAGGAGGAAGTGAATTCGGACATATAAAGATAATCATTATTTTTATTTCGATACAGGATGTTCATATATTTTTATACTATTGCGGCTACAAATAATCGTTTTACTATAAATAAACTACAATGAAGGATTTAATTGGTTCTATATCTCTCTATCACTTTTGAGTACCTATTTCATTACGAAACTGGAACTAATATATAAGTACCTATTCGTAATGTTACAAAGGAGCCACATAGAAGCACAATAATCCATTTTAACGCTGACTTATCGGACACCCTGTATAACCTATTGCCTAACATTTTGCACCAAACCACACTTGAAAATCAAAACCCAGTATCTGACATTTTCTTCATGCAGCCGGCGGCGCCATTAAGGATTCAGAGCGCACATGCTGTAATTTAATTTACTCCAGTTAACGTACGGACGGACAAGAGTTGATAATTACTTGGGAACTTCGTTTTTCTTTTGATTTTAAAGCTTATTTGTTCATTAGATTTAACTGAAGATAAAACATATTTTTAACTACAAGCGTATCTTTTTTCCTTGCATAATTCTAGAGAGCCGTGACAACATCCTTACAAACGTAATAATAAGATGTATTGTACCTTCTACAGTGAAAGTGTTAAGCATTTTAGTACCTTGTCATACTAAACTTCTAATTGAACCACAATTAGAATGAAAAATACAATCTATTATATTATAATCGTCATTTTTATTGTTTGATTGTACCATGAATCGTATATAATTCACGAGTGTGAATACCTTAGGAAAGGGTCTTAAAACCTCTGATTTATACATATCCGAAAGTTGTTTTTATTACATTAAATAAACGTTCTACATGCACTGAGCTCAAATCTAAAAATCAAAACAAAATATTCCAACTAAAATATACTTTGCACCCTGTTTCAAACTGACCACACCCTGTATCTCCAATCTCTAAACCGAAATTACCAAAACAGCTCATCAAAACTTTGCCCAAAAACATCTTCATATAACCGTCTTGCACAGTGGTGCGGTCAAACTGCAAGCCGGCACAAACGGCCACCTTAATTTAGTGGCCGGTAATTAAACCCCACTGGGCCGACGCGCTGACTTGTGTATTTTTGAGGGGGTTAGCTCTTGAGGTTGAGGAGTTAGGTTTTTAGAAATGGTTTGAATGAAGTCGTTTTTAAGTTAGTGGTTGTTATGTGGTTTTACTCGTATTTGGAATATGATTCGATTGTCTTTTTTAACTAGGTACTCAAATTGGTTAACTTCTTAATAACAAGTTAAAAGGGAATGAAATAATGGATAAAAAAAAGGTTTATGATAAGATTAATTAATTTTATTTAGCAGTTAATGTAATTTGTAACTTAACTGTCAATTTCGCATAACGACCTTGATTCGTTTTTTTCTTAACGTCATACTTCATTTATTTGTTACTAAGAAACTTAGGTAATTTGTGATTTTCATTCAAAAACAACGTTTATAACAAATAAAATAAGTTACGCTGAGTGCTGGTTTTCATCAAATCCAAATAAATTTATACAAAACGATAAAAAAACAGTAAACTATGCACATTTTCAAGCGTTGCACAAAAATGAAACTTAAAGTCAATCTGTATTACTGACGGGACAAAAAAGAAGAATTATGAATTCATTGCGGCCCGTCAATGAATACAGACTTCTGCTTTTATTTATTTCTAAAAAAATCTTACCCCACCAATAAAGTCAATTAAAAATAGGGCATGTCATTTTTCCAACTGCCACTACCACAGATTTTATCTAAAAGGCTGCATTCCATTACTGATTCTTTGAAGCGCAATGAATTGGTTACACTAATGTAGCAAGCGATGGAACGCATTCGTGAGGCAAAATTAAGAATTACGTGATAGGAATTTTTGATTAAACTATGGGTGAATTTACACAGTAGTGTGTTGAACAGTATCAAGGTAGTTTTATAAAAAAAAAACGATTTTAATTTCGATTTATCTGTCGTATGTAAAAACATGCTGCGTAAATTTACCAAGTATATGTTTTTTTGGGACAAATATATAAAAATACATTTCAAACATTGAAACTCCAACAAAAAAATTGCGAAACCGAAGTTGAATAAAAATTCTTCACCCTAACTTTGATCTATGAATTTTGATTTCCGATTGCACAGTGGTGTGACACACGCCCGCATCCCAAACGAATTGGCGTGAATTGTCACTGTATCTGCGGAACTGACGTTCTCGACTGTCGGCTCGGCCGATAAAAAAGCTCTCCGTCATCCGGCTTTTACATTTTATCGCGTCAAGTCTGTCAATGAATTTGATAGTTCACGCTGTATTTATAAATACTGACGGTGGAAAAATTGACAGGTTAGTTTGCATCGCTATTGAATTTTGTAACCTTTTAGCTAATAGCATTTATAAGAATAGTTGGGAGATTTTTATTTTCCATCATACAAACACAGGAACTTAGCGTATTAAGAAAAAAGCTTTTACGTTTCTGGCATACTTTACTTATAATAGTATTATTTGTTTTTTACCTGGTTTATTTTTTATTGTATTGTTTCTCTGTAATGTTTTTGTCTAATTGGTAACTTAATATTTAACGTTTTTATTCATTTATTTATAATTAAAGTATATAAAAACATCTGTGGTACATTACAGCAAGGTTTGGATTGTTTATAATCACAACTGTTTAACTTTGTACATAAAAAATATACACAATTAAACGACTTTACTTTTTGTTAAAGAGGAACGGTAGCCAAGTGGCGTGGGGAGTCGACTCGTGATCGAAATGAACCGAGTTCAAGCCTCCGGGGCCACCGTGTACCTACAGTCGAGTTCATAAATAGGTGTACACTTTAGTACCTTGTCTATTTAATGTCATGTTTAAACTGCCAAATACGAATTGTCACAGCGATTAAAATGACAAGGTACTAAAGTGTACCCATATGAACTCGACTGTACTACTGAATTTTTTCTAACTGAAGTACATTACCCAATGCTGAAGGTTAAGGTGAAGGAAAAACATGCTTATTTGAACAGCAGCTGCTGTAAGAGGGTAATTTCACAAAAGATCCTAAAGGCCGAGCTACGCCGGTTGCGTGACGTGCACGTGCGCGTGCGCGTTCTCTTTCCACTGCGTTGTATAATATGAATTCTCATTACGACATGTCACTATAAAACGCAGTGGAAAGCGAACGCGCACGCGCACGTGCACGTCACGCATCCGCTGTGGCTGGGCCTTAAAGGGTCGAAGTGTATTCAAAAGGGCCCATCTGTAAAAAGATAAGATACTTACCCATTCATTGCCGACGCCTCATATTTTTACTCATCACGCAGTGCCGCCGCCTACCACGCGACAGTAACATTTTGGTATCAGGATTTAAGTACAGTTGTTTTCTAGCAAAAATAAAACAAATAACTCGAGTACGCGAAATCGCGTCCTCGGCATTACGATTACACATGCATGGGACGCGAATTCGCGTCTTCGGCAATGAATGGGTTGTCAAGGATTTTATTCAAGATTAACACATAAACAAAACATCTGAAAATGGTACCCCTCTGGGACGCCAGCATTTTTGTCCCCATCGCGGTTTGAATCGTAAAATTAACCCCACAGATAACACGTGACAGCTTGTCCCGCGCACGCGCCCGCACCGCGTACCACCTCTGGCTACAATCGGGACATCAATGGCGTCTTTGAACTGTGGCCAAGCAGTGACGAAAACTGTGGACTTTGTAAAAATGTTTATTAAAAAAAGAGATATGTTTATTCCTTACTGCCATCTAAATATGAAGGTTATGGTACTACCTGCTCGTACGGACAACAGATAAAACTAAGTTATGGTGTGTTACCACATTTATAAAATAAGATGTATCATGACCAGAGATCGGAATAGGTAGAGCTAATTTGCCTAAACTTGAGAGAGATGGGAATACATTATTGAATGAACATGCACCAAGTTTAGGCAAATTAGCTCTACCTATTCCGATCTCTGATCATGACCACTACATGACAAGAGATCTTGAAAGAATAAAACCGAAATACTATCGGTAAAATGTTCTTTTTTTGAAACTTATAAAAACAAAGAAAAATATTAAGTTCTTTTCGCTTTTTTATTAGTCATCAATTATTTCCATTATAAAATCCTTATCATTAACCTGGCATGACACACCTCAAAAATAACACACAATACACCGTAGTCTAACTCAGTGGGAAACAAATGACGATTAGAATATGTTACAGACAATACCCCTTAATGGAGGGCAACAAAAGAAAATTGTGAGTACCCAAACAAAGCACAATACAAAGTAGAACAATAATTACCAGACGCACCCCGCGGCAGCGCAGATAAACAACGGATAACCTTTGTATTAAAAGATTTATTTTTTATTCAATTAGTCAGTTAATATGGATGGCGAATGAGAACGTCTTTGCGCCATGCCTCCGACATTTCCTTTGAAATGTTAAAATGCTTCGCGTTGTTTAATACAAATAATTGTTGCGTGTTTTTGTCCGGGCCCGCGCGGCGGGACCACTGTGCGTTTTGCTTTGATGCTAATTCGATGGTATAATTAGGATGGTCCATTTTTTGGCAAAATTTAATAGGAAAAAATTAAAGATGAGTGATAATCAAGAAGGAAAAAGAATAAATACTTATATTACTGATTAATTAGTGAAGGCTAATTTCCACAAGCCAATCACGCGTCGGATTTGGCTGATGAAAAAATAATTAATGAAAAATAATTTCCAAAAAGCTTGTACTTCAATTAATTAATATCAAAAGGCGAGCAAAATTAAAGGCCAAAAACCTCATTCGTGTAGCTAAAAGCATAAATGATTGTACTGACATCTCATTAGCTTAGCGGGAAACGATGCGCCCCCGGCACTAGTGCGGGGCGCGAGGGACGAGAGAGAGCGTGGGCGGGCGCGGGAGCGGGAGCGGGAAGGAAAAACTTAAGGTAAGAACATGCGTGGTAGTGATATTTAAGTTTGATAGTAAACTGTAGAAATAAATAAAAAACATTTTAAAAAAACGGTGCGATTAGCGGTGAATAGTTAATTATGTGCCTCCATAAAAAGAGAAGGAAAATTGAATCATACCCGGGATGGTACCTTCATTAAGGGCAAGTCAGGTCCTGTAGCCACCGTGGCTCCATACTTAGCGACTTGTCGTTCCTGTGTGTCCAGCCGGTAAAGCCAAGAGAAAGGTACAGTGGCACAACCTGTATTCTATGTGTGTTGTAGATTATAACACACAAGCATTGAAATAAAGAAAGAAAGAAAATTATTTATTCGTGACAATCATAAACAAAACACAAACATAATCTCACGCCTTCGTTCCCAGAGTGGGGTAGGCAGAGCTACAGAATTACAAACATCTCTAAAAACTTGTTGATAATTCTATAACCACAATTTACACAATTAGGCTAAGATGTTTACCAGCGTATTAGTGACAGGTTGCAAGCCCATCGCCTAACAGTACTACAAGCCTTTATTCCCTTAGTCGTCTCTTACGACATCCACGGGAAGACATGGAGTGGCACTATTCTAACTCGGCAACCACACGAATTTAAATTTTAATTCTTGTAAAAATCTATATTAACAAAATTAATTTTAATCAACTCTAGTACAACTCTATCGCTGATAGACACATTTTTCGTTCAAAAAGGAAGCATCGCTAATTTGATCATCGGTTCAAAAGCACGTCACGAACAAGGTTCCTTTGATCGAGCAAAAATACAGATATGTGGTGTGCTCTACCTTATGGCGGGGGACACGGGAGGAGCGGGGAGCGGTTAGCGTGAGTATCCACCAGAGCTGTGCGAGGTAGCGGAGCGGTGAACTAGGAAAAAGCCACCAAGAGAGCAGGCGACTGAATACCGTGATAAAGCTCTGGTGAACGATGGGTCGGACGTATAAGGCTGCCTAATTGAGAATACACGCGCTAAAACGTGTTTTGTTCGCTCCGTCGGGACTACTTAAACTCGCCGCTTGGGCCTTCACTCTTGCGTTCGCTCATCTTAAAAAAAATCACACCACTAGGTTGTGATTCTCTCAACAAGCAAAGGTGATCTTTCGCTCGAGTGAAGCTCGTCCAAGCGGCGAGTTTAAGTAGTCCCGACAGAGCGAACAAAACACATTTCTGCGCTGAGCTAGTCTAGGAAAATGAAGTATTCCTATTAGTGGATTGTTTCCTTACAAACCAAACCAAAAGCAACTTTCACATCTTTCTAGTATTTGCTACAAGTTTTTTTTTTTTCTGTCAAACATTTGCCCGTAAATTATATTTCACATAAATGACGACCTTTGCCCCTTACCAAACCGATTGTTAGGGTGAATATCCACCAGAGATGAAGTAAGCGGAGCAGTGTGTAAGGAAACAATCCACTAATAGGAACACTTCATTTTCCTAGACTAGCTCAGCGCAGAAATGTGTTTTGTTCGCTCTGTCGGGACTACTTAAACTCGCCGCTTGGACGAGCTTCACTCGAGCGAAAGATCACCTTTGCTTGTTGAGAGAATCACAACCTAGTGGTGTGATTTTTTTTAAGATGAGCGAACGCAAGAGTGAAGGCCCAAGCGGCGAGTTTAAGTAGTCCCGACGGAGCGAACAAAACACGTTTTAGCGCGTGTATTCTCAATTAGGCAGCCTTATACGTCCGACCCATCGTTCACCAGAGCTTTATCACGGTATTCAGTCGCCTGCTCTCTTGGTGGCTTTTTCCTAGTTCACCGCTCCGCTACCTCGCACAGCTCTGGTGGATACTCACGCTAACCGCTCCCCGCTCCTCCCGTGTCCCCCGCCATAAGGTAGAGCACACCACATATCTGTATTTTTGCTCGATCAAAGGAACCTTGTTCGTGACGTGCTTTTGAACCGATGATCAAATTAGCGATGCTTCCTTTTTGAACGAAAAATGTGTCTATCAGCGATAGAGTTGTACTAGAGTTGATTAAAATTAATTTTGTTAATATAGATTTTTACAAGAATTAAAATTTAAATTCGTGTGGTTGCCGAGTTAGAATAGTGCCACTCCATGTCTTCCCGTGGATGTCGTAAGAGACGACTAAGGGAATAAAGGCTTGTAGTACTGTTAGGCGATGGGCTTGCAACCTGTCACTAATACGCTGGTAAACATCTTAGCCTAATTGTGCAAATTGTGGTTATAGAATTATCAACAAGTTTTTAGAGATGTTTGTAATTCTGTAGCTCTGCCTACCCCACTCTGGGAACGAAGGCGTGAGATTATGTATGTATGTATGTAAAATTTAATACGATACGCTGCCGTTATAGAAAAGAATGGCTTGCTGTAAAGTAAAAACATTTTAAATTTAATGTGGTTAGCAATAGAGTATAGAATACTTTGACTACTACATTGCAATTAGTTGCCGTCTTTGGTATTAGCATTGGAACTTGTCTACCCATAATACATTTTTTCAAGCTTTAGGTGTTTATTATTAGCGAGCGACCCGCCCTCGCTCTGCTCCGGGTCAAACAAAATAAAAAATAATCTAAATTAGTCAGGGATGAGGAATAGGATAAGATTTTTTTAAGATTTTCTAGTTCCAGTTACACAACACACACAAACAAACAAACACAATTTTACTTGCTAATAATAAAAGTATATATTAGTCTAGACATAAGAAAAAGATAATAAAGTTTATATATTTTTAAAACAATCTTTTTCCTAAAAATATGTAATTGGATCTTCAGGAATAGTAATATATTTTTGCGACTTGATAAATATTACAGCAACATTAATTACCGAAAACGCTACCTTTAAAGAAATACGATGTTTCTTTATTTTTGGCGAAATCGTGTATTATTTAAATACACCTACAAACCACTTATTCAACCTTAGAAAACGTGTAAAAGTCGCGTTCTTGGAATGTGCTTATATTTCTCAGTATTTTAATCCCTTTCTAAAACCATAATAACATTTATAGGTACAAAGCAAGCAAATAACTGTTTAGTCCAATTTCCTGTACAATTTACTTATATACACTGAAAAAAAAAATTGGTCGCTTGTAACAAGATTGTGATTGTTGTGCATAAGCGTCTTGATCCCATACGAGCCTGACAAGACGTTAGATACACCAACTAAGACGTTAGATACATCAGCTAAGATGTTAGTTGAATCGCTAAAGAAATTGCTGTTGTTACTATCAGCTTTGGTTGATATAGCTAATATGTTAACTATTGTATTAATTTTTTGTCAACTAAGTGAAAATCTCTCTTTGTTGGCTCTCATTTTTTTTGAGTGTATATGCAAATGTAAACAATCACGATTATACGTATTTTATTAAATTTACAAATATCATGAGTCGATCTAATACGCATTGCTAAGTCCCAAACTATCTCAAAATATATATGAATAATCCATACTCATAAATATTCATGTTCATCACATAAATATATTTCTCGGTACCGAAGATCGAACCCGGGACCGCTAGCAACTATTAGTCATTTCTATTAGTAACCCTCTTCAGTATATATGCTTATCAATATCTCAATAAATTTCACTATCGCACCTCAAACCCCGATCCAGGGCGTTTTACTGATTTAATGACGTCACACTACGACGTCTATTGAATGTCAACTCCTATCCATCAATACTGGAAAAAAGAACACCCTATATCCAACGTCTAACAACCTAACATCACCCCTAAAGTGTAACTAGTAAGGTAGGTGTTGAACTGGTTAGAAATTTGGATATATGATATAGAGCTGTTACAACACACGTTAGATATTTGAGTCACGAACCCATTTTATGACTAATTCCATAACTTTGTATGTGATATTGGGAACGGAGCAACGTGTTTAGAGACGTATCTCGGGATCTCGCCTAAAGGTCTGATGTGAAGTTACGAGGAGATTTGGGCCTTTCGGAATGAAACGTGATGACGCCATGGCGGCGATTATCTTTTATGATGGATATCGTTTTTAATCAAATGGGTTGTTGGATTTTTTGGGGATTTGTTGATTAATTCTGTTTATTGAATAGGGTAGGTAATATTTTTAAAGATGAACATCTTATAGGTTAAAAGAAATTGTTTAGTACATTTTTGTTAGGTTTAAGAATCGATTATAGTAAAAAGAAAATAAAAATCTAAAATATGTTGGTCTTACTATTTATTGTGGTCAGAAGTGCCATCAAACTAGAAACAATATTAAAATATAGTTGAAAAATTATGGTCAAAACACCATTTAATATTTAAAAAAAATATTTTTATGCGTAGGTACAGTTAAAAATATTTACCCAAATGCCTCGAGATTAACCTTTAAACTAAAAAAAAACTCGTAAAAATATTTGCCATCCGGTTAAAATGTTCGTAACACATGTAGTATGTAATGTATGACGTGACCTTCCGTTATGTAACCAATCTGTATTGCTTCCATTAAACTTCTTGTTTATTTGATTTTTCTGTTTTCATGTTTTTTTTGCTGTTTACTTTCACTTGATGCTGCAGTTAAAACGTTGAGATTTATATAGAGTAGATACTCGTAGTCACGCTATGAATTAATCAAGAAGTCAATTTTACAATGCAGTATGTAAGTATATATTTTTTACGTCAATTTTGCGCGTTTTGCTACCAATTATAAACCATTGGAATAAGCCTACGTTAAACCCACAAAAACATACTAATTGATGTTTTTTTATTTAAAGTATACATTATGAAAATTAACTTTTATCTTTATATCAATTTATGACAATTTATTATAGGCATCTCATGTTTTTTATTCGGTACTGTTTAAAAAATTGTTACCTATTATATAATGTAATTGTAAAATGTGAAATATTATTAAAAAAACTTAAAATGAACTAACTATCAATTTAAGTTTAATTGTAAGCTTATCTTCGAATCTTGTTAATTTAACTTATTCACTCGTCGAGCAACGCGCTATTATATTACGCGAGTAACTTCAAATAAAAATATACTTTAATAACTTACGGTTAAAACATCTCTATGCCTTCCACTCACTTGATCTCACAATCACACCGGATTCGAACTCGATTTCTTAAATGGCCATCATTTTTTGTCCCTCTCCTTCTTGACCTATGACATACAAGTACCCGCTTTCTATCACATTCACTCATCAAAATAATTGGCTACTACCTGTGAAGTAGCTGTTTCTAATTATCACCTTTTACTTATTATAAATCACTCGCCTTTCTTTCTGCTGCAGTTAACAAACGGACAAGTATGATTCGGACAACCAAATTTAAAAAAAAAAACTGCGTGACAAATGAATTCATCCTGTATTTCCCCTACTAATTTTAAGAAGTCTTGTAAGAGCGTCAGGGAAAAAGCAGGGCCGAGCTTTAAGGCGGTAAAAACCATATTGTCTATGATCTATTATCGTATTGTCAATGTTTTGATAGCTCTTATTTACTTGACAGTAATGGCGGCCGAGTTGAAAACAATGCCATGACAGGTCAAATGTGATTTGGATTTTACCGTCGAGAATGGAAGCCCTGTTTACGCGATGAAACATACAGTGTGTTATTTTAAGGGGAAATCCGTTAGGTAGGGTACCATAAGAGATAGGAATTATACTTAGTCTAAGTCTAAGGAACCATTAGGTCGTTTAATGTAAAACAAATGGCGTAATCAGTGTTCTGTCAAGTTTGAGTTGTTTACGTTTAATTTTTTTTTGTACAGACCGACTCATCTTGATATAAAGATATCGTTATGTGAAAAAATATATCGGGATAGCAAAAATTGGTCAAATAACTTTTTGATTTTTCATACCTATTGTTATCGGGACGTGAGTTTGCCAAAAAAATATTGTGAATTTGAGTTTTGAATTTATTTTTAATATATTTTGATATAACCTGGGCTCTATTCTACTCGGTACAACAATATCGCTTTTGACATGTTATCGTATCGTCAACGTTACGATAGCTGCTCTGCTCTTATTTAATTCACAGTAATGGCAACCGAGTTGGAAACAATACAATAACATGTCAAAAGAATAGACCTGCTTCGTAAATTACCCGGGTACAGCAATTCACAATTAATATGGCGCGCGGATTAGGCAATAATAGACTCAATGATCAACAGCGTAAGAGCTTTGACGCACGCAATATTATTTGTGTTCAGAGGTGTGATTTTCTCAAGAACGCGGTCGGACGAACGAACGAGTGAATGTCGCAGCGGCAAGTTTAAGTAGTCCCGTCAGAGCGAACAAAACACATTTTAGCGCGTGCATTCTCAATTTGGCAGCCTTATATGTTCGATTTTATCGACTGAAGCCATGCTGCCAAATTGAGAAAGCACGCGCTAAAATGTGTTTTGTTCGCTCTGACGGGACTACTTAAACTCGCCGCTGCGAGATTCACTCGTTCGTCCGACCGCGTTCTTAGGGTTCCGTACTGAAAGAATCACACCCCAGCTATAACAGCCTATTCGCCCATATCAACGGTAAATACTGAAGCCTAAAAATCATTCTACTTGCGCTACGTTAAAAAGTCAATTTTAATAATTATTATAGAACTGTTATTACTATGGCAACGCTTATTATAGAATTGTTTTCACGTTTCGGTTACGCTATAGGTGGTATTCTGATACCATTAACTATATCATTATTAGCGGTTTATAGTACACGAGTAGAAAAAATAATTATCAATTCATCTGGTCACGCCGACGAGCATTGAAATACATAAAATCATAACATAACCGCAGACAATTGCTTCAGTGCATTAACTTACGACATAACTTAAGCACTAAGCTTAATAACTTATTACTTTACTTAACCTTCGGTGCTTAAAGTGATCCGTTTTGTAATTTTAATGCGCGTTCATTTTTGTTACTTTCTAACAATACTAATATGAGACGTACAGTCACAATAAGTTCACGCATCACCGAGAAACTCTGTCACAATTCTTGACCACTTTACAACCTTACGCGACGTGGTATTCAATATTTCAGCTCATTACGACAGAGTTCCACGGTTGTATGTCAATACATATTAATGATTCAGAACTGATATATCTTAAACGGCCCTACCGATTTCCATAAAACCCAGCGAAGAACCATCCCGATTAAACTAACTTCCATTTTTAAAAGAAACCGCGTCCAAATTGATCAACCAGTTTGGAAGCTATGACGCCACAGAAATACAGAGAGACACACACAATCACTATACTTATAACACCCCCATTTCTTTTGTCAAGTATAAAATAAAGGCTACGGATACTTAATTATACGGCCTTCAACTACAAATTCTGTAACAAAATGTATACAACTGCGATACTAAATAAAAAAAAAAAATTGGCCTAGCTTTTGTTGCTGACTGTAATTTTTTTATAAAATCAACATCAATAAACCAATTAAACAGCAAATAAAAGTGACAGCCAAACGCAGTGACACCATAGAAATTACCTAAACCCATGCAATGACCATTGACCTACATGATATGGAGTAGGACACTCCATGGTTTACATATAAAGCCCATGCTGGCCGGCCTGTTAGAAAACTGGCTTAAGTGGGTTTTAAGTCATAGGCGATGACACACAATGATAACTATCGTTTTTAAGTAGTTTTTGATATTTTTTTTGCAATGTATGACTTTTTTTAATCAGTATTTGTCTTCGTACAAAGCACTTCTTAAAAGATAAAGTAAAAGTAAATAAAAAATGTGTGAATAATAAGGTTGCGATTTTTTTTTAATGTAAAAAAAGTGATTTAAAAGTTTTTATCTATTAACAGAATAATTATAGTCTGCCCAGTTGGCCTAGTGGAAATACAAGATTAGCATCATTATTTATCATCATGCATAAATTTTATTTCACGCAAATTTTTAGTGGAAGAAAAATGAGATAAATCATCACTGCAAAAGTTATAGAACAAATATTTAATGAAAGTATCCTACTTATTTAAAAAAAATCTCTCTATAAAAACCACAACTTATGTTCAAGGTACTGTAATGAGATAAGGTTCTATTACTAAAAGTAGACCTTATCGCATTAAACTCTTTGTACAAAATGTCCAATTGGTTCGATAAAACAGCGGTGCTTTGTTTTGTAAGAAAGTAAGGAGACACCGCTAAGCCTTGATAGAATTGCTATAATTAAGAACCAAGAATTAAAAGTAATATCTCTTTAAAATTTATTTCTAATCAATCACCCACCTTTTGCTATAGTACATGGCTAAATAACCGCACCGCATCCTACACAACATGCGTCGCTACGTCTCGTCACCGGTGCCGCGTCGCCAGGTTAATATTAACTTACATAACAAAAGTGATCTCGTTGCAGGTCACGTCGGATTGAACCACGTAATGGTGACGACGGCACGTAAAAGAGGTTAATGCTTTGACCACCCGATTAGGCTTCCGCTGGTAAAACCTTGAGGATTTTAAAGTTCTTTTTAGCAAACTGTCGATCACATAGAGACGGCACATGTTTTTTATTTCTTCCAAGTTTCCATTAGTAAATAAAAATATAACTTTTTTTTTTGTTAAAATATCCACATGTTCTGCTTCAGGATTAGCTGGAAGAGATCCCATTTAGGGATACGTTTGCCTTTGTACATTACTTTAATAACAATGTTGTAATATTTATATTTTTGTGCAATAAAGAGTTTACATACATATATACATACACATTCAGAATAACGTAAATTCAAAATGTTGGTACTGTTTTAATTTGAGAAGAATACTCAATAGGTACCTACCCAATAATGTTTATTGCATTTCACTATGATAGTTTCAGGATGTTAGTTTAATTTTAGTTAATACAGTAACAAATATCCTCGTGTGGTTGCCGAGTTAGAATAGTGCCACTCCATGTCTTCCCGTGGATGTCGTAAGAGACGACTAAGGGAATAAAGGCTTGTAGTACTGTTAGGCGATGGGCTTGCAACCTGTCACTAATACGCTGGTAAACATCTTAGCCTATTTGTGCAAATTGTGGTTATAGAATTATCAACAAGTTTTTAGAGATGTTTGTAATTCTGTAGCTCTGCCTACCCCACTCTGGGAACGAAGGCATGAGATTATGTAGTAACAAATATAACTTAACCGTGGACCTTATTGGGTACAATAACTTAAGGAGGAAAGAGGACCTCGGCTTTTAATCTTGTCTTACTAATAATATAAATGAGAAAGTTTCGAAGTTTGGATGTTTGTTACTCAATCGCGCTTCAACCACTAAACAGATCGGGATGAAACTTGGCTCACATATAGTTTAAATCCTAGAATAGGGCCTAGAATAGTTTTTATCCCGGAAAATTCCAAAGTTCCCGAGGGTAGAACGATAAACAGAGTCGCGGGCAACAGCGTCAGTCTGTAATATATAAAAGAAAAAAGTGACTGGCTGGTTGATCAATGCACAGCCGAAACCGCTGGACCTAGGTACTTGAAGTTTGGAGGGAATGTTCCTTGGGTACCCTAAGAAAGACTCGACCCTCAACGGGAAGAAATAGCACGAGTAGCGGGAAATTGTATGCGTACGAAATCGCGGGCGGCCTCCAGTACACTCAACAGCAATGAAAACGGGTCACTTTCTATGGAAATTCTATAAAAAGTGACCCGCTTTCATTGCTCTCGACTATATATCGATAGGAATCATAATAAATTTAATAATAAACATGGAAGGCTAATATTAAAGGATTGAAGAAAACCAAAAAACAGATAAGTAAATGGACTGTATAAACAGTGATAATAAAAAAAAATTCAAATCGGTCCAGTGGTCTTCGAGTAATCGGGGAACATACATAAAAAAAAAACCCGACGAATTGAGAACCTCTTCCTTTTTTTAAAGTCGGTTAAAAAGGAATGAATACTAAAATTATGGTTCATAGACGTGTGGATAAAGAAAACATGTTGCAACAATCATAGATTTATTTAAATGAGATGAAAGGACAAAGAGATGATTACAATGATGAGTATCACCAATTCTTATAAACGTGGATTTCACAATCATGAAACAACTTGAAAATTAATGCATAAACAGAGCAAAGACTGAAAGACTAATGTAGATAAGCTGATATGATAACAGAATTATAAAATAACCGCTTTACAGCAATTGCAACTGAAGACCAGAATTTAATTTAAAATCGTGAATACAATAACATCAGAATAATGGAAACACCTCGAAAGAACCATAATATTCCGCCAACATGTTTGTAAACAATCCTTAAGCCAAAAAACAGGTACTAAAAGTCAAACTTAATGATAGAATTGAAGTAGGTCAAGTCACACAAGCATCCAATTTGCACTTATACGAGAAAAGGTCAGGACATCAATGCAAGGATAAGACTGTTTTTTATTTCATTACTTGTCGTACAACTGCAATTATAATTTATTCAGACACATAGAGATAATGAGCAGGTAGGTGAATGTCTTCAACAACTTGCTTTTCAGTTAAGCTGTGGTTGTTGTCGACACGCCAATGTATAAAATGCTGTGTGTACAAACAACGTTTTATAGCATGTGTTCTCAATTAGGTTTTTAAGAGTTTTACACCGTAGTTGTCATGATTTACTTACTCTTAGGAGAACAGCCTTATTAAGAAAGCGACACCAAAGTTAAAGACATTGTTTTATACTTTTTCATCACACTTGCTCGTAAATAGTGTCCTAATATGCTAGAAAAATCGGCCGTAAATCCAAAATAATACCCGCGGGCCTTTTTTACCATTACGCCCTATCGTGCGTAATAGCTTTTTTTTAAATATAATACGTGGACTCAAACTATCATAATACGTCGGGCCCCGATTCTTGTGCCATTCGATATGAAGTTTCATTCGAGATGAAAATATGTCAGTTGCATACAATTTTCTAAAAATCTTGCATATAAACTATTGACCCCGACTGTCACTAGAATCGGACTCCTGAACACGTTTGACATTATCTGTGGTAAGTCATAGACAATGATGTAGTCTGCCGCTAATTTATAAATACTGATTATAAACTGTGTGATTCCAAAATAATAATTAAAAGGGTGTCTTTTTGCACATATTAAAATTTATATATTGATCAATAAAACATGTAGTCATCAGAAGAAATGGATAATGCGACTCCGCCGGACATCGCCAACGCGGCTAAAATTATTAGTGACATTAGTAAGTTAAAAATATGATCTTTTGTCTGATTTTATTTCATTTCCTCGCAATTGTGATGAAAAACATTGCATGTTACACGGGTGGTGAAGGAAATACAAAGCTCGAGTCATTAACAGACTCTCGTTTGTAATTCTGTCTTTACCACCCTTAAAACACAATGTACTATTATCTACACACATATTATAAGTACTCTAAGATGGGTTCAGAAGCCGAAAGGCAAATGACCAGCATTACCTTAGCTGTGGTAGTAGGTGACAGCGATGACAGCTGTAACGTAATTTTGAAATTACGTTATCGAATATTGTAAGGTAATGAGATCCAAATTTGGAACATCTTCCAAAATTAACAGCTGTCATCGCTGTCACCTGCTACCACAGGTAATGCTGGTCATTGCTTACGGGTTTTGAACGCATAATAGAGGACTTATGATAATTATGAGTGTAGATACACGTACCTACTTATAACATTACATTAACAATTGAGATGAAAAACATTGTATGTTACACGGGTGGTAAAGGAAATACAAAGCTCGAGTCAATAAAGCCCTCAGCCTTCGGCTTTGGGCTTCTAACAGACTCTCGTTTGTAATTCTGTCTTTACCACCCTTAATACACAATGTACTATTTCTTACCTAAAGGGTGCTAACGGGAAATTGTTACTGATTCTTCTTTTGTTTCTACTGTACATCTGTCCTACTTTTAAAGAGGTAGTTCTTTATCGAACACTACTATAATAGTGAATCGGAAAAAATTGGACTTTCGACCAAATAATAGTAGAAACAAGAAGTGCACCATTTAAGGAAGACCAAAAGTAAAAAGAACTTTATTCAGCGTTGGTTTAAAATTGTAAAACTAATATCGTCTTTGACATGTTATTGTATTGTCAACGTGTTGATAGCTCTTATTTGCGAGTTAAAAACAATACTATTACAGGTCGAAGACGATTTGGACTTTACCGCCTAGAATAGATGCACAGGTTGACCAACCTTATAATTTTTTACAGAATAAATTCATCATTAACAAGAACATCGGCTATAACTTATTTTCGTAGAATGCCACTTCTGTATCCGTCTTCTTTTATTTTAAGCTATCAGGTATATCTTTGTTGTTTTTTTGCCAGCTCGTTTGAGCAAGCCGAGGTTTTGACGGGGGCAGATAGCAAGGACAGTACGCGTTACAGATTGCGCGATACGAGCGATCTCGAGATTGAGGTGTGATGTCAGAATATAGACCAACGGATGGAATAGAAGTGACTTCATTTTTTAACTATATAGACCCGTCCGTTGTTTTTTTTCTTCAGAACATGTCTCATTACGTCATACTAAACTAACACTATGTAGTTAGATGTTTTTGTCATGGATAGGTAGGCGCATTATTATTTTGCTTAAATCTATACTAATACTAATACTAATATAATAATATTATAAAGAGGAAAGATTTGTATTTTTGTGTTTGTGTATGTTTGTAACTAATAAACTCAAAAACTACTGGACCGATTTCAAAAATTCTTTCACCATTAGAATTATCCCTGAGTAACATAGGCTATGTTTTATTTTTCTGCGCGGACGGAGTCGCGGGCAACAGCTAGTTAAAGAATAAAGAACTTGGACTTTGGCTTTGACCTTGATACTAAAAACAATAAAATAAATTGAAATAATACAGGAGGTACGTTTCTTATCTATATAAGAAACGTTTTATTTAACGTACTATTTTTATCGTAAAAATGGTCAAGCATACAAGCGCCAAATTTGGTATGATTATAGTACTATAATCATACCAAATATAGTCACCCAATAAAAATGTTGAGCATACTTAGAACCTTGTCATTGTGAATGTCATTGTCATTGTCATGTGTGTCATTTGATGTTCTGTTTGAAGTTTACTATGACAACGCAGTAAAGTGCTTATCATTTTCGTTGGGGTACTGTACATACGAACAATGAAGAAAAACTAAAAAATGGTCAAGCGTGAGTTGGGCTCGCGCTGATTCGATTCGAAATCGAATTCAGGAATATAATAATACCTACAATGCGGCGGTAAGGAACCCTCGGTGCGCGATTTCGACTCGCACTTTACCGGTTTTTCATTGTAACTACTAGCTTCTGCCCGCGACTTCCCCCGTAGACTTCGATTATTGTTATTCCCTCGGGAATTTTTAAAGTTTCCAGGGTATATTGAACTTTAACTCCGAACACAAACGGTTCTTTATCACAGAACAATACGCATTCGGTATACCCGACAGCGAGTCCACTCACATGATGTCGCAACTTGCACCGCGTTAAAACCGGCTGTTTTATTACACGCTCTAAAACTGAGTGCATAACGAGATGAGTACATGGACACAGATAACAACAGCGTAAGCACTTGAAAAAAAAACGTTTTTTTTTAATTAATTAAACCGATCGATTTTAGAACTGACCCACAAGGTTATCATTCAATAGAAAAGTAATATAATGTCATATAATTATGAGTTTAAAAGGCCGTTTTTGCTAAATTAGCATTCACAGACGTAGACCCTATCTTATAACTAACCAGCGACCCGCCCTCGCTTCGCTTCGGTTTATGTGAGTTTTCTGTAACACCCGCACATTATCCAAAATTTATTATACATACAAACCTTCCTCTTGAATCACTCTATCTATTGCTGGAAACTGCATTAAAATCCGTTGAGTAGTTTAAAAGATCTAAGCGAACAGACAGCGGAAGCGACTTTGTTTTATACTATGTAAAGAAAATATACGACGTAGTCAAGTATGTAGTGCTGGAAATTAAACTTGTGCCATAAAACAGTTTTTAGATCAGAAGATTTTTTTGCTAGGCAGCCTATTTTGGCAGCATCACGGATTATAATTAGTAAGGGATACATTACAGCAGTTTCTCATTAAAGTAACATAGTCACGTTTAGTAACTACATCATAGCGGAGTACTACTTAGCTCTTAAAATGCCCTTGGGGTTTGTACTTCTATCTCACTCGCTCCCATATGCTCTTATTCAAGTATACCCGACTTTACCCGCACTCGGTAGACTCGGCAAGCATTACATGTAGTCAAATTAAAAAAGCATTAAATAACGCAGTTCAAACTTTTTTTTAACAAGTGGGCATTCTTCTCATCTCCTCGCTACAACACTTGCACTTAATAAGACTTGATTTAAGTTTCTCTACACCTTATTGCTATTGGGTCATGCGGTTGCATTGTTCTTAAATTTGGCCGGTATTAGATTGGCATCTCGATTTAGACGGCCACGGCGCGCCGTCTCGCTCGAAATGACCGGGTGTGGTAACTTAAGATCTTTCGATAGTGAACTATCTGGTTATGATGGTTATCAAATGCAGCAAAAAAAACTTTTTTTGCACCCGTGTTTTTAAGGTAAATGCTGCTGTCTTGATCACACTTCTGGGGGATTATTATGAAATGTCTATGCCGTTCATTTTACGGCGAGCGTAAAGGACAGAGCTATAGCAGTTATATAGCTCTATCTTTTCTCTCAGCGTAAACAGAACTGCATAGCTATTTCATAATAACCCCCATGGACCGTGACAGTGGCGGTGATCCTTTATCACCAGAGACATCGTTGCAACATAGACTATCAGATTATTTACCTGTTTATATCAATAGTTTTCTCAAAAATGTCCGGAAATGTGGACATTACTATCTACATATTGAGACGCGAAGTACATAGTTTACTGACAGTTCTCAAATTAAAAAAAAAACACATTGCGTGCTCGCTACACAAGCGCGCAATGTAGCATACAAGCTTGTAACTTTTTTTAAAGTGAAAAAGGTCATAATAAAATGAGGGCACAAGTCTTATACATCCAAATTTTATTCGAAACATAACTTTTTTATCTGTGTCTGGAATAGCTTATGTTTTTTTTTCAAAACAAAACTTTCGTTTCCCCTTGTCATAAACAAAAAGGCGGTAGAGTTATTGGTTTTTCACCCGAAGTTTCTGTTTGTATGCAGTTCAAAAAATTAGTTCAAGTGATGAAGATTTTACTCCAACACAATTTTTTTCTTGCGATTTTTGAGAAAAGCACTATACTTGCCTCGGCAGGAACAGCAATTGCGTGCTTCGTATTTTTAAACGGACTCGCCTACTTCCATGCCTAGGCAATAATGTACCATTATTGCACAAAATTATAATAATCAATTGTCTACCAGTGACTCTTAAGAGGATTGTGTCTTATTCGCGTAGCTGTCAAACCCATACAAATTTAGCTCCGGGCGATAACGTTTCTCATCCTCCAAGTCCGATTTCCACGATTTCTGAATATGGTGAAGTACAATAACTTCATTTAGTACTTCGAGACACCCACGACTTTGTATGCGTAGAATTACCGTTTAATTTTCTAAAACTCCACTAAGTGCACCCCTAGGGTCCCTAAGGAATATATCCTCCAAATTTCAAGTTCCTTGGCCTAAACCAGTTGTAGGCTGTGCGTTGTTTGTTAGTCAGTCATGGATGAGTTTTATATGTATACCTAATTACCTACAGATCCGCTGCGCAATTTCAAAACCCTGCCCCTTGCATTGAGCTAATTTTACAGGAGAGCGAAAAAACATGTTTTGTCTCAGCCGTACAAATTTTTGCAATATTTGTTCAAGAAGTTATACTTTTTCGATTAATTAGATTAAGACGAATACATTGGTATATGTATCTTTTCTTAATTTAATTCGCCTCGTGTGGTTGCCGAGTTAGAATAGTGCCACTCCATGTCTTCCCGTGGATGTCGTAAGAGTCGACTAAGGGAATAAAGGCTTGTAGTACTGTTAGGCGATGGGCTTGCAACCTGTCACTAATACGCTGGTAAACATCTTAGCCTAATCGTGCAAATTGTGGTTATAGAATTATCAACAAGTTTTTAGAGATGTTTGTAATTCTGTAGCTCTGGCTACCCCACTCTGGGAACGAAGGCGTGAGATTATGTATGTATGTATGTAATTTCCTATATTACATGTTTTACGTGCCATACTAGCTTTTTAAATGAAATGCATACAAAAAATCAGTGAGCCCGATGATTTTCAAGTCTCTCTGTTTTTTTCAAAAGCTAGTAAGTGCATGTCACATACTAGGTTTTTGAAATAGACATTTTGTGACATACTAGGTTTTGAAATGGTTAAGCCCGTTTTTTGTGTACTTACTAGGATTGGGGTGTGGGTAAATGTGAACATGAGAGAGAGAATCTAAATGATTTTGCATCCGGTAGGGACTTGCTAGAAAACGCGTTTTATGCAAAAATCGCAAAATTGAGTTTTTGAGACTTACTAGGATTTGAAAGGTTTTTTGCGGAGCCGAGATAAATAGCGACTTTTGCATTAAGGATATAGGTAACTTAAGAATACAGCTGCAGATTATAAAATTAGGTATGCTAACGAGTAACGGCTTACGCTATATTTGTTATCTTTGTCCGGCAGCATGAGCCATGTCATGCTTACTTAAAGGTCTTGCTTACGGCGGCGTCGTTGATCGGGTCGCCACCTTCTCGAGCACATGGTTGAGGGAGGCGATGGCTGAGATACGCGTCATACTCGTGAACGGGTGCTGTCTGTGGGGTCCGGTCTGTTCACGCTTGCAAGGATCTGTTTTTCAATTTAGTTATTTTAATTATCGTTCCTGACGTAGAGACCTCGTCATGCTGTTCCCTAGTCATTTTTATTGACCTTAAATTTGTAATGATTTTATTTGTGTTAGTTTTAAAAATAATTATTTATTACTTTTTTACCTTGTAATGTTACTTAATTTAAGTATTATTGTATTTAATAATTGAATAAATGACCTTCTGCTACAGTTTATTGCGGCGCTTCTTCTCCGCAATGATGGTCTTGTCCGAAGCGCTGGTAGATTCACTCCATATTACCGACGTGTAAAAGAGCCCTGACGTGACGGCCAATGTACTGAATAAATATTTTGAATTTTGAATTTATTAACTATCAATTAATAATGTCTACATGTACTTGGTCTAGTTATAAACAATACAATAACATGTCAAATGCAATAAGGTATTGAGGAGTAAAATAAGGCTCAAGATAGCCCATCGAAATAATATCGCAACGCGTCGTAAAAACAATAAAAAGATCGATAAAGACGTTCGATTACAGGGCGATTACGTCTAAATTATGTTACGGCCCTTTTACTGAGGCATTACGTGATGTAAGAACGGTAGTACTGAGCCTCTATTCAACACGGTAATACAATATTCTTCCTGACCTGTTATCGTATTGTCGACGTAATGATAGCTCTTATTTACTTGACAGTAATGGCGGCTGAGTTGAAAATAATACCATTATAGGAGTAGAGGTAGAGGTCATCATATTAGCTAAAGTAAAAGACAATACGTACAAGATGCATTGCGCTAACTAACGTTTCTAATCGTTTAATTTTTAAACCAATCGCGTCACAGGTAGATCACGTGACTTTTCGTATCACATGATCTACCGGTGACGCGATTGGTTTAAAAACGAATCGAATAGAAACGCTAGTTAGCGCAATGCATTTTGGCAGGGCCCTCTGATATTTGTGCGCGAATGTGTGCTCCTGAGGGCCCTGCAAAGATGCACTACGCTAACTAACGTTTCTATTCGATTCGTTTTTAAACCAATCACGTCACTGGGAGATGACGTGATACGAAAAGTCACGTGATCTACCAGTGACGCGATTGGTTTATAAACGAATCGAATAGAAACGTTAGTTAGCGTAGTGCATTTTTGCAGGGCCCTCTGAGTCTTGGACGTTTTCTATGTATTTAAGTAGATATATATCTCTCTATATAAGTAAATTTATCATTGTGTAATAGCCACAGTACAGTCAAGGACTTTAATTATTGAGCCACTATGGAACCCTGTCGCTCGCATAACGTTAATCTTTTTAGTGTAATTTCTTTCATGTGGTTTGACGCTATCATTATGACAGGGTTCCATAGTGGCTTAACAATTAAAGTCCTTGACTGTACATACAAGCCCAGAGCTTAGTTTGGGACTAGGTCAATTTGCGTGAAACTGTCCCCTGATATTTATAATATTTATATCCAAATAATTGAAAACCTAATTATACGAATGTTAACCGCATTAAATGTTTCAATAAAATGAGACTTTTGTATTTGGAATTCGAATTTTGATATTGGATTGTTTTTGGATTTTTATATCAGTTTTCTCAAAAAGGAGGGATGTGTGTTGAGTATACGTAATGTATCCATGTTTCTTTGTGACCTCTTGTAGGCTAAACGCCATCACGATTTTAAGGCGCGGAGTATCATAAGATCGAAGGTCGTCGTAAGTTCTAATGCTGGATGCAGTCGGATTTTTTATAGTTTGGAAAAGGCGAGTGATCATGCAGGCCACCCGATGAAACAGGTCTAAGGACCGATGACATTTATCTCAAGATTGTTGCGTTGCCAACAAGAATTGTATATGCACTTTGCCTCTTGGTGCAGTTTAGTCCGTGCTTATAATTATTGGCTGAACTTGGCCCAGAAAATTGGCCCAACGCGTTTTCCCATTGTGTAAAGTCACCAGCATTAATATTATATCATCAAGGTTCAAAAATATCTGACACGCTCTTGTGCTTCTAGTAATAGAGACGTGTCAAATATTTTTGAGCCATGATGATAATTAATTATTGCTCAGGGTTGTACTAGAACCAATTATAGAGATTGAATGCTTCTAGACACTAAACAGATGTCAAAAAAGGGTTACCTTTGTTTCGGCGAAATATGTTTGCCAAATTTATCGTTTCCCAACCGTTTCATTTGCCAACCCGCTTTGTTTTCTGTAACCGTAAATATTTCAGGATTTTATAAAAAATAACCTAACCTAACCTATAGGGTTCTACACGATGGTACTGAAATAAATCTTGAAATATTTATACAACATTGGGTTGGCAAATTAAAAAGTTGGGAAATGATACATTTTGGCAGACATATATTTCGCAAAACGGTAGGCAACCATAAAAAAAAATAGTACAAAAAAACCCTGTGAAAGAAAATTATTATAAGGATATAATTAACACAAAGTAGCCAAGCACCAAACTAAGATCGGGCATTAGACTAAATACAATAAACTAAATAACATTTAAAATCTAAGGGTTCAAAACTAATTTTCCTGCTCATCACACAAATATTTACCTTTACCGGGTATCGAATCCAGGACCGCTAGCTTCGTAGGCAGCCAACTAACTAGGCTAGCCACGTGATCCTTGCTTATATAAGTATGAAATATATCAAAATAGCGCTTGCGTCATTATAAAATCCTCTTACTCTGATACAAATTTATTATTTTGTAACAAGTACCGAATGGAAGTGAGATGCATTTAATGCAATGATGATGACATTGTAAAGATAGGTTTAAATTGGAGTATGAACGCAATATGTCAAACAATTAGCGTTCAATTATTTTTTTAATGTTACGGAAGAAACCGATGAATGGCAAGGTGATTTTGTTCCCAACTTAAGACTCAAAATCACTTCCGTCATTGGATATCATATTCCCAAAACATGATACTCTCAAAATTATCATTTTATGACAATATAATATTCGCAAAACATGACATTTGCAAATCATCACATTAGCAAAACAGTGTCGACGCAGCTCCGCTCTCGCGGAGCTCCTATTTCTGGGTGGTTTGGCCCTTAGGGCCTACTGTAAATCTAACATAACCTAAACCTACCTACGGTTCTATAACCAAACTCGACTATTTGTAAATATCATGTTTTACGACTATCGTGTTTTGATAGTATGATGTTGTGCGAATGTGATATTCTGTGCAGTAACGGGTTTGATGAAGTGGTTAGCCAAGTTGGTAGTGACACTACCTACGAAGCTAGTGGTCCTGGGTTTTATTCCTAGTAATGGCAAATATTTGTGTGATGGGCGTAAGTATTTAGTCCAAACTCTTTGATGTTTTCTATTTACCAGAATATAAACATTTATTTCTCTATTTGAGTACCTATATTTACCGGTGATGACGACGTGGCTAAGGCTCAGGTCCTTGGAACCTTGGAAGAGGCCATGTCCAGATTGTCCAGGAGAGGACGTCTTTCGGCTGAAATTGTAGTCATAATGATGATCGTTGCCTGGTATCTACAGTCAAGCCTAAACCTTAGTCATAGTCATATTATGTATTGCAGTTATGTGTTATAATGCTGTTACAATTATTACATACATTACTCCAACATAAGCCATGTAAGGGCACAGCCATATCCGTATTCAATTTAGTCATTTACAAAAACTTAAGCTATGTTATTATAATTAATACCTTAATGTTCAGTTTCGGACTATGTCACTTTGTCTGAGATTACCGCCTGATTAATATTTATTCTTTAAGTAAAATCTTAGACAAGCATCGTAATGCGTAAGGGGTTAATGGCGCTGCTCGACAAAAACCCGCGCGTAATAGGGCCCGCTTTCTATGAGCGTCTACCCGCAGACATTAAAAATGAATCTTCGGACGAAAAATTTGGTCGCTGACTTAAAAATCTGTTATTAACGAAATCACTTTATTCTGTTAAAGAATATAGTGACGATTAGATATAGCTAGCTATATTGAGTTATTCTTTATTTTTTATTACTTTTTGACATTTCCAAATATTATTGTACTCTTGTCTTGACATTTTATGACTGTAGCATTTGGGCTATATTTATTTTGTATTTCTGCTGTTTTTATTTTGTTTTATTATTATTATTACTTTTGTACCTACACTTTGACATTATTTGATTTTTACTGTCCAAAAATAATAAAGTGATATTACACATAATGGCCAATATAAAGTTAATTAAGGTAAACTAATAAAATCCCACGATTAAATAGAAATGATTGATTCCATGATTAATGATGTTAGCGGCAATGATTAATCGTTTGATTACTGAATATGCAAACGACTGCACCGTTGTAAAGAAATAATGTAGAGTAACTAAATAAATAAATAATAAATTACTTTGATTGATTTTGTTATAAATATCCACTAGGAAACTGTTTTTTTTTTTTTTATGGTATAGTGAAGGCGAACGAGTATACAGGCTACATGATAGTAAGCGGCTTGAGACAACAATCTAAAAACCGCAAATGCGTGGCCAAACCTTAGGACTAAGATGGAATGCCTCTACGCTAGTAATTTCATCAGTTGTCTTATCCCGGCACAGGAGTACAACAATGCGAACACTGCTGCTGAAAGGTAGCATGTTGCATGTCGATACCATCATGTTAGCCTTTAACCTACAGTAACCGCCCAGCGGCAGTGTTCGCATTGTTGTGTTCCTGCATCGAGGTAAGACAACCGGTGATATAAACTAAGTTATGGATTAATTATGGGCTATAAAACGGCACAACTGATTTTCATGAAACCTAAATAAGTACAGTCGAGTTCATAAATGTGTAGATACACTTTAGTACCTTGTCTATTTAATGTCATGTTTAATCTGCCGTATATGAATTGTCACAGCGATTAAAGTGACAAGGTACTAAAGTGTATACATATTTATGGACTCGACTGTACCACACCAGTTAAATTAGCTTTACATTTAAAAAAACGTATCCGAATCGGGCCATCCGTTTGGGAGCTACAATGTTACAGACAGACATGCAGATACCCTTTAAAATTTATTTAATGTTTTTTACTTTCAATATTACATTTTTTACGAAAAATAACGCTATGACAACAGATTTGTTAAGCTATTATTTAATTGTGGTGACCTCTGCATTTTAATGACTACAATTATAGCAATCAATTAGCCGTGGTCTACTTTCGGACGGACAGACAGACGGACACACGTCGACAGTTGAAGCCTCGGGGAGAAAGGCTCGCACTCACACCGCTCAGCGCTAATTGTTGATGTGGGTCTCCATTGTATCACGGAATTTTATGGTTTACCGACGTCACTTTTTCACGGTTGTTAAAAAATGTTATGGTTTTACGTTTTTTTTTGTTTCTGGTTGTCTGACTATATAGGGTGATCGTTTCCAATGCGGTTTTAGTAGAAAAGTGTTATTTTAGGGTAGGTCCTTAGCGATTCATCGACATGAATTTAGCGAATCAAGAGTTGTCTATTCTTTAAACAGTTTTTTTTGTTAATGAGGGATTAAATACTACTTTAGATGGGTTTTTTCAATTTATTTATTGTGAAGAATCCGTTGAAGCCGCAAAAATACAATCTATGGATTTAAGTAGGAAACAAATGTAAACATAGGAAATAATTCATTACCGTATTGACCATTCAGTTAATAATTTTACACGTTTGCTCTCTCGACTCCGTCCACGTAAAAGTTTTATTAGCTAACCCATCAGGAACTGATCAATTTTTGGAATACAGTCTGGGAATAAGAAAAACATTAGAGCTGCATGACATCAATACACTCTTACGCGAAACTACTGTTTCTAAATTCCCGATAATTTTCGGGAAATTTCACCACTTCCCTACTTGCGGGAGTGGCTTGGAAACCCTGTACCCCCACTAAAATATTACGAACATTGTGAGGCTTAAACTTTCCGTAAAAAATGCGATAACGTTTCGCTCCCCTTAAACCTGGTCCGATTTTTACGATTTTTAACCGACTTCAAAAAAAGGAGGAGGTTCTCAATTCGTCTGTATTTTTTTTTTTTTTTTTAATGTTTGTTACCTCAGAACTTTTGACTGGGTGAACCGATTTTGAAGATTCTTTTTTTATTTGAAAGCTGGTGCTTTCAGATTGGTCCCATTTTTTTCAAAATGAAGATCTGATGGTGGAATCCATGAGGAATCCACGGAACTCTTCAAAATTTATAGGCACACCTATAGCGATTTTGGTATTTTTCATTGTAACTCGTGTATTTGGTCTTGGAAACCACTATTTGGTGAAGTGGAACTGATGATGAAGACCACAGATGGCCACCGGAACTCCTAAACGGTATATATTTCGAGGGTGGCGACAAGATATTTCAATTAAGATAGTTGAGCGACTATGACGAAGCATATTTAGGTATATATGACTATGACTTTCCCACGGCGTTGCTTGCGGCGAGATTGAAATGTTCTATTGTTTCTTGAGAAATGGGAGAATAACAGCATAATTATGATCACTAAAAAGTATAAAATAAAAAAAAGTTTAAAAAAACAAAAACCCGCCTTCAAAAAGCAAAAAATAACTTCTTTAAAATGGTAGGTAAATAGGTCAGTCCAACTGAAGTCGGCGTCCAACAATATTTTAACCAAAAGCAGACTTCAGTTGGACTGACCTATTTACCTACCATTTTAAAGAAGTTATTTTTTTCTTTTTGAAGGCGGGTTTTTGTTTTTTTTGAATATGTTGTAGATATCATGAAAAACTATGTCTATACGTTTTCCTTTCCAAGAAAATATTTCTTAGAATGACAAAAAAAACAGAAACGTACAGACCTAGTTCTTTATAATAGCTACACCATATTCAAAAATCGTGGAAATCGGACTTGATTTAGGGGGTGAGAAACGTTAACGCCCGGAGCTAAATTTGTGTGGATTTTTTTTGACAGCTACGCGATTTTAGCGGCGCTTCACAATCCTCTTTATTCTATGTGGTTCCTAGATAACAACAGATAAAAAACATTATTTGTATCTCCAAACAGAGAAGAGATGTACAGAAAATTAAAACAGTTGACAGGAGACCGGAGCGATTGGCGATTACTCCCCGAGAAGAACTGGTCTCTTAAATAAAGAGAAGAGAAATAACCTCTTAATAACTATTAGATAGATACGAGTAAAACCTCCAATACAATGGTGACCCCTTCTTTCAAAACTGATATCCTTAACCATCGCTAGAAAACCTGCTTTGAAATAAAAAAACCTAGGGTGCTACAGACAGACACACAGATAACACACACACATAGCGATCAAACTTATAACACCTCTCTTTTTGCGTTAATAATCACGCAGTATGATAATGGAAACACGTGTAAGATGTACAGATCGAAACGATCGACTCCTGCGCATGCGGCATGCGCATCCGTTCACTCGCTTATGTAAACCACTTGTTTTATTACGGCCATCCCATAACTATGACGATGCAACGCCACAGGAAATACATTAATATGGACAGACAATTATATTTTAGAAACTATGAGAGAATTAAAATTATCTACAAACGAAACCGAAAAGAGTCAGTTAATGACGAATTCGTTCCTTAGCCTCGTAAGGCCAAACGTCATCAATTTAGGACATTTGTCAAAGTCACTTTTGACTTTAGTTGACCGACACAAGATTCTTTTTCGAACTAACGAAATTTGACGTGATCGTTACGAGGTTAGTGACAATTTTTCATATACAAGTTTGGAAATGGAACGAGTTTATTGTTTCTAAAGTGTACCGAGTCGAATGTTCTGTCCCTCGCACTCTATAAGAGGCAAGGTCTGCGAGGGACAGAGCTTCAACTCGGTAGCGAGTACGTTCATTGTAACTCAAGGTAAGGGTACAGAAGTGGCAACGGGCATGGCACATAGCTCGAAGACCCGACGGCTGTTGGGGCACACAGGTTCTTGAGTGGAGACCACGACCTGGCAAGCTCTGCGTGGGACGACCGCCTCCACGATGGACAGATGACCTAATAAAGGTAGCAGGAAGTCGCTGGAAATAAAAGAGGGAGGCATAGGCCTACACATAGATTCAGCAGCATTATCGGCTGAAATGATCAAAATATAATATACTAGCTGTTGCCCGCGACTCCGTACGCGCAAAAAAAGTAAAACATAGCCTATGTTACTCAAGGTTGATGTAGCATCCTAATGGTGAAATAATTTTTGAAATCGGTCCAGTAGTTTTTGAGTTTATTCGATACAAACATACACACACACAAAAATACAAATCTTTCCTCTTTATAATATTATTATAGTATAGATAAAAAAGGTACGGCGTTAAGTCAATTCGTGTAAGATTTTTGTACATATTTATTCACTTAATGGCTACTTAGTAGGAACTTACTTGGCGAAATACAAGGTGTATTTCGCCAAGTAAGTTCCTACTAAGTAGGGATTGAAAAGAAAAGAAAGAAACAGGATTGAAAGTCATATCACCCCCGTTTATATTTAAAAAATGACTGACTGCTGACTTTCATGCGGCGTTTCTTCTCAGCAGTGGTCTCCTCTTGGGAAGCGCTGGTAGATTCTTGACGTGTAAAAGTGCCCGTGCGGCCTACTTATCCAACAATGTCTTACTGAAAGTCATTAATAATTAGAATAAGAATTTAGTTGTTACAATTTGAAGACCTTGCCATTTTGTGATCCAATAAACCATTAAAGTACTATTCTAATGCATGATTACAAAACGAAATCAGGTCAACGATCATAATAGCCCAATAGAAGCGATAACAGTAAAGTAATCCAAAGAAGGAACAAATGATACTTAAGTGCATACGCAAATGGCTTAAAGTACATTAAGTTACAACATCGGTTATTTTAAAAGTTTTATAGTCTAGCTTTAACATACGACTTTGCTCACGAAGATCTAGACCTCCATTCAAAATTGTTTTTAGACCTGCTGTTATAGTATTGTCAGAGTTATGATAGCTCTTATTAACTTGATAGTAATGGCGGCCGAGTCGAAAAAAATACAAATGCAATAGGGTATTAAGAAAAAATTGAATGAGGCCCCTATAGGCCAAGATGAAACGCTGCTAGCATTTCTGTTTTCTATCGACTTCAAATGTATGGAGTTGACATAGGTGGTCGACGCAATCTGTCACCAATCCTATACATTATGCCGATTTTTGAAAATCGCCTACTTACATCTTCAGTATAGTTGCGCCATTTTGAGAGGCCCGATTTGACAGCTTACACAGCTTACACGCTATGAAATATAGCGTCTAATTGTTATTCTAATTTTAATTTTATTATTGTCTTTCTTTCCTGTTAAGGTTTATTTCGCCAAAGTTGAGTAATTCATTAACACTCCCATGGACTTTTTAGAGAAATACGAGTAAGTCCATGGATACCACACGCGAGGACAATTTATTCAATCCGAGTATTTTCTCATGGGATTAGCTCCACGTGCTTCTGTCAAGCCCAAAATATAACCTCAAACACGCCTCAAAAACATACCTATTTTGTACTGAATTGACAGCTTTCAGATCGGGACTTTTAGGACGGCGCGACTATTGGCCGCCTGAACATTAAAACTGTGATAATCAACTCGTAAATGGGTGTATTAAAAACAAATAATTTAAAATTTAGGTCACAGACGATTTTACGAACGTTTAAATTTCATCCATCCAACCTTGATGTGTCCGCTGTAAATCACAGTCCCCCCCTGTCAGTATTGATGAATCACCGTGTCAAGTCAATGTCAGGGGTCAATGACGTGATGATTTGGATGATTTTGGCATCGCTTGGTGGGAAATGGGGGGCATTTGTGGGTATCTAGGCTTATTTTGTAACTTTAGAACTTGCCTTGTGTCCTAACCTTGTTATTTTTACCTAATGTCATGAATTAGGCTGTCCAAAAGATTTTTATTGTTAAAAAAAAGGCTTTCCGCACTGTATTTTTTTTGTAAATGTTTTCTCAAACGTTATGAGCGTTGATGTCTGCGTTCAGAAACCTTAAAGGGCAAACAAAATGTCAATGACCAAAACTCGAACAAGATGTCGAAAGATTCACATTTAAAAAATCTGAGAAATACATAGTGACGTTAAAAAACAAATAAATAAATAATATAAGTAAGTATGAGTATCTGAATAAAATGAGTTAACAAAAAACAAAGGGTTACCTGGGTAAACCACAGAAAAAAAACCCTCGTTGTAATAGCGGCTCGTACTTTCAAAGCTGACAACGGCGCAACCGATTTTCATGAGATTTGCTAAAAACCACTCCGATTAAACTAGGTACTTTCTTTTAAAAAAGTGTTTGTTTTTAATCGGTTTGGCCGGTGAAAAGTTATCAGCTTATGTGCAGGCCGCCAATAAATTGGGGGTTTTTATCTATTCTGCCCTACTAAGCATAATAGCGATATCTCAGACAAAACATCTGTAGAAATTGCAACCTAGTTACAAACAGAAGAGAGTTGAATCTGCTTTGGCTATTGAATTTAGTTATTGCATTTTTGCTTAGGAGGGCAGTATTTTAAAAGATAGTTATTGTACAGTATCGGCCAAAGAAAATGTTAAGTATGTTGGCATTATAATGAAGTTAGTTATGGTGGTATTGCCTAGTAGAATGGAGAACCAGAGCAATTTGACAGCGAGGTTAGCCTAGTTGGTAGTGTATGTATGTATGTATACATATGCTAATACATTATTTTAAGAAAGAAAAAAGAAAAACAGTACAATGAACGTTAAAAACAAATATGACCCTGAATACAAAGCTATAGGTCCCGGCTTCGATACCTTGTGAGAGCAAATATTTGTGAATACAAGTATTTGTTCGTGTCTTGGATGTTTTCTAAGTATATTTAATTTCTTACGTACGTTTTACATAAATACGTTTATCGTAGTTTAGTACCCATAGAAAAAGCTAAGAGCTTATTTTTGGACATTTTGGTCAAATAGCTTAAAACCCTTTTATTGCATGGAACTACTGATGTGCCAAAAGAAACTTTCCAAAGTTGCGGAAAAATTCATGAAGGAAAATTTCGGAAACTCCTCACAATTTTGTATGGGGATTGAAACTTTCCGTTACTTAAATTTAAATTTCCTATATTTATAGTGAAAGCTTCCGGAAATTTCTTAGAACTTTTCCAACTTTTTGGTAACTTTCCGCAACTTGCACATCAGTACATGGAACTAGGTATCTCTTAAGAATTCATAATACGCCAATATTCATGCTTACACACAAGTTAGTAAGTGTATAGACAAAACGATTTACCAGTTTTATGTGTTTCAATAGACACTTAAAATGGGAAAGTTACATAATGGATTATCCGATGCTTTACAATGCACTATTGTTTCAATAAAGTTGTTTTGGTCAATCGATGTTATGTAACTATTGATGAGTTTTGTACGCTTTTGTTTTGTTTTTAATAAATTACTGACGTTTGACCTGTATGTCTATCATTTATGACTTTCTTTCTTTGTTAAATTGTATTTGAAATGTGTGAGGGAAATAATTGGGGCAGTAGAGTCAGCATCAATAACTACACAAATTAGCTAGCTTTATCGAAAAGGTTTTCAAAATGAATAAACAGTCAGTCAAGTACACAAAAGAAAGAAAGAAATATGGGTAAAAAGTAATTTTAACTCAAATGAAATTATTTCCTCCTTTTTTTTAGTTTTTTTTCTGTTTTTTAAAACGTAGCAGCTTTAAATAGATTTTGTTTCGAGCCTAGGATTTTATTCTTACGAACTTTTGACTATTTTTACATACCCTTTTATTTTAAATACACTACCCAGTTTTTTTAGACTTACTTAAAATAACTATGGGCCTTGTGTTAAAAAAACAATATATAATATACACACAAGTACATACTTATTTGTCAGTAAAATTCAAAAAGTTTTAAGTATCTTAAACTGACCAGCGATATAACTCTCACCTTTACAATAAAATATGAGGAATTAACCCTTAAAGGCTCTTAATTGAACATAGGTGTAACTCAATTCTAAATAAAAAATACTGTTTTATAACTTCAAACGCTAATTACTTAACTTACGGCTATGTCAAGGTTAAAATAATTAGCCATTACTGCAAGTTACTATTTTTTTAAAAGGCTAAGTTAATGCATCGAGTAGCCTTGCCGTTAAGTTATGTAACGTAATAATTAACAAGTAAGGGTAAATTTTCTTAGCTAAGTTAAATACTTACAAAACTTAAATTTTTTTTAGGCTGATAAAAAACACTGTGGCATCTACGGCTTTGCTTGATAATATTATTCAGAATAACGCCGATAGATGGCCTTAAGTGAACTTTTTTTTTGCAAAGTGGCCAAGGTTTTTTTGTAAAGCATTTTTAGTGGCACTTTTTTTTATTAAATACTGAATAAAAATGATCACATATTAAATTTATCTCACTGTATGTACAATATCAATCTTCTGTATTACCTAGGCAAATTTTAAAGTCTAATAAAGCTCCTCCTAAGCTAATACGCAGTATCCCAAATGCAATAACCAAAGCAGTTTTAATTCTCTTCTGTTAGTAATAAGGTCGATATTGCTACAGGAGTTTTATCTGAGATACTGCCTATTGGATTAGCAAGGCAGACGTGTTATTCATCATTATTAATAATATCACAAAGTGGCGGTTCCAATTTTTTTTTAAATATATAATCACCTTAAAGGATTGTAACATCAGGTGAGACTGAGGTCAAAGGCAAACCAATTTTTGATACAAAAAAAACATTATTCAGCTGTGTCAATACTCTACCATTTACACATGTTCGATTTTTAAGTTCCTAGTTAAGTTTATTAGAAAACACAATAATACTGGCCGGTTGGCGATGGTGAAAATAAACAATAGAAAAGTTTACCAACATGGTACATACAGAAAAACAATTAGGAACAGCAATCGGTCATAAAATAGGAATACACCAGTATCAAGTAATTTTAATGACTTATTAAAAATTTAATGCTTTCTTTTGTCTAAAATAATAGCACTATAACTTAAATGACGTAATTTGGTAGACGTTCTTGCAATATCGCAACATACATTTATACGAAATCCAATTAACGGACCTCAAATCGTTAAAAAATCTCGTTACTTTATTTCACTTAATTCTAAGTCATCATATCAACTTTCATCAAACAACCTTGAAATGTAATAAAACCAATGTCAAAAAACAATTGGCAAGCGCGTTCGATAACAAGAAAAATACACACCCTGTTTAAATAACGTGTAAACAATTCGAAAATTCGAATCAACATTATTCCATGTTTAAATTTAAAATTTGCAAAAGGAACGCGAACTCTTACCCGAATTGATATATAGACCGGCGGTCCTATAGATGATCGAGTAAAAGTGGGCAGAAGGCACTATATATAAGCGTGGGGGCACACAAACGAGCATCACACATCTCGTGACGCTAGTGCAGAGCAGACATTACCATGGCCAAGTGGAGCATTGTAAGTGTGGAATGCAGTGATAGTGTTGTGAAGTGATATCATAGGTTGTAGGGTAGCCTAGTGCGAAAAAGTTCGAGTATTTAGTGTTGTTCCTTTCGTAACGAATTCGCTAAATAATTTTGCCAAACTAGTATCATATTTACTTCAAGTGGTTGTAAATATGATACTTTGAAATTATAATTGAACGTGCATTTTAATGTTTAACGGGAATTTATTCCCAATTATATTTCAAGCGCAATAAGTGTAAAATCTTCGGATGAAATCGTACTTTGTCATTTTTTCTGATTCTTTTCAGTCAGTTACTGAACACTTGAATAACTTTCTCGAAAGCTCACAAAATTCAAATTTCAATCTTCGAAAAGTTAGTACCTTCGTTGTTGTTTATATCCGATTTTAACCCTTTTTTTTTCTTTGACAGGCCGTCCTCGCCCTTATTGGCTGCGCCGTAGCCGAGCCTCCTAGCTACAGCTACTCCGCTCCCTCCTCCATCCTCGTCGTAGGAAGCTCCCACGGAGGCTATTCAGGTGGCGGCGGCGGATACTCAAGCGGCGGCGGATACTCAAGCGGCGGTGGATACTCAAGCGGCGGCGGCTACTCAAGCGGCGGTGGCTACTCAAGCGGCCACAGCAGCCTCAGCAGCGGAGGCCACTACTCCTCCGTCCCCGTTGGCCACCAGACCTCAGAGGGCTACAACATCGACCCTCATCTCCTGCACAAGATCAAGCACATCATCCTGAAGGATGAGATCCAGAACCAGGCCTACCAGTCATCCTCTTCCGGACATGGTTCTCATGGAATCTCATCCCACTACGGTGCCCCTGCTCCCGTGTATGGAGTGCCCCACGACAGGATCGTTGGAATCGAGCTGGACCATATCCAGCAGGGTATCCAGGTAGCCCAGTACCACCAGGCCGAGGAAGGTTACTCTGGTGGTTATGCTGGTGGTTATTCCAGCGGTGGTTATTCCAGCGGTGGACATGGAGGCTTCTCAAGCGGTGGACATGGAGGCTTCTCAAGCGGTGGTCATGGAGGTTTCTCTAGCGGAGGCCACTCCGGCCCGTCTATCTCCTACACCACCATCGGTGTCCCCTCAGGCTCCTACGGCGTCCCCTCTCTCTCCTCATCCTACGGAACCCCTCATCATTAAACAAACCAGTCATCTCGTAAACAATCATGTGATCGCATCCTAGATGTAATGTATTATATTGTTATTATTGTAAAAAGTGTTTCTGTAAATAAAATTCTTTTTGTAACGTCTCGTTAATTTGAGTTTCACTGGTTGCAACACTTTCTCAAGACATGGATTGGGCAGGACTACAATCGTACTGCCTTAAATGGCTGTGATAATTCGAGACCTTATGAAGGGCCAAGAATGTAAAGTAAAACTGAAAGTGCCGATCGCTTTTACAGTGATGCAACATTACCACATAATCGTATTACTCTTAAAGCAGCTTAACACGTAAAATTTTAAGATTACTTAAGTAATTAATGTCGTACTCAAGTACTCACTTTTACTTTCGACCAGCATCTGACTAATGATATTTTAACGAATGGTCATAACCCGTTACTCGTGTTACCAACTTAACAAATTTGCAAACTGCCAACAGAATTATGACGCATTGTCTTTAAGTTGCTCAAACTGTTTTCAAATTTAAAGAATTCGATTTATCATTAATCACAAACATTCTGTGCTGACTATTCAAGTCTTACCTCAAATTGATTATCTTTAATTATTTGTTGAACTAAAACAATGACCTATATTTGAAATTCTCACCGTAAATTTCGTAACTCAAAATTGATATCCAAAGCAATGAAAACGAAGAACTTACTACCTGTCTCATCGTGTTACCTGCAAATCGTTGTGTAAATGTGGTTACGAGGAGTTTTATTAAGGCCATTTATAAAGTAAAATAATGCCAGTTATTTAATTCAAATCCATATAAGGCACATAATATAATAATCCGAAAGATGTTTAAACTACAAAGTTATCAACCAGTATTCTTAATACAGATTTTCCTTTCCCAGTACATTTTTTATGGTTTATCATATTTATTTCTCATAAGATTTACATAAATCACTTAGAAACAATATTATTTAAGTTAATTGTAAGGGAGGGTAGCATGCAAGAACGGTAGACCAAATGCTAACTAACAAAAAGCATAATAAAAACAGATAGTTGGAGACAATGAATGCTATGCAACAATTATGTAGTTTTTAGTTTTATTCACGTTTGCTCTAGGTATGTCTGTTGATTTTATATATTCTATTTTCCCGTCTGCGGTTAAGTCTCATCTTTAGCCCATAGCAGAAACTTAAGCTTTCAGTCTAGTATCGCTTAAAAAACATGTCATTACATTGTGGTCAGCACCGTACCACTTGATGGCAGATTCGCATAAGAGCAAGGTACTAACACTCTCCAATAATATGGCAAACACGATCGTTACGTCACGTAGTCCATCCGGATTTAGCGAATATTTTCGCCTGTACGATAATCTGAGTGCAAGTTGCACTTTCTCTTGCACCGAACGCTCCGAATCTCGGATCTGTTGCGTCACGTTCAAGATACAGAAGGCGAGCGGGTTTTCGGACTGTCCATTACTGGATTCAGCCTCTGCAAGTGACCTGGTTATTGAAGTAATAACAAATGAAGGGTTTTCAAGGCACAAGTGATAATAATTTTGCAGGCGAAACTTAAATGTCTTTTAAGGTGATTTTTGCGCAGCAGCTTGATTATTGTATTCTAGTTAAAATATTAGTAAATGACGATAATTTTACACAAGTTCGTCTAGTCTCAAACTAACCTCTAAGTTGGGTATAAAAACAATAAACATAATTACAAATCAAAGTAGTTAGCTACTTTAAGATACATACTTAAATGTTTTGTCCTTATCTGTCATGGTGACATTTGAATCTGACAGAACATTGTAAAGCTATACCACCGTTACTCAATGTTTATTAGTAAGGGGGATAGAAAATATCTAAAATTCAGAAACAAACCCTCGCGTTCATAACACAAATCTTATATACTTTACTGCAGTAAAGCTTTGAAACTGCGAGTGGGAAGGTTCCGGCACCTACGCGATAGTAAGCATTAAGGTTTTAATGGTCCCTTGTGATGGAACTGTAATTGATTGAGACCAAATAAAACAATATCAATATTAACATCAAATGTCTATTTTGAAAGCCATGCCTCTTCACCAATGGAGTGAATGGAGTGGTGTTACCAAATGGTTCCTGTGGAAGACCAGCTCTGGCCAGTAACATGCTGGGCGGGAACCGTTTTGCTCCGTCTGGCACTGCTTCAGAAGTTTTTGTATTTTGTTTTTGTTTCTTTATTTATTTTTCTGTACTTATGTTAGATGTAAGCAAATAAACGTTTTTTCATTCTTTCTCCTCTTAAATGGGTGAAACCAAATTGTTTAGACGACTTATAGTACTGTTATCAACTCGGCCATTACTGTCAAGTTAATGAGAGCTATTGTAACGTTGACAATACGATAACATGTCAAAAGCAATATGGTTTAATACCCAGTAGAATAGAGCCCAAGTTGTAATTTTTTTTATTGTTGAGTTCTTGTAATTTAAAGGGGTTTGGGTAAAAGTGTTGTCATTTGTAAAATTCATATATTTTCAAGGTGAGCGGCCATTCGTAAAAGTGGCAAATTACGATAGAATTATTAAAAATAGACATATTTTATTATATAATGTAATACTCTTAAGTGTATCGGAGCTGAGATATTTAAATATTCATGCTTGGGCGTACTTTTGTACTAAAAACTGAACACTTAAATCTTTAAAATCTCCGCTCCGATATTATTTACCGCCATAAATTATGTATATATCTATATGTATTTAGAGGCCCTCTAAATAACTATGTAAGAATCATCCGTGGCAGCTGAAAAAAAAAAATGGCAATATTCTTCAAACAAATTTACCCAATGCCCTTTAGTATATTTGTGGCATGTCCTTTAGCCTTGTTTATAAATAGTTATATCTTTGCCTCTATAATACTGTGTTATTATACTGGCCTTGAAATTTTATCGTATTTTTTTTAACTCGGCCGCCTTATTGTCAAGTAAATAAGAGCTATCAAAACGTTGACAATACGATAACATCTCAAAGGTATTATCGTTTTACAGTGTAGAATAGAGGGGTTCCCTCTATTTCGCCGAAACTTTTTACGCCAAATGTCTAGAGTCGCCGAATTTTGTTTTCGCATAATTTTTCTCCAGCTTAAACGGAAAATATTTTTAAAATGTTTTGTGTAATCCTAGTAGAATAGAGTAGGTTAGGTTAGGTTTATTTTATAACTTTTCAAAAAAAGTCAACGGTATCAGTAGAATAACAATTATGCGAAATTAGAACTCTGCTAAATCATACATTCGGACAGTTTATGGTTATGCGTAAACAAGGGGAACCAGAATAGAGACCCTAAATTTATTGTTCGTCTTGTATTGGAAAAGGATCAAGTTTTTTGCAAGCAAATCGTAATTCCGCTTTTAAAAATGTAGCCTTATTTGTGTTTAATCTAGATTTAAAACTAAATATTAAACTTTCTAGACTTTTCATTATCAGATTGATGACTACTTGCACCAGTTTCTAAAGATAAACTTGTACCACGCCTAAAAGCGCCTTTCATACAAATTTTAGATAGTAGTAACACAAGTTCGGTTGTATAATTACGATGCAAGTACAGTTTGTCAATTTTGTCGGACACCTTGAAATATTGGGAGTATGCTATAACGAGTATGTTGGTAAGATTTTTGACGAGGCCATTAGCATAGTTGGAAGTGGCTCGGCCTACGGAGTTAGCGGTCTCGAGTTCGATTCCCTGGTAAATATTTTTGTTACGAGGAAAAACGCGACTCTTTGTTCCTGTCTTAATTTTTTTACATATATTCTGTATACTATTCTCTCAATAAGTATGTTTATCGATGTCCAGTAGGTACTCAAGCATAGAGCGCATGGACCTAAATAAAAGAGAAAGAATGAAATGTGGCCAAAATGTGACCATTTTACATGAAGTCATAAAATAGAGTTTACAAAAAAACATTATTTACTACTCCAATATGTAAACTTTATCAATATTGGTAAATAATATCGCACCACTAGATCAAAACAGTAACAACTCAAAATCCTTGCTAGTTTTGTTTGAACTTCATGGAAGTTGTATTAAAGTTGATTTTAAAATACGGTTGTATTTTGAGTTACTACTGTTTTGATCTAGCAGTGCGATATAATATGTTGCCTAGTATGTAGATATATAATATTATTTTATATGCCTACATAATAGGCTGGTAAAATAAAAATGAAAACAGTTTATTGGTTTATAAAAGTTCAATATAGAATAAGGACACTCATTCATTAATCATAATTATTTTGAAAACAATTTACATGATACTTAAATCAAATTAAATCAAATTAGCAAAAATTAGCATCTCTTATTCGTGGGAACATGACTTGCTCTTGGCCGTGTCCATCAAACACCAAGTTGAGCAACCATATCTCTCATACACTGTCTAATACATATTTCTGTATTCAATGACCATGTATGACGAACGAGAAACAGTGATGTCATTTCATGAGTCACCTTGTTTGACTTTCTATTGAAAGTTGACACATTATTTTGCCCAAGTTTAAACAAAATACACAAAATTAATTCTTCTTTTCGTTTTAACCGACTCGAAAAAAAGAGGGGGTTCCCAATTCGTTTTCTTTTTGGTATGTTTTTTTTTTAAAACAGTTTTTTTTTGTTTGGTTAGTGTTTTGTCAGACTTTAGTATTTTCTATTTATATTTAAATTCTAGCAACTCTCCTGCGACTGCGTTTGCGTAGAACTCGTTAGTCGTATTTCCCTCGGGAACTTTCTTTCTCTGTATAAAAGTATTTTATTATACAGTAAACAGACTTCATGTACCCAAAACTTAATTTAGCTGTTTAGGCGTGATTGAGGGATTAATTTCCAAATTCCTTACACTTTTAAATTTATATAATATTTAAATTTATCGTACCTTCTAGCAAATTATGTAAGATTGCCACCATTTTGAAAAAACCGTTGGATGGTTGGGTGATGATGTCAAATTCCACAGAACAAACAGGACCCACCCACGGATGCAAACACAGAACCAAAACTACCTGTTGTAGAAATGTTTGGAGTAAGGTCTCCCCAACATTGGAATGTATTTAGACCATCATGATGATGATATAGTTAAAATTGCATAATAAAAACAAAATCTATCTCACATATTTCCTGACGCTACTCAACTATTATAATACACATTAAATCGCAGCGCTCGAGTTACGCAACAAATGTATCTTAATCAATACCTCGCACTGTTTCACATAATTCCGATGCGGGCGGGTTACATTACGTTGCATAATGCCGGCGATACTGACGGAGCGAGTTAGCAGATGTAAGGACTGGTCGCATCTCATTTCAATGAGTCGCGTAATAATCCAGTATTTTAAGGATGGGTGAGATGAGGTAATTTGCCAGGAATGGAAGTTAAAGGCATTCTTGAAATTACTTTGAGTATTTATTTTGTTCATTCAGTACTACCTACCCTAAACTTATATAATAACTAGTGACCCGCCCTCGCTTCGCTTCGGTTTATTCCAGTTTTCTGTAATACCCGTACTTATTCCAAAACTTATTATACACAAAAACCTTCCTCTTGAATCACTCTATCTAATAAAAAAAACCGCATCAAAATCCGTTGCGTAGTTTTAAAGATCTAAGCATAATGTACATAGGGACAGACAGCGAGAAGCGACTTTGTTTTATACTATGTAGTGATAATATAATATAATTTTGGATCACCACACATTACATCTATTTTTTTTTTTAAATAATATTAATAATAATAATTATAATTATTTTATTAACTATTGTTATGGGCAAGGTTGAGGGGAAGAGAAGCGTTGGCAGACCAAAGATGTCATGGCTCGGGAACATGAAGACCTGGACAGGCATCGCCACGGTTGAAGAGCTGTTCCGTTTGGCGACGGATGGAAAATTGTATGCAGAGCTGCCAACCTCCAGGAGTGGAGAGGAATTTGAAGAAGAAGAAGATATCTAAAATGTGCAAATTATATAAAATTAACAAAAATTTAACAGCAAATTGAGCTGCCCTTTTTTTTGACTTCCCCAATATTGGGCAGTCAAATCTGCCCGCAATAACTCGCAGAATGCTGTTACGACTGGCCCTAACCCGCCCCAGTAGTGATACTATCTTCTTGCGTACTGTGGCCTGAAAACAATCTGTCCTAGCTTCCGCGAACATTCCTGAGGCGGTGCACCGGCTGGGCAGTCGCAGCTGCATTCTAAAAGCATTGTTGTATTGCACTCTTTCCGCCTGTTTCACAATCGACAAGTAAAGCATATTTGACAGATAAATGTAGCACGTTCCCTTTCATACCATTGAAAATAGACAAAGGGAGCCAAATTTAAATGTCAAATTTACTCGTCGATTGTGAAACAGGCCCTTAGGCTCGTTAAACTTACGAGTATTATATTGCGTTTTGTATTTTGTTTTACTAAAATAAATAAACCTACAGAATCTGTGGAACTTCAAAGGCTTTGTTCATTTAGGAACATAAATAACACAACTATTTTAAGAAAATAATAAACTTTTTTTCCGATCAACTAGGAGCATTGTGTTAATTTTAAATGTCAAAACGTTCAGATTCGGGGCATTTTTTTTTCTGGCCGCGGCTCTACGTCTTTTCTTGGAGTGTGTGATTCGACTCGCTTATTGGCCGGTTTTTTTAACACTTTAAACACGTGATAAGATGTAGATTTGGTTTAGTACTGAACACACGACTACACGAGCAAAAAAAACAGGTCACTCAGTTCTTAAATACGCAACTTCAATACCTCTATTCTAGGCGGTAAAACTCATATCGTCTTTGATCTGTTATAGTATTGTTTTTAACTCGCCGCCATTACTGTCAAGTAAATAAGACCTATCAAAACGTTGACAATACGATAACAGGTCAAACACGATATGGTTTTTACCGCCTAGAATCTCGGCCCAGTACTTAACCAATATTCATTGCTCTGAAGAAATATTCTGTCTACCACCAAGCCTATAGCTCTGTGTGGTCAACGGGAGCCCTTTGTTTCCCATAATTTTATTGGTCATAATGTAATTGTTGACATAATTTTTGATAGTCTAAATTTTATATATCGCTGAAACTGTAAACTTTTCAGAAGTTCTGAAATATCTAACGTGTGGACAAGGCTAGGTTAGGTTAGGTTTGATTTATAAAAATCCGGAAATTAACAGTTTTTTTAAAAAAACACGTTTTGACTTGCGATGATAATGACCCTTAAGCACATTATGACTAAAAATAATTATGTCAGTCAATATAGACCCGTGGTCAACAGTTCAACACCCACGCTTAAATTACTATCAATTTACTTTCCCCCTTATCAACAGATAAATGAGTTAGATAACCATGACAGTTATGGTAAATGACATGACATGACAATGCTCCGCAGATTTCTATAGGCTTAACTAATTTAAATGCGAAAGTTTGCACATATTTATACACGATGTTTGTTTTGTAATAGGCAACTCCTTTTTTGAACAGACACAATGTTTGAAGGTATTTTAAGGTCATTAGATTTAAAAAAACTTAATATTTTTAACTGCATGCAACCACAGCAGGTTATTTGGCCAGGAGTAAGCCCGACTATTTTGGGAAGCTCATGTATAAATATATTTTTTTATATCAGAAACTATTGGGTCTACAATCATACGTATTTCTTGGCCGATTTTAATTTTGATTTCAGTTTTGGTGATCTCTTTTAAGGTATTTTCATATTTTGTTCTAAGAATATTCTTAAATTTTGTATGGAAAGAGAACATTCTCAATGCCCTCAAATGTTACCGATAATATTCTCAGTAATTTCTTGAGGGGATTTCTTAACTTCTGAGAATGTTCTGCAACTAGTACATTGCTAACTATAGGTAGCTACTTACTTGCCCACAAAATATCCTCCTCTAAGCTACAAATAAGTAACTGGACATAGTCACAAAGCGATGGTAAGTGTAAAAGCTGTACTAAACTCGGATATGCGCAAGCGCAACATAACGATCGTTCATACGAATGACATCTGACATTAGTCGTAGGCGCAGGCGCGTTTCCTGAAGTTAACACAGAGTTGGTAACACTTAGAAGTGGCTGCAAGTAAATAATAAGTGGAGCCTACATCTTAAAAATGCAAATTCGAGGGTCTTGTGAAAAAAGGCTTAAGTTACCTAAGCTTATAATAAAAAAGGAAAGCGTAAACTAGTTATAGACTAAATTTTTTTTATTTCGTCGTTTTATAATAATAATTATTATTATTATAAGTCATTTATTTCAGGAAGAACCCATATAAAACAAAATGAAAATACATTCATCACGTCACAACGATACAACACATGTCAGGTTAACTTACAACTTATTACTTACTTTTTATTATGGTCACGGTGCACAGAAAGCCAGTGCTCGCGGACTCGACGGTCCCGGCGTCCGGACAAGGCGCGGAAAATGCCATTGCTCGATGAGCTGATGCGGTCCGAGAACGCAGCGATACGGGTACCTCATTATAGAGAAGAAGTCGGGTACCCTTGCCTCCGCGAACATGCTCGACGCGCTGCAGTAGCGCGGTAACTTCATCAGAGTACGATACGCGTTGTAGTATTGAACTCTGATGGAGCTCAACGCGCATCTCGTGCAGGTAATGTACGTACAGATGTATCTACCTTGCAAGAATTTGAAGAGTTTTATTATCCTCGTAAGGCCCAATGTCCAATAGGATGTACATAATCAAGGCAATTTAATTTGAACTGTGTTACAATAAGAATAAGGTTTATTTTCCTATGTTCATAAACTGAAAATGGCATTATCGAACAAACGTAAATGAACTTTATTGCCTTGATGGTAGATTCAAAGTCCCACTGACAAAAAACTCCCTGTTTTTAGCATGGTAGGCCTTACGAGGTTATGTTTTAGATGTATTTTCGTAGAGACAATTCTGTATTGGTTTTGGGTTTCAAATTAAGTAATCACTACGCGAGTATTTAAGTAGGTACTTGGTCATTTATTTAGAAACCTTTAAAAAAAACTGTAAATTTTCGCTTTCATATTTTTTTTTGGTTCCGGTTTAAGGTACTAAAAAAATAAAACCCTTAATAAAGTGTTAACAGTATTAAAAATATTTACAATTCTATAATTTTCAGTGTCTACGTGAGGTGAGCGATCAATCAGCGTACGCGCACTTCCCATTATGCGCTCGATTTGGCGCAAGTTATGAGACATTTTCTGTTTTAACACAAACCTTTAACTTGCCCAGTAAGGCTTGGGAAGTTGGTCATTATGTAAGATTTGAGCGTCTCGCTTTAGTTATTTGTTATATCGTGTTGTTGATTAAATAAAGATTTCTAGAGCCTGCAAAATAAATAAATAAACAAAAAAAATGCCTTTACAACCATAATGCGTTTCTCAATATTCCGACGCAGTAGTATTTACCGCCACCAGCGATAATATCTTATCCAACATTACGCTCACAAATGTCTAACATAGCTTTTATACTAAGTAAAGTACTAGCTAGAGTCATTCCTGACACATGGCATGCGGGCCTAGTATCGCATGCGTCTATATCGCGTGTCAAATGTGGATAAAGCGTCCGTCACTCTCGCACATGTCGTAGTTTTACGTGTCAGAAGATGACGGATGCCTTATCCAAACCTTGTCATGCGATAAATGCAGCCATATTTAGGCCCCCTGAAGTATCTTATGTATGTATGTATGTATGTAAACACTTTATTGTACAAACAAAAGAAATAACAATTATAAATAATTATTAATTATTCCTTCACACGCAACAAATAAAGGGCATTGGGTAAATTTGTTTGAAGAATATTGTCACATTTTTTTTCAGCGGCCGCGGATGATTTTTACATAGTTATTTAGAGGACCTCTAAATACACATAGATATATATAATTTATGGCGGTAAATAATATCGGAGCAGAGATTTTAAAGATTTAAGTATTCAGTTTTTAGTACAAAAGTACGCCCAAGTATGAATATTGAAATATCTCGGCTCCGATGCACTTTAGAGTATTACATTACATAACAAAATATGTTTATTTTTAATAATTCTATCATAATTTACCACTTTTACGAATGGCCGCTCACCTTGAAAATGTATGAATTTTACAAATGACAACACTTACCCAAACCCCTTTAGCATTGTTTTACTGCTGTCCACATTATCAATACCTCGCATCTTTAGAATTATAGTGACCTAACTCAAAAATGTTGTATTTCGAGTTAGGTCTCTATAGTAATAATGATATGTCTCAAAGTCGGCAGCGGAAATGTTGAATTAGGTCACTATAATTCTAAAGGTGCAACCTTTTCAGAAACTTCATGGTTGTGCAATGTATCAGGATGACTTCGTATCTGCTACCTACTACAATAAGCGTTTTGTGTGCTGTTTTAATCTTCAAAATATTTGTTAATTCTATTTTTGTTTGTAATTTTTGTAATTTGTTGTAATTTATTATAATTTTTTTAATTCTTCTGTAATTGTGATAAATGCTTAGTTTTTACTCGTAGTTTTATTGATCCCCGACTGTGCTAATGCTGTTGCACACCTGTAATTGGTGCACAAACAGGACTATTTTCTCTGTATCCTATGTATTTGTATTTGTTTGTGCTACTGTTGGTGTGTCTAATTGAATAAATAAAATAATAAAACAAAAAACTCAAAATTAAACGAAATTGCAGTCTATATACCGTAAAATAAATATATACTGTAATAATATTTGAGTTCCTAACATCACCTTTTTATCGCTAATCGCTCCTAACTTGCGTTAATTAGGCTTGACGGCTACTCTATTAGAGTTGTATAGCGACCATAATTGTTTGTCACACCTTTTGAAATGACAATTTGTCCATCTTGTTACGCTCGTTATGGGTAAAAAAGTCAAGTAAAGCCCCCTCTTCCATGTAGTTGTAACTCAGTTTGACAGCGAACAAAACACATTTTAGCGCGTGCATTTTCAGTTTGGCAGGCTTCTCGAACGTATAAGGCTACCTAATTGAGAATGCACGCGCTTAAATGTATTTCGTTAAGCTCGGACGGGACTACTTAAACTCGCCACTGCGCTTTCGCTCGTTCGTCCGACCGACGGCCGTTTTTAAGAGCATAAGACCCCTGAACGTAGAAGTCGCCATTATATCCTCGTCCTGTCCAGTGTTCTTAATAAAGGACACATTCGATTTGGTAGTTTTTGCGCGGGAAATCAATTTTTATATGTAAAATTGTCCTTTTTAGAGGACATCGGGCAGAAACGGGAAGTACTAAAAAAAATGCTCGGGCAGCACGAGGATAAAGGATGTCTTTTTTAACAGTTATCTTCGTTGGATAGACCTTTTAAACTTGTTTTTTTTTTCATCCAACTGCAAGAGATGGTTCTCTAAAGATTATCTGAGTATGTAGGTTAATATGTAGGTATGTTGTATTCCGTATTCCTCATTGCGTAGTAGATTCCATACGGCTGGCATTTTATTAAATGCAGTTTTACTTTACTTAACAGATTTCTGTAAGCAGTGATAGCAGCGTCTTCGAGAAGAAGATGAAATTTGGTCGTTTTCATAAAAAGACGACTTTGTCGATGCGCTAGCCTAGTTGGTAGTGACCCTGCCTACGAAGCTGGCGGTCCTGGGTTCAAACCCCGGTAAGGGAAAATATTACAACATTACGTTACGTTACGTTACGTTTTTAGGGTTCCGTACCCAAAGGGTAAAAACGGGATCCTATTACTAAGACTCCGCTGTCCGTCCGTCTGTCCGTCTGTTTGTCACCAGGCTGTATCTCACGAACCGTGATAACTAAACAGTTGAAATTTTCACAAATGATGTATTTCTGTTGCCGCGATAACAACAAATACTCTTACAACAAACGTGTTTTTTTATAGATAATGGTACGGAACCCTTCGTGCGCGAGTCCGACTAGCACTTGGCCTGTTTTTTATTGTAACATTACATTGATGAATAAATAAACTAAACTAAACTAAACTTCTCGTGTAATGAGCGCGAATTTTTGTTCCTGAGTCTTGGATGTTTTCTATGTATTTAAGTATTTATTTCTCTATATAAGTATTTATATCGTTGTCTAATACCCATAGTACAAGCCTAGAGCTTAGTTTGGGACTAGGTCAATTGCTGTGACATTCTCTCCTAATATTTAAAATTAAGCTAACCTACAGAGTCAGTTAAAAAGTGGAAGCTCTTCGTAGTTGACTGTACAGCATTTCTGCGGTTACGGTAAAGATTTTAACTGCGCTTTCCCATTTAATCATGTTCGACAGATATGATTGAACATTCATTCTTTATAAAACCATATAAAATTATTATGACGCCGTTGCGTAATAAGTGATTGTAATCACATCTACCTACAGCAAACGAAGACAGTATACAACATTAAATATCTACGTTAAACATTAATAAGCTACATGTTAACACGATTTATTCATTATATTGACGGTTAAATTATACAGGTTTGAGCAATCTAAATGGGTCAGTACGAGGAATTCGAAAACTATATAAATTAGGGTAATTTTTCGAAGAAACCAAGGCGTTAATTTAAAAAAAAAACTTCATTTAAAGATAAATAAAAATACGTACGGACCGGGATTCAAACTAAGTTGCAATTCGAAAAATGCATACATCGCTTAAAAAAAGAAAAACTCCGATATCACAAAAAAGTGAACAATAAAATTGCTAGGGTCGATTTCCAGTACGTTTTATTTTAATCTTCTATCGATGATTTTCCCTTTTACAAATTCGAGCCCTTGTTAACTATAAGAACAGGTTGCCCGAACTCTTATAGTTACTACTTATACTGACCCAGTTAAATTGCTCACCCTGTATATCCTCGTAAGGCCCACGTCAAATTTCGTTAGTTCGAAAAATAATCTTATGTCAGTCAACTAAAGTCAAAAGTCACTTTGACAGATGTCCTAAATTTAGGACATCGGGCCTTACGAGGATATAGGTAAGTAATCAAATAAATTATCAAAGTCATGATCACTTGATATTTCCATTCACGTGTAAGTATTACCTATCAAAACACCATATTTATCGAAATCAAGCGAAGGTACTTTCTCTAAGTTGAAAGTAAGGAGAAGTGCTTCTTTACTCGCCGGTAAAGACCTCGAGTGTTAGGCAAACTTGTGTCTGAGAAACCAAATAATTAGCATAAATTATCATGTAGGTATTAGGGCATGCAATATCGCAAGGTTTTCAATCCCGGTATTGAGTTTCGATATTGAAATCCCAATACCGGAATACCGGTATTAATTCCGGGATTGGGTTTTTTTTTTATTTTAGGTTATAAAATGCCCCACGCATGCTGATTTTGAATAGGTAAATAAAAAACACCATTTGCCATTCGTGTTTTTAATTACAAATAAAAAATAGGCTTTTAATCACAGTTTCGATCACTCCTCGTTTTCTTATATGATACGAGTTGTCTTAGCCGGACAATACAGAGAGAAAGAGAGAGGTAAATACAGGAAGGTTCTCGGGTACAACACATTCCTTTGTCTAACAACTAATTTACTATCTGCTCGAGGTCTCAAATGGCAAGTATGACAACGCAAAAGCTTATTTTAAATAAAACAAAGATACATTTTTGTCTTCAATCAATCCCGGAATTACGATATTGAAACGCTTTATCCCGGAATTGAAATATCGGAAAAAATCGTCCGAGATCCCGGAATTACGAGATTCCGGAATACCGGGATGCATGCCCTAGTAGGTATGAATATGTTTTGGTTACTATGTAAAGTTCAATGCCAAAGTTCTGATAGTAGATATGTATATTCATTGTGTGTATTTTTTTATGTTAGATTATTCTATTTATGTATGTAAATAAATATTATTGTACCCATAATCTATAATTTATGTTTAGCTGATTTCTTGAAGTAAGCACCAACCTTTGACTTGTTTCGGTTTGGCCAGTTGGTTGACTGATAGAGAGTGCCTTAAGCATTAAGTCCGCCATTTGTACTTTTTTTTCATTTTACAATAAAGTTTAAATAAAAAATACTTAAAAATCAGACGTTGAAGACTAAAATAAATAAATAAATATTATTTATCTGTTCTTCTGAATCATCTGCATAGACTACGGTATAGAGATATACACTACACTAATGCGAAATACATCCTATAGCTTTGGCACGAACTATTTCCGTCATTATGTTACGTTTTAGAATCGCCTTTATTGTTCAAGAATGTGTACTATAGTTTTATGGAATCTATTTATACCGGGTGTCCTTCAGAATCCCTAACAACCGTTTGTACTAACACATCGTTTGTCCGAATTTTCATTTGCCCTAAACTGGTTTTCAACTGAGTCATGCAACTTTTTAAGGTTTCCAATTATATCTGTGGTTCGGTTAAGTTAGGGTTGTATTATAAAAATACTAAAAACATTAAAAAGGGCATTGGGTAAATTTGTTTGAAGAATATTGTCTTTTTTTTTCAGCGGCCACGGATGATTTTTACATAGTTATTTAGAGGACCTCTAAATACACAAAGATATATATTATTTATGGCGTTAAATAATATCGGAGCGGAGATTTTAAAGATTTAAGTATTCAGTTTTTAGTACAAAAGTACGCCCAAGTATTAATATTTAAATATTTCGGCTCCGATGCACTTTAGAGTATTACATTACATAACAAAATATGTTTATTTTTAATAATTCTTTCATAATTTGCCACTTTTACGAATGGCCGCTCACCTTGAAAATGTATGAATTTTACAAATGAAAACACTTTTACCCAAACCCCTTTAAACGGAAATGGCTTTAGGATAAAAGAAAATTCGGACAAATGATGCATTAGGACAAATAACGATTAGGGATTCCATAGGGGAACCATTTATACCTATAATAGCTAGCATAAACTTCTCAACGAGCTGGAAATTTTACGATTAAATACGGACACGATGCTGATTTCAATCGCCACGCAAATTCCTTACTTGACATAAGGAGCAAGTTTGTGCTCAAGGTACTGGTCTTCTGAATCTCCAGGTCAATAAGAGTTTACCGTTGACCCTAGTCGAGACCTATGTCAGTAATATTAATTGATTGCCCCTATTGACTGTTCATTTTATTACAATTTAATTTTGGGTACTTTTGACTTAAAACTAAAACATCAATGAACAAAGCTTCAAATAACCAAAACTCAAGTTCTAGTAAAAACATCGCAAGGAATAGATTCAATTTCGTATATTCGCCTACTGACCTCTGTTTGGTTCCCACAGTACACAGAATAGTATTGAAGGCCTTCTGCTATTGTTTGTTTTGAACTAGTTGAGAAAAACTGCGTTAGTAATGCGCATACGCAAGTAGAGCCTTCAAGGTTTGGGTTGACTTTTGACGAGTATGGTACTAAGAAAATAGATGGTATTTTACAGCGTGTTCAAAATATATTAGAGCCTATGAAATTATAGAGGGTGCCCCTAGCCGAGGTAATGTGATGATCTCTGCAGCAGGCAGTAGCTGTACGAGAAGAGTCAAGAACAGTTTTAAAATAACATCAAATGGCAAAAATATAGTATACTTACTGCACGGTTAGCACAGTGCTAGCCGTGCTGTAAGTAAATGTGTTAAAAATTACAAACAGTACGGTCAGTGTCAAATATATAGGTATACGTCAACAAGGTTTCAGAAATATATATAAACAGCCTTATTCCCTCGCAGCAGAGTCGTGTTTACATATTTTTGAAAGTTTTACCGTGTGTACCTACAAAACTTTTCAATTTTGGGCAAAGTACTTGGTTTTTTTATATTCGATATTTTAAATTTATTATTGTTATTAACAAAACTAGCCTTATTTGAAATATTTAATCATTTTATTTTCGAATCTAATATTGTTTACCTACTTCTTACATCACTTACAACTTATCAAATTGCAACGCTTCATCGTATCATTTTACCCATGTAAGACGAGTACCTACTAAGAAATTTCTAAATAAGTCACCTCAACGTTACATAAGTTTGAAATTAAATGCGTACGCGCATTATCACACTCGTTACTGCCATAACTCACCTTTTCTTATTAGTAAATGCTCTCACTTATGATTTCCCGCTGTTAAAATATTTTACTGCCCATATTTCTATGAGCTAACGAGTAAAGAACGCATCCAATAACTATGTAGCGAACATAGAAATAATGGTAACTGAGTTCTCGTGATAATCATTGGTTGACCTCTGAAGTGGGCAAGTACAGTCGACTACAAAGAGCGTATCTACTGGACCTTATTACAATGCAATAAGGTTAAAAAGTGGATATATCTCTTATTATACAGGGTGTCTAACCTAATTGCCCGTCTTTTTTTAGTTTTTTTTAATAATCACATAAAGTTTGTTTCTCCATACTAGGTGTCCCAGTGTTTGCTTTTCACTTTGTATGGAAAAAACAACATTATGTAATTACTTAAAAAAATATTTAAACAAGAACGGGCAAATAGGTTTAAAAACTTCGCTGATTCGTAAATGATCCTAATTATCTAAGATACCACTGAAAAACTAATGAAATAAAACATGAAATTAATGATTTTTCGTGACATGGACATGGGAAAATTAAAAAAATTAAGATTAAAATAATCAATATCTCCGAAACTAGTAAAAATCGCTGAAGCATAGGGGTTAAATCGATAGCTTTTTAGCTGCTCTATCAGCGCTGGGCGGGTTGATGTCGGTTTCTGGGACACCATATATCTCGACGTCACAGAATTACCAATGACAAACTATACCGGAATACAAATATGTTAACCCTTTTTAACCGACTTCAAAAAAGGAGGAGGTTCTCAATTCGTCTGTTTTTTTTTATGTTTGTTACCTCAGAACTTTCGACTGGGTGAACCGATTTTGATGATTCTTTTTTGTTGAAAGCTGGTGCTTTCCGTTTGGTCCCATTCTTATCAAAATGAAAATCTGATGGTGAAATCTATGAGGTATCGATGGAACTCTTCAAAATTTACAGGCACACCTATAGCGATTTAGGTATTTTTCATTGTAACTCATGTATTTGGTCTTGGAAAGCACTATTTGGCGAAGTGGAACTGATGATGAAGACCACAGATGGAACTCCTAAACGGTATATATTTCGAGGATGACGACAAGATATTTCGATTAAGATAGTTGTGCGACTATGGCGAAGCGTATTTAGGTTTAAATATATGACTATGACTTTCCCTCGGCGTTGCTTGCGGCGAGATTGAAATGTTCTATTGTTTCTTATTAATTGAGAAGTGGGAGAATAACAGCATAATTATGATCACTAAAAAGCAAAAAATAACTTAGTCTGCTTTTGGTTAAAATATTGTTGGACGCCGACTTCAGTTGGACTGACCTATTTACCTACCATTTTAAAGAAGTTATTTGTTGCTTTTTGAAGGCGGGTTTTTGTTTTTTTAAACTTTTTTTTATTAAACGGTATGTTACAGGATAAGATAGTGGTAGCGACAAGGTCCTACCACTTAATTTCATCTTAATAAAGGACTGAGCATTACGTCATTCTGTTAACCATTTCTCACGGTACATTGCGTAATCAAGCAAATTTGTAACACAGCATGAGTATTCCTTGACGCAGTAGAATTCAAATTAAGGTAATACATACATACATACATAATCTCACGCCTTCGTTCCCAGAGTGGGGTAGGCAGAGCTACAGAATTACAAACATCTCTAAAAACTTGTTGATAATTCTATAACCACAATTTGCACAATTAGGCTAAGATGTTTACCAGCGTATTAGTGACAGGTTGCAAGCCCATCGCCTAACAGTACTACAAGCCTTTATTCCCTTAGTCGTCTCTTACGACATCCACGGGAAGACATGGAGTGGCACTATTCTAACTCGGCAACCACACGAGGCGTTAAGGTAATAAACGTTTCATATCTCCATTTGAATTATCATAAAGTTATGTATTACTGAGAATTGTTATGACGGGTAAAATTTAATCGTTTCTAAGGCAAATGATAAAGTTGGGAAACGATACATTTGGCAAACATATATTTGTCAAATGGCAGCCTCCCACATATACTTACATAGATAAATACAATATTAAAGGTAGCTAGTCGTTAATAGTAATGAATATGCGAGAGATGTAACTGCCCTATACCAGTCTTTGACATGCAACCTGCCTTACCACTCAACAGAAAAAAGTAACTCCAAAATAAACTGTATTTAAATTCGTACTTTATTAACAGGAGTTAAGTTATAAAATGAATTGGTTCTTGTTGTAACTTAGTTCTTTTACATTACATTATGCCTGCGCAGGAGACAAGAAAGCGATTGCTTTATGCGCAATGCGCTTACGCATAATAACTTTATTGTATCGATAGTAATTTTATGGATTGGTATAAGACAGTCGCAGTTACTGTCTTTAATTGTTAAGAAACCTTAGAACCTTGTCGCTGTAATTAATTCCATGTTTTATTGGCGCGATTTAATATTTAATACTATATTATTATAGGGTTTTACGGTGATAACACTAACAACGATTTATTGCCTGTTAAAATAAATCTATTGAGCTTTGAATTTTTTTGTGTGATGTAGAAATATTAGCGAGACCATATCACAGAGAGACAAATTAAACTAGTCTCAAACAGAGCTCTAATATCTAGGCTTGTAGTATGGGTACTAAACAACGATAAGCAAACATATAGAGAAAAATATACATCTATTTTAAATTAGAGCGTTTAGGAAACTTCGAACTCGAAAAGTGTAATTTTCGCTATAGAGTTACAAGCGTGTCCCCTCCTCCCATGTAGCCAAAACTATAAGTAATAAAAATCTGAAAAAAAACATCAATAAATGAACTTAAAAGGAAAAACTATCATTTAATTTTCAATTAACATCTGTTTGACCGTAAGGCCAGCCAGTTCGGAGCAGACCCTTACAGGTTCTGAACTCCTGAAAATAGGATGACTAAACACCCTCATCTGAATGATAGTCAAATTAGAACAGCTTGACGAACTGCATTCCTTCAAGGGGACTTGACTTGGATTGTGATTGAGTAGACCTGCGCCTCTATTCAACACGGTAAAAACAATATCGCATTTGATCTGTTATCGTATTGTCAACGTTTTGATAGCTCTTATTTTCTTGACAGTAATGGCGGCTGACGTCATAACAATACCATAACAGGCAAACTACGATAACGTTTTTACCGCCTAGAATAGAGGCGCTGATTTGTTCCTGAGAGAGGCGATTAAAGTATTACCTCTAATACCTACTAAGACAGCACCAAAATAACTTTTGATAGAAAGTATAAGTTTTTATACTAAGCATGATCCGACATCCTCTTGCCCGATTATTAACTTACTGACCACGACTGCGCAGAACTCATCTACCGATATTTCCTCGGAACCAGTCAGCATTTTAGTTAAAACAAAATGTGAGCAAATCCTGGACACGGATGATGTGCTTTATTCTATCGAATTCTCTTTAGCTGTTCCTGCTTGACAGACATACAACCTCACAAAATTTCGCAGTTATAATTATTAAGGAACACATTGGGTAGGTACAAATTTAATCTAAACTTTACTCTTTATCACATATTTAGATTTTCACTTAAACTATCATTACATAAAAAGCATAAAACCATATGAGGTCTTTTTTATTGACTTTGTTAATACTAAAAAACTTGTAAAACGTCGAAAATTAAACTATAAAAGTCAATGTTGAAACAATAAAATTCCTAAAACTCTTGTAATTTTACATTATAATTTAACAGATGTATATCACCACCCAACTCTTTTGGACATTAGATTCTATTCCTTTTATATTTGGTTCACAATTCAATGATACACAAACGGAGTTGGGTCTGATCTAATTGTTGTTTTGTGTTACACAACAAAAAACCCAGATCTTCAAGTGTTTTTTTAACAAAGAGTTGAGATGATAATCAACTGGTTGTCGATGGTACGCGAAATCTGTATCATTGTTTGATTTGCGTAAACTTGGGTTTTCACTAATCGCGGGATTTCCATTTCTTCACTGGACTAAGATTTATTATGAATCATAATAATAGAAAACAAAGGCTTGAGGAATGTAAACCAGCAGACTGGCTATCTGATAGTAAGTGGGATCTAAAACCCATAGACATTCCAATGTCAAGACTGCAATCCTAAGACAGCATACCGGAAAACCACAATGTGAATGCTGGGCTCGTATCGTCGTCACTCTCGCACTAACATACTGGTCAGATAGTAAGAGATGTTTTATCCACACGATAAACACGACCATAATAGGCCTACTGCTTCTTGATGGTAGGTTAGAAGATAAGATAGTGGTAGCAATTCGGAATTGATTGATCCCTATAACTATTTCGATGACCTTCACCAGATCGTCGATGCAAAGTATAACCTATTAAAAAGAAAGTAACTGTCAGACATGGTCATCGTCTAAAAGTCTTCAGAAAATATAGTAGAAAAGCGGATGCCAGCTACTTTATACGCGTAGGATTACTTACCCACTTCTTCGCCTGTTCCTTCCCGTTCGGGGTCAACTTTTAAAATCTTTACTTAGCACATTGTTAAGGTACTCAAGGAATATTCCCCTTTAATTTCAAGTGTCTAGGTTTATTAGTTTAAATTGTGTTTTGTTAGACAGTCAGTCAGTCAGTCACGTAAAAGTCGCGTAGAAAATTAAACAGCCTTCTACTGGTGAAATAATTTTCGAAATCGGTTCAGTAGTTTTTGAGTTTATTTGTAAGTATTAAACAAAAATATGAATCTTTTCTCTTTATTTAGTGATAGCTTTTACGCGCAACTCCAGACGCGTTGAAGTCATTTATTCCTATTCCTTAGGGAACTGAAAAATTTTCCAGGATATAAAATAGATAAGCCTAATGTGCTAGGTATTCCAGACTATAATCTCTGTGCCAAGTTCCATTCAGTCGTTCTAGCCTGATTGAGTAAAAAAACAAACTTGAGCGTTTGTAATATTAGTAAGATAAGATAAGATAGAGAAATACTTTTGCAATTTTATTAATCCCACTTATACTCGCTGACATAGCGGCCCCACCTCACCCCATATTACACTTCTATACGTTCTCCACAAACGATGAAATGATGAAACCCGTCCGTACGCCGCGTCAATTATGGCCGATGATTCACTCTTAAAGTAAAAGTGTTCATTATGTCGGACTTCAACCGGAAATGGGGGATTACATGTCTAGATTGGCGATCCTGTATCCGTATTTGGCTTTGAATGTTTTTGACTTTGAATTATTAAGAAACTACGATTTCTTAAAATCTAAATTTAGACCGTTTTCATGGCGTGAAGTGAGGAAAACGAACACACACTATGTAACCTGTAGGTAAGTGTGTTTAGAGACAGTATTGCAAATACATTGCCAGCCCTAAGGACTATGATTGAATGATTCTACACCTAAACACAACAAGGCAAACACTGCTGCTGGACGGCAAACTCAAATGACATTTTGACAACGTGTTAGCCTAGTTGGTAGTGACCCTGCCCACGAAGCTAGCGGTCCCAGGTTCGATTCCCGTTATTTGCAAATATTTGTGTGATGAGCACGAGTATTTGTTCCTGAGTCATGGATGTTTTCTATGTATTTAAGTATATATTTCTCTATATAAGTATTTATATCATTCTCTAGTACCCATAGTACAAGCTTAGAGCTTAGTTTGGGACTACGTCAATTGGTGTGACATTGTCCACTGATATTTATTTATTTTTTATTTCTATACTTTATTTTATTATGTATTTACAGAATTCAACAATAATACAATTAAAAACTAAAACCAAACGTATTTACATTAAAATAAAACTAAGCTACTCAAATTATTAAAGATATAAATAATAATCACCACTATAAAAAGAACACCCCCTCTAGCAGGTACGCTCGCGGCATGGTCCCTATGACACTGGCTGCATTACCTCTCTGGATAGCTAGCCCAATCCTTTGGGAGAGGTAAGCACCAGCTCTAGGATCTCCGGAGGACTCTATGAGCCGGGATGACAGGGCTTTAATAAAGCTTTTCATATCAGCTGACCAAGGTCCCATGGTCTCCGCTGCAAGCGCCACAAATTCGTAATTATTAATGATGAATATTTGCGGCGCTTGAGGGTTTGGGCCTGATCAGCTGCTGCACCGGCCCGATTACGGGTTGACTGGACGTGGGAAAGGGCGAATGTGTCAACACACGTCGCGTCCCACACCAGTGCCCTACCCAGTTTCCACGTAACCAATGTAGCTGCGTCTGGTCGCTTGCCGTCGTCTCTATGAAAACCTGCTGGTTCCAGGACAGTATTGTTGTTATTATGATCATGGCCTCTATTTACTTATAAAAACCATATTGTTTTGTTTTATTGTTTTTAACTCGACAACCATTGCTTTATATACTAACGTTGACAATAAGGAAACATGTCAAAAGCGATACGTTTTAAGTGTAGAATCTCAGCTCTGACAAATTGGTCTTTAAACGATAAGGAAATGCAGAAAACTTACGCTGTCTAGAATACTAAGAGCCCTAATTACAAGAACACTGCAAATTGAACCTACGACACAGCGGTCACTGACACCGGTCAGCCGTTCACTTTCCTTCTGGCTTGCGCAAGAGTCACTTATTGTCCGACATTTTGAACTTGTACCGCGGATTACGCGTGCTACCAACCTGAGGATAACACTATGCATGTGAAAGTGAACTTTAAAGTAACTGTGGAAGGTTAGTTTTGCAAATGGATTTGTTTTTTAAGAGGAAGTGGAGTATTAGAGGTTAGAGTTTGCAATGTCAGCAGCAAATGAAGACTTTATTTGAAGGTCTAAGTGATGCGTAGTTAATGTCATAACTATAAAATTACTACTATAATACTACAATTGTTTTTAAAAAAGTTCTTACAGTGTATTAATACAAACTGATATTAGTATATGGTGTTATTATACAACTGTAATTACCATTGCAACGCAAATTACAGAACTGTTATCACCATGACAACCCTTTGGTTACACTATGGGTGATATTTTGATACCTTTAACGATATCATAATAGCGGCGATACACGAAAACCCAGTGATAAATACAGCCAGCCATTCAATTTGGACACACAAAAACCAATAATCCCAGTGTTTGAAAATTATTTTATTTTTAAATGACAACAGTTTGCCTTTTTTTCGGTTTCGCTTTTAGTCTCTATGTATTAAAAGTTCGAACGCTGTGATGTCAAACAAATAACAAACGAAATCACCAATTATTTACTGACACTTTATAAATAAATATTATTAACCCAATATTTAAATTTTATAAAATCTATTGCATCAGTAAGCCTATTTGGTGTATTCCAACTGATAAGTACATTTCTAACAGAACTTACGTCAACGTTCAAGTTCATAACATGTTATATAACAACAGATGTTCCCTTCTCCCGCGGGCCATCACGATTCATAACCAATTAGTGGCTACTTTTGTGATAGCGTGATGGATGACTGATGATACAGACACTAATCTAAATTTAATTTGATATATTTGTCAGCCAGCCTGTCAGGTTGCGCTCAAAATTGATTTGTTAAGCTTTTGTAAGTTGTTTATTGGCTATTGGAAGTGGTTCGTTTGAATTTCCTATTTCAGCCAGTGATTGTAATATAATATAGTTTGAAATAATATAAACTTTATTTAATTTATTATGTACTTAACTCTAAATGTGCAAAAAGATTAGTAAGAGAAACGCTAAAATGCATTTTTGGGTCTATATCGTCTGCAATAATAATTTTTCATGTGTCTCAAGTTATATTTATCGCAAGTCATTATGTAAATGATACTTTTTCAGGATTTTTATAAATCAAACCTAACCTAACATAGCGTTGTTTACACGATAGATATTTATAAAAATTGGAAAGCTCACAGTTCCAGCGATATAAACATTATAATTATCAATAATTATGTCAACAATGACATTATGACCAGCAAAAAATATGAGAAACAATGGGCTCCCGCACTTTTTACCTAATTTGCATTACTAAATGCCCAAATGACACGTAATATCTTAAATACCATCGCAAATTTACGTGCACATACAATTAATGACAATCAAGTCGTTCGTTACTGACGATTTTTCATAAAAAAGTTTGAAAAATAACCCTTAATTGTCTTTAAAATGTATCTGAGTAGGTACAGTTAGACACTGACCTCAGATTGATCTCACCCCAAATTAATGTATTCACTATCGCGATGGTTAATTTTTGACCCGTTTCAAGAAAAATATGCTAGAAGTCGTCAATGTCATTAGAGATGCCAAATCATTTGTAACGTATAGGAGACTCAACCTTATTGTTGTAGAATCTCGAAATGACTTTGGACCTAAGGTGGGTCCCAAATTAAAGTTCCTGACTGTACCATCAAAGGTATTTAAATGTATATCCACCATAGAACATTGTCATAATGATAGCGTCAAGTGAAGAGATAGAAATTACATAGGAATTAATCGTTGGTTTTATGCGACAACGTTCTATAGTTGTTCATCAATTAATATCCGTGAACGTACAAGGCGGCACGATTATTTATTACTCAAAAAAAAACTTACACACAATTCCTCCTTTACAATTCCTGCACTACATAATTCCAAAAAGTCATTCAACTCTGAATTCATTCAAATTCCAAAAGCAATATTTTATATAAAACATTGCATGGAAAATAAAAAAGCTCTACCATGCCGAATCTTTCGAAAATGCACTTTGCTTTTAACTAACAAAACTAACGAATCTGTCAAAAACTTTATCAAACACACAATATAATACCTACTCCAGACTCTTGAAATCCTTTAAACTCCACTCTGAACCTATTACCCCCAAAACTAGCATTTTTCCTTCCTTCATAAACACGGATCAGACCTTACCCTTTCGCTATAAATCTGGTGACCCCCCCTCCCCCCCTAGGCCGCGAGGTGGTTTGAATGGAGATTGAGCCAATTAAAGTAATCGCCGTAACAGTCGGCATTGCCTTGGATTAGTTCTACGGAACAGAAAGCTGTGGAGAGGAAATCATTTTGAAGAAGGTAAGAATACGTTGGGTAAGAAAATAATTGTTATGTGGTGGTTTCTAGAATTGTATGAATGCGTAGATTCGTACGTAGAAAATGTTAAATATTACATTTTAAAATCACGATTAATTAACTTTAGGATTAAACCTTACAACAAAGTCACGGGCTTTTATGTTAATGTTACTATACAAATAATATAATTTAAAAAGTGAATAATGTTATAAATTCCAAAGTGTTTTTCAATATGTATGTTAATTAAATGTTTGACTAATTCAACCTTATAATATAAAATGTACTAAAGCGAGCTAATCCCCACTAGGGATCTCTTCCAGCTACTTATTTTGTTGATAAAAAAGATAAAAGTTAAAAGACATTTAATGAGTAAGTAGGCCGCACAGGCACTTTTACACGTCAATATACTACCAGAGCTTCCCAAGAGGAGACCACTGCTGAGAAGAAACCTGGTTAGTCTTTTTTACGTAGTGTAGCGACAAAATATTTAATTTAAATAAAGTTACACATTCCTGGTTTGGCAAAGAAAAGCTCAGTAACCTGAACAGAACAGACTTACGAACATTACTTCGATTGTCTCCTGATATTTATTATTATACTAGCTTCTGCCCGCGACTCCGTTTGCGTACAATTCGTAATTTTGCCATCTCACGGGAACAATGATTTATTTCAAAATTAAGTTAGCCCATGTGCTATGCTATTCCAGACTATAATCTATTTCTGTACTAAATTTCATCCAGATCCGTTCAGCCGTTCTGGCATGAACAAACATCTAAACTTTCGCATTATACGAATCGGACACTCCCATACCTTTAACTACTAAGAACAGAAGTTGTAGCAAAAAGTGAAAACACATTTCTTATTCATCATTATTAATAAAGAAACAGTATTATTATAAAATATTTAAATGGCGGCCGCTCCTCAGCACCCAGTCCGCAAGGATTAGCATCATACAATACAACCAGCGACGGAATCCTTTTATTTATTGCTATTTATTGTTATTGCATTCTCTCCGCTCATTTCTCTCTCCTAATATTGTCTTATATAAATTTCGCTTAACGTTGCGCTTGTTTTTAAATATTAAGCTAATTAGCAGAAGCTTTTAGCAAATGAGTTTTTCGGAAGTTAAGATGTTTGGGTTGGGATAGTTTTGTATCTTTTGTAGTTTCCGGGCGCTTTTTTGTTGGACTTTATTGAAGACATGCACAGTTTTGTCAGATTTTGGCATAATGTTCTTAATCTATGTGTCGTTTGAGGACATAATAATATTAACACGGTTTCCAGAAATACATATAGCACCATCTTAGCTGATTCTTTGTTGGAAATCTTCTTTCCTCTTACTTCTCACTAAATACTATAATTAAAATTATAGGTACAATTAAAAATTAAATCTAAACGTATTTAAATTAAAATTAAACTAAGCTATTCAAATATTAAAGATATAAATAATAATCACCACTATAAAAAGAACACCCCCTCTAGCAGGTCCGCTCGCGGCATGGTCCCCATGACACTGGCTGCATACGAGAAAGGGACTGTTTATTTTCAAATACAAATTCAAAATTCAAAACATTTATTTGTTAAAAGCGGGTATACATCCTACATCCTAGTTAATTGTGTCTTAAGAATAACATCTTACTTTACAAACTTATACAAGGAACTGATCTATTACGACACCAAAGACATGTCATATCGAAAATAATTATATTAAAACCAAATCCTAAACATTCATGTCTCATCATTAGATCGAGAAGACGCTACAACATTGTATTACTGGCACTGTACCTCAATTATTACATTGTTTTTGGTGTGAATGGAAAAGATCACAAGGCTGTAATCTCTAGACGGCAATCCTAAGACTGTGTTGCCCACCCTAAGGAATAACGGCCACACTCACAGTCAGTTAATGACGATTAAGTCATTCCTTAGTGTCGATATTTCATACACAAATTTGAAAAATTTGCAAAGTGCGAGTCGGACTCGCGCGCGAAGGGTTCCGTACAATTATCTTTATAATATCACATTTGTTGTATGGGAAGGGGGTTCCATTTTTTTTTTTTAAGTGATCATTGAACTAAATATTCTGTGAATATGTCAAGCGTCTACCTGTTTCCGTTATTAATATCGAGCAAAAAACCGCAAAAACGTCACGTTGGTTGTATTGGAGCCCCCCTTAAATTTATTTTATTCTGATTTTAGTATTTGTTGTTATAGCGGCAACAGAAATACATCATCTGTGAAAATTTCCACTGTCTATCACGGTTCATGAGATACAGCCTGGTAACAGAGAGAAAGGCAGACAGAAAGGCAGACAGACAGACAGACGGACAGTGGAGTCTTAGTAATAGGGTCCTGTTTTTACCCTTTGGGTATGGAACCCTAAAAGAAACAAGTTAATCGTTTGTTAAATGTCTAAGAGTACGGTGGTAAGAAAGAAAATGTTTGTACCATAGTCATTTCACCGGTTGTCTTATCCCAACACAACAATGCGAACACTGCTGTCTAACGTAAAAGGATAATTAGCGATAAGTAGCGATACAGACGAAAACGCTGCATAAGGTAGTACCACAACTAAGTAGTACCAACATTGTCAACATGTTAAATTAACTTAACACAAATGTCGTTTTTATTCCAAAACAATCCTTTAAAATACTTTATAATAAAAGATATTAAAGCCTGTCCACTGCAATATCCCAGCCATTCATAAATCTGCCTAATCATTTCAAATGCTTCGTATAACGCTTGAGGATGGTTGAGGGGGTGAGTGCTTATAGTCCGGGCTGATTTGTAGCGGGAGGGGGAGGGATAATGGGTCCATGGTTCAATCCAGCTGAAGATAGTGGCAATAGTCTTATTTGTATAAATTAATACGGCCATTTTATATGCATTCTCATCAGGGTTTTAATCTGAAGAGCAGTTATTGTTAATGCCAATGTTTGTTATTTATATTCATAGATGAAGTAACGCATGTTGTTTTTAGGATAGACAGTGATGTGGTATGTTTAGAAGATACCAAATTAAAGCAAAATTGAAAGAAAGGAAGAAAGAAGAAGAAATAAAAAAAACGGTTCCACGTCCTATCCACTTACTCGTACACTTTTATACATAGAAATGTACATTTTTAGGAAGGTGAAATATAACTTACCCAATTACGTCCAAAATTAAGTGGAATAATGCATAATCCAGTGTATGCAGCCAATTGATTTCAGAGAAAAGTTAAACTTAGACAGTTTTCCAAAAACACTCAAATCAAAAAAATATCACACAAACGTATATATTATTGTAATTTTCTGTTTCTCTATGTTATATTCTATAAAAAATGTATGAAAACATACAGTAGATCACATAAATTAAAAAGATATAGCACTGCACATGCACTCACGCAAAGATTGGATAAAGTACACAGAATTTCACCATGAGTTCACCTGACCATATTTAGATTTTTTCCGTTTAAGTGTTATGATTGGTTGATGTTGGTTTATAGCTAATTTCACACTGAATACATTGACATACAATTCATGGGAATTTATGTATTAATGTGAGGGCCTAAGGACAGAAAATCGAATCATGGTGTACCGGAAACCACCCGGCAGCTATGCTTGCCGGTGGGGCACAAGGGGTTATGAAGGTTGGTTTTATAAAGAACCGCTATATCAAATTTCGATCAAGTGTCAAAAGTTAATCCTATATGAAGTTACTACAATTTGGCCTGACATGTTAACCAGCGTGTCCTTACAAAACCGGCTGTTCAGCATGTTATTGGTCTTTAGGCCATAGCTGGTCTTCCGCAGGAATTGAGCTCTACATGTTGGCCAAATGCATGCAGTAGACTTTCTATAAATAAAGTTAGGTCAGGCTTCTACAGGCCATAACGCTATCAACAAATTTTGCAAGTATTATTAGGATTAACAAAAATATTGTCAAGCCACAAAGTGCCACAACAGTTGATTTAAGTGTACCCAGAAGTAAGTAATATAATCAACTATGATTCAACAAATGGCAGACAAAGTAGAAGCAGACCTAAAACAAGATGGCTATAGCTGCCAACAAGATCTAAATCTAGAAAACATTTACCCAGTTGCTGGTTAACCATCGATTCCTTGAGTGTCTTCTGCTTCCTGCTAAGGTTTTCCTGCTGTCACAAAATGTAAAGTTTATAAAAAGGGCGTTTTGCAAATTCTTCCAGACTGGCAACGCATGAGTCTTCCTTGGTGTTGATAATGTCCATAGGTAGAGGTTATCACTTTCCATCTACTTAGTGGGCTCTCTGCCTTGGGAATTAAAAATACGTTTTTCTTCTGGCAAGAGCACACAGGCCACCTGCCTTTTATTTCAACATTCTGTCAAATATAGGTGACAGGTGAAAATTCGGTGTACATTGCAGACTAACAACATTTGACAACACTGGGACTCATACAAACTGCACCATGTACACTGAAATCAGCTGCCAACTGGCATTGTCAAGATGATGAAATATGGGCTGATGGGATCTAAGACCTACAGTGTATTCTCACGACGACTATGATCTCAAGAATGCAATCATTAGACTGTAAATGTACTGACAATAGGGGCTAAAATTGAATGATTCTATGCTATTGATTTCATCTGTTGTCTTATCACCACTCCGGAACTGCTGCTTGGCGGTATAGTGAATGATATAATGTATTATAGACTGGGATTTATACAAATTAAAAGATTAACATGTCTATATCAAGGGTCAGGTGGATATATGACCAGCTGTATTAAGTTCGGTCTAAATATTTAATAGCACGAGCAAAGATGGCCGCTTCATCACTGGCGGCGTGTTTTCATTAGTCCGGTTAATGTATGACGCGGCGAGGGACTAAATCTTCATTTTTGACGTCCCACGGGTGTGGAGCGGGGAGCTAGGGGCGATGGAAGTGGCACAAGTCGTTGGTACCACTACTGTGACTCTGAGAAAAGGAAATTAGTAAAAAAAAGGTATTCTGTTAAAGTATAAAGCTTTGCTTGACGATCGAAATACACATTACCGTGAAACACAAAGTAGTACAATATTTTTCTTTCAGATATATACGCGTATGTACATTATACTGGGTTTGTTTGTTAAATTATGCAAAATGTGGTTACAGAATTATCAACAAGCTTTTAGAGTTGTTGGCAATTCTGTAGCTCTGCCTACCCCAAACTGGGAATAATGGCGTGAGTTTATGTATGTATGTATGTATGTTTGTTAAATTCCAGCTGTGTAAAATAAATAAAGTTATACAGAGACCACAATTTATTGGGAATATCAATTGTTACTACAAAGAATTGAGTAGGTGCAATGATGAACCTGACATTGTGTGCGCCTCACCCAAATGATGAACAAATATATAATCTTCTATTATGTAATTTTCACATTTAGTACGTTCTACATTTTTTTCAATGCAGCAATTTTGTTGATAACTTGTTGAAATTAAACATTTAAAACATCCGTGAATGTCGAATAAGTATGAGGTCTTACTAAAACGAAGACCCATGTTTTCCATCAAATGCAAATCCATCCATGTAATTAAGTTATAAATTAGTGTGACGTAGACAATAGATGAAAGTAGCGTAGGATACAGTGGATGGATGTTGGATACAGGCTAATTGGATAGATATAGACGAGACGCGCTGGCCTAGTTGGTAGTGACCCTGACTACGAAGTTAGCGGTCCTGGGTTCAAATCCCGGTAGGGGCAGATATTTGTGTGATGAGCGCGAATATTTGTTTCTGAGTCATGACTGTTTTCTATGTATTTAAGTATATATTTCCCTATATAAGTATTTATATCGTTGTCTAGTACCCAAAGTACAAGCCTAGAGCTTAGTTTGGGACGAGGGCAATTGGTGTGACATTGACCCCTGATATTCATTTATATATGGAAGTATGACAGCCATAAACAATCGAAATAACAACAACTGAAAAATCCAAGACGTCATTTAAATAATACTCCTTACCACATCCAGCTCTTGAGCATCTTCATACACGTCTAGCTGTGGACGGAGGACAGCTCTAATGTAGATATATCGGCCGGAGTTCGGACGGACGGACACACACCGCGCTAGACGCTAAATAAGCCGCTGAAAACTTTATGCTTCTCGGTTGATCATTATTTATACCTGGGATTGAAGGATTAAATTAGAACTGGGGGTCTGCGGTGAAGTTCGTTGTGTTACGTGTTCAGTCCACGACATCCCCATCTACTTCAAATTTTTAGATACTGTCGCAATTGTACTGTGGAACTCAGATAGCTGTATATGTCGTTTTTATTTTTGGCTAGAGGACACAGTTTATGTACGAAAAACCAAGCTTGTTGATATGGGTGTCTTGCTCGTTTAATAAATTAAGGATATATTAATTTTTGAAACGGTTCCGTTCAACCACGAATGATATTCTGTTTTATGCTCGTAGTTTTATATAATGCTAGGTAAATTATTAACGTATTGATAATACGTGTTAAAGAATGACTGACCTTTGAATTTCGTGCGGTGCTTCTTCTCAGCAGAGTGGTCTCCTCTTGGGAAGCGTTGGTAGATTTTTGACGTGTAATAGTGCCCGTGTGGCCTACTTACTGAGGACACTGAGGACTAAGATGGAATGCCTCTATGCTAGTAATGTCACCGGTGGTCTTATCCCCACACCGGATCACAACAATGCGAACACTAAAAAAATGTTGTTTTGACGACACTGTACGCTACTTGCCATGCTCAAACGAAACAAAAAGCTCGGTGGTGTAAAACTGTATAGCACACAACAGTTAGCCTAGCACAGATGCAATCGATGCTAACGTTTAACCTTTCTGCTTTCTATCGATTCGTAGGCATAAGCGATGCAATATGTCATCACATCAGTTTACGTCAATCCTATACAACTAATAGACAATTAAAAAAACGCTAACTTATCCTTCTGCGTCTTAATAGGCCACTGGCGTCAGGTTACTAAATATGAAACTTTGGTGATTTTTTTTAGATACTACGTAAGGTCCACACTACAACCCTAGTGATACAAATGATTTTTTATCCAAAATGGGTTTGCGTTGGACTTCAGTCTCACCTAATGTTAAGAGACGACGAGGTCAAGGGTTACCACCCTTACCCACACACGCTTACCCAAAAAAAGCCTATTCACTCTATCCTTGAAAACAACAAGGTTATACGATTCCGGGAATACAGACGCAGTGAGAACATTCCACTCCTTGGCAATGCAAATAAGAAATGACGCAGCAAACCGCACGGACCATTGGAAATTTGACTACATGCGGATGGAAGCCCTCCCGGCGTCTGTACGACCGATGGGAGAAAGTGGAGGGTGCGATGAGGTTATGTAGTTCCTGGGTACACTCATCTACAACTTGTAAAAAAACCGATAGCGACAAGCGACTTTACGCCGATGTGACCTTTGAAGTTTGGTTTTGACGAGTGAGTCGTCGCCTATGAGTCTTCTAGCTCTGTTAAAATAATCTTGTCCATTTTATAATGTTCATGATCAATATCTGGCAGCGTCATGGTGATCGGGCCAATATTTCAGTCTACACTAACTTGCTCTCCCCTTGAAAATTATCGAGGTCTAGTTTATACGAGATCTGTCAGAGAAGTTACTCTACGTCTTAAAATAAAGAATTTTATTTGGAGATGCGAGGGGATATTGCATGGAATAAATAAATATAACAAATATCTGGGGACCATCTCACACAAATAAACCTTGACCTAAACTAAGCTTAAGGCTTGTACATACCTATTTATATAGATAAATACATAGAAAACATCCAAGACCCGTCACACAAATATTTGCCCTTACCGGCCGGGAATCGAATTCGGGATTTTACGGCTAAACACGGTCTCGTTTAATTTAGTTAAAACTCAATTTTACATTTGGTGTATTTTAATCACGGTGTGACTTATAATTTATAATTGTAAATTTACGCAATATTAATAAAAATAAGTTAGAAACTAATTTTAAAGAACCTCAATTTTGGTTCTAGACAAACTGCCTAACATTAGACGAGCAACATTTTCACAGCAATGTGTGGCCGGCAACTATATGCATCTTGCTCTAACGTACGGAATAAGAGTAAGACAGCTATAGTTACCGGCCACATAGCCGTAAAAATTTGATCGTGTACCAGACCATTTAAGATTTTAGAAAATTTACAAAATGAAATAAGCGCTCAACGCGACCGTCCGGCAGCTTACGTCAATCCAGGGCCTACCCCACCTACCTACCCAGTGGTGAATAGTCATCAGCCCACGGTGCCCCCGCTAACAGCCCTTGGAGGTTAACACCGGAGAGGTTTTAGACGGTATGCTTCCACCTCAGCTCTCGCAGGAGACTGGGGTGGTCGAGTCCGTCATACCCCCCCCCCCCATATGACTACCCGGCCGGGGGGGACGATGCGTCCCGACATTTCCTCTCCGTCAAAAAAAAAAAGGGCCTCTATTCTAGGCGGTAAAAACCATATCATCTTTGACCTGTTATCGTATTGGTAATTATTTGATAGCTCTTATTTACTTGACAGTAATGGCGGCTGAGTTACAAACAATACCATAACAACTCAAAGATAATAATTATGGTTTTGTCGCCTAGAATAGAGAAACGATAATGCTCTCACAATGCACCGTCTGTGGCCACTGATGCGAAACTGATTTCAAATGAAGCCTCTATCGCTGTAACTTCAGACAAATGTCAGTTGCATGAATACGCTGCCATACACATTGAAAAGTGTACATGTCAAGATCTTTATAAATAAAGATTGCTAATTAGCAAACGTGATTATAGGATAAAACTTACTTCATCAATGTAACAATGTTTGACTTGACAACTTTCGAAGGATTTTCTAAAGGCTTATATCGATATAGATTCTATGGCTTCTGAGGGCTCAGACAAGATGCACTACGCTGACGTTTCTATTCGATTCGTTTTTAAACCAATCGCGTCACTGGAAGATGACGTGATACGAAAAGTCACGTGGTCTATCAGTGACGCGATTGGTTTAAAAACGAATCGAATAGAAACGTTAGTTAGCGTAGTGCATCTTGTCTGGGCCCTCTGTTCAGAAATGTACTTGTGTAAGCCCATTTTGATTCCCTAGTCTGATAACGATATCAAACGCTAAATGAGCTTAACAAAACAAAGTGGAACAAGGTTGACGTCTTAAACTAACGTTTTTATCGTAAAAAAATCCTTCGCAAACATTGCTACCACTTCAAAACTATTCGAATCATAATCATTGATTGCAATCACGGCAGTATATTAATTAGAAAAGAAAACTGTTGAGAACAACACTTTAAATGAACACCGATAAAAATCAGCAAGAACCATGTTATTACAAATCTAAGATAAAATAAAACAATAGTTCATACAACTGGGAAGTGAAATTAGTCGTTTAAGATAGTCACACACCATAAAGTTCAAAATTGTATGCATCAAACTTCGTTCTTACGTACTTTTAAATATGTAAATTTACTCCAGTGGCTCTATTTATTTGCGCTTATACTAATTTATTATTTATTATATTCAACATATTTTATTTACTTTGAACAATCTGCAGTATCTTTCATGTTAAATTTTATGGTAATCCATTTTATCTAATTTCATTTTATCAATTGTATCATTTCATCGAATTTCATTTTATCGCAATCTTCTGCTAAAACCATGATGTTTTCTGGATATCTTAATCATTAATTACGTATTCGCAGTAGGTTAGGTTTGGGTAAACTTGTCACTACCAAAATAAAAACTCATGCGGCAAGAAATATATTTCGATAAAATGAAAATTCTGCGTAACGATACGAGTACAATCGTTGAAAGGTGTTTCGGTAAAATAATAGGTGCTCTATTAAGTACATGATATTATGTTGGTTTTATCACTTCATTATAAAACCGCAAGTCTCAAATTGACTTATACCGCGGTTGAGTTGCAACGAGGTAAGCCTTGATGTTAGTGCCCCTGCCTACGAAGCGGTCCTGTGATCGAACAGATGATCGATCGATCGTAAAGGTTTTTTTTAACGAGTACTTTGCTCATTGTTTTTCTATGGACTTTTTGAGTAAGATTGTTCCCTTATGATGAGGTCAACTTACCATAATAAATCAACTAAAAGATGTTCGAGATGCAACAGAGAGGTTTTTAATCTTTGGACAATTATAGGCCTTGGTACAGAACTAATACGCTGATCTTTACTTGTCAAAGAAATTTATAATTTACATTATAGTTAGCCGTTAATTTGGCAATGTATGTCACAGTGAACATACGCTTATGTTCACATTTTTTGTTTGGGATGTGTTTTAATTTTTTTGCTGATTCAAAATCAAAAAAGGTTTGAATTCTCGACTTTTTTTATTTTTGCCAAATTAAGGGTAGGCCTTCTAGACACGCACACTACAGCGACACTAAGGGCCATATTAATAAACTCATCCTGGGTGAGATGCCCGTCACAAGATACGTCAAAGTAAATGTCAAACCATAGAACACTGTCGCATTGCAAGAACATTATCGCTATAGAAAATGTATACGATTTACGTAACATGCCGGACGGTCGTTTCGAGGGCTTATGTCATTCTCATACAGTTTTCGAGAATCGTTTACGATATTTATTCCAAGTAGAGCAACTATCAGTCGAATTTCCATGCAAGTAGCCAATCTCGTTCAGATAATTTATTTGCTAGCATCACGAGAGGGTAGATGTGGGTTACATATTACTCATTATTTCCACTCGCTGACTGATCATAAATACCGGGATATCGAGCTGGTTTACGATGGAAAAACACTAAAAAAGCTGTAGTGGTTTCTAGAATATGTAGTTTATGGTTTTATGGAATGGTAGTCTTCACAGAGTAGGATATTACAATCATACAATATGAAGCTGGTAATAGATGCCAAATGTATTATTATTATTATTGTATGTTATGATTGAAAAAATTCTGCTGGAGTTTCTTCTGGCGCTTCTTCTCCGCAATTGTTTTGTCCGAAGCGCGAGTAGATTCACTTCATATTTTCAACGTGTAAAAGAGCCCTCATGTGGCCAGTACCAATAATTCGAATTTAGAATTTAGAATTAAATTAATTGAGGACATACGTCAAACTACAAAGGTTCAATTCAATTTTAGGTTTAGTAGACGATGCGGTCAGTTAGTAGTGAAACCACTTACGGAGCTAGCCTTCCCAAATTCGATAAGGGTATAGAGTATTTGCGTGATAAGCAAATGCAAATGTTTAAGTATTAGCTGTTACCCACGACTCTATCCGCATTAAAGTCTTTTATCGCTATTTTCCGGGAAAAAAAACACCGTATCCTCGGTGAAAATGCATAACCGCGTAAGTAACATTTTGAATGAGCAGTAAAATGCACCTTTTTCCTAAGACGATAAGGTTTATTTTGCTCTATAATAAATTTGTCGGTTACGCGGTTTTGCAGTATCACTGTCGCTATGCTCTTTTCTGGGGTTTTAGGTATCCCGGAGTTCAGCGGATTATTAATGAAAGCGTTATGTTGTGCGCGTACGCAAGGCGCAGCTTGGATTGACATCTAACAAGATGGACCGACGACGTGGCTAAAGTTGCTGGAAGCCGATGGATGCAAGCGGCGCAGGACCGGTCTTTGTGGTAAACCTTAGGGAAGGCTTGTGTGCAGCAGCGGAGATCTTTCAGCTAAAAAGATGGTAATGGTGTATCTCCAGTCATCAACGCCCCAAAAGTCCGTTCCCGTCTGTGGGAGGAGGAACATTCTCTGCCGAACTTTGTTCCACCTGTGGAGAGACTTCCACTGGGTCATTTATTACCGTGACGCACGTGGAAGTCGCACAACAGACTACGCGCTCAGGTCGGTAGATGCCGAGAATACTTGGTAAAGTGGGGCTACACCGCCGAGGACCACTGCAGCTGTGGCGCCTCACCACAGTCCATGGCGCACCTCCTGCAGCCCCGCGTGCCCCGACACCTTCACGCGGCAGGACCTATATGACGCCACTAGCAATGCCGTTCGCGTGGCAGAATATTGGCCAGGTCATATATGACATCGCGTCGACACGCTAAGAAGAAGATTTATAATTCACTTTGGATGAAAGGATTGGCAAATCACATACTGGCTCGACTTCTACTTGAAACTGAGATTGGTATGTCACCGTTATTAAAATCTTTAACCAATTAAAAACGCTCCGTTCAAGCCATCTGTTTTAATGTTCATAATTCATAAAGTAAATTGATCATCGCAGCGATATGTCTTAAGTCTTACTTGAGGCCTTTTAAAGGAGTATTTATGCAAATAAGTGATTTATCTCCTTAACACATATCTTATAATTGAACACTTATAAGACGCTTAAGTCTTATAAAAATGTCATTTACGTAATCACATATTTAAGACAAATAAGGAAGATCAAGTTTTTTATTTAGCAACTGAGTTGTGCCGACAAAATTTTGTAATTAAATATACGTTATTTTGTTTAAGTTAACGAACTAAGTAAAATGGTGTTTTACAAAACGGATTTTACAGTACCTACTCTATAGGTGCTGTAAAATCCGTTTTATTTACATTTCTCTCTCTAGGGAGCGAATTAGAAATTCCTCTACTTCAGGATTTAAAATCAAAACATTATAGACCCCCATCAGTCCAACTTGAGTGATCGGCCCTTGGGCGCAAAAGGGAATCGTCAGACCCTACGTTATAGTGACAGATGTAAAGTGCGGTTTAAAGGATTTGTTTAGATCCTGTCTAAAAAAACGTATGTGAGTTTTTGTTTAGATGTACTTAAAATCAGTATTATTAAAAAGGCAATAAGAAGTAATTATTATATGGCAGTCGACAAATTTTCTATACTATGGAATCAAAATAACAAATTAACATTGTTTTCTGGTAAATATACCAAATATATTTTAGTGGAGCTATTATTTTATTGATAATTATAGTTGTATGCATGCATGCATTGTACATGCATGCATGCATTGCATTCATTTATTGTACAAACAAAAGAAATACCAATTATAATATAGTCAAACATATAACAGGGATGTACAAAGGCAAACTTATCCTTTTAAGGGATCTCTTGCAGCTAACTTTTGTATGTATCAGTTTGATTCTGATACATACAAAAATGTAATTCTTGGAGGAAATCCTTTTATTGACTGAAATTAAAAATTACGCACAAAATTTTCGACCGATGTGAAGTCAAAATTAATTGTTCTGTTTGTACTAGACAACTTTTAATGAGCTATACTTATCCATATAAATATAAAAGATGCTAAGGATAAGTTTTCAGGACGTTTTTTTTGAAATTGTCATATAATTTAGTTTACAAAATAAATCCAAGCTACTCCTCGTAACGAAGTACACATTCCAATATATCATTACGACAACACTAAATCCTTCTGTGTATAATAAATTACGTAACGATCATAACGATCCATTATAATACAAACATCTTATAATAGATACCACCTGGTATCGAAAGAGCTAATCAAAACATGCCGTGCGCGGGCGCATTCAATCACTCCAGCGCCATCTATCAGTCGTCGCCGCGCATTACTGTTACCGGTTGCCGGACTCTGTTGAGAGATGGCTCTAGCAGCGACGGATTTATTCGATCGACGATATTTTTATGCTCTTTCAAGGTGTAGTAATAACAATCTCGCCTTTTTAGATTTGGCTTTAAATTTATGTATAAATTGAGTGCAGGTTCGTAACAGGGTACATTGTTTAAATATATAGTCGATGATTGATGGGTTTTAAACAATAGGCATTGCTCATCCTCTGATTAAACTATTATTTTAGATCGTAGCTAAGAAATACATCGAATTGAGCCATTTGGATTCATCGGTAACGATTTTCTAACATTTCGGATAAGTTATTTATAAGATATGCTTTACTATAATAATTAATTTGTCATAAAAAAATTGGCATAACAGGCCTAATATGGCTACGTTTATCGCGTGATAAAATTTGGTTAAAACATCCGTCACTTTCTGACACTTACATATCACGGGAGTGACGGATGCTTTATCCACATTTTGTATAGGCCCGCAGAGCTTGCCAACTTTTGGAGCCTAAAAATCCAGGCCAAAATAAAATGATAGATCTGCGATTCTTCTAGGAAGCTCTCTAGGAAATATTTCAAGGAAGCTCTCACAAAGCAAAGCAAAAGAGTATCACGCCTGAGGCCCTAGACAAGACGCATTCGGCGTTCATTATCGTTACCCGTCCGTCCGTGCAGAGAAATAAAACATAGCTCATGTTCATCAGGGGTAAAGTAGGATTCTAATGGTGAAAGAATTGTTCAAATCGGTCCAGTAGTTTCGGAGCCTATTCATTGCAATCAAAAGATCAAATCTTTCCTCTTTATAATGTTAGTGTAGATTAACGTAAGCTGTCAGACGGTCGCGTCGAGCGTCTACGTCAATTCCATACATTTCGTCAGTTTTCGAAAATCGTTTACGTTAGCGTTAACCAACTTGTCTAGCCTCACACTGGCCACCCAAACTGAAAAGGCTCTAGGCATGCGCATGGGCTTCATACTGTTACATTGCGATTTTGAACTTTAGATTTAGAAATACGTTCATAAAAGCACAAGTCAACCATTTTACAAGGCGCAACACTAATTAATAAAACCGGTCATAAATAAACGCGATGGAGGCGGCAGTTAGCAAAAACTGTTGGGATCATAAAGCTGTCAGCGGAGAGCTACCGCCTTTGTTGCGACCGCCGATAAATTAGCTATGATTGGACGCTTTTGAGACGTTGGTTTGCTCGCTTGAGATTAGTTTTGGAATGATGCTTGGGCGAGACTATTTATAAAGATTTGTTTTTTTATTTGGTCAGCGGGGGTGAGCAAAGTTCTCGGAAATAATTCAACTATTGCCACACCACACATTTATATAACAATATGAATGAATTAAGTATATATTATAATATACAGGGTGTCTATGCACTAGGTTCCAAAACTTAAAGAGTATGTTATAAACTTCATTTCAGTATAAAATGTAAAAATGCCAAGCCTTATGTAAATGTTTTAGTTTGCTTGCTCATAATAAGGCAAAATATCATTTTAGCGTTTTATTGACTGGAAGTGAAAATACAGGTGTAATGCAATAGTAGTATACGTGACGGTTGCGTAATGTTAATTACGCAGAGTCGCGTTCAATACTATATCTACACACATATTATAAGTACTCTAAGATGGGTTCAGAAGCAGAAACGCAAATGTACCTGTGGTAGTAGGTGACAGCGATGACAGCTAGAACGTAATTTGTAAAATATTCGATAGAATATTGTAAGGTAATGAGATCCAAATTTTGGAACATCTTCCAAAATTAACAGCTGTCATCGCTGTCACCTACTGCCACAGGTAATGCTGGTCATTGCCTACGGGTTTTGAACGCATAATAGAGGACTTATGATATGTGTGTAGATAAAATAGTTTGTGTGACTATAGTATGTTCCTAGACTTACTTTTCCGGGACTATTAAATTAATAATTTTACTGAATTTCGCTTATCACCACAGTAACTAACGGGCAGAGCGTTATATTTTAAACTCCAGGCTTGTAGCTTCGCAGCTCGTTGTCTTAATTGATATATTAGCGACTGGCGCGGCCGGTAGGATGAAAAGCGATGTTTCTTGATAATAACGCGCGTTATGTTATATTTAACGGGTAAATTGCCCGGACACCGGAGTTGTATGGAAATATGGCTCCCAGCGGAGACTGTTTGTTCATTACCCTGCATGTAGATGCGGGTTTTGAAATTTAAGTTGAGAGGAGAATTATGTTGATAAATACAGGATGTGTTGTTTCGAGTAGGTGATTTTTCAAGTTAAATAATAGTTATTTAATCTCTGACCGAAAAAGAGGGGTGTAACAAGTTTAGCATTGTGTATCTGTGTATTATTGTAGCTGTGTATTTTTGTGTCTGTGGCATCATAGCTCCCAAATGGATGGATCGATACCAGTTCGGATAAATGATCTTAAAAGATATGAGCTCTGAAAACTCTGAAAATAGAGGTCTCAATTTTATCAATCAATCAATCAATCAATCAATCAATCATTTATTTTACATAAAACATGGTATATACATACAGGTCTTAGGTTAGTAATTAGGTATCACATGTTTGGCCGCCAGGGCAGCACGTAAAATTTTACAAAATAATTCATAATTTTACTGATTAAATTTCAAATAAAGTGTACAGGATAAATAATAATTAAAAAACAAAGTGTATAACAGCATGTCAATCTAAGTCTAAATATATATAGAGGGGAGCTTCGAAGACATTTCTATGTACCCACACTACATTTTTATAACCAAATTTCACCTACCTACATAATTTAGTTTTTGTCTCCGTCGTTTAGATACTCATCCACCGAATAAAAGCATTTTTGTATAAGCCAGATTTTGAGGTCTCGTTTGAATTTATTTAGAGGCAGTTTTTTTAGTGTCTCAGGTAACTTGTTGTATACAGTTATGGCCATACAGTATGTGCTCTTACCATATAACCTAGTACGTTTGGCGGGTATTACTAGACGGTTCGGATACCTAGTGCGATGCTTACAAGTATCTCCACAAGTTGTGAAGTAGTCTGGATGACATTTCACGAACAGTAACAATTCAAACAAATACATGGATTGAGCAGTAAGCAATCGCAATTCCTTAAATAACGGACGACATGAACTCATTACATTTACGTTGCATATTGCTCTGATGCACTGCTTTTGCGATATTAGAACTCGTTTCACATATTGCGAGTTTCCCCATAGAAGAATACCATATCTGAGCAAGGAGGACACGCACCCGTGATACGCCTGTATGGCAACATGTTTATTGCAAGTTCTTGCAAGCCGCCATAACGCGTAAGCAAAAGAATTTATTTTACTGCACACATTGTTTACGTGTCCCTCCCAGGAGAATCTATCGTCAATGGTAATACCAAGAAATTTAGTTTCAGTTGATTCTTTAACTTCCACGTCTGATAACTTTACTGCTAATGTTTGTTTTTTCGCATTTTTATTAATAAACTGTACAAATGTCGTTTTACCTATATTGACCGTCAAATTATTTTTACCTAACCATGTGACTATTTTGTTAATTGCATCATTTATATCAACATTATAAGTCATTATATCTTTCCCTGGTATAATAACTGATAGGTCATCCGCGAACAACGTGCAATCAAGAGTAGTTGTATCTGGCAAATCATTGATATATATCAAAAACAATAAGGGACCAAGAATGCTACCCTGTGGCACCCCTATACCATTGACTTTAGTAGCAGATCTATGCTTACTTACTGTATTTGTTTGATCATCGCGGGTTTCTATTTATTAATTCCTTATGGAAACGAGTTGTTATCAAAAATTGTCTATATATAACTTAAAACTAAATGAAGATTTATAACAGCATTATTAATTGTACTCATACTAGCTAAGTTACTGCTACACTACTGTACTTCCTAGTTGATAATGCACTTTGACTGTCTAAACACAAGGTTCCAAATCAAGCAATAAAAAAATACCTGTTATTAAAGAGCATACAATGTTTAAAGATACAGGTTGTTCAAAATTACATCGCAGTATTAATCCGAAGTAGACCCTGTAATAATTTATGGCGTAACTTTTACATTTTTTATATTTTATCTTAACACCCTGTACGTTTGTACACATACGTCTCAATACGGAACCCTAAAAAGCGAGTAAGTAAGAATCACACATGGAGCCTGTCGCGACATAAACTGAAGGGTAGGCGACGCGAAGTTGGAGGAAATATGGGGTAATACCTCATAAGGTTTTTGTCCTGAAAAAATAGTATGAGATCTTTTTTTAAATTGTTGTTTAACCCTTTCCTTATAAAGCAAAAGGCCCAACTTACCGAAATAGACAAGTTCAGAAACAAAGTTATTTAGGCAGCTATCACTGCTTTATTTGCCCCCAAATACCTACTTTAAAGACCTCATTATTAATCATTATAAATTATAGTGTTTTCTAATAAACTACATACATACATACATAAACTCACGCCTTTATTCCCAGTTTGGGGTAGGCAGAGCTACAGAATTGCCAACAACTCTAAAAGCTTGTTGATAATTCTGTAACCACATTTTGCATAATCAGGCTAAGATGTTTACCAGTGTATTAGTGACAGGTTGCAAGCCCATCGCCTAACAGTACTACAAGCCTTTATTCCCTTAGTCGACTCTTACGACATCCACGGGAAGACATGGAGTGGTACTATTCTAAGCTGGCAACCACACAGCTAATAAACTATTTGTTTAAAATTGAAATGAGTTAATTAGTTGTACAAATTAATACAAAATACATGGATACATGACACTGCCGAACCCTATAGGTATTCAAACCGCGGATAGATATGGCTTACTTCAGGTTAAAATCTGACGATTGCCCATACAACATGTGTCAAATTTTAATCCGAAGTAACCCTATCTGTCCGCGGTTTGAATGTAGGGTTCGGACATAAGTAACTGAGCGAAAAAAAGTGACCACCCTGTCCCAAGCCACTGCCTAACACCATAACATACTACTACATCCCTGCCGGGGTAAAAACACCCCAGTATCACCCGGGGCGAGTCGATCCAGCCATAAATAATAAATACTAGCGGCCTGCAGATAATGGTAATATACGGTAACCGACGGCGTCAAATCGAGGATCGACGGTTTTAGACGTTTTTTTGCGACGTTTGGCACGGACAGACGGTCGGGAATAGCTTGAACATGTCACTGGTTTAAACAATATGTCGCTTTTAGAGATTATGGTGGACTTATACGGGATGTTTAAAGAGTTTTGAATCCATGTTTTTTAGTAATTTTAGAGTTTATTTATTTATTTATTTATTTTATTACGGCAACAAACAGATATATAAATTGCAACTTGTAAAAAAAAGGCAAAAAGTACCCAAAAGAAAATGTCTTAAATATGCCGTAGAGTTGGATAGGTACCTATTATTTTATTTATTTATTTATTTAACCATCATGCCACAAAAAAAATGGCGGACTTAATGTCTAATGGCATTCTCTTCCTGTCCACCAAATCGTACGGTAACTAGCAAAAGTTGTTCACAGAAAAAGAAAGAAAACAAGGCAAAGAACATATTTACAAAATAATAATACGCAAAGAGTACTTAGAAAAGGTACATGATGTTGCAATCAAAATCAAATTCATTTCTTAGATTTTCATTTCATCTAACGGCATTTCTCACCGCATGAGTTTTTTTGCTAGTCACAATTCTAACTTAACCTTAATAATTAACCTTAATGAAAGTTTCAGATCTCCTGAAAATATGTGTTTCAGTAGAAAATAGGGTTCGGGGGAATGAAATTCAGTAAAATTCGATAAAATGATGGGTTAACCAGTAGAGCTACCTTGCCACACAGTGTTCATTATTATATCTGTTGAAACACATCCACCGTTGAACATAATGTATGTATGTATGTGTGTAAAATCTCTATTGCACATAAATAATTACAGGACATGTTTGCATGATTAGGTATAGATAATGTACTGTATGGGATCTCTTCCAGTTAACCTTGGAGTAGAATAAACAACGACAATGCAGAAGGATAGACCAATTAACAAAAGTACAGGAAAGACCAAAAAGTACACAACAGAGAAACAGGAAAAAAAACTGTTTTAATAAAATAAATAAGATGATTGAATATACTAATATATACTACCACATACATACGTAAGCAACAGTTAAAACCTACAACAGAGTTAAGATCATAATGGGCAACTCAGACTTATGGTCCGCCGGCCGATTATGTCCTGTCAGTTTAGAACAGACGTATATAACTTTCTCATTCTAACTTAAAGCTGCGTCGCTCTCAGCTTGCCAGTCCGACTGTTAGTCTGAGGCGCCCATAAAGGTTTTCACAGACAACCGCTCGGCACCGGATTAGCTCAAAGTGAGACATTGAAAAGTGAGCTTTTATTTGATGTTAATACGATACATTTTTGAAAGTCAAAGTGAAAACAAAAGCCGGGCGCAGGCCTCGCGTCGTCCACTGAGCATCATATTTACCTAATTATAATTTAAATTTTAAAAATTGTTTTTTTTTTTTTCTAAATTTATTAATTTATAAGTTGATGTTCTTTACATAAAAGCCAATGTTACTAAACTAACGCATTTAGTCTAAAATCAATTATTTGAATTTGAATTTAAATAAGCTTATACAAGCTGTCCCAAACCGTGACGTAAAAAAATTTTTGGTGCCTTAACTTAACTAAAAAAACACTTGCCCCCTGACTAATAAGCGTTGAGTAACGGTGGTATAGCTATAAACTGTTTGTCCTTATCTGTCAAATTCAAATGACACAATGACAGATGAGGACAAAACATTGTATAGCTATACCACCGTTATTCAACGTTTATTAGTAAGGGGGTTGGTATTTTAAGCGATTTTCAAGTTTTAAAATGTGCGACTGGCATTCAATATTAGCTGCGATTGTCATCTATTCATACATGATACATAAGTAAACGCAAATCTTAAGCGATTTTGTTATACGCACCAATTTAACAAATACAAACAGAGCCTTGTCTAACCATCGCCGTAACTCACGTTCGGTGAAACAGGACAAACACCGTCGCATCCGAGATCGAATAAATTACAAAGATATATTATTATTAAAATTTCTGGGGACCAAGTTTGGGCATTAACTCAGGCCGAGGTGTACAGGGTGCTCTGTAGGAATATTAAAGGCGTTTAGAATAGAGTTTGTGTTCTTTGTGGATGCGCTGTGGAGTTTGTGGGCTAGTGAGTAAGTCGTGTCAAAGCTGTTTATTTTGATGTTTTTGAGAAATAAATGTCAAAAATAATAATTTACACAGAAGCTGGTAGGGTCGGGGACAAACCCCAACCTTGTTTCTCAACAAGTTATTTTGCTTATTTGAAAACAATACTTGTATTCGTTTAATTGAAATACTTGAAATATACAATTAGTGGTCTCCTCTTGGGAACTTCCTCTCTCTTGTAGATTTGTGACGTGTTAAAGTGCCCTACTTACTGAATAAAATGTCTGTCATCTTTTTTTAAATTTAAGGTTGTAATTAAGGATTTTATTTTGGCACAAAAAAATATGAATACAAACAAAACTAAAAACTTTAGGGTGGTTGTTGCAAGTATCATAATTCTCCGATTACTTATTTGTTACTAAAACTTTTACAATTCATATTTTCAAACAGTAGTAAAACCACATAAAAAAAACACCCTCCTACTGCATCTAAACGATCCCATTCAATGACATCTGCAAAATTAACGAGTAATCGTGCGATGTCCCGATACCGGCCCTTCCAGATACTAAGTACTGATACTAGGTACAGATACTTGGCGCAGATACTTAGTATAGATACTTGGTACGGGCGGAAGTTGGCGGTAAATCACTGTGATTTAAAGGCCGGCTTAAAGAGTCTGGAGTTATGAGGTCGTTGATTATGTGAATCGTCAGTTTGGCTTGATTACGTTTGAAGCTGAATTGGTTAAGGCGTGGTCTTTGTTTTAATTCGGTAGTATTTTATTAAATACTAGCGATCCGTCCACGCCTTGCTTCGGTTTTCATGAGCAAAATGGAACATACATGAACATTGAAGTTAAATAACTTTTTTTTTAATCCTTGTTGGAGCCTTTTCAAGACCTACTCATACACTTGGTAATATTGCTTTAGGCATTTCTTGAATTTTGGCATGTATTTAGTAATCACAGGTAGTTCATTTTTATTTAGAGGTATAAAAAGGATAAGACAAACCAACACACAAGCCACCTGGTGGTATGTAGGATCTGAGACACAGTCTTTTGCAATCTCAAGACTACAATCTCAAGAGTGTAATCCTAAAACTGAAAATGCGGTGCCATCCCTAATAACCAAGATGGCATATCTCATTGTCATTTCACCGGTTGTCTTATCTCCACTCAGGAACACAACAACGCGAACACTGCTGCTTGGCTGTAGGTTAAAGGATGAGATGGTGGTAGCGATCTAGACGGGCCCTGCATGGCATTGCCAGTTGTACTCATTGTACAGTCAACTAATTTGATTCTTAGGCCACAATGTACTTTGTCAACGTGACGTTGTAAAACAAATCATAGGAAGTCTCTTACGTTGTGGTTACGCCTAGAAATCAAATTGATTGACTCTACAACGATTTGCTCGTATGAATTTCACACCCTGTATCTTCTAAACGCAACCTTAGGAACTACCTTTATCATATAAATATAATCCTTTATTATTTTAAAGTATGAAAAGTACCTTCGTAATTATTGTTCCAATTTTAAATTATGTTATAAATTGTGAATGGTAAAAACGATCAAAAGTACTCCTGTATTTAAGGTCCTATTGCGTTTACAATTAGTTCTCTATGTTTAGAAGGTAGTTCAATAATTGTATGCTTTCCAAAAACTAAGACTACCTACGAAATATTGATTCTAAAATTGAAGTCAAATGGACGACCGTTGGATTTATGTCAAGGGGTTTCCTTTGTCAATATTGTATTTTAATTTTGCCATTTGTACAATATTTTTTTACATACATATACGTATATCTGTGTTATTCTTGAAAACTTACATACATACAAACAAAATTATAATCTGACCAGTGAGCCAACTAAACATAATTTCGCATACTATTTACACCAAACAAGTCAGTTAGCATGCCAGCTACTAAAAAACATTTGACCTAAATGCTCCTCGCCCTATAACTTCTAACATTACATTAAGTTATATTATTAATTACTTATTAATTTGATTATTAAACTGTCCTGGGCTTCTATTTAACATTTTTTTTTAATTCGGCCGCCATTACTGTCAAGTACATAAGAGGGGTCTACATAACTACGAAGAGTCATAATTCTGAATTGATCAAAATCCAGAATTTTCATTATTCCGAATGCAATGTTTTGATAGAAGCCTTTATTTTTTTATATTGCTTGTTAATCAAACCTAAACTAATCTACGTATAGTAATTATATTATAAATTTAAATTTAATATAGCTCCAGCAATACCTTTCGGACAAATGAATATTCGGAATTTTTGGATGTTGCGAAATGGATTTATTATCAAACTCAAATAATTATTAGATGAAATATGTTTTTTTCATAAATACACTATTTAAAAACTAATAAAAAATTAAAAAAAGTTGCATTCAACGCCATCTATCAAGTTATTAGCGAAGTATTCAGCAAACTGCGTCGCTTGAAAGTGTTATGGTCACTGACCATATTGCGAGCGCCATCTACACTTTCATCTCAAAACTACGCTGCTAAATCAATAACTACTCAAAACGCTTGTAGTTCAGTACTTACCTATTACTGAACTTATTATAACTGCTGTATTAATAAAATTGAACAATAGTTGATTGTTTATCTTACAGTTAAAGGAATTCTTAGTATTTCGTATATTGGTCAATGGCCATAGTTACTAACGACATCTATGCCACTTTGTTAAAACTAAATCGATTGTTTAGTTTATGAACACTTTCGCTTGCAAAAAAATAGTTTAAACACTTTTTAAATGAGAGAAAAATGTTTATCAAATCTCGTAAGGTACATAGTTTTAAAAGAAAACAGCACCAAGCACCGCGAAATTACGCAGAGTAATCAAAAACAACACTATGATTTATCTATCCGCCGCTAGATGTCGCTGGGCGGCTAAGTGGCGCCATTTTCGTACTTAGCGGGCGGTGTGACCGCGTTATTTATCGCGCCATTACCGCGCGGGACCTTAAATCATCGCGTGACGTTACGTACGTGCCTTAATGAATGGGCCCTAAGTTTTTTTCTTTATGAAATTGTTGTGAGCACTTTAGGGAATCTATTAGGGGATGCGTTTGGTTCAGTTTAAAGTTTAATGTTTGCAGACGGCTCCCGACGTAGTAGAAAAAAATGTATGCAGTGGTAGAACCTATTTAGAGGGAATAGAAAGGATTTTACTCTCGTATATAAGGATAACAACGGTTAATGTTCTATAATATTTATAATTTAAGCACTAAAAATGTTTTCTAAACTAGTTCCTGGGCATTCAAAAGTAAACTACAGAAGCCGTATTCGTCCTGTTAACTGGCTGAAATTTGACAGGTTTTAAAACTTTATAATTATGACTTCTGCGGGCCAAGTATGGCTGCGTCTAAATCGCAATCGGATGGATAAAGCATCCGTCACTCTCGTACTTATTTACGTGTTAGAAGGTGACAGATGCCTTATCCAAACTTTGTCACGCATATTAGGGCGCCAGGTGTCCTTAGCTTGTCAATGATATCATGCGTCAAGTTGCAAAGGTCTCCTAATGCGACATTAATGCTAAAGGACATTCATGCATCTGGGTGTTAGGAACAAATGTTGATACTGAATATAATATTTGTACCTACCAGGCATTGAATCCAGACACCTTCACTATGATGACAAGGTCACGGCAATTGTTGGCTAACCGCGTCATGGCAAATTCAAATTATAATTAGTAATTACTTCTAATACTATACTTAAAGTAATACTCGTACTATTTCGTATTATCTTTGCTCAATTTTCTAACTAAATAGATTACATCAGGCGGTCGATTTTTTAATCTCATTCAATGCCGAAAGCTCACCAAACTGGCCGATTTTTAATGTTTTCTTGGAGTTTTCTAGTATTTTAGCATCTCACTGGTGATTATTCTCAATTCAATTCTTTGATATATGGCTTCTGTCCAGTGGGACAATTCTGCCAGTGTCAAGGTTGGAAGTTACACGTGATCGGTGTAAATGATATCAAAAAAATCATAAGTCGACGTTGTACGGTGATCCTCTAGCCTCCGTGAAGCGATGTAACTTTACGAAGACCAGATGGATTTTCTTGGAGCAATCCTTCCAAAGGCGAAACGTGTTCAAACTTGAATTCTTCATTATACTGCACATTTGAATGTTAATTTACTGCATATTAATACATCATTACTATCCATTAAATAACAAAATATGCAAAAAATAAATTACTACTAAGAAAGCGACGCCATCTTGTCGAAAACCCAAAGAGAATCCGTGATTATTCTCACGCCTAAGACGTCAACAATGAGTGTAGACCCCACCCACTTCTAAAAGAGATCACCGCGTGACTTGATTTACATTATTACTAGGTACATTTGATTTTAGTAGGATTTTAAATCAACTTTCTGACTGATTCTACTAGCACTTCATTCGGAAATTTGAAATGCCGTACGTCAAATCATTCAAAACACAAATAATTAAAAATAACATCATGAGATAAATAAAAAATATTTACACTAGCAACAAAAAGTAAAAAAAATATTTACTTATTAACAATTCAGTATAATGATTAGTCAATACTTATAGATCTTATAGTTTAAATTCAAAATAAGAACAAGCGGTGAGATTCTTATGTTAAAGATTGAACTTATATCGTTTTCCATCAAAAAGCCAAAATTGTAACTTATGACTTTATACAATTGCCAGGTACCCGCAATCATAGACGTAGAACCAGAATGTTGACAACCACAAAACGTCGTAAAGCGCATACATTAGAGACATTATCGCGGTGGGCCCACAAAAGGTTGAAAAGTCGCATTTCGCACGTTCCGCGTTATCGCGAGCCTGTTCGAACCCTTACGCTGGGGGAGAATTACGGGGGTGCGAGCGAAAGCGTGAGCGGTAGCGGACGCGGAAGCGGGAATGAATGAAACTTATACATGGGGTTCCATTTTTGAATCTCGTCCAGTAACTTTAGCTACTAAAATGTTAACAATCAAAATTAAATACCGCAGTAATCTCTTTTTGAGTTGTTAGCGTTGATATTTAAAGACGTGAGAATTTTAGTCAACGTTAAGATTAAAAAAATAAAAAACAACAGTGAAAATTGGCTATTTCATAGCGTAGTCTGTGAATAGCCATTGCCATTGCCAGTGGTAGATTAAATTAAACCCTGGTACTGTTTATTATGTTATAGTTTGTAATAACAATTTGATTAACATCCAACTAAGTACAGAATTTAACATCAATACAATTAAAAATTAAAACAACACGTATTAAAATTAAAATTAAACTAAGCTACTCAAATATTAAAGATATAAATAATAATCACCTCTATAAAAAGAATGGCATGGTCCCCATGACACTGGTTGCATTACCTTTCCGGATAGCTAGCCCAATCCTTTGGGAGAGGTAAGCACCAGCTCTAGGATCTCCGGAGGATTCTATGAGCCGGGAGGACAGGGCCTTAATAAAGCTTTTCATATCAGCTGACCAAGGTCCCATGATTTCCACTGCAAGCGCCACAAATTCGTAATTATTTGGTAATGACAATTTGATTAAATAATTTAAAAAATAGTTTTAGGTAATCTCGACAAGAGTATTTTTAAGAAAGTAAGTGTCGATCTCTCAATACTCCTTCCAAAAATAAAAAGCGGTGGTTGCATGTCAAGTTTTAACTTTTTTTTTTACCTACGTTTGCCTTTGCCATTTTAAAACCCGCTGTATCTTGTACCTTGAACAGCTGATTCACTTCGGAGGGAGAATTATCAGCAGTCGTTCAAATGATTTATGTACACAATTATTGGGTTATTCAGGTACTCGATGTTTTGCGATCCGATCCAACTTGAGACAATGAGAGTTAATTTACGTTGTTTTGAACTAAGCGGTTTGGGATTGCGTCACGAGATGGCGCTTCGATGCGATCTGATTGGCTGATAATTGGGGATTGTGATTGGTAGATAGTAAAAAAGTCGTTATCCTAACTTACTAATAGTTTTAAATGCGATTGTGTGTTTGTTTATTTTCTGTGCATCGTTCAACGCCTCAACAAAATGCATAATATTTTTGAGCCTTTAGGATCAGGATAGTAGGGTAAAAGTACCTGTTGTGGCCACTGTACCTTTTTTGGCCATTTAAGGTTGAAATGAGTATCAAAAAGTACTGTAATATTAAAAATAATATTCATAAATAGTTAAGACTGAAGATGAACATAAATATAAAATATAAAAATAATTTTGTAATTTCATAATGCTTTATATATCAGTTAAGAGAAAGAAAGAGAAACATTTATTCACAACCAATAACTCACATAAATATAACGTAAAAAATAAGGAAAAGAAACGACAGATAGTGTATTTAATTGTTGCAAAACGACCGTGAAAAGCAAAATTATTAGAAGTTAAAATTTAGAATGGCCAAAAATGGTGGAAAGATGGCCAAAAATGGTGTAAAGATGGCCAAAACCGGTACCTCTACCCTATATTTTTGCTGGTGACTGTAGACTACAGTCGAGTAGAAATAGATGTATCTACTTTTTCACCTTATTGCATTGTAATGTCCAAAATATATACATCTCTTTGTAGTCTCTGTTTAGTGGTGGTAGGACCTTGTGCAGGGTCCGTCCGGATCGCTACCACCATCTTATCCATTGACCCACCGCCAAGCAGTAGTGTTAGCATTGCCGTGTTCCGGTGTGGGGATAAGACTACCGGTGAAACTGTGAAATTACTAGCATAGAGGCATTCCATCTTAGTCCTCAGGGTTGGCAATGCATTTGAAGTCTTAGGATTGCAGTTTTGAGATTGTAGTCCTGAGATTTCAAAAGTCTATGGGTCTCAGATCCCACTTACCATCAGGTGGCATAAGTGCTCGCGAGGCACCTCCTCGAAAAAAAAAAAATTCTGCTGTACACATTACAAACTTTATAGATTTCTAATAGTGCGTGCTTTTGTTTTTCAAAAATAAAAAAACTCTGTAAGATTACGTAATTTATTTATTCAATAGGTAATATAAAATACAGTACTATTATAGTAAAATATTCACAATACCCGCCCCCGTATTATGGTCGCCAATATCGCGGTGGATAAATATGGATAAAGCGTCCGTCTCGTACTTACATATTGGTCAAAAAGTGACAGATGTTTTATCCATGTTTACCTATCCACGTCTATAAACACAATCATTTATTTGGTAACCTGCCTTTTGGCCGAAATACGTTTAGTCGAATGTATCGTTTCCCAACCGTTTCATTTGCCAACCCACTTTTATTTCTCTAACTGTAAATATTTCAGGATTTATTTCTGTACCTTCGTGTAGACCCAATAGGTTAGGTTAGGTTAGTTTTTATAAAAATCCTGAAATATTACAGTTACAGAAATAAAAGTGGGTTGGCAAATGAAACGGTTGGGAAACGATACTTCGACCAAACGTATTTCGGCCAAAAGGCAGAGAACCCATTTATTTATTTATTCGTATAGCATTTTTACAGTTGTTCGTTTTAATGTACTAACTTAACTACAACACTAATTTTAGTCCTTGCACTCATATCCATTGGATTGAGTCATGTGCTAGGGTGAACAGGCCCGCCGAGTCACCATTGTACTTGATACACTGAAAAAAATAATTGGTCGCTTGTAACAAGATTGTGATTGTTGTGCATAAGCGTCTTGATCCCATACGAGCCATACATCAACTAAGATGTTAGTTGAATCACTAAAAAAATAACTGTTTGTTACTATCATCTTTGGTTTATATTATAACTAATATCTTAACTATTGTATTCATTTTATGTCAACTAAGTGAAAATCTCTCTTTGTTGGCTCTCATTTTTTGAGTGTAAGTGGACAATCCTGCAGGATATGTTTTAAGCCTTGGTTGTCAAACCTTGTTGGTTGTTGGTTGTTGTGAGTCATCACAGCACTCACGCTCTGGTGATTCAATCCAAGCACATCTGTGCAGAAATCAGCCTGTACTATCGAAACTGTTTCGTCTATACTTGGGAAAATTCGGCTATAGATTAGCCTTTCTAGGAAATTGTTCATACTGCTTAGGAGCGCAATGGATCTGAGGGGCGAAAGTTGCTTACGTCCTTAGGAACGGCCACTATTACACCTTAAACGTGCCCCACGGGTAGCGCTAATCATGGCGACCTCGCAGCTACCTGCAATCGTTCAAACACAATCATAATAGGCCAGCTAATAAAATAAAAAAGTATTAAAACTTAGAAAAATAAGACCAGTTACAATACCTACATTCTTGTGATCTCGTCATTCTCAGTTCTGGGTAGAAACAGCTGTTTGTCCAAAGTGCTGGCTACGTAGATCATGCCCCGTATGAGAGGTTTAGACTCTTGTACAGTCACTCTAGTAATTTTCATCATGTCGTCTACGTCGGCCATTTCCATTAGTTTCTCGCAAAATATTTCCAAAGGTTGGCGAATGCTGTAAATGAAATAAATATCATCGGATGACACACAAATTCACCTAGTTCCAAACTGAGGGCTCAGACACGTTTCTATTCGATTCGTTTTTAAACCAATCGCGTCATTGGAAGATGACGTGATACGAAAAGTCACGTGGTCTACCAGTGACGCGATTGGTTTAAAAACGGATCGAATAGAAACGTTAGTTAGCGTAGTGCATCTTGCCTGAGCCCTCTGAGCTCTAGACTTGTTCGAATGAGCCTTGTATGAATGAGACGGTTTTATATACAATGAGAAAAATTGCTTGTATCATAATCAGACATGGGAATCTTTGGGGCAAATTTTCTTCACAGGTAGGGACTTCCTTTATCGATAAACTGAATCATCGATAGTAGTTTCTATATACTAGTGATCGCCCGTAACATTGTGTGTTTTTGTAAGTATTGTTCAACATAGCTTTTTCAAAATAATAAATAGTACATTGTTGCAGAGGATAGAAAGTACGCGATTTTTGGACGAGTCATATAGAGGGCCGGAACGTAGTTGAGGCCCTCTAGTGTACGAGTCCATAAATTGCACTTTCTACCGAGGCAGACATAGTTCTTTTCACAACTACTGAGAGGAAATAAAATAAAAATTCATATTCAAAACTCAAATTTAATCATGTTAATGTGACATCGCCGCCAATTTTACCATAGATAACTTTTTTTTAAATCTGGAATTCTGGACCCCTATTCTCGTGGCACTCAACATGCGAGATGAAGATGTCAACTCCATATAAAATTGTATTTGTTTCGCCATATCTGCCATGTAATTTCATCTACTAGGGCTACAACCACTAGGGTTCGAGATTAGCGGCCAAGTTTGAATTACATTTAAAAAAAAAGCAGTGACACAGTTTTTAGTCTGTGCATCTTAGCAAAAAATACACCTAATATTTTACGACACAAAATGGTGTGTTCTGATTGGTCGATTTCAATTTTTCATTTTAAGCAGCTATGACACAAAAATTGATTGATTGATTCTCATTGGTTCTTAAAGTTAGACAACAATGTTCTCGACCAATCAGCAAACACGCCGACAAAAACATTCTTGGTCTGTCCTTATAAGTGACGTTTTGTGACCCCAAACAAGACCATCTATGGCCATATTTCCGAGCAGTGTTGTGAAAAGGTTATTATAAAGGTAGGGAGTAATACCCATTGCACTATGAAATTTAGTCACCTGAAATGGATTTCTCAGCCAAGACGGAGACGCTTAACGCCCGAAAATATGGAACAAATTCAGCGGCTCTATTCAAGACGGTAAAAACAATATCGTATTTGATCTGTTATCGAATTGTCAACGTTTTGATAGCTCTTATTTTCTTGACAGTAATGGCGGCTGACGTCATAACAATACCATAATAGGCAAACTACGATATCGTTTTTACCGCCTAGAATAGAGGCGCTGGTCATTTACTTTAACAATAGCAGATGGGACATTCATGAAGAACAAAATTTTAACGAGTAATATTTTAAAATCGTTTTGCAAAAAGAAGGAAGTTAGTTATTACGTATTTAATTAGATTTTTACACTTTTAATACAAACATATTTTTACAAGCAAGCCTTTGAGTGATCATTAGTATGTAGAACTACTATCGATGATTCAGTTTATCGATATAGGAAGTCCCTACCTGTGAACAAAATTTGCCCCAAATAATCCCATGTCTGATCATAATAATCACACCAATACTAGTTATGAGAGCGTCTATTTTGAGAGCGTCGGTGGCCTAGTGGCTTAGAGGGTCGACTCGTGATCGTAAGGTACCGAGTTCGAACCCCCGCGGTCACCATGTACCAATGAGTTTTTCTAACTTAAGTGCATTACCCGATGCTCTTACGGTGAAGGAAAAACATCGTGAGGAAACCTGCACATTCGAACAGCTGAGTGTGTAAGAGGGTAATTGCACAAAAGATCCTAGCGGGTCGAAGTGTATCCGAAAGGGCCCATCTGCAAGATAAGATAAGATAAGATAAGAATACTATGAATGTAAAAGATTGTAAGAAGTGTGTGAGTTAGTATTTTTGTAACTTCTTCACTCCAAAATGACTAAAAGGATTTAGATGCAAAGTAGACTTGCATCTGCTTGATAAAAAACACTTCCGTTGAGATGAACAAGAAATAGGAAACGTAGGAAATTACTCATTCTACACTAACGAAGTCGATACTCGCGATAGTTAATAAATACTTATTTACCTTTACCGGGAATCGAAGCTAAATATATAAAAGAAGAAACTGACTGGCTGACTGATCGATCAACGCACAGCCAAAACCACTGGACCTAGAGACTTGAAATTTGAAGGGAATGTTCCTTGGTTGTCCTAGGGGAGCACTAACACGGAATTTTTGAAAATTCATTCCCGAAGAAGTTAAAATAGGGGGAGAAGCGGAAAACTAATACGCTGGTAAACATATCCTGCAGGATATATTTACCAGTAATTTACAGTTTTGCCTAATTGTGCAAAATGTGGTTACAGAATTATCAACATGTTTTTAGAGTTGTAGGTAATTCTGTCGCTCTGCCTACCCCACTCTCGGATTACAGGCGTGAAGGTATGTATGTGTGTGTATGTATGTTTCAAGACCCTAGGTTTAGCGTTTTCGGCTGTGCGGTGATCGATCATTCAGTCAGTTTCTTCTTTTATATATTAGAGTCGACTTACCTATGATGAAACAAAACCGGTAGACGTAGAAACAGGACGTCGGGGTGGTCTACCGAGTTCGGGGTATGACGCCTGGAGCGACTCATATCAGTTTAGCGATAACCAAGCATGTGATTTACCTGCAAATCACAACAATATTTTAAATGCGAAAGCCTGAAATGTGTACCTATATTATTGGGTATGTATAAGAACGCTTAAAATTAAAAAGCCTAATGTATCATAATCCCTAAAACTTGTTTTTTCTGAAACCGTAAACTTTTCAGGATTGTTGCAAAACAAACCCAACCTAACCTAATGAGTTCTATACAATGGCGTTTTCAAAATTCCTGAAAAGTTTACGGTTTCAGAAAAAACAACTTTTAGGTATTTTGAACTTTTAGGGATTATGGTACATAAGGCTTTTTAAATTTAAGCGTTCTGATACGTACCCATATTATTGTGAGTTATTGTATGTTTCTTAAGGAGTAATCGCTATAACCGAGCCGTTACTGTAACTGTTGCACGTTACATCTTGATATCATCGGCTATTTGTAATGGATTTATCGTCGGTGATACCTACTGCAATACCGCGTAACTAACAAATTTAATAAGTTGCAAAATGTACCTTACTACTTGCCTACTAAGGTGTATTTTGCATCATATTTAATTCGTTACTTTCGCGGTATTGCAGTATCACATGGATTTGTTAGTAGATTTTGAGAAAATTTTGTTAGTCATTATATAAATTTTAGGCTTGTTCTTTACATAACAAAGATTTACTTATTTTTCAGATTTTCAAGACATGATTCAAAACCCAGATAGATAATATTTGTTGTCTGTCATGAGTATTACTACCAGGCTACCCGTTTAAGGTACAGCTCTGTGCCTCTATTCTAGGTGGTAAAAACGATATCGTAGTTTGCCTGTTATAGTATTGTCAACGTTTTGATAGCTCTTACCTAACCTAACCTAACCTAACCTAACAGGCAAACTACGATATTGTTTTTACCGCCTAGAATAGAGGCACTGATTGTTAGATTAACTGACCTCCTTAATATACAACTTTGGCTTATCCCGTAACGTTGGATTCCCTGCAGAGGTCCAGTGTCTCACCACCAAAGAGTTATCGTACTCCTGGCCATCCAAAGACAGGCCAACTACTGCCACGCAGCCGTAGTCGGAAAAGTCTCGCTGGAAAACTAGAATAAAGAAAACATATTTCATTAACCCCCGACGCAGAAATGTGTCTATGTGTGTCTGTCTGGACCGTAGCTTTTAAATGGGTGAACCGATTTGGATGGTTTTTTCGTGCTCGTTTTCTAGCTAGGTTTTATGAAAATCGGTTGGGCCGTTTTCGAGATATCAACTCTGAAAGGAGTCACCATTATATCGGGTGTTTTTATTTAACTAGATATGTCATGTTATCGTATTGTTAACGATACAGTAGCTTTTATTTACTTGACAGTCAAAAATAATATCAAAATATCAAAATATTTATTCAGTAAATTGGCCACATACGGACTCTTTTACACGTCGGTAAAATAGAGTGAATCTACTAGCGCTTCGGACAAGACCATCATTGCGGAGAAGAAGCGCCGCAAGAAACTCCAGCAGAAGGTCTTTTTTTCAAACATGAAATACTATAATACTTAAAAGTAAGTTACATTACAAGATAATAAAGCAACAAATATAAATTATTAGAACTAGCACAAATAAAACATTACAAATGTAAGAATTAAAAACATTACCTACATGTCAAATACATTAAACTAAAACTAATGACTAGGAGAACAACACGTCGAGGTCTCTACGTCAAAAGCCATAACTGGAATCATTAATTGAGCAACAAGTCCTTGCAGACGTGAACAGACCGGACCCCACAAACAGCACCCGTTCACGATTATGACGCGTATCTCAGCCATCGCCTCCCTCAACCATGTGTTCGGGAAGGTGGCGACCCGATCAACGACGCCGCCGTAAGCAAAGACCTTTAAGCGAGCATGACGTGCTCATGCGGCATAAGGACGGCCGAACTATAAACAATACGATCAAAAGCAATATGGGAGTAAGGCGTAAGCTCCCCATTCGCAATTAGATAGAAAACTCTCTACTCTTTAGTGGTGGTAGGACCTTGTGCAGGGTCTATCCGGATCGCTACAACCATCAATCAATCAATCAATCAAATGTTTATTGTGTAACAAGCACACGTCAAAAAATACATTAAAAAGTAAAATCAGTAGGTACAATAAATTATCAAAAACTAATTCCTAATCCTAACAAAAAACACACTATTTATTCAATTAACTAAGTCACCTATACTTATATCATATTATTACCAATTTATATTTATTATCTATATTAACACTTACATTATTATATTTATTATCCAATAACCCACACCGCAAAGCAGCAGTGTTGTATTCCGGTGTAGGGATGAGACAACCGGTGAAATTACTAGCATAGAGGCATTCCATCTTAGTCCACAGGGTTGGCAACGCATTTGAAGTCTTAGGATTGCAGGATTGCAGTCTTACCATTAGCTGGTCAGAGTGCTCGCGTGCCTTCTCCTTGCTATAAAAAAAACCGTTTACTTACATTCTTGACATAATTGGTCAATTCGCTCGTCCGTCAAATTCATATAAATTTCAATTTCAAATCTGAGCCGCCGGAATGTTTCAGCAACTCGCTCTATCCTGTCCGGAATCTCCATATTACGTTGTGTTTGATAATTAATCGCATGGAATATTAACATTGCGTTTTTGTTATATCTAAAAAAAATGGTGATGTAAAATCAAAATAAACTGAATATCAGGAAACAATATCACACAAATCCTAGTCCCAAACAAGCTCTAGGCTTGTACTATCACTAGAAAACGATAAAATTACTTATATAGAGAAATACATAAGGTCAAGCGGGGCTTTTACGTCAGCGGGGCAATTACGTCAAGTGGCTTTATCTCCCTTTTTAAAGTTTGTATCAAAAAGTTAAATCTATTGACAAGTAGATATACTTTTTCTTTACTTCACTCTTCGATACGAACTTTAAAACGGCAGTTAAAGCCACTAGACGTAATTGCCCAATTACTGACTTAATAGCCCCGCTCAGGAACAAATACTCGCGCTCATTACACAAATGTATACCCTTACCGGGACTTGAACCCGCTACCGCTAACTTCGTAGGCAGGGTCATCTACTAGGCTAACGTGTACATATTTGTTTAACAGCCTTTTCAACCCCAACGCGAAAAAAGGTGTCGTACACCGATACAAAGATATAGTTACACGGTAAACTTATGAAAGTTAAACGTGTAAATATAGCGTTATCTATGAAAAGGGACCTTATTGTCGATGGCGCTTACGCCGCACTGCGTCACGCGACGTTGTATTTATATTGGCGCATCTTTAATAACGGCGGAAGCGCCATCGACAATAAGGTCCCTTGGTCTATTTATAGCAGATCGTATCAGGGGGTCAGTAACGACACCTCCCTCCCTCTTTTATGTTAAAATCCATCAAGCAGATTAGGCTGCAGAACGGCCACAGAAATAGACATACATTATCAGCCCAACGGAACCTTGAACCACTATAGAACGGTGTCACAGTGACGTTATAGAACAATTTGTTTGACACTTCTTCCGACTTGAATCATAACGTCGCTGTGACACAGTGGGTAGCAATGGGTTGGCTATATTTGCCAAAGAACTCATGGCCGTTGGGGAAGACGAGTTCTAGAGTGGAGACCACGAATTGACCAACGTGGAGTAGCCCTCAGACTAGGTGGAGCGATGATATTCGCAAGGTAGCAGGTGGTAACTGGAGAAGAAGAGCTCAAGACCGCGCTCAGTGGCGTGCTATGGAAGAGGCCTATATCCAGCCGTGGACTGATGTGGCCTGATGGTGATGATGATGAATCATATGAATTACTTACCCTTCTAAGTTATACGCTAGTCTTGCTCTTGTTGTCACTCTCATAGCCCCTCCATCTTCTATTTGATCTCGTTCTGTCTCCACGTTATCATTTTCTCGATCTTCCTCTGTTTCTTCTTTGCTATGACAAGCCAGACATTTCTTCTCTTCTTTATAAGGCAAGGCAGCTATTAAAGGTGTGTGTTTTTCCAGCAGATAGTCGCCGTAAAAAACTGTGAGCCGCACCATGGTTGCAAACACTCTGGGAGTATTTATTCTTATCATGTATGGTATTGATTATTGTGATAGATAGCGGAACTATATTGTACACTAAACGACGTCCGCGACTTTGTACGTGTAGAATTCGTTTCCCATTATTTCTCCTTTTCTTCCCGTTAGGGCCTGATTTTACTTAATATCTCTTCAGGGGTGTTATTCTCTCAAAAAACGACGGTGAGACGGACGAAGGAGCGAATCGAAGCGGCGAGTTTAAGTAGTCCCGTGCGAGCGAACAAAACACATTTTAGCGCGTGCATTGTCAATTAAGCAGCCTAATACGTTCGAGAAGTCATGCTGCCAAATTGAATACACCCACTAAAATGTGTTTTGTTCACTCTGACGGGACTACTTAAACTCGCCGCTTGGACAATCACTCGTTCGTCCGTCCATCCGTCGTTGTTGAGAGAATCACGCCCCAGGTCGCAAGGTACAGTCAAGGAAATGTATTCGCGTACCTTTTTGACTCTTATTGTCATTGTGACAAGAGTGAGAAACGTACGCGAATATATTTCCTTGACCGTACTTATAAGGTTACAATCCTAAAACTCGCGTGACCCCGTTGCAAACCCTGTGGACTAAGATGTAATGCCACTAATTTCACCAGTTGTCTCATAGTCCATGGAAATCAAATAAGGTTCTGATTTTCTTATATGTTCTATGTGACGAAGTGGTTATGGCACCTCATATCACTGATAAAATTATTGAAAAACCATTAAATTTTCAGGTTTTTTTCAGTTTCCGTCGATTTTTACCACCAAGAACCTATGTTACGGCAAGAACTATGTACACTTTTTAGAAAACAAAATTCTTTATCTTTTAGTCAGTCAGTCAGTCATTGAAGAGATTTATTATTTTAATTAACTGTATAGACTAAATAAGATAAGACTGGACACAAGTTTTTTGCGATGCATGCGAGATCTGTGGTAGAAATTACAATTATACAAACCAATATACAGAATAGAGGATTTGGTGATGAGGTTCCGGTTTTGATTCCCGAAAGGGGAAAATATTTGTGTGATGAGCGCAGGGACATTTTCAGAGTATTGGATAGTTCTTATGAATATGAGTAACTGTTTATATAGATAAGAACACGTTTATCGCTGCTTAGTACTCATAATACAAGTCCCGAGCTTACAGCACTAGACAGATAAGAAGTCAAACCTTGCAGATTGTACAACCAGGAAGTTTTTGAATACTGTAAAGGTTGACAGCAGTAAGAAAATGGTGTTATTACTATTCCTTCACACGCAAACTAATTCTAATTCTACACATACATACATAATCTCACGCCTTCGTTCCCAGAGTGGGGTAGGCAGAGCTACAGAATTACAAACATCTCTAAAAACTTGTTGATAATTCTATAACCACAATTTGCACAATTAGGCTAAGATGTTTACCAGCGTATTAGTGACAGGTTGCAAGCCCATCGCCTAACAGTACTACAAGCCTTTATTCCCTTAGTCGTCTCTTACGACATCCACGGGAAGACATGGAGTGGCACTATTCTAAATCGGCAACCACACGAGGCGAGATTCTAATTCTAATTTTAATTAATGGTTTTTACTTCTGTTAAGGTGTATTTTCTCCAATATTAAGTTGTTTATAGACACTGCCATGGAGATATTAGAGAAATAAGTCCATAGATATCACACGAGAGGACAATTGTTCGGTAAAAGACCAAATTCTTTTGAGGCCCTAACAGAAGCACATGTATGGGGTTAGCTTAGCGTGATTTTAATGTCGTCAACATTATCTACATTCAGAAACTTCATGGTTGTGCATTGTGTCTGGATTGACTTCTTATCTTCTTGGTATTGTAGTTTTAACAATTTGTATGTGCCTCTGATAATAGGAGTACGAATTTGAATTTATAAATATAAATCATAAAAAAGGGATCAATGTGAATTTTATTGCAATATAATATTGTGTGCAAAACTTTAGGTAAAAATCATAAATCGAATCTCATCAATCTGAATATAAATTTAGATTTGAGACTAGCCATTCATAGACACACTATTCTATTGCATTTTAAGGATATAAAGTAATATTTTTGCATAGTTCAACGAACCCCTTTTTCCGGAACAAACCAAAAATAATTACATGAAGTGTCTAATTCATCTACGGCCTAAGTAAGCAATCACTGCGCTGCATAAACTCTGTTGCATTCATTGCAAAATTCAGCAGCTCAGCAAAATGCAAAACGCAATTCGGCTGCAATCCCCGTGAGGGACTCAATTCAACATCTCCACTAGAATCTATCAACGTCCCGATTGCTAACCAGAACCCGACATAAATCCCATAAGCATAACATGGTTTTGACGTATCATTGCTTATCTGACTGCGGATCTCTGTTTCCCAAAGGATTACACTACAAGTGATGAGGCTTGCGAACATTTTTATTGTACTAAAGCTACAAAGTACACTGATGATTGCGGAGGAAACTATTCGATCAAACTAGAGCCAAAACAAGCAATGGATGTAGTCGTGTTATTTTGGAACGCTAATCCAAACCCTGTGACGATTTCGTTACACCACTTAACTTTGGAAAGTTGTAAGTCAATGTGTAATCGAAATTCCAACCTAACTCTTCTAGCGTTACAAGTAAGTACAATTTTGCAAGTGTTGCTCTTGATTTAAATGGAAAAAAAATCTTGATAGTTTGAGAGACGGCTTCTATCAACTGGTGACAACAACATATCGTCCCGACAAGTTTTATTCGCAAGGTGAGATCTGCGTAGAATACCTACTTTATAGAATTGTCGTGGAGATCGAAAACATTTCTCTTGACGGTGAGATTGGTGACAAGGGGAGAGAGATTGTTGGGGAAATGAGAATTGGTATGACGTTTCTTTGAGTGAGTACTTACAATATTCTTGGTACTTGCTTCTGGCAGGTAATTTATGAAATACTGTATTACTACTTTACTATTGAGCTGATGGTTCTCAAATTTTACGACACAAATACATGGTTCCGAAGTCATAATGCTGGATTGATGAAATTCCTGAGCTTTTACCGAACGTAATTTTACGATTTGACTGTATTTTTAGATAGTGATAGAAAGTAATAAAATTCGGCCAAATTAAAGTTTGGAAACTAAATTATTTAATTCGAATTTGAAGATGATCTCAATTACGTAATTTGTTTGCTAAATGTTTTTAAATCTGGTACATCAGGACGCCTACATAGACGACTTTAGCATAATTACTATGAAATACCGCCATCTTTGCATTGCGATAACTTATTTCACACAAAGATTTCGAGCTACCTGCCATAGTAATAGTTTTACAACTTAGAATTACCTATCCGGTGACATATCGCTTGTCCTTATTGGTCATTCGCACCTTTAGAACAATAATGACCTAATTCAAAATTTGTGCTTTCAAACTTTGAGTCATAAATTTATTATCATAGAGACCTAACTCGAAATTTAAAATTTCTCAATTAGGTCACTATTGTTCTGAAGGTGCGTATCGAAATTACTTTGCATCAAAACTAGTCAAAACAAATTAAAAAAATGACAATCTTAAGTAACAACAATAATAATCGTAAACATAAACTAGGGGTAAAAAGGTTTGACATGACACACTTTAACCAATCAAAGTAATCAATAAAGTATATTCAAAAAATCTAAAAGGAAATATAAATATCGAATAGCACCCCATGCTGGATTAACGTCGAGAGCATGATATTATTAAGTTAAGCAATAACTTGATCTGATTTATTCAAATTCTGACATTCAAGCTAAAAAAGGGCACCTTGGCAGATGGGTAAAAAACTTGAAAAAAATGTAATAAATATAACTTATCAGATTGGGCGGGGAGTTAACGTTTTAATAAATAACGTTTTTTGAAATTAATAATAATGTGGAATAAATCAATAAAAGAATGGAACTACAGAGCTCGGGTTGAATGATTTGTTGTAATGCGAGAGTACGGATGTCTGCGGGACTAACCAGTCTTGACACTTGAATATTTTTCAAGTATTTGATTGACTGCAGTCGTGCCTCTGCATGATATTATTTAAGATAAATGTAACTTAGTTATTAGAATTTTATGTTAGTATTACGTCATTTACAGATTACTTTACGGTACTTGAATATTAAGCGAAGAATAGTATGACAAGTTTTTAAAATGAATGCTTCGGAATTAATTTATCGTGTTAGTTTTTTTAAATATTTTTCATGTAAGTTGTTTTTCTTTGCAATAAAAATTAGTAAGCAATTCATAAAAAAAACAATATTTTAGTAAATTTTAAAACACCTCATCTAATCTATATAGAAGTAGCAACTGAACAATTAATATTATAAATTGAATTGTTTACACAGCGTAGCTGCAGGGCCATACACATAGTCTACATTTTATCACGGCAATTTTTATAGTTTCCGCAGAAATAGTAATAAACTTCAACACGGAAAGAGCCGCGGGCAAATGCTAATACATTTGTATTATTTTCACGTACCTGGGCCATTCTAATTTTCAGTGTACATTTTTGCTATCGTCCAATAAAAAGTATACCAAATTATGAATCCGCGAATAAAGAAATAACATGAACTTAGAATGTTTAAGTTTCACTGTTTTCAAAAAAACAACTCTTAAATTACTCAATTATCGTTGAAGAATCTTGGTAAATTGCACTTTTTCCATTGAAAGGGCGGGGACATCATTGTCCACTGCGTTACTCACTTTATAGTTATTACAAATAACTTTTTATGAATTAGGATAATTCTAAATAGAAGCTTATTTACGTCCCTTTTCGAGTTTCAAGTTAGAAAACGCAGCACTTTACCGTTTTTTGAAATAAAAATAGTTTAATGAGAACGTCGCTAAAACTTATGTACAACGAAAAGTAGAATGGCCCACCTAACCGCTATAATGAAGAGCTCTTTATGACATTTCAAAAAGTTAATCATAGCCTTTAAAGTACCAAGACTGCCAAGCCACCGTACAAAACCAAGCTAGTCCCTATATCAGTCGGTATCTGCCTCTAGATCCTCCCCCTACAAAGCGCGCATCAATTCCGCGCGCGCGCAGCTCTGGGCACTGACGGACGGACGGACGGTGCCTCCCTTGTAATTGCGAATGCCTTTATATATAGCTATTTGAGTATTGGAATCTGGTTTTGCTTATGATCTTATCTCAGGGCCGAGATTCTAGGCCGTAAAAACCATATCGTCTTTGATCTGTTATCGTATTGTCAACGTTTTGATAGCTCTTATTTACTTGACAGTAATGGCGGCCGAGTTAAAAACAATACCATAACAGGGGCCCTAATATGGCTGCGTTTATCCCGTGACAAAGTGTGGATAAGGCATCCGTCACCTTCTGACACGTAAATAAGTACATCAGTGACGGATGCTTTATCCACATTTGACACGCGATATAGACGCTGCCATCAAAAGCACGCAGACGCAGGTCAAAGACGATACGGTTTTCATCGGCTTGAATGGGGTCCTAGTGAAAAAGGGTATAATTCTTCTGAAGATCAAGTGAAAAAGGGTTTAAGTCTAGTATACTCCGTTCATGTATATACCCTTTTTTATTACGAGTTAAGTCGACTTGTACATACATAGAGGCCCCTATCGAATTTCGCATATTCCCTAGCATGGCTTCGATGCTTTTTGCGTGACCTTGAGCCTTATTTTGATTATTATGAGGTTAGGATTACGATATCTCAGGATTTGTCCTGAGATTTCAGGATTTTTGGACTCTTCTCAGGATTGCGGCCGGATTTTGCGAATCTTAGAAATCTCGGGATTTTTAGAATTTTCAATAAAATACAGTACCTACATTTTAAAGAACTCTTTAATAAAAAGTAAAAGAAACTAAAAGTAATCTTCCTAATAGAGAAAATAATTGAAGTAACCAACTTTGGTACTGACATTTTTAAATTTGTAATTACGTTTGAGAGAAAATTCTCAAACTCCTACAAAATCTCAGGATGTTTCAATAGAAATCACGCCTTTTCTCCGGACTTTTCATTTTTTCATCTGGTAACCCTATATGAGGTGTTATAAGATGATATGGTACCACACACTAGACCTCTATTCCACACTGTCTTTTAGCCTATATTAGTAATCGTATTGTTAATGTTAATGTTAGCTCTTATTGTCTTGACAGTAAAGACGGCGGACTCGTAAGCGATACGATTATAATAGGGGTATAAATGCATTTTTTTTGTCCCCCAAACGTACCGCTTTCGCAGTCTCCACTGAAAGCGACTTTACTTGGATACTGTGATATAATATTACTAGGGTTGGGACTTTTGATGGCATATTGTTGTTCTAGAATCCATAGAGTCGCTATTTCCTACTTATTATAAACATGCTATATATTATCATAATAATATTTCAAAATGTATTCATTCGTTAAATCGCTCAACTAGTTTAAATTACTTTTAGTACAGAGGATATCTCCGCTGTGAAAGCGTTACAACCAAACAAATATTCAAATATTGATAGGTATGGATAAACAGAACTAAAAACGTATTTAGTTCATTTTGAAATATGACAGAAAAAGCGACTCCATGGTTTCTAGAACTACGATATGCCACCAAAAGTACTAACCCTAAACATTACAATTCTCTAAACAAAGTAAACCCGTCGTTTCTTCTTACGTAAGCTTCCTACCTCCAAGATTAATATAGAATAAGAATTAAATAAATCACAGAGGGTTCACATCTGAAACGTCAATGCGGGGGATACACTCATCAAAATTCAAATAGGCCTGTGTCATCGGCAGCTGTCGCAAGTGGGTTTGTGTGGTTTCTTTTATTTATAGTCACCGTGGCACGATCTGTGTTGTATTGACGATTAAATAAAATATTATTGTAGTTGTAAAAATAAACTGGAACTTGGGAAAATAGTTTGAGTTTGAGGTTACTTTTGTATCGGTTCTATCTCTTTGTGAATCTGTGACAAGTGCTGGGTGTCCTATCGGAGCGCTACCACGATTTAATCTTTTAACCTGCTACTAAGCCAAGACCACTGATAAAAAAATAGCATATTATTCGGTGTAGCTTAAGACAAACATTGAGGCATTCTGACTTAGTCCTCGGTGTTGGTTAGTCTTGAGATTGCAGACTTGACATTACAAGTGTTTATAGGTGTGCTCGTAATCTATGTCATAAAAAACAAATCGCTTCAATCTACACTTTGAATTGGTTCAACTCAATAATTATTGTAAATCAATTCATAGAAAGTGTTGATTTGTGCGTGGGTACACTTAAGATAGTGTGTGAGTTCCCTGAATAAATAATTAAATCATGACATCACGATACAAACAGAATGTGTCAATACATGATAAGATAAGTATAGTTTCTAATCAGTGTTAAGTGGGGCTAATCTGGTTTATGAAACATGTATATGTCACCCGGTAATTTTATGCACATTATTCTAAAGGTGTAAAAACAATGGGCGATATACATTGCTTGTAAAACAGATGGCCGCCAATGAAGTAGAAGAGTTTTCAAATGACAATCCTGTATGGAAAGATGTAAGTAAAGCTTCCAAGATCAACCAACACCCTGGTGAAGGTCGCAGAAATCTGCTGGACAAAGATTACATTGGTCCGTTTATTGAAGTGATTCTTGTAGGACGTCTATTTAAAAGTATTGCTGAGGCACCCAATGTATTCTAGAGAATCATAACCAAGCTGTTACTATCCACGTGTATTTAACGTTAAAGAGCAATATATTGTCCATATTAGCTTAACTTATTAAAGACCGCACTTGGAGTCAGTTAATGACGATTAAGTCGTTCCTTAATAACGATTTTTCATACACATGTTTGAAAGCAGAACGAGTTAGTCTCTTAAATGTGTATGAGTCCAGCGGAAAGTGTGCTTTCTAAAGAAATTCTAAGCAATCTATGAGAAATCTATGTAAAATCATTACAGATTTGCTCGACATGACCAATGAAACCCAACCTGTTTATGAAATCCCACTAATATTATAAATGCGAAAGTCGGTGTGTGTTAGTTTTTTACTCCTTCAGGCTGCTACGGCTGGACGGATTTGGATGAAATTTGCTATGGAGATAGCTTACAGCCGGGATTAACACATAGACTACCTCTCGGGAAATCTAAAAGTTACAGAGGGAATAACGATAATCGAAATCTAAGCGGACGAAGTCGCGGGCAGAAGCTAGTAATTAGATACATTTCAGAAATTATCTCATACTACACATTACAATCCTTACGCTACTAGCAAATCGCAACCACATCAACATTAGCAATAACTCAGTTTAGAATAAGCCCCTATCACATACTGGCCATCTAAAATTTATAATCGCCCGATAACATCTAAGGGTACAAAACAACTCACGCGCACGATCCCTGGACTAATGATAATGTACCCGACCAACAATTAACTTCCATCCGTACTGGGCAGTGCCTTGTCACTATTGATTTGTGATTGATATTATATACAGTCTTAACCATATTTTAGTATCTTGCTGGAATAATGCACCGTAACCTGAGGACGTGGCGTCGGTTTTAAAGTAACAGACGCAACTCTTGCTAGTTTTCTATCTTTAGTAGACGAATTTCGGCTTTAAATACTGGACAGTAGACTTGAAATTTTGAAGAGCTTGGTATTTAGTTTCATTTGAGTCAAAGAATTGAATCGTTCGATTTGAAACTTTGAGAAGGTTTAGATTTGGTTGGTTTTTGATGGGTTTTTTGTAAAGGTAACCGCTACATTGTTAAGCCTACGGTTATAATAGGTTGTAGATCATTTTTTAGCAGAAGGTAGGTATTGGCTAGGGAGTATAATGAGGTATTGTGAGAACTTATGCGTTGTAGTAATGGGTTCAATCAAGGGTATTGGTTTTTTTGATTGGTTTTCAATGTTTCTTATTGCTTTTATTTTATCATGTTATATTAATTCCAACTTGATATACCATTAATCATGAATATACATGCTACATGTCCAAGTTAACCCGCGTTTTTCACGAGAATTCAAGCAAAACAAAGTACCGTTAAGATCTTTACAGTTTGGTACCGATAACTCGATCTTCATTTCTTTTATTGTAGCATTTTGTTCCGATGCTACTGTTGGGCATATGCCTTCTCAAGTTTCTTCCAATTTGCCCTATAATGAGTAGGTCTTACCGATAACTCCAAGCTGGGCCATTTTTACAACGTTATTAGGAAGTTGGGCTTTGGACGTTATAATGATTTAAGCCCTAGACATTTACGCATAATTTTGAAAACAGACAAAAAGACAAAGAGTGAATCATTGAGGTCGAGAGCTTCAAATGAAAGATAGCTGATTCAAAATTCTGAAGGCATTCACCTAGTATCTAATAAATCTAATACTCAATACACCCACACATCAAGCTATCCAGTTACGGACAGACATACTTGTCGAAAGTTAGTAATTAAGGGAACAATAAATAACGGAGGCGTTCGGACCAGGGTCATAAATATTAGGAGGCATAAACGGGGAATTAAAAAAACAACTGTGGTAGGTTCGTCCTGGAGTTGTTTCCGATGGACTCTGGCACATGACATAATAAGTTTTTTTTGAGAATCGGGCAAACGAATATGATGGCCAGATCTTTTGCGGAACACTCAAGTGCTTTGAAAAGGCTCCTACTAGAGTGGTGTTAGGAACTTGTGCAGGGTCTGTCCGTATTGCTGCCACCATGTTATCCTTTGACCTAACGCCAAGCAGCAGTATTCACATTGATGTGTTTCGATGTCTTATTCCCATATAAAACTACCGATAAAATTACAAGCATAATATAATGTAGAGATAGTCCACCTTAGTCCTCAGGATTGGCAACTCATTTGCAGTCTTAGGATTGCAGTATTGAGGTTATAGAATGATAGAAAGCAAATGTCTATGGTTCTCAGATCCCACTTACCATCAGGTGGCTTGTGTGATCGTAAGGCTGGGGCTCCTCTGAGGCGGAGACAAGCGGAGTGGAGAGGAGACGTGTGGGGATCGACCAATCATATTAGTTGAAATCCACATCTTGTCTCTGCTCCGCTTTAGTGGAAACAGTCAAGCGGAGTCTTGGGACGTCCTGTATGCTGTTAAAGGCTGCGACTCCACGTAGCCTTAGCCTAACCCAATACTGACATACACAAGCCAATGTAGGTGGCACCGAGGCTTACCTCATGCACCTTCAACTTCGGTGGTGTGTTTATGACGCACGAAGCAAAGGAGCGAGTGGTGAAGCACATCTTCTGGAGAAACGGAACTTGAGGAGGGCAAGCAGCTCCTCAAGTACAAAGATGCGCTTAAGCGTCACATGGAAAAGTCCAAGCTAAAGTCCTTACAAGCAGCAGGCCGCAAACTTAACAGGGAGTCTAATATGGCTGTGTTTATCTCGTGACAAAAAGTGGATAAAACATCCTTCGCTTTCTGACCGTATATAAGTACGAAAGTGATGGACGCTTTATCCACATTTTGCCACGCGATAAACGCAACCATAACCATACCAACCAACCATACTAGGCCGGCAGAGTGAAAGGGCATTGGTTAAAACCAGAGCCCAAGACTTTGATACCCTTCGAAGTTTCGAATTGAACGTAAAAATAATGAATTGACCCTGACCTTCCGCAGCAATAATATTAAAACTATACCGAAACTTCCTAAGCCATATGCGAGCACGCGATTCACATATATCACTGAGTTAAAGCAGTCGCCATAATCGAAATCAGGCAGAATAGCACCATAATTATATCTTATCACCTTAAATATATAAAGCGAGAGTTCGCCCGCTACTTCTTTCCGTTGGGTCGATTTTCGGAAAATCCCTTCTTAATGTACCTCTAAGGTACCAAAGAAATCCACCCTCGAAATTCCAAATCCCTAGGTCCATCGTCCATGTGCGTTTGTCGATCGGTTAGTCAGTTTTCTTTTTATATAGATTAAATTAAATAAAACCATGCTTACCAGGAAAAAAATCTTAAAAAAGATACCCAGCAGTTTAAATAATGTAAAATCCAACAGTATTTTCAGTTATTTTCCACGCCTTACATAAAACGGTAACCAATTAATTCTTATAGTGAAAACAATAATTAACCCAAAATCATTGAGTGCTTCGGTATAATGCCTTAACATTACTAACATACTGATGCAGTTTAAAAAATAGAACACAACACATTCATACAATGTTTCTTCGTTTATTCGCAAACAGCGCCCTCTTCACCAGCAAAGTTAATTTTGTACTACCTGATCCAGATTATCACCTTTTATTGCATATTTACAATTTTCGCTACATTACCTGATAAAATAAAATATAATAAAATAAAATATAACACCCCGAATGTATATTTTAACGATTTTTAAATTGACACTCCGGCTCCAAATTGTTCCTTTCGAACTTTTGACACTTCTCGTTTGACCTGATAAAGTTTGTCTCCATTGTCACACGGTATTTTTAAATAATCACAATAATATAATGCGATTTAAGTGGTAACAGATTATATCTGAAAATGTTATCACTGAATTTAAAATCACTCAAACCGTCCATCTGTTTTTTTAGGATTATTTTTTCAATCTTTTAATAATTTTTTGCTATATTTTATAATGATAAAAGTAATGAAATCTATCCTTTTATTTCATCATGATAAAACTAATTAAAGCGATAATTTTGACCCCCCTCCGCGTTTCTCTGTCTGTATATATGTTCGCGATGAACTCAAAAACTACTGAACGGAATTTCATGCGGTTTTCACCATAAATTGTATAATTTTTAACGTAAGGCTTTTATGTATAATGAATTCGGGTTTATTTACGGGTGTTACAAAAAAAAACACATAAACCGAAGAGAAGTGAGGGCAAGTCGGTATTGTCAAATAATTTAATAATTAAAGTTTGATGTTTCCCAATGTTGTTTTTGATATACCAAACCATAAGTCACAAAATTAAAAAAAAATCTAGCAACATTTGATTTTACCTAGGGTGTGATTCTCTTAAAAACCCCTTTTGGGTAAAGTAAGAAAGACTCTATCAACAAATGAGATGAGTATGAGAGCCCGAACTTCTTGAACTCAGTACCTTATGTCTGTTTCCGCGGGCAAACAATAGATATACCGTAAACTCGGGTTACTTTAGCCCTAGGGGGTAACATTGCCCAACCCAAAAACCATCTTTAAAATTTAATTATTCTATTAAATGTTACATCAGACCTAAGCTACTTATGGAGTTCAAAAATTCTTGAACCAATTTATGATGACTACCACTAAAATAGTTATAGTTTTAAGGGTGGGCAGTGTTACCCCCTAGGGCTAAAGTAACCCGATTTTACGGTAATTACAAAATTGATTATAATGTTTCCATACATTTAAGCAAACACGGTTTAGAATTCGCTGTTCACATTCAACCAATGTCATTGATGATATTGAAATCGTTTTTTTTTAATTATTTGGACAGCGGATCAGAATTAATTGTTATTACATCAAAATTCAAAATTCAAAATATTTATTCAGCAAATAGGCCACATGAGGGCTCTTTTACACGTCAGTAATATAGAGTGAATCTACCAGCGCTTCGGACAAGACCATCATTACGGAGAAGAAGCGCCGCAAGAAACTCCAGCAGAGGGTCATTTTTTCAATCATAAAACATACAACAACAATACTTAAAAGTAAATTACATTGAGTAATAATAAGGCAATAAAGTAATAAATAATAAATTCTTAAAACTACCAAAAATAAACTTATTACAAATTTAAGGTCAATAAAACTAAACTAAAAATAATGAATATGAGAACTACACGACGAGGTCTCTTCGTCAAAAGCTATAACTAGAATAATTAATTGAACAACAAGTCCTTGCAAACTTGAACAGACCGGACCCCACAAACAGCACCCGTTCACGAGTATGACGCATATCTCAGCCATCGCCTCCCTCAACCATGTGTTCGGGAAGGTGGCGACCCGATCAACGACGCCGCCGTCAGCAAAGACCTTTGAGCGAGCATGGCATGCTCATGCTGCCGGACAACATAAAATGAATATTGTATGAAACAGCTGTCCGGCGAGAAACATCACAGTGTGTTCTCTTTTAAAAGCGTCTTGTACACACAAGAACTAGTAAAGACAAAAAATACAAATAGTAAACATAAAATTGAATGCTTAAATACACAGTTTGCTTAAAGGCTATGTTTATCAAGGTACAGAATTATTGTAAATATCCTAGACACTACTTAAAGACATCTTGGTCACCAATGAAGTCATTTATAGTGTAATATGCCCTACCCAACAAGCAGCGCTTGATGTGAGACTTAAATTTATTGAACGGCATATTGACGATATCAGATGGTATCTTGTTGTAAAAACGTATACATACATCTTCTTCCTCAGTGCAGTGGGCACAGATCATACAGTCGGCGCACCGACTCCGGCGCATCAAAAACAAGCGTCGACGCGTAATCGCCGCTCCGTGTGAAAGGCATCAAATTTTGTAATTTTTAATGCTACCTCAACTTTAGCACAGCGTTTAAACTAGAACAGTAAGATAACTCACTAATAGTTTTAGTTAGGGAACTAATAGAAGTATCTTTTTATGTCTTATTCACATTGTGACAAGAGCTAAAACGGTACTATAAGCCCATTGGAACCCTGAGCCACCATAGAACGGTGTCACAGTCACATTATAAAACAATGTGATTGACACTTCTTAGGACTTGAATCATTATGCCACTGTGACAGTCTTTCAGTTTCCCTTACTGTACATACGACATAAAAATAGCTTTAAAATGAAAGGTATGAAAGTACCAGAATTTGAAAGGCCGGCAACGCACCTGCTACTCCTCTGGTGCTGCAGGTGTCTATGGGTGACGGTAATCGCTTACCATCAGGCGATCCGTCTGCTCGTTTGCCTCATATACCATAAAAAATTGAGGTACGTGTTCAGTTAAAACAATTAATATGTACCAGTTAAAGATCAACGTAATTAATTTTAGCTTTTTAGCGCTAGAGAACTTTTATACTTATTTTAGTAATGTTCTTATCAAATACGTAAACCGTGTTTTATTTGGTTATTGTAGCGTTTAAGTTATCTCAAAAAAGAAAATATACAAATAAATTGTAATGCAAAATAATCAATTGAAGCACATCATTTAAATAAATAGATAAGAAATTAACACACCAAAGATATTGTGTAACTAAAAAAAATGTTTATTAGTGCCTAACTAAAAACAAAAATTATACTTAACACATTCAGTACCAACAAGCTACGAGTGCTATATTGTATTCTGTAGCAGAATTTTTCCGATAAGTAGCAGTAATCTGCTATGAACAATGAACCCGATATCGAGTCGTTGTCCCTAAATATATTAAAAAAACATATTGATCACAGATAAAAAATACATGCACATAAAAGGTGACCATTTTAACATGTAGTACTCGCGATTTATACGATCGCGAAAACATAGTATACTGTCTTATGAACTGTTTGCTGCGAGCTAAGTGAGGGGTCGGGGTGAATCCGTTACTTCTCAGCCGACTACTTAAATTCATCTACCTTATAGTTATTCGGTTCACCATTACGATAAGGCATGCTATCAAACGCCTCGGCATAATGCGCGTGACATTAAACGGTGTCGGACATTTTGTTTTTACAATAAATTGCCGTATTAAATTAGTTTGTTTGTCGCAATGCTGTTATTGGTTCATGTGAAATAAAGCTGAAAGTAGTTTATTTAAAATATGCTTGTTTTATTGAAATTATTCTTAGGGACTATTACGTACATTAAGAGCAAAAATTTAATCGATCAACGCACAGCCGGAACCGCTGGACTTGAAATTTGGAGAGAATATTCATCGATATCCTAGGGGTTCACTAAGAAAGGATTCTTAGAAATTCATCCCCTAAGGGGTTAAATTCGGGGGAGAAGTGGGAAACTAATTCTTCGGGTACGAAGTCGCGAGCGTCCTCTAGATTCAGACATAGGAATCCAGGAACAAAATTTTATGACAGGTAGGGAGTTCCTATATCGATAAACTCAATTATCGACGCTTGTTTTATATACTAGTGATCACTCCAAGTTTTGCCTGTAAAACTTTTTTTTATTTTAGGTGGCTAAATGACTTCAATTTCTGTAGAGGTAATAGGGGCGTAACATTTTTTTTAAATATGCTGTGTGAACTTCATACTCAGAACAATACTTACAAAAAATACATACAATGCTGGGAGCAATCACTAGTGTATGGAAAAAGCATCGATAATTGAGTTTATCGATATAAGAACTCCTTACCTGTCATAAAATTTTGTTCCTGGATTCCTATGTATTTATTATAAACCTTGTTATTATTAATCTTAACAAATAGTTCCTATGATTGTTTAGGTATACTTTACCGTGAAGTCAACTGTATAAATCTCTTAAAATCTATGGAATATAACTATTAAATATATAAAAACCTCGAGATAATGGCGACCCTGCTTCTAGAAACGTAACAAGTACCTCCATCCGTATCCTTTCTGACAGCATGGCAGTACTACAGGCCCTGAGGAGTCACACCTTCACATCGGCTAATATACGTGGCAAAGACGACTAATGGAGGTATGTCAATACAATCAACTGACGCGTCAATGGATTAAGGGTCACTGTGGATCCCGAGGTAGCGATGCTGCGGATGAACTTGTCCGCCGAAGATTGGATTTGATTGCTATAGGCCCCGAACCGATCATCCCAACACCCTAGCAAGGTTCGATCCCTGCTGCTCAATTGGGTGCCTTTCCTTGATAGCAAATCTCGACTAAGCACGGTAACTAGTGTTCTAACTGGGCATGGGCTATTTAACAAACATCTTTTAAATTTAGGTGTTACTGACAGTCCTCTTTGCCGTGCGTACATGGAGACAGAAGAAACAGCCGCCCACGTAGTGCTGAACTGCACCGAGGTGGCGCAGTACAGGGCTAAACATCTCGGTTCGCTGAGGTGTCTCCCCGAGGCAACCATCGACATTAAAGATTTGGTGGGCTTCCTCGAGGAGTTGGGATAGCTTGATTGAACATATTTGGTAACCCACACGCAAAATAGGTGCTAGACGTCGCGTTGCGGAAACAAGTTTGCTTATAAAAATACAAAATGGCGACCTCAACCAATTTTTATGAAACCTGCCTCAAAACCACCGCGATTAAATTAACTTTTTATAAACCGCGTCCGAATTTGTCTAGTAATTTACGAGCTACATTGCTACAGACAGACACATAGATGCACACGTTAAACTTTTAACACCCCTTTGTTTGCGTCGTGGGTTAGAAAAAGGCGACATAATAGTAGTAGTACTAGAGAAAGGTCCTAGGGAAAAAGGGTACAAGACGAGTTAACTTGTAATAAAAAAGGGTATATAAATGAACGGAGTATACCGCACTTAAACCCTTTTTCACTTGGTCTTCAGAAGACTTATACCCTTTTGCACTAGGACCCTAGTATTATAGTGGTGGCAGGTCCTTGCGCACTATCTTGGGTCCAGATCGCTACCACCATCTTATCCATCAACCTATCACCAAGCAACAGTGTTCACATTGTCAGTGTGGGGAAAAGACAACCGGTGAAATTACTAGCATAGAGGCATTCCATCTTAGTTATCTGGGTTATCAATGCATTTGCGGTCTTAGCATTGCAATCTATAGATTGCAGTCTTGAGAATGCTAATGTTTATGGATTTAAGATCCCACTTACGGTGGCCTTTGTGCTCATTTGCTTTTTCCACAAATATAAATACACATATGCATCTACTTCGCGTGTCCGAATCCGGACTTAAACCCCGACCAAGCGTCGAGTTTGGCCGTCGCTACTGACGTTCCGCGCGCCTGTTGTTGCAACCGGTCGGCAGTGAAAATTAAGAAAATGCCTCGTTGCGTGATAATTATCTGCAATAGCCCAAAAAACCGACGACTTTGAATTGATTTTCCGCGGAAAACGGAGAATTCTCTTGGTACGTCCCAGTTGGAAGGAAAAAGAGACACGGTTGGTTTTCATAGGTGTTTACGTTATCTATGTGTATTTATATCTGTGGCTCTTTCCATGCCATAAAAAAAAGATTGTTAAATTAATAATCGTACTGAGTTGTATTGAAAAAGAAACGCTGCAGTTATAAAAAGAAACGTTTCACAGAACCCGCAAATAGTTCTTATAAATACAATCCAAAACCACAGGCTTGCAAACATCAAATTAATTTAACGACGAATCGCTTGATGTGTTTATGAATATTGTTCTACATAAAATTGAGAATTGACAGCGTTTTACGACTGCCGATCAACTCTTGCGCAGGTAATAGCAATTTAGGATCATCGTCGGAAACCTGAGATGGACGTGATATCTGGAAATAACCAGTTATAGGGGTAAGTGTGGTGACGCTTAATGTTGAAAGTATTCAGTAGTACGTTTATATAGCTATTTATTTATTTGTTCAGGTATAAATATAGCAACAGGAGCTGATTTTGATTATTTTAGTTAACGCCACTAAAGTTTTATTGTACACTGTATAATATAATATTTTACTAGAATAAAGTATAAAAAACAGAACAAAGGCGAATATATCGCCTATCCCTTGTCTTGTTTTCGACATTTATGTATGGAATTTAATAAAAGCGTTAAGGTTCCGATTTATTGTTCTAATATTCGTTTATCCTAATTTTATTTTTTTCGAAAGGTATGCTTATGCTAGGGCTTGCAAGTACAGTACTGTTAATAAATGTTAATAAGTAAATTTCGAAATTACCTATTACAGGGATGCATTGACCGAATATAAAAATCAGGGAAGTTCAATGGACGAGGCATTACGTCATTCTTACAGGCTAATAAACGCCTCTGCCTGCATATCCTCTAAAACAGTGATCCCCAGAGTGGTCTCTATATCGAACCCCAGGGGTCGACGAGGACCTGGAAGGGGTCCATCTGAGCGGAAAAAATATATGGGGGTCCATGAGATGAAAATGAGGGTCCACGATAGTAGATCCCATTTAAGCAGGTCGAGACTTTAATTTTATCTTTCCATTAATGGAATAATCCATTTTAATACACAGATCGTAGGTAGCTACTTACTTACGTAAAACTTTCCTATAAATATATAAATAAACAAATATCTATCTATATAAATTATGTTATTTTCTCTGTGTGTAGTTTTTTACTTTCTAAAAAATATTTTTCCGTGCTAAATTTTCATTGTAGCCTTGTAAATTTTTAGCCGGCTAGACCTCCAACGTTATCTATTGTTTTTTAGTTTTAACATGATAACGTAAATATTAGGTAAGCAGGGGGGGGAGGTCCACCCAAAACCGAAACAAATGGCAAATGGTCAAAAGAGTTTGGGGTCTTCTGCTCTAAAAGGTGATATTTTCTTATAAACGACTTCTTGTCGAACGATCTGTCGATCAAATAAACTCATACGAGCAAGTCCTTGGCTATAGAAAAGTGTAGTTCGTACGTTCTGATAGGAAAACTTTAATAAATCCATCGAGTTGTAGATTCGAGCTTTCTTTCCATAAAATAACCCGCTAACTCTAGCATAAAGAAGTTTCTGTCAAATAAAACAATTATTAGGACAAGTTTTTATTAACGGCTGCAGTTTTTTTGCGAAGTCTATATTTACTTCTGAAGACCAATCAAATGAGTCCCAACAGGGTGGGTCTACGTTTATTACAGCGGAGATCTTGTCGCCACCTTCCGACACCATCATCAAAGGGCCCTGCCAAGATGCACTACGCTAACTAACGTTTCTATACGATTCGTTTGTAAACCAATCGCGTCGCTGGGAAATGACGTGATACGAAAAGTCACGTGATCTACCAGTGACGCGATTGGTTTAAAAACGAATCAAATAGAAACGCGAGTTAGCGTAGTTCATATTGCCAGGGCCCTCAGACCAGCTCAATCGTGCCATATTATGGTCAAAGTTACGTCATCATCATCATCATCATGATGTCAGCCGAAAGACGTCCACTGCTGGACATAGGCCTCCCCCAAGGCTCTCCACTCAGACCGGTCTTGTGCTTTTCGCATCCACCGCGTTCCCGCGATCTTTACAAGGTCGTCACTCCATCTTGTTGGAGGCCTACCTACAGCTCGTCTCCCGGTCCGCGGACGCCACTCAAGAACCTTCTGAGCCCATCGGCCATCAGTCCTGCGGGCAATGTGCCCCGCCCACTGCCACTTAAGTTTGGCTATTCTTCGGGCTATGTCGGTAACCTTAGTTCTACTGCGGATATCATCATTTCTGCCCCGAGCATAGCCCTCTCCATAGCCCTCTGAGTGACTTTGAGCTTACCTTACCTTAGCCACGTAGCTAGCGTTGTTAGCGTCAAAGTTACGTAGGTATACCAAATTTCAGCTCAATCGGTTCCCAGGAAGTGGTTCAAATCTTCCTTGCATCATTTGTCCCGAATAAGTTAATGGTCCAAATGATGCAAGGTCATAAATAGCTTGTAAAAAATCAAAAACATTTTAACGTTTCAAAATAAATAAGGAAAAATTCGTGGAAAAGTACACGACATTACCACACGGATCTAGATCCGTTCAGTGTCTTCCAATAATCATCACAATCATTTTCAGTTTAATCCAGCTCAAGGTTTACGAAGCAACATGTTACCTGCCACCAATTAGCGATGGTAAGCAACTTTAATACGGCAGGAGCGCCACGGGCGTTGAATGCGTGAATGAACCGTCACATACAGTTTAATAAAGAAAATCATCGCCGCCATTCAAAACCAAATAAAACTTTAATAGTATTTTAATATGCTGTGAAATGTTGCTATTGGTTTAATTTAACTCTTCTACCACTGAAATGCTTTTAATTTTAGTGGTGAATAAAATAATATTAATTTGAATCGAGTTTTCAACACCAAAGGAGAATGCAAAGCTACTAAAGTTTTTCGTTTCTATTACTCAAAATGTATGGGATGGCAATTGACCACGTGGATTTTCGCAACTCACGAGAATATCATCCCATACATTTTGAGTGATAGAAAAGAAAGACTTTAGTGTCATCTTGGCTAGGGCCTGTTACGGTACCTAGGTACGGTACTTGAGTAGTTGTACCTATACTACGGAAAGGTCACGGCCCACCTAGTATGAAAATAATACCCAGGGAGTACAGAAATGAAATAGAGTGGGAATTAAAGACAAATATGTATACTTTATAATGGTATATGAAGACTGAACTACCCACATTAAGTAGGGATTTCATATACCTACCTAATGAAAGATATATTAATAGCCAATCTTCTTTGCACTGTTACATGATACCTCCATGGTTTTTTTTTAAACTATTTACTTAGAATAAAACGTGGGTCTTAACTGCAAAATTTTGCACCAATTTTGTTTATGTACGCAAACATTTTTTGACCGGGTACTATTATGGGCCATGATCTTTGCGACTGTATATTTAACTATAGTCCGTTCGCGTTAAGAATGCAGTGAATGCTGTCTGATCAGTGAGGGTAAATGTGTATTCGCAGTGGAGTTTAAATTCAAACAAATTATATTTAAAAAGATTAAGTTTAAGGAATAAATATAAACCTAATTTTGAGCGACCTGATTGGTTAGGGGGCGTGGCTAGGCCTGCGGAAAACAATGATTTACTGCATTCTTAACGCGAACGGACTATAGGATGATTTCTACAGTACGTCGTATTATTTAGAATGCGCAAGCAGCAGAGCCTCCGGCCCTCGCCAACAACAGCGTGGAAGGATAATCACTGGGTTTTTAGTGGGTATCCCGGCCACTTTTGGTACCACATAATCTATATATCAATATCTTGGGTCCCCCGGACTCAAGTGGTAGCTATGCCTAGATGCATTTCCCCAGCGTAAAAACAGGATGATTTCTGGCATATGGATAGTCCTGTAAATACGAGACCTGCACTGGTTTCACTTATTTTTCAGAACTAAATACCTACTACATTGCAAATGATTCAAATCTTGTAATTATTTAAACGCTCGCGAGTATAATATTAAGTTTGAAATAACGAAACACTTCGTCTCCCGTATTTCGATTGGATCATACGATTGGGAATAATTTGGACCATGTAGCGTGCACTACATGGTCCAAATTATTGAAATCAGTCAATATGCATGAGTTTTTGCAGTCTGTAACGTTTTCGAGATGCCAGTTACGCGCGCCTATTATGTTTCCTTTGTTTTCTGTTAAAGTGGTAAATAAATAAATACCGGGGGACAATGTCACGCAAAATGACCTAGCCCCAAATAAGCTCTAGGCTTGTACTATAGGAACTAGACAACGATAAACATACTTATATAGAGAAATACATACTTAAAGACATTGCGAACACCCATTATTCTGAACAAATATTCGCGCTCTCATCACCCAAATATTTGTCCATGCCGAGAATCGGTCCCACGACCGCTAGTTTCATACAATTGCGGGTCACAGATAAGTAATATTAAATAAATATTTAGGTGTATTTTAATTTATGAAATGACCAACACGCAATTATATTTCCTCATGCCGAAATAGCGATGACCTTTCGTCAAAAACATATTTAATTATATTACAAGCCGAATATCAGAATCGTAAAAGTTTACGCGTATCTTCGAAGGGGCAGTAAAAGGAGTCCGCTGCGCAATGGCCGAAATTATATGTATTTTATTATAATAATGTGTTTCTTTATCGTGAGTGGAACTCGTCAGCGCGTGAGGGGCGCGAGTCGAAAGTTGGAGAATTGTTAAGATGTATGGGAAGTTGGAGGTGGTAAGGTTAAATTCTTCTATAGTTATCGGAGAAATGGTACTCGGATTTATGCAACTATCCGCGTAGCAGAGTCAGAACATACTTTTTATACCACTTGCTCGAATTTGCCCAATTATATGTCATGCAAACCTCACCTAAAGTAAGTGATTATAGCCATCGGCTCACCAGCGGGTTATAATGAGATTTGAATTCGTATGAAAAATTGTTCCATAGAAACTTACAAACAGAACTTATTTGAAAACCGAACTGGCCACTACAAGCCGTATACGCAAAACAAAGAAAATAAAACAAAAGGTGAGAAAAGTAGAGTATTCTCCTTTGGGATAAAGCTGTTTTCGTCTTGGGCGAGCTTGAATCCCTCGCTGCACTAAGGACCCCGTTTTAATTCCCTCGCTTCGCTCAGGAATTACCTCGTAACACCCTCGCTACGCTCGGGAGTTAAATCTGGAGTCCTTCATTTGCTCAGGATTCAATATAGCACCCGTGACATAAAACAATGCTTTATCCCCTCGATGTATAATCGACTATTTTATATTTTAGGTATAATTAAAAAAACAATGAAAACAATACTTTCAATTGCAATCGAAACTTTTCTGTTTTATATGATAAAACTTCTAGGTATTAGCTAAAATCAATTGGACTACAAAAGATACATATATACTTATTATCAATTTAAAAAAATCTGTTGTTATTTGTAGTTAAGTCATTTTTGTTATAAATAATTCTAAGTCGTACAACAAGACTTCTTGTTTCAAATAAAAAAGTTGTTATTTTTTATAAGTAGAGTGTTAACGTAGCGTTGTTTTTGAGTAACTAATATATATATATATAACGGTAAAGAAACTACAGCTAATTTAAATACGATCATATGTATTCTCTAAATCACATTAGATATTCAATTATTTTGTTCAAAAATTAAAAACGTTTTTGATCCATGCGTCGTTTGATACCAGAACTTTCTCGTAGCTTTGCCAAAGTTAAAACCACCCAAATAATTTACCACATCCACAACATATTCGCTCTTAAGCGGAACTAGCCATTGTTTTGAGTCGAAGGGTGGACACCGGACAGTCGGACATCAAAGTGTTCGTTACATGTTTACGGTACGAGAGACTTAACGTTTCAGTTGAGATCTGAGATTGGGCGGAGTGTATTCTGATGTAGGCATGGTCAAAGAATCCTCTTTTTCTCAAACATGCAATGGAACGTTGGCGTTATGTTAGTTATTTTAGGCCTCAAAGTATCACCTTGCGGGCGGAACACCTCGAGAGAACTGTAAAGGAATTTCATACAAAATTGAAGGCCTACGCATGGAAGTATTTTTAAAAAAAAAATTGTGTATACATGGCGGCTGTGTTTATGAACAGGCTAAATAGCTGTTTTTTTTAATATGCTAAGCCGTGCATCCAACCGAAGCGTTTGCATAAAGGCACTAGGTACCAGGAGGGCAGAAGTTATTAGGGGTGCGTAGCGCAACTTAGATCGCAAGCAATGTAGCGCGGGGCGGCGCGCCGCGGGGCGAACCCGACACAGCGCGGATGACTGAGCACTGTAGGTTACTTTTAATGTTTATGCACTCCTAGTACGTATTTGACGTTGTAATTTTTGTTTTAAATTTTTTAATGAATTATTTTTATGTTTGAGAAAAGCACTATACAAACCTCGTCGTGAAGTGGGGTTGCCGGTCTCTGTAGTAATGTACTATTCCTGTAGAAAATAGGTAGCATAACCAAAGGTATTTAATTTTCGTGCTATAGAATCATGCTAGGGTGACGGATCAGTAATGCACAAGGATTAATGATGAACACTTGATTCTTATTTTACAGAAGATAAGGGTTATTCATTTGTTTTGCAGCAATCAATTTACGACCGTATGATATTTGAATTAAGAGTTAAGTTTGACTGGTGCATCTGCTAAAACTGTCCAACACTGCCATCACCCTAAGTATTATACCAATCGCTAGAGGTATAACAGTTGATTGGTTGTCAGCTGTTTTATTAATAACTAAAACGTCCGCGACTTTGCTTGCGTAGAATTAGTTTCCCGCTTCTCCCCCTATTTCTTCCCGTTGGGGGTTGATTTTCGCAAGATCACTTCTTAGTGTACCGATAGAGTGCCCAAGGAATACTCTCTACAAAATTTAAGTCCCTAGTTCCAGCGGTTTAGGCTGTGCGTTGTTTGTTAGTCAGTCAGTCAGCCACCTTTATATATTTAGATTGACGACGATCGCTAACTTAACGATAGATAAAAAATACGACTGTTCAGTTGTGACTGCAGCATCAGGTTTGGACTGGAACTTGAAATTTAATACAAATGTCTGTGTTTGTATTTACGTCATCAAATACAATCCATGAACTCCGTAATTAAGTTGCCCTGCGGTTGGTACCTCACTACCTTACCTATCTGTTTGTAGCTGTCGTAGAGAAGGATTCATCGAGACCCACCAAACTGTGGTGTGTGCATATTTAGTGATTGTATATGTTTGTTTGATTTACTTAAAAAAAAAACCAGGCATCCAGACAAACTTTCACATCCTACTAATATTATAAATGCGAACGTTTGTGTGTGTGTTTTAGTTTGTTACTCCTTCACGCTGCAACGTCTGGACGGATTTGGATTAGAAATGGAGATAGTTTATACCCGAAAAAAATAAAAGTTCCGAAGGGAATAACGATAATCTACATCTACGCGGACGAAGTCGCGGGTAGAAGCTAGTTTTCATAATATAAGTAGAATATAGGTCTCATTTTTCAGAATAGTGCCGCGATTTTCATTTGCAATTCAAGACTGTTTAGCTGGCCATTTCTTTTTTGTTTATTCGTCATATCTTTACGAGTTGGCAGTAATCTAAATATTATGATATCAAATGGTGTCATTCACTCTATGCAGAGGTCGTCAAGTTTGAATACGACAAATAAAAGGACATTGTTCTGTAACAGGGATGGAAAATAATTGGATAGTTTTTTATGAAAATGATAATGTAAGTGTATTTACTTTATTTTTCTCAAAAATGTCCGGAAATGTGGACATTCCTAACTACATATTGAGACGCGAAGTACATAGTTTACTGAGAGTTCTCAAATTAAAAAAAAAAACATTGCGTGCTCGCTACACAAGCCCGCAATGTTGCATACAAATTCCATTACTATCTAGCTTGTAACTTTTTAAAAAGTGAAAAAGGCCATAATAAAATGAGGGCACAAGTCTTATACATCAAAATTTTATTCGAAACATAACTTTTTATCTGTGTCTGGAATAGCTTATGTTTTTTTTAAAACAAAGCTTGCTTTCTCCTTGTCATAAACAAAAAGGTGGTAAAGAGTGATGGTTTTTTCACATGAAGTTGCTGTTTGTATGCAATTCAAAAAATTTGTTCAAGCGATGAAGATTTTACTCCAACACAAATTATTTCTTCCGATTTTTGAGAAAAGCACTATATTTGCCTCGGCAGGAACAGCAATTGCGGGCTTCGTATTTTTAAACGGACTCGCAAGCTCGTCCGTTTAAACCAATACTCGGCCCGCAATTGCCTACTTCCATGCCTAGGCAATAATGTACTATTATTTTACTTGATTATTTGGAAATAATTGAGACAAGTATTGTTTTCTTTAAGCAACCACTTTAATGAAATTTTGAAGAGGCTCATTTACGCATGTTTTTTTTTTTTGGTATTCACAAGTCCTGCCTAACGTAAAGCGTCATTAATGTTTCAGATATCCTGAAAACATCGTGGTTTCAGCAGAAAATAGCGTTCGATGAAATGATGCAATCTATAAAGTGAAATTAAATAAAATGATGGTGATTAAGATTTTTATAAATAAAGTTTTAAAAAGTAGTAAGTACATAATAAAGACAAAGCATTATAGACGATTTAAGTCCTTTTATTCTTTTAAGTAACAGATTGTCACATACAATACTCTGTGGCACACTATCAAGAAAAATATTCTTGTAACTATTAATTTATTAACCTATTGATAATGTGATAACGTATGTTGTAGGAACGGTTATGTATTTCACCATTTAGACGAAAAATTGGTATTGTAATGTGTAAAAATGTCATCATATTTCATTGTATGCCGGATCACTTAGCTTGGGCCTGTTTCCACTGTTCAACTCAACATGACGGTTAAGTAGGCAAATACTGATGAGTGAAGATAACTTGTACATTTTTTAAGATGTTTCTAAGATAGATATCGAATATAGATAATGTACAAAAACGTAGCAACTTTTATGTGACTAGCATTGTATTAACCAGAAATTTCTTAATATTTGAACGACAAGTAATTTCTAAGAATATATATAATATATATACAGTGGTGGTCACATAATTAGGGACACGTGTTTTTTTCCCATACAATTGCCTACAAATATGACTTTTTAATTTTGAACACCATTCAAAAAGTTCTAAACTAGTTAATTTAATATTTGGTTACACTCATCGTTCATTAATGAACTAAGGTTTAAATTTATGTACAATTCATCTCTGTTGAAAACGGATCTTTCATTTTATAAGGATTTGAAAAAATAAATATCTCGCGTTCATACAAAGTTGTAAAACTTTGTATGGACGGGTCAGAACTAAGTTTTTAAATCCCTATAAAATATAAGGTTCGTTTTTAACAGTAGTTCATTGTACATAAATTTAAACCTTAGTTAATGATCTAAAGTAAATTGTATTTAGCAATAAAATTGGTCGAGAACTTTTTGAATGGTGGTCAAAATTTAAAAGTCATATTTGTAGGTCATATTAAAGTCATATATATATAGATGTATATATATATATATATATATATATATATATATATATATACATACATAATCTCACGCCTTCGTTCCCAGAGTGGGGTAGGCAGAGCTACAGAATTACAAACATCTCTAAAAACTTGTTGATAATTCTATAACCACAATATGCACAATTAGGCTAAGATGTTTACCAGCGTATTAGTGACAGGTTGCAAGCCCATCGTCTAACAGTACTACAAGCCTTTATTCCCTTAGTCGTCTCTTACGACATCCACGGGAAGACATGGAGTGGCACTATTCTAACTTGGCAACCACACGAGGCTTATATATATATATATATATATATATATATATATATATATATATACATATATATATATAAATATAAATGGAGACAATGTCACACCAATTGACCTAGTCCCAAACTAAGCTCTAGGCTTGTACTATGGGTACTAGACAACGATATAGATACTTATATAGAGAAATATATACTTAAATACATAGAAAACATCCATGACTCAGAAACAAATATTCGTGCTCATCACACAAATATCTGCCCTTACCGGGATTTGAACCCAGGACCACTAGCTTCGTAGGCAGGGTCACTACCAACTAGGCCAGCGCGTCGTCAAATAAATAATAATATATCTTTTTAATGAATGAAATAAGAATATTTTCAATGCTAATGTTCTCAAGAATCTTGTTAATATCTTGAGAAGATTTTCTAACTTCTGGAAATGTTTTGCAACTTGCACATTGCTAGATGTGCCTATGGGATTGCCGACATCAATGGACAACGCTGAAAGCTTTACATCAAGTGGCACGTCTGCTTAGTAGCCTTAAATATAGCCTTTTATAGTAGTACCAAGACTTTCTAAGTTAACTCGCGGACATATGGACAGACGAACATGGCGAAACTATAAGGGAACCCTAAAGAAACGTTGTGTGCTTTCAGAAATATAATTTTTCTCAAAAATGTATGAAAATGTTGACATTACTATCTACATATTGAGACGCGAAGGACATAGTTTACTCACAGATCTCAAATTTAAAAAAAAAAACATTGCGTGCTCGCTACACAAGCCCGCAATGTTGCATACAAATTCCATTACTATCTAGCTTGTAACTTTTTAAAAAGTGAAAAAGCCCATAATAAAATGAGGGCACAAGTCTTATACATCCAAATTTTATTTGAAACATAACGTTTTTTATCTGCGTCTGGAATAGCTTATGTTTTTTTAAAAAACAAAGCTTGCGATTTTCCTTGTCATAATCAAAAAGGCGGTAAAGAATGATAGTTTTTTCACATGAAGTTTGTTTGTATGCAATTAAAAAAATGAGTTCAAGCGATGAAGATTTTACTCCGACACAAAAAAAAACTTGCGATTTATCAAAATAGCTATACTATTGAAGCCTTATTTAATGATTAACGTGTGACGGTGTCTGATCGATAATCAGACTGATTGGTGTGTTTTGAGCGACAGAATACTTAATTCAATGTACCACATTCAATTAACGGATAAGTAAACAGATTAAATAAAGTTATGTTTATTTAAAGAATCAAGTAAGTAAGATTACTTCCTATAGATAAAAAAAAATATTGTCATAAAAACACACAAATTATAGCTATTCTTAAATCCTGAGTTAGAAAGTTCAGTGTTACAGGATCCAGTAGGACACACGTTTAAAGTGGCACTCTTTATAATTAGCGTAGACATTGAATCTTAATTGATTGATGAGCTCCATGCAATTAGTAGGAAAAAAATTACGTCACTTTTGAGAAGAATGCGAAATGATTTTAAATAGATTCGACTATCGTTATAGTCTTAAGTATGTGTAATTCAGGATACCCGAAATAAATTTTTTGAATTTGAATTTGAATTACAAAGCCTTAGGTAGAAACTGCATACTAAACTAAACACTTTTGTACATAAAGTAACATATCAAAAGCAGTATTGCTCTACCAATCAGAACAGAGCCTCAAGCCTATTAGCACGTTAAAGTGCAGAGAATGTCGTTCCAGCCTTTAGTCCCGTATCGTCCTCAACAATGGACCCACACCGGCCACTACGTCCACGGTCCGGCCTGCAATATCCAGATAGTGCCCGATGATTTAACGCTCAACTTTTGACACAACTAAGCTTTTTGGACACGCCGCCTTTCGGGTATAAATAACGTCTTACGTGCGCATGGCCGGGAGTGCGAGCGAGTGACAAGTGAAAAGGGCCTCAAGTTGAGATGAGACAAAAAATCGTTAAATGATAAGAATATACCAAGTCTTTTGGCGTTTGTATTGAGCCTAAGCAACTTACAATACAATACAAAACACTTTACTGTACACCAATCAAAAACATTGCAGAGAAACTGTACAATTAAAAATAGCACAGGTAAACAACAGGCGGTCTTATCGCTGATTAGCGATTTCTTCCAGACAACCTTATTAGGAATAAGTTGTCAAATCAAAACATGTTACACAGTAGGTGGTGCAGACTTCACGCGAGACACTATGTTAGTTATTAAAAACGAGTATTAAAAAAAAACTTAAAAATGTGATAAATATACACATACTAAACAAATAAATATGTAGATAAGAAAATACATACAAATATTAATCAATACAAGACATATATGGCTTACATAAATAAAGAGATAATTATATATAAATACATAAATACTTAAATATCAATACATCCACAACAGGGAAAACATTAAAAAGACAGCCACACGACAGAAATTAACTGAAGCAATACAATTATATGACTGCGATAAAAAATGCTCATCAAGAAGCTTCTTAAATATAGGCAACGATTTTAACTTACTTAACGAAACTAAATTAAATGTCAGAGGAAAATCTCACAAAAAAAATCCAAGTCCCGAACTAAGATCAGTGCTTGTGCTGTGGTACTAAACAACGATAAACATACTTATATAGAGAAATAAATACTTAAATACATAGAAAACATCTCAGATTCAGAAACTAATACTAGCGCTCATCACAAAAATATCTGCCCTTACGTAGCAGGGACATAGCTTCGCCAAGATCACTACAAACTAGGCTCACATGTCGTCAAGTAGTCACTTACAGTGATATAGCATTGTACTGACGAGAAACTTCTCAAATTCAGAAAGTTTCTTTTCAGTAATTCTCGCTAACTTCTTAATATTGCTAGTTAGTTTAGTTTAGTTTATTTATTCATCAATGTAATATTACAATAATAATTGCATTGCATGTCCAAAAATACGAAATTACATTGATATTGTCAAAATTAATACAAAATAATAATAAAAGAATACAAAAATAACACTCAAATAATCAAAGACAACATTAATAAATGGTCAGTTTCCGATGTATGAAAGCAAAACGAACTTTCCTAATGCTGGCTAAAGTTTCCAAGCATTTTCTTAGTAATTTCTTGAGTTTCTTTCAAACTTCTCGAAATATTCTGCAACTTGCATATTACTGATACACTCTCACCGATTTGCATACAAGTATACACTTGTGTACATACGTACAATCGAGTTCATAAATTTCTAAAGCGTATTATAGTATCAAATATTATATGAATGATAACAATGCTTGGGACTGAATTGTTTGTATTACAATTATTATCGACCGTGGAGACTATATACATCTCCTTTGTATGTTTATTATTTTAATTTGACATCTGGAGACTCTTTACATCTCCATAATTGACCGTGGAGACTTTCTACATCTCCTTACCTATGTCTATTTTTAATTTTTATTTGAAATTTGGAGACTTTACATTTCCAATTTAAATTGAATATACTTTAAGTCTCATAATTGCTCCTGGGACCTGTACATCCCTGTGACATTTAAATTAGTTAGCTTAAGTTTATCGTAGTAATAAGTTACTCATATAAAAAAAAAAGACTTCCTGTTGAGTTTCTTGCTGCGTTTCTTCTCAACAGAGTCCCTTGGAAGCGCTGGTAGACTCAGACATGTAAAAGTGCCTACAGGGCCTACTTACAGAATAAATGATTTTGAATTTAAATATGTACACACTTTAGTACCTTGTATGTTCAAACTGGCATATACGAATTATCATAGCGATTAAAGTGACATGGTACTAAAGTGTATACATATTTATGTACTCGACTGTACTAAAATTCATCTCAATCAGCCTAGTAAATAGTTTCGCAGTGAATTGGCTGTTATACACGGACTAACAAGACCCCCGACCCGAGTGATCCTGTAAGAGTTCCGTTGTTTTTTCTATTAATGTACGGAAACCTAAAACTAAACAATTAGGCTCTGTAGGTACTTTCACTATATTCCTGAGTCTCCCAGCGCTTGACATAATTCCTTTAAACATAATTAGAAACTCTATTATATCTACCAGAGGCCCTAGCCAAGGTGCATTACGCTAACTAGCGTTTCTATTTGAAACGTTTTTAAACCAATCGCGTCACTGGGTAGATCATGTGACTCATCGTACACGTCATCTATCAGTGACGCGATTGGTTTAAACACGAAACGAATAGAAACGCTAGTTAGCGTAATGCTTGGTTTGGGCCTCTGTCACTGATTCACATTATGTTGACGATTTGTTATAGCCTCGTTAGTAGTGACACTGTCTACGAAACTAGCAGTCACGGGTTCGATTCACAGTTACTGATGTGCAAATTGAGGAAAGTTTCCAAAAAGTTGGGAAAATTCTAAGACATTTCCGGAAACTTTCACTAGAAATATACGAAATTTAAATTTAAGAAACGGAATGTTTCTATCCCTATACAAAATTGTGAGAAGTTTCCAAAATTTTCCTATATGAAATTTGCCGCAATTTTGGAAAGTTTCCTTTGGCACATCAGTATTCACAGTATTGACAAAATATTTGAGTGATGAGCGCGAGTAGTCCTTGTAATAATTTTACCTGTATGTACTCGTACCTATGTTAATTTCATTTCATTTTCAATTAACATCTGTTTGACCGCAAGACCAGCCAGTTCGGAGCAGACCCTTACAGGTTCTGAACTCCTGGGAATAAGATGACTGAACACCCTCATCTGAATGATTGTCAGCTTGACGAACTGGATTCCTTCAAGGAGACTTGACTTTTATCGTCGTCTATCCTACTAATGTGAGATTGATGTTGGTTTATATTTTTTGCACCATACGCGTGCTGTGACCTCTGATAGCGGCACTGTTCATATTTTATACATTTGTCGGGCACTTGCGGTGATCTGATGTGTCCACTGTCATCAAACGGGTAGTTTGCTCCAACTTTTGGAAGCTTAAGTTCTCAAGTTAACAATACCACCAAATCAAATCAAATCAAATCAAATCAAATCAAAATATTTATTCAGTAAATTGGCCACATACGGGCTCTTTTACACGTCGGTAATATACAGTGAATCTACTAGCGCTTCGGACAAGACCATCATTGCGGAGAAGAAGCGCAGCAAGAAACTCCAGCAGAAGGTCATTTTTTCAAACATAAAATACAATAATACTTAAAAGTAAGTTACATTACAAGGTAATAAAGCAACAAATATAAATTATTAGAACTATCACATATAAAAAAAATACAAATTCAAAATTAAAAACATTACAAATAAATGTAAAAATTAACACCAACCCTGACAACCATGACAGACGCGTCTATGCTTGTCATTTAACTCACACAACGCACCGGAACTTAATACGAACACTGTGGCTTGGAAATTTGTGAGTGAAACAAGCTGTTGTTGCCAACTATATTTTTTATTGTACAGATAACATGATAAATAGCAATTGCTTATCGACATCAAACGAACGAATCCCAATTCGGTGGTTAGGTTAAGTTCAGTGGAAATTCTGTTGCGGCTTTACGACACCATCGTCAAATTAGTTTTTAGATATCATAATATTGCATAGGTAAAGTCGAGTTCATAAATACGTGTACACTTTAGTACCTTGTCTATTTAATGACATGTTTAAACTGCAATATATGAATTGTCACAGCGCTTAAAGTGACAAGGTACTAAAGTGTACACATATTTATGAACTCGACTGTACCATGCGTTTGTTCCAAAATGTTCCTTAAAATAAAAATCTTGTGAATATTCTAATGTTGTAATGAGTTTTTGTATAGTGTATATCACAGATATAAATACACATAGATAACGTAAACACCTTATTCTGTATGAAAACCAACCGTGTCACTTTTTGCTACCAACTGGGACACACTAAGAGAAGATTTTTTTTGTTTTCCGTGCAAATGTTTTTGGGCTATGGCTATTGAATTTTGTTATCACGCAATTTTCTTAATTATCACGGCCGACCGGCTGCAACAACAGGCGCGCGGAACGTCAGTAGAGACGGCCAACCCCGACGCTTGGTCGGGGTTTACGTTCGGATTCGGACACGCGAAGTAGATACATTTGCGTTATCTATGTGTATTTATATCTGTAGTGTATATTGTATTGTGGGCTATGTAGACGTCTAATTCTACCAACGTTTTGTAGTAGTTTTTGACCCACATATCTTATTGTTTGCACCATACATGTGTTGCGGGCCCCTGATAGCGGCCCTGTTCATATTTCACACATTTGTCGGGCACTCGCGGTGATTTGTTGTGTCCACTGACGTCAAACGGACCTTTTTTTCCTCTAACTTACTTTCTAAAGGTCAATAAATCTGTGTGGGCATGGATGATGGCGTGATACTACAAAAAGATTTCGGGAATGTATTTTAAGTATTATTCGGTTGCTTCTTTTTATACTTTCAGATTATACTTGTTTTCTTTCTCTCTTCTACCTATTAAATACATATATTAGGGGGCCCTATCAACTCGCATAATTTTTTACGCATAATAATCATTACGCATAAAAATCGATTGTCATAACACCCTTTTAAGCAAATTTCAAATTTCAAATTTAAAATTTATTTATTCTGTAAGTAGGCCCTGTAGGCACTTTTACATGTCTGAGTCTACCAACGCTTCCAAGGGACTCTGTTGAGAAGAAACGCTGCAAGAAACTCAACAGGAAATCTTTTTTTTATATGAGTAACTTATTACTATGATAAACTTAAGCTAACTAATTTAAATGTCACAGGGATGTACAGGTCCCAGGAGCAATTATGAGACTCAAAGTATATTCAATTTAAATTGGAAATGTAAAGTCTCCAAAGTTCAAATAAAAATTATAAATAGACATAGGTAAGGAGATGTAGAAAGTCTCCACGGTCAATAATAAAATTACGGAGATGTAAAGAGTCTCCAAATGTCAAGAAATATTTTATAATCGTAAGCAGACATTGAAATATTTTATAATCGTCTATTGTGTAGACTAGGTTAGGTTAGGTTAGGTTAGTTTTTAATATTAATTAAAATAAAACGCTTTCTATTGTAAAAACCGTTTTATGACAATCATTTTTTTATGCGTAATGATTATTATGCGAAAAAATATGTATCCGATTAGATCCCTACCCATATATTTAGATATGCCAATCTTAATAAACAAAAATGAAGTTTGTGATTACACTATGACTTTACATAAATAATTAAAATATTAATATCATGGGGCAATCTCACACAAAGTGACCTAAACTGAGCTCCATTACTATTACTATAATAGTAACCTAACCTACGATACTAGGAACCTAGGTGTTAAGAAACGAGAAACATACTTATTGTATAGTAGAAAAAATATCTAAATTATCCAAGACTCAGAACCAAATACTTGTGCTTATTACACAACCTGGAATCGAACCCGGAACCGCTAGCTTCGTACACAAGGCCACTAGAACTAGGTCACCCGCGTCGACACTCAGGTAAACTATTTATTTAGAATTATCAATTTAAGTTGATAAACCAATGCCTTAACAAATATCAAAACAGAAACACAGAAAAAAGATATATTCATCAAAAAATTCCACGAAACAAAAATATTATTTTGATTACATACAATTTACAATGTAGCACGTCCGTGGTACATTGCTTGTAAAATAGGTACTAAAAGAATGAAGATATTTTTAGTTCCCTGGACATTTTTGATAATAAAACATATTATATTATATTCGATCCAGAAAGTATTAAAAAAATCTCTTCAAGTTTTTTCCTCATCTTTACCTTAAACATTTTGCACATAAAACGTCACATAAAAGTTGTAATAAAACATCAAAATTATGTCTATCGCGGGTCATGTGAAATATCTGATATGTCCGCTGGTATAAATAATGCGTATAATATAATATAATCAACTTATTCAGGAAATGTGTGGGTAATCAGTGGAGCTTGAAGGACCGCGCTGTGGAAGGATGGAGATGGACGTTTTACTTAAAGACTCGGATGAAAGTTGTCGATTATACCATGGGGTTTGAACAGAAAGGCGCGGCGCATAAACTCCCTAAATGAAAGAAAAAATCTTTTTTTAAGTGTGTACGCAAGGGTTTAAAAAAAACGAAATAAATTCTATAACAAGGTTGAATTTTTATTCATTACTTTTCCTATATCAATGAATGAATTTTCATACTCGTAAGTCAGAAATGCATTTAATGCAGTTTAGATTTATAGGATTGTCATAAAACGAACCTCATCTAACCTATGGGTCCTATATATCTCTTTAAAAAAATTGAACATTTAATGTGAATAATGAAAAACTTTGACAAAATATAAGTTAAGATCATACTTACTGTGCGATAGCTCTTAAAAAAGGCAATTGAGTCGGTACTTCTATCTCCCTCGCCCTTGCCCTTATACGCTTTTAAGATCTTTTACACTGTTCTTATGTATATTTTCATTTAACCTACTCACCAAAAAAATCCTACAAGTTATGAGGAAGCCCGTGACTTTGTATGTGTACAACTTTTTCCCGGTATTGGGGGTAGTTTCAAAAATCCTTCTAAATTTCAAGTCCCTAAGGGACCTAACAGACAGAGAGCGGTCACGCGGTCAAGCTATCAGTTTTGCGTTTTTTGCGGTCTGTGTGTTATATTACGTTATAACTGACCGCGTGACCGCTCTCTGTCTGACAGGTCCCTAAGGCTAAATTATGCGTTGTCTATCAATTAGTCACAAAACAGTTTTATATCTAGAAGATGTATGAAACCGACTCGACATCAACAAAACTACTAAGCAGAGTCCTACTCCGCACTAACCGCGCGCGTGATAAAACCTTATAAAAGCTACTAAATAGTCATGTTTATTGTGTACTAAACGTCGTGTGCGTTAAAAAAATATCGATAAATATATCAAAATAACGCGCCGTAGCGTTTGATCCCGTCAGAAGGATATCGTCCGATTTAGTACGGTACACACTACCTTAACGAAAAGGTGGTATTACCTTAGAAATAAGGTTCATATTAGCTGAAATGGTAAGACTGTACGGTTTAAAAATGGATGTTTATATCTTTGTTTACTATGGAATCGAGTAAATTGTACTAAATAATAGTAATAAAAGACTAGTTCTAAATAAAAGGAACTAGTCTTGCCTTATTTCTTTATTATCAATGGACGGTTATCGATGTTATTGTTAAATAGCATATTATTATCGCACATGACAATCAATACCTACCGTCTTAACTCGAAATGAATGACAGTGTTGAAAAATTTATTCTAATTTCAAACTAGTACAAATAGTTATACATTACAATATATTTTTGAGTTAATACGGTATTGAATGTCATGTGCGATATATTTTTTGAGATAATACTTAGTAGAAATTTTTGGCCGAAATATTTACTATTCACTTTTGTCTATAGCTCAAGCCTTCCAGCTCAAGCTTAGTTTTGGGTGTACATTAAGTTATGTTTGTCTGTACCTGATATATCTACATTAATAATAATAATTATAAAGAGGAAATATTTGATTATTTGTTTATGTGTTTGTTTGTTTGTTTGCATTTAAAAGGCTCCAAAACTACTGGACTGATTTGAAAAATTCTTTCACCATTAGAATCCTACATTATCCCTGATGAACATAGGCTATGTTTTATTTTTCTGCGCGGACGGAGTCACGGGCAACAGGTAGTAATTTATCATTTTATACAACCTTTTATTTAAACTCACATTTGTGTTAGTTTACCCGACTGCGTTAAAAGGAGGGTAATGTTTTACGAATGTATGTATGTGTGTATGTATGTACGTCCTTTTTGGCACGCTTGATGGATTTTAATGAGGTGTCGTTAGAATCTTCTTGGTTGTGGAAGGGATATAGGCGCATTAGGCTATTTTGATCTAAGTTAGTACGTTTTTTTTGTTTGTCTGTTTGTTTAGCTTTCACGGTTCAGCCGCTGAATATTTTTTCTTGAAATTTGGTATGGTGATGGCTTGAGTCTTCAGGAAGAAAATAGGGTATTAGGGTACCAGGAAAATTGGAAAGTTTGTGCAACATCTAGTCCATAAACCCCCTTTTAGCCGAAACGAGCATCAAGTCAAGATTAATATTGAATCTTCATGTTATTTTTGTTAAGTATGTAAGCTCCTCCTCATCTTTGGGTAAAGGGAGCGTCACGATGGTCGAACTTAGGTGTGGGCGAGGATAGTCGGGCAAGGAGAACCAAAAGCCTTTTCTAGATGTTTCACAATGTCTCGTTTGATTATCAAAATACAGTCAGTTAATAAGAAATCCGCCTGACGACGTTCCAGGGGCACAGGGTGCTAAGGTCAGATGCAAAACTATTACGCTCGCGGCGTACCATGCTTCACGACCCAGTTTCACCAGCGAAGTCTAGAACAAGAGTGTCAAACATGGCGACGCACGTCCGGGATCCTACTCCCAACACCACAGTAGTGCTAATGGATACTCCGTTCGTTTCACTCGCCCATCGTACTGAAGTCGAGGGAAAGTGACAGTGCCCGAGTTACGTCAGAGTGAGTAGGACCATAACTAAACAGTATGTCTACTCGCTCTCAAACCACACGCGCCGTCAAGTAAATATTTATTATTACATACAATCATAATCTCACGCCTTCGTTCCCAGAGGGGGGTAGGCAGCGCTACAGAATTACAAACATCTCTAAAAACTTGTTGATAATTCTATAACCACAATTTGCACAATTAGGCTAAGATGTTTACCAGCGAATTAGTGACAAGTTGCAAGCCCATCGCCTAACAGTACTACAAGCCTTTATTCCCTTAGTCGTCTCTTACGACATCCACAGGAAGACATGGAGTGGCACTATTCTAACTCGGCAACCACACGAGGTTTATTATTATTTCTAAAAAATACAAGTTAAAACTAAAACTATGCAAATTAAAAGATAAAATAAAGCAAAAATAAACCAAATTATGACTATTAGGTATCTTATTGAAACTTCGTAAATTAACAAATAATAGGACTTTTTTTTAGGTTTAAATTTATATGTTTTTGCTCATTTTGAGTCACGGACAAAAATGTTCATTTTCGATGACATAACACGATCGTATCATTCTATGCCGTTCGAGACACTAGTAAAAAAATATTTACAACTGTCATCAGCAAATAAAACAATTGTCCAAACATCATTAACGTAAACCACGGTTACCGATCGCCAGTTAAACTCCAGGTTAATGAGATTACACTACAATTTATTGCTAAACGCGCATTATAACGCACTATATGAAACCAATTAACTGGCATGCGATTCGGATCGATTTTCATTAACTAAGCTGATTTATTTTGTTGTGTTTTATGAAATTAGGTCCAGCCTTCTATGGGTTCAGTGTGAGATACGAGATTTTGTTAAGCTATTGTAGATGTTAATTATAAATTCTAGAAGAAACTTCTAGAAGTACTTACTGGCTCTATTCTACGCGGTAAAACTATGATGATTTTGACAGTAATAGCGGCCGAGTAAAAAACTATACGATAACATCTTAAAGGCCATATGATTTTACAGTGTGGAATAGGTAGAGCTCTTGAATTATTTAATAATTCAAGAAAGGCCTATTACCTAACGTACTCGCAATCAAAATCGTATTCATTTTGACAGTCCGAAGGCAAGTCTGCATACAAAATGAAAACAATTGTTCCGCTTTGAAGCCGATTGCGATTGCGAGTGCGTTAGATAGGCCAGCAAAGGCACTAGCTAAGAATTACGCTAACTAGCGTTTCTATTCGATTCGCTTTTAAACCAATCGCGTCACTGGTAGATGACGTGATACGAAAAGTCACGTGATCTACCAGTGACGCGATTGGTTTAAAAACGAAACGAAGAGAAACGCTAGTTAGCGCAATGCATATTGGCAGGACCCTCTTGTCACTTCTAACAAGGCTAAAAAAAACTTTTTTTTTATGATACTCTATCTGTTTGCTTAGAGTTATTCCTGAGGGTTTAGACTTAGTTTGAATAAAATAAGATAGGAACGTTGTTTTCTTCAGATAAAGATGCGTTTGGGCTGGGTAGTAGACTCTGCCTACGAAATCAGCGGTCCCAATTTCGATTTCTGATATAGGCAAATATTTGTGTGATAAGACCGAGTATTTTTCTGGGTCTTGGATGGTCCCTATGAATTTAAGTATTTATTTCTCACCTACAGTATAAGCCTAGAGCTTAGTTTAGGACTAAGTCAATTTGGGTGAAATTAAAAAAAAAAGATTTGTACTTAAATTACAACACAGCTGTAAAAAAAACAGCCCTATCCACCATCAATCAATACCGCAACGAATTTGAATTACTTCGCATAATTATAAAGACCTCTGATCCTACATACGTACACTCAATTTTAAACTCTATTACTATAGACTTAAGCCATAAGCACACGCAAGCTCTGAGTTCTTGTTGACGCGATTTACAACCGTTTTAATTGGGTGGTAGCTGAATCTCTAACTGACTGGTATACGACAGGCGCTTCTTAAATGTGATGCATAAATTCCACCGGGTAAAAACTCGACCAACGCAACGTTAGAGACTTGTGGACATGGTTTCATGTAAAAGTCATTTATAGTTGAGTTTTAGAGGAAAGAGGCATTTTAGAGTGACGAGGTAACCCCTCGATAACTTCATGACCAATTTTGTTTTTAAACATGTGCCGGGACTTCTCATTTTCCAACCTTTTGAAGGGCAAACAACTTACTACCTGCCCCTATAAATTTCACAATTCTGATAAGGATATGTGACAGGTGCCGATTTAGTAAGCAAAAGTACACTGAAGAAAAAAAGGTCTCTTGTAACAAGATTGTGATTGTTGTGCATAAGCGTCTTGATCCCATACGAGCCTGACAAGACGATAGATACATCAACTAAGACGTTAGATACATCAACTATGATGTTAGTTGATTCACTAAATAAATTGCTGTAGTTAACTATCAGCTTTGGTTGATATAACTAATATCTTAACTATTGTAATCATTTTTTGTCAACTAACTGAAAATCTCTCTTTGTTGGCTCTCATTTTTTTGAGTGTATGTACTATTAAATCAAATCAAATCAAAATCATTTATTTCAGCAGTCTTTGGACCATAATAATAATAAAGTGTTAGTAAATTAAATTAAAAATTAAACCTAATGTTAGTAATGTTGTAACTATGCACATACTTAAGCTAACCCACTTGGATTGATGTGCCAGTACGTGAATCAGACAACAATCTGCATCGTCGCTTAGGTCAGAGGATAGTGCCCAAGGTACTTAAACTCTTGAACAACATTCAACGGAGCGCACTATGAGCCCAATGGAACCCTCAATATGGACTTGGCCACGTTTAATGCCACGAGACTGACGTCCCGTAATCCGCCAGCGCTACTGTCGCACCAACACCAACTGGAGTGGAATTTTACCACCGCCTGGGTTGCGGAGTGGACGGCCTCCGCTGAGCCGACTGATATCTTCGAGCTGAACCCACACGCCCGCCCCTTGGGTTTCAGGAGTCGCGCCGTGTTTGATGCTCACTCAACCGTCTCAGGACAGGAGTTGGCCACTGTGCCCACCTTTGAAAGAAGTGGGCAGTTAAAGTGGGACATGCGAATGTGGACACCCGAAACAGACAGTGCGCCATATCATACTGGAGTGCCCCCTAACAATATACCGAGAGGGGATAGAAGACTTTAAAACCCTCACAAGCGAAGTATCAGAATACCTTAGGAATTGTAAATTTAAGCTATGATTCGCACCTTCAGAACATTAGTGACCTAATTGAGAAATTTTAAATTTCGAGTTAGGTCTCTATGATAATAAATTTATGACTCGAAGTTTGAAAGCACAAATTTTGAATTAGGTCACTATTGTTCTAAAGGTGCAAATAGGTGTAATTTTTAAGCCATACGATAAATAAATAAATGGAACCCTGTCCAATAGAACTGTGTCACAGTGACGATATAATTCAAGTCTTAGGAAGTGTCAAACAAATTATTTTATAATGTCACTGTGACACCGTTATATGGTGGTCAGGATTCCATTGGGTTGGTTTACCTAGTCATTAAATTAACAATCTACTTACACTAATACATAATGTTAAAAATACGAAAGTAAGTCTGTTCGTTTATTTGTTACGCTTTCACAGCTAAACGGTTTAACCGATTTTTTTAACGTAAATATGGTACATTTTGTCCCTGTAACTTAACAATAACGACGTCTACGCAGACGGAGATGCAGGCAAAAGCTAGTATATCCTATATAATTACGTAAAAACCTGTTATTGCCTTTGCTAATATAAACAAAGCGAAGTCAACATAAAATGTATCCTGTTGTATCTTAATAAATTGAATTAAAATGTAAATCCATCCAATGCTAACCTTCACACAATAGTTACGGTTGCAAAATTTATTGTTTTTCATCTCAGAAATCTTAACAGAGTCAAGTTGCATAAATCATGGGTTAATGCCCGGCATTATACAAATTCAAATTTATAACCCGATAAAATTACGGAATGGCCATGGGGTGTCTCCCCCCGAGGGGGGTAACGCCGGGTTCGATTCATTAAGGATTTTGAATTTGGGATAGTTGTAATGTATTTGCAAATGACGGGTGTTATTTTGAAAATGGAATTTGTAGAAAAAAAGTATCATTGTTACGTAAGAATAGTTGAGTCGCTTAACTTCAAACTCTGATAAGTACATGCAAAAGGACAACGGAATTTGCGTCTTTTTCAAACAAATTAAGTTTTAAATTCGTATACCGAATTTCAAGGACATACATGAGTTTGAAGTTAAGCGACTCAGTTAATAACGAAGTATATTTTTAACACCCGTCTTAATTACCGTACTTACGTATCGTCGTAGTATCGTCGTAGTACGTCGTATGTCGTGTAACTGTACATCTGTCTGTCTGTCTATTGCATCGTAGCTACCAAAAGGAGCTGATCTGGACGTTTTATCCATACAAAGCTAGTTTAGGAATAGTAGTTCTTAGCTAGATTTGATGATAATCAATTGAGCTGGTAAGGAGTTACTAATTAGCTCTGAGAACGCAATAGGCTATTTGACAATATTGAAAATATACTACAAATTGTGTTCATCCTGTCAGATAATAGCAAAAACAACATATTTCACATTATTTTAAACTAAATTATGTATATTTTTTGTAAAGTACACCAAAAAATGTAATACTTTTTGAAATTTTACCTGTGGCAGAAACGTCTGTGATTGTTTGCAGCTGTGGTTACTTCCTGGTGACGTCAAACACAAGTAACCACATATCATAAGGGTATATCTCTTGAAATGATTGTTTATTGTTTACTTGCGTGTGACGTCACACTTGTCATATGGCCAGCGCCATGACAGAAATAGCGTTTTTAGCGCGGTTTTGAAAATTTAAACTTTGACATATATATAGAATCTCAAGTAAATATCAATGTAGTGTGCTTGTTATGTAATAGAGAATAAAAAAAAATGCTCAAATAGCCTATTATTTCGGTGGTTTTTGTAATTTTTGTCCATGCCATAGCTATTTAAAAAAAACTACTAATCTGACAGGCCACCAGATTATACTTGAGTTTTGCACATCGTTCTTCTTAATTTCTGTCTCAACCAATTTACAATATACGTCGTCAACGCGGGTGGAGTCGCGGGATAATGCTAGTCGGTGTATAACATTCTCCCAAAAACTGCGTACTACGTCAACCATTTTGCTCCCAAAAACCTCATTACCTAAAACCAGCCCATCGCGATAAGCGCCTATTCTCAAACAATCACTCATTCAAAAATCGCCTTACCGCTATCGAGCGACAACCAATCCGAGGTAATTATCGCTTTGATTTATAACGACTTTCGACTAAACCTCTTTTCTTTCATTCACGTTTAATGGAATGATTAAATCTGAGCGATTTTCGTGATCGCCCCCATTGTGCGCTGAAACAATGGCGTCAATCGATGACGCGGCGGTTTGCGGCGAATGACAATTCCAATTTTAAATAGATTCCAAATTTGAATGGGTTTTTTGCTATCGGCCAGTATTACGTCCGTGTTACTATTGTAAAAAATACTACAATTTTGTACTCTGGCATGGTAGGTTGTGGATGTTAAGGTTTTATGTTGTCGAAAGAGATTTTCTTTATAAATAAAATAGGCACAAAGATACAAGTGGAAAACTAAAATTGAGAAAATAATATTACTATTATAAGATTTATAAGTAACAAATAATTTGTACATATTTTTGATTGTAACTAAACTAAACTAACTAACTAACTAAACTAAATAAATAAATATCAGGGGACAAATCATACAAATTTATCTAGTCCTTTCCTAAGCTCTAACCTTGTAGGTACTTTAGGTACTTGTTAACGATAAATTTACTTATATACATAGAGAAATACATATTTTAATACATAGAAAACATCCATGACTCGGGGACAAATACTCGCGCTCGTCACACAAATATCTGCCCTTACCGGGTTTCGAACCCAGGCCCGCTAGCTTCGTGGGCAGGGTCACTGCCAACTAGGCTAATGCGTCGTCAAAAACTCTTTCTGTTGATGTTTTCATAGTATATATGTGTGATATATATGTAAATAAGATGATCAGTACATTATCTATGTCACTATTTTAGCTTACAAAATATTTTTTTATTTAAATTTAATCGTCATCGTTATTACCAACACGTTAAATAGACGCATTATGTCCCACTTGTCATATCAACAGTTTAAATTCTGCAACATGAGTTTTTAAAACGAAAAATGTGTTTTTTCATATTTAAATAAACATTGTATCCCAATAGCATCAATCAGCATTAAGAACTTCTCCTATAACTAATAATTAGACGCCGTCCGTGTGACAAATATATCCCTCGGCGATACCGTGTGGTCACCCCTTAGTGAGGGTGACCAGGTGTAAAAAAAGTTTACTTTTGGTAGAAAATTATTTAGTCAAAAAACTGGGTGGGTATTTTATTTATGATGTTGTGTTTGGAATTAAGTGAAGGTGCTTATGGTGTTATTAATAAGGGATAATGTTTTTTATTTTTTCACTGTTGGTTATTTATTTAGTGTAGGGTATGTAGTAATAATTCAAGAAAGTGGTGCCACCTTATGTGTCGCGTGTAAGTGCACTGAATAATGATATTTTATGGATTTGTATTTCATTAATTTGTAAACATTCGCTTTGTTTTAACAACTTATTCATGTGCACGTGAAATTCGTTTATTGCAAATTAAAACAGAACTTGATTTAAAGTCCACTTATACTCGTAGATTGTCATTTCTGTTTCACCTTAAGGTTGACTGGTAGAGAATGCTTGTAGCATTAAGTTCGCCTTTTGTACAATATTTTAATTTTGTGCAATAAAGTATTTACATAAAAAAATAAAAAAAATTGGGATACCATCCGCCACCTTACATCTATCTTATAGATTTTTGATATCGAAAATGAATGCCGAATGCATCTTGTCTAAGTAGGGCCCTGAGAATATATTTGTAAATACCGGCCAAGTGCGAGTCGGACTCGCGCACGAAGGGTTCCGTACCATTATCTATACAACATTAGACACTAAATTAGTTTGTTGTATGGGAGCCCCACTTAAATATTAATTTTATTCTGTTTTTAGTATTTATTGTTAAAGCGGCAACAGAAACACATCATCTGTGAAAATTTCAACTGTCTATCACGGTTCATGAGATACAGCCTGGTAACAGACAGATGATCAGTGGAGTCTTAGTAATCGGGTCCCGTTTTTACGGCTACGGAACCCTAAAAATAAATAGCGTTAAAGCAAACACAAACAATACTAACATTTTTTTTATTAATTTTCTTTATTTAAAATTGTTAATCCCGTTTTTAATTCAATCGAATGGTCACCCTTATTCCTAATACGAGAGTCCACCTGAGTTGGAAAACTTATAGCCAACAATAGTGACCTAATTCAAAATTTCAGCTATCAAAATTTAAGTCGTAAATATATTATTATAGAGACCTAACTCGAAATTTAAAATCTCTGAATTAGGTCACTATTGTTCTGAAGGTGTCAAAATTATTACTTCAGGTAGAGAAAGGTAGTGAAGACTATGTTTTATGGGAAACACAACAATTTCTGTCACCATCTCCTTGAAATCATGGTTGTTTAAGAGGCCACCTCTGCCGTCCAACGGCAGTATGCTGCAAGTCAAAAACCCTAGTTTCGAGAAAAACGCGTTTAAAGGTTATTAAGTTTCACGCTAGAAATCACCTATTATTTTTGACTCAGTTGCCGCGTGTTGATTGATGTTGATGCACATTAAATAAAACGCTGCAAATAGTCCGTTCCTTGTTCCGTGGTAGTGGCCATTTAGTACTTACAGCGTTCTGCTGTGATCAAACTGCATTCACGGTCTTGGTATAAAACATCACAATTGCAGTCATGATGTTTTGGCTAGTCTTATGCAGAGTTACCGCCTTTTGACAGTTTTCTACCGCCTTAACTAGAACATATTTTTAAAATTTCTTTTGTAGGTATGATAGAAGCACTCATGAGGAATCCTTTGATGCAAGTTAACACAAAACGCTGTAACTCGAGTTGCAGCGTTCTGCCGTTGGACGGCAGACCTATGCTAAAGTCTGGAGTGATCCGCGATCTGGATCTCGGTAACCATAACGCCTTTGTATCTGTATTTGGATATCGCACATTTAGAACAATAATTACCTAATTCAAAATTTGTGCTTTCAAACTTTGAGTCATAAATTTATTATCATAGAGACCTAACTCGAAATTTGAAATTTCTCAATTAGGTCACTATTGTTCTGAAGGTGAGATATATTAAACTTGATCATATTGGCTTGAGACTGGCAAACGTGAAAACACAATAAGAAATAAAATCCTCGATACTTTTATTTTTCAAACATGACACCTTTTTTGCATGTTTTTGGTTGAATCTTCGAAACCCTATCTTTATCGATGATTTTCGATGCAATAGTTGAGGATATGTAACTTCTTAATTCTGGCAAACCATTTTTTCAATAAATGTTGTGGTTTTAAAGAAAACAGCAATTCATTGAATTTAACGCTGCCATTAAGGCGCGCGCGAACTATCTCCATCTCACATTCTTCACGCGGAAGCTCATAAAGCCATCCCTTTTCATTGTCGTGGGGGCGTGGCACCATAGGTGGTCTCTTAAGGAAGCTCATGTATGTCTGCCTTGCTAATCCAATACGCACTATCTCAGATAAAACTACTGTAGCAATATCAACCTTATTACCAACAAAAGAGAATTAAAACTGCTTTGGGTATTAAAAGAGAATTAATACTGCTTATTAGCTTAATAGGGCAGATTTACAGTCAGCCCAATGGGACTCAGACCCACGATAGAACGGTGTCACAGTGACCTTATAAAACAATTTCTTTGATATTTCTTACGACTTGAACAGAAACGTCACTGTGACACAGTTCCCTGGATCCATAGATGCAGGATTTATTTTTTCAAAAATAAAAGTTAGGAAGTCTTCTTTGTATTTACTATTTGCGGTATTTAAAGTAGTAGGCGTCCATGTGGCGTTCGTTTTTTCCATCTTGTATTCTCGTAAGGCCCATCATACCACAAACAGGGAGTTTTTTGTAAGTGGGACTTTGAATCTACCAGCAAGGCAATAAAGTTCAATTACGTTTGTTCCATAAAGCCATTTTCAGTTTATGAACATGGGAAAATAAACCTTATTCTTATTGCAACACAGTTCAAATTAAATTGCCTTGATGATATACATCCTAATGCACACTGGGCCTTACGAGGATATATAACTCTTCTTTGACTGACTGGCAACGTATAGCTTAAACAGCTGTTCTTAGTTGAAATTTGGAGTAAATATCGCACCTTCAGAACAACAGTGACCTAATTGAGAAATTTTAAATTTCGAGTTAGGTCTCTATGATAATAAATTTATGATTCGAAGTTTGAAAGCACAAATTTTGAATTAGGTCATTATTGTTCTAAAGGTGCGATATTCCTTGGGATGCATACAAGGAACATTTTAAAAATTGACCCCCAACGTAAAGGAATAGGAGGAGAAACTAATACTACCCACGCGTACCCGTACCCGTAGCGTGACTTTGTATAATCAACAACTTTTATTATTGAGCACCTATAGAACCCTATCATAATGACAGCGTCAAGTCTAAAGAAATAAATTACATAAAATTAACGACAGGTTTCTTTTTTTTCTTCTTTTTTCTCAACAAAATATGAAAATACTGTAAAAGAGATCACCATAAAATAAATGTTTAAATAAACAAAAACCCGCCCCCAAAAATGCAAAAAATAACTTCTTTTAAAATGGTAGGTCAGTCCAACTGAAGTCGGCATCTCACAATATTTTAAATCAAAAGCCGAATTGTTTTTTTAGTCATTTATTTTATTTTATACTTTTCAGTGATCCTATTTATGCTGTTAAGTAGCTCCACTTCTAAATATTAATGAGCAACTATAGAACATTTCAAGCTCGCCGCAGACAACGCCGCGGGAATGTCATAGTCATATTTAAACCTAAATGTGCTTCGTCATAACCGCTCAACTACCTTAATCGAAATATCTTATCGCCACCCTTGATTTAGGTATCGTTAAGGAGTTCCGGTGGCCATCTGTGGTCTTCATCATCAGTTCCACTTCACCATATAGTACTTTTCAAAAGCAAATGCACGAGTTACAGTGAAAAATACCAAAATCGCTTTAGGTGTGCCTATAATATTTGAGTTCTCTTGATTTCTCCAAGATCCCATCATCAGATCCTGACGTGTTGACAATGGGACCAACTAGAAAGTATACCCATTCAAACAACGAAAATTTTTTTCAAATCGGTCTTCGAGTAATCGGGGAACATAAAAAAAAAAAAAAAATATCCCGACGAATTGAGAAATTCCTCCTTTTTTTGAAGCCGGTTAAAAAGTGGAATTAAAATTAAAATCGGTCAAGAAACACGGATGATACAAGCATTTTAAAATGCTAATTAGACAGAGAGATCCGATGTGCACCGGTGACATCATTGTACAGTTCGGCCATATAAACTCCACGTAAAATTCTGTTTTGCTAGAAAGAGATAGGAACAAATCTTTGTTGGCTTACATCTTGGTTATTTTTTTAGCTATTCAAAAAATGTTTTTTCTCACCTGTTTGTAACATTAATCAGCTTTTATTGAAGGTGTAAAAAAATGCATATTCTCTATTAAAGTCGTTGACCGTACCCGTAGAATTAGTTTCCCACTACTCCCCCTGTTTCTTCCCGTTGGGGGTCGACTTTCGGAAAATCCCTTCTTAGTGCACCCCTAGACCTGGGAAGGAACCTACGCGCCAAATTTGGAATCTCAAGACCCAGCAGTTTGGGCTGTGCGTTGATAATTATGTCAGTCACTCTGTCAGTTTCTTCATTTATATTTTAAGATAAAGGACGTTTAGTAAAAAAAAAAAGATAAAAGATAAAAGATGTTTATTCAGTAAGTAGGCCGCACGGGCACTTTTACACGTCAAAAATCTACCAGTGGCACGTTTTATAAAGCTACAAGTTACAATTTTACAGGTGTAAACTGGCAACACTGCTCAAATGGCTGGGGCACGTTTTATAAAGCTACAAGTTACAATTTTACAGGTCTAAACTGGCAACACTGCTCAAATGGCTGGTCTTCATTGGTCGAGGTTGTGTCAAATGGAAACTTGTAACCTGTAAATTGTAATTTGTAGCTTTATAAAACAGGCCCCAGCGCTTCGCAAGAGACCACTGCTGAGAAGAAACGCCGCAAGAAACTCAACAGTAAGTCGTTTTTTAAATATTATTTATACAATTATAAAACTTAACCTCGCATTGTATAAACGGAGCGATTACACCAAAAAAGCCTATAGTGCTCTGCGAGTCCAATACAACAACGCCTTCAGGGGGCTGCTGGGGCTGCCCTGGCGCTGCAGCGCTTCGGGAATGTTCGCAGCGAGCAGCACTGACAGCTTCCCGGCCGTGCTGCGCAAGCGCGTGGCGTCCCTGTGGGCGCGAGTGAGGGGCAGTACCAACACTCTCCTGAAGGTGCTCGCTGAAAGGATGGACAGTCCTATCCTCACGCATTGGATGTCCATCCACGTCAACCCTAACGAACTTTTTAAATTTTACTACCTTAGTTTATAAGTCTTTGTTACTAACATTATTGTGATGCGATTATGTATATTCTTTGTCCGAAATAAATATTTTCATTTCATTTCATTTCATAAAACAATGAATTTAACATTAAAATATATATATCATGCGTAGTTGAGCAGGAAAATATGTCAAAACTCAGTATGTTCAGATGAACTCATAAATAGTAATAATAATAATAATTAAATATATACAGTGGTGGTCACATAATTAGGGACACTTGTTTTTTTCCCATACAATTGCCTACAAATACGACTTTTCAATTTTGACCACCATTCAAAAAGTTCTACACTAATTTAATATTTGGTTAAACTCATCGTTCAGTAATGGACTAGGGTTTAAATGTATGTACAATTCATCTCTGTTAAAAACGGATCTTTCATTTTATAAGGATTTGAAAAACATATATTTACCTCATTTATATATACCTCGCGATCATACAAAGTTGTAAAACTTTGTATGGACGGGTCAGCATTTAAATCCCTTTAAAATATAAGGTTCGTTTTTAACAGTAGTTCATTGTACATAAATTTAAACCTTAGTTAATGGTCTAAAGTAAATTGTATTTAGCAATAAAATTGGTCATGAACTTTTTGAATGGTGGTCAAAATTTAAAAACCAAATTTGTAGACAATTGTTTGGTAAAAAAACAAGTGTCCCTAATTATGTGACCACCACTGTATATACATATACTTAATTTACATACACTTAATTTACGATTCACCTAACTTTTTTAGTAACTTGTGCTACATCAGCAGCTTGAGCAAGTGTCAGCAAACGGCAGCGCTTGAAGCCAGCGCTGTAATGAAGACAGCAATCAGCTTACGAAGTGTCCGTAAGAGCCACTTTTTGATATCTCGTCGACGTACTGTTGCGGAGGAAAGTTATTCGGAAATATTTTAAGGAATTAAATACTGAGCTTGAGTGAGATACAAAAAAGATACATTAAATCGACAAGAACCAATGATCGACACTGATTCTTATTTATTCATTTGTTTTGTAACACTCAATTTATGACCGTATGGTTTTTGAATTAAGAGTTAAGTGTCGATTATTGGCGCATGTCAGCTTAAAGTGTCGAACACTGGTGCCATTACGTTAGTATAAAATATATGCCGTGACTTAAATTGGGACGGATATGTTGCTCATGATAAGTTTAAAAATACGTCTCTTAGGTGGCCTTTACACTGAAACTTGCGACTTACGTAAGTAGGGACGCAGCTATTCGTTAGAAGAAGATAGAATTATTTTTTTCTCATTCTAACACATAGCTGCGTCCCTACTTACGTAAGTCGTAAGTTTCATTGTAAAGGCCGCCTTAGTTCTTGAAGTATCTTACTAATTACAAATGGGAAAGTATGGATGGAATATGGCACAGAGATAGATAATAACATATACGAGTAGGTTACTTATTATTCGCTGGCAGTAGTAGTGCCATAATTGAGTGTGTGTTAGTTTTCAGCAAGATTTTGTAAATTTAAACGTAACCTCTGCGAAATTGTCGACGAGCTTTAGGACGTACCGATCTAACCTGTTTGCAAGACTCGCAAACAACTTGTACCTGTACCATTATTCATCCGCATCTACCACCTCACTGATTTCAGAAGTGCTTGATTCCTTATGTTCACCGAATTATGAAAATACAGTGGAAAATGCCTCTCCGTACAAAATTATCTAATCCAGACAGACGTCATAGCGTCCTATTCTAACTTACCTATTATTATATTTGAGAACGATGGCAAGCTTGCCTTAGTTTTCCATGAATAAAGAATTGTCTAGGCATGACGCGTTTTTCACATATCCCTGCACACAAATGTACATGCTCTTAGAGTATGACCTTGACTTCTTTCTGACACGTTAGAATATAAATTACTAGAAAATCTTAACTGTACATACAGGCCAGCATTTTGGTCACGAGTTGCGTCGACCAGACGCTTTGAAAGGTCTTTAAAAATACGGTGAGCTCCTGGTCCCCACGGTCCTAAAGTTTCGACCCCAAAAGGCTCAAATATATAACTTCTATCAATTTGACTGTATTTGCGCCTTTTGAGGGTCTCCGCTGATTCCACCGCAAAACCAGCACTATTACTTGTCCCTGGAAGGTGTGACGGCGCAAGGGCATCCACGCAAGTGGCATCCCGAACCAACGGCCGGCCCAACTTCCACGGAACAAGAGTCATCCCATCAGGTCTTCGTCGCGCATTAGACCATTTGGTTCCAAAATAGCGGCACAATTGGCGCTGGTAAAAGCCCGACGGATGACATCATTTTGCCAGCATTTTGGGAACAATGCCCACTGGTAGCAGTTTGTTAGTTTAGTGTAGTTTAAGTAATTTTGTAAATTAGTTCGTTTGTTCTTATTTTAAATATGTATCTAATAAAGGAGCAATTACATTTAATATTCTTTTTAACATAAATTTATCTTGGTTCTTGTCTAGCTGTCATACCGTACATATAAAATGGCATGTGATGAAGTAAAGAACTGTCATGAAAACGTGTCATAGAGCTTATTGATGAAATTTTATCTGGAGATATAGTATTTATTTGTTCAGTCTCTTCTCTCCCCGCCAGTACGCGTGTCGGGAACAATCTTACGTTCGCCGAGCACGGATCTCATCGTATATATTCACCGTTGGCGTTATTTTACGTTATTTATACACAAATATATAAGGGATTAATTCAATGGCGCGTTTCACAGCATCGGGAAAACGTTCCAACATTCCATTCCATGCGGTTTTCACTATCAGTTAGATATTTTTTCACGGAAGGTTTTAATTTTTTTTTTATGGCAAGGAGAAGGCACTCGAGCACTCAGGCCACCTGATGGTAAGTGGGATCTGAGACCCATAGACATTTGAAATCTCAAGACTACAATCTCAAAACTGCAATCCTAAGACTTCAAATGCGTTGCCAACCATGAAGACTAGGATGGAATGCCTCTATGCTAGTAATTTCACCGGTTGTCTTATCGCCACACCGGAACACAGCAATGCGAACACTACTGCTTGACGGTGGGTTAATGGATAAGATGGTGGTAGCTATCCGGACGGACCCTGCACAAGGTCCTACCACCACTAAAAAATGTACGATACATTCTCCCTCCGTCCACTAGGATCTATAGATAAGATCTATTAAACGGGTCAAGTGGACTTTTTGAACTTGAAAATCCATGAATACAGTAGAGTGGGCTTTAATATACCCTTAAATCCATTTGGAGTCGTTAACACTTTTTAATCCGCTGGAATCCATTAATGGATTCTGTTGCACTCTTAATTACACTTCGATCCATCAACGGATCCTAGTACACTACTATGTATAACAATAGATTTTATTAAACTTTTAATACACTTGGAATCATAAATTGATGGATATTCGTGGACATTGTAGTGTACTAAAATCCATTGATGGATCCCACGATATATGAAGTGGATCTATATTGACTGACATAATTATTTTTAGTCATAATGTGCTTTAGAGCATAATCATCGCAAGTCATCACGTGTTTTTTTAAAGAAACTGTTACTTTTTCAGGATTTTTATAAATCAAACCTAACCTAACATAGCCTTGTTTACACGTTAGATATTTCAGAACTTCTGAAAAGTTAACAGTTTCAGCGATATAAAAAATTAATGACTATCAAAAATTATGTCAACAACATTATGACCAATAAAATTATGGGAAACAAAGGGCTCCCATATAAAGTTCCATAGAATCCATTCATGGATCTTTGTAGACTTTATAAGATATTTAGATCCATCGATGGATCCCAGTGTATTAAAAAGTGTGAACGAGTCTAAATGAATTAAGTGTACATTTGGGTCATTATTTGGGCGTTTGTTCCGAATCACTTTCGTGGTCACATTTTTATAGAAGTGGCTGCAGATTTCGATTTCGTTTCTGGTAAGGTATCTAAGTTTACCGGATATCTAACAAATATCCAAAAACGGCATCAAAATATACGCCCAATTCTTCAAAAATATGTCCACAAAAAACCGCCTTCAAAAAGCAAAAAATAACTTCTTTAAAATGGTAGGTAAATAGGTCAGTCCAACTGAAGTCTGCTTTTGGTTAAAATATTGTTGGACGCCGACTTCAGTTGGACTGACCTATTTACCTACCATTTTAAAGAAGTTATTTTTTGCTTTTTGAAGGCGGTTTTTTTGTTTTTTTAAACATTTATTTTATTTTATACTTTTGAGTGATCCTATTTATGCTGTTACGTAGCTCCACTTCTAAATATTAATAAGAAACTATAGAACATTTCAAGCTCGCCGCAGACAACGCCGCGGGAATGTCATAGTCATATTTAAACCTAAATGTGCTTCGTCATAGTCGCTCAGCTTCCTTTATCGAAATATCTTATCGCCACCCTTGAAATAGGTACCGTTAAGGAGTTCCGGTGGCCATCTGTGGTCTTCATCATCAGTTCCACTTCACCATATAGTACTTTTCAAAAGCAAATGCATGAGTTACAGTGAAAAATACCAAAATCGCTATAGGTGTGCCTATAATATTTGAGGAGTTCTCTTGATTTCTCCATGATCCCATCATCAGATCCTGACGTGGTGACAATGGGACCAACTAGAAAGTATACCCATTCGAACAACGAAAAAATTTTTCAAATCGGTCCAGTGGTCTTCGAGTAATCGGGGAACATACATAAAAAAAAAAAAAAAAAAAATACAAAAAAAAATATCCCGACGAATTGAGAACCTCCTCCTTTTTTTGAAGTCGGTTAAAAAGTGAGGCGGTTGAAACGCTCGAATAATGACCCATTTAAGCCCACTCTACTCCATTAATGGATTTTAATGTACAAAAAAGTCCTCTTGACCCCTTAATGGATCCTATGTATGGATGTTATAGAAAAACTCACTCATTGTCAGTTATTTTTTACTACGAAAGTTAGTTAGCTATGCGAATTGTTACAATATTTGCCAATAGATGGCGCTGTCCGTCTTTTAGATCGTTTCGCAATCGCAATCGTTTGTTTCCCCCGGTTATGTTATATCCTTACCTACTATTTTGATAGTCACAATTTCTCCTTCACTGACTAACCAATTATTTTTACACGCCAATTTTATTAATACCAGTAAGAATGGCTCAGTTATCAATTAAATATCTAATTATAAATAGTTATGTTAATTAATTAACGTACTTGAAATTCAATAGAAGAGATTCTTAATTCGACAACGCCTTACCCTAGTTAGTAGTTACCCTGCCTACAAAGCTAGCGGTCTCGGGTGCGATTCCCGATCAGGGCAAATATTTACGTGATGAGCGCGAGTATTATGTTCCTAATTGTCTATGTATTTAAGTATTTACTTCTCTATAAGTATTTATATCGTTGTCTTGTTCCCAATACAAGCCTCGAGCTTATTACGGGACTAGGTCAATTTGTATGAGATAGTCCCCTGACTATTATTTTTTTAGTTTTAATTCCGTCTGTATTTGTTTTTTTTTTGGTGAAAGTTACACAATCTGTCCGCCAATAATCAAGGGCATATTCAAAGGGTGGTCATATTTAAATTTCGGTAAGATCTAGGAAAAGTATTTTGTGAAATTAACCATTGCTAAACGTTTTTGTGTGAATAGGTACATGAAATGAATTTTGGGTTACACTTACACATGTAATTTTTATTTTGCATGCTTCCAAATTAGGGGTATACCTACTCGTAGTTACATCCATAGAAGGTCGGTGGATTTTTTGTATGATTAAATCTCGCATCGTACAAAGAGATATAAGCTTTGAAAGTCTTTGAAATTTTGCCCCTCCTCTAACGTTTTAACTGTAATGCGTGATCATAATTTGGTCTTTGCAACGTAGACAGAGAGGTGTGGAAGTCAAGGCAGACTTTTACCCTATGGTAGAGCGAAATAAAAACTAATAACTACATATAAGTAAGAATTAAGATAATAACTTTCCCTGTTCAAATAAATGTGTTACCAATGACATCGGAGACTTCTTTCCTCGTCCCGTGACGATGTTAATAAATCGACCGCCGCCATTAACGCAGGTTCGACCGGAAAGCATGCGTCAAGTTGATTTGTGACGCGTTTCATACGCCGACGATAGATGGCGCTAGTGGTGATGCGCGAGAGCATCGTCAGGGAAGTTATGAGTATTGATAGGTTGAATTTCTTACTTTACTAATATTATAAATGAGAAAGTTTGAATGTTTGGATATTTGGATGTTTGTTACTCTATCACGCGTCAACTATTGAACGGATCGGGATGAAACTTGGCACACATATAGGTTAGGTCCGGGAATAGGACATAGGATAGTTTTTATCCCGGAAAAAATATCATTTCTACGGGAAATCAAATTAATCGGTAAACGCTGTGAATTTGCTCACAAGGTGGCGCTACTTTGTATGGAGGAGTAACAAAATTAACAAGGTGAAATATTAGCTAGCCATGTGTGGATATGGTGTGTTTTTATGTCTGTTTACCTTTTTCATCCTGTAATCCCTTCATTTTGTATTCATGGATGTGTACGTACACATATGTAATGTATGTATGTATGTGGATGTGTATGTTATATGTAATTGCTTGATATTTTCACAAAATATGTGTAAATTGACCGCATTTACGTTATTCCTGCAAGAACTACCGAAATTTATGGGATTAAGTACCTAAGTGTTTCTTTTAGTCAAGTTTCAATCTAAGACATAGATTTCATCTAAATCTGTTTATCGGTATATAACTGAAAAGCAAACCTACCCACAATATTGTTATATTCTAATAAATGGCGTATATTCCAATAAAAAAACTCATCGAAAGAAATGAAGAGGGACCCTGTTAAAACTTTCATTGTGACAGCTATTTTTCTAAAATCAGCATCTAGCGTAAGACGCTTAGAATGTTTGGCAAGTATCGTCATTGCTATGATAAGTATCTTTCGTATTTTTGACTGATAGATATTAGCGTTCATAATTGTAGTGGTACTGAAACCTTAGTTTGTAAGATAAACGACGCGCGCTTGATAAAGGAGATTGACAAGGTTTGGACCAAACGCTGCCCAGACGTGAAAATACCTCTAACGAGTTTCTTACGTTACTATCTATTATAAAAAACACATATTTTAAAAATTGGTTCGAGAGAAAAAAAAAAGGTTTTGTATTGCCGTGTTCGTTTTGTTGACGACTATAGATGTTATCGTTAATGCAGTCATCAACATAAAGCAATCTTCATGTTAGGAACAACTGGCTGATGAGTGCATATTACGTGCCTAGTTTGGTTTTTAGGGTGGGCTAGGTACCAACTCATTGTTAGACGCCCTGCTCCACTCTTCGATAGAATTATTATCAACGAAGATGACGACCATTAGTTAGTAATGTATATTGATGATTGATGATTTACTTCTCTACAAAAAGTCTTTTTTTTCGTGACTCCTGGGCTAGATCTTGAAGCGATTTAGTGTACCGTCTCGTGATAGCGTAAGGAACGTAATGCACTATGTGTTCATTCTGGGCAGCACTTGGTCCAACTCCCATACAAATATGGTCAATCTCCTTTTCTAAAGAACCCCATGCAGTAGTAGTTAGAAAAGTTTTTTAAGGAACCTCTGTAAACTAATCTTAGATGTTTCATGAACCACTGTTTTTTTCAAGTGCGCCCTACTTCTTTAGTTTTAAATGAATGACGAAAACAACAATGTTTGGTCTACGTCAGTATCCGCTGACATATATTTTAAACAAACAGTGCTCTCAAGACAATGCTTTTCAAGTTACCGTCGCGGGCGCAGATGGTCACAACTTAAGTATAACAACTAAGCCACTTGTTACTGTAAGTATTAAAAAGGCCAAAGAGGTAAGATTTGAAAAGTGAATTAAGGTTTCAATATATATTACGAATCTAGCGGTCCTGGGTTCGATTCCCGATATGGGCAAATAGTTGTGTGATGAGCACGATTTTTTTTCTGAGTCTCGGATGTTCTCTATTTATAAAAGTATTTATTTCTCTATATTAGTACCTATTTAAATTGTTACCTATTCTAGTACTAATAGTACATGCCTAGAGCTTAGTTTGGGACTAGGTCAATTGGTGTCATATTATTGCGGTCAACAATAACGCCTTTATGAATAACGACAACGACACAATTAGCTTAGTTGGGGACCCTACGTAATTCGTTTCCTTTTTCAGATTAGAACGAATGACCGTTATATTGTCCACATTTTCGTCTTTGCGAGTAAGTAATTTTTTTAATTGAAAACAATAGTTTTTCTTTGTTTATATGAAAATTCGTAGTTAATGTTCTGTTAAACATAAAACTTTCCATGCTAAAAACACTGTACTCGTAATTTGTGCTGTAAATTTACTGTGTGATAAAAAAAGTAATTGAAACCTAGAATTGGAATATTTACACAAAAGTTTTTTATTATTTATTAGCTCCAAAAGCGCAAAGTAAATAATATTTTCAATGAGCTTTCTGTTAAGCTAAGCTGCTTACAAGCGGCGCGTTTGTACCGTTTTCTGCGCCCGCGCACCGCGTTATTTACTTAGCTTATGGCGCTTGATACTTAACTTAGCTATCTCAAACTTAAAGCTTGCACAATATCGTTATTGCATTTTCCTCTGATGCAAACTTACGTAATGCAGTTTTTTTTTAAATATTATCTCGATTGCATAATTTGGTATAAGACGAATCAAATATAGGTACGCATTGCTAGATCAAAACAGTATCAACTCAAAATCCTTGCTAGTTTTGTTTCAAGCTCATAGAAGTTGCATTAAAGTTGTTTTTTAAATACAGTTTTGTTTTCAGTTACTACTGTTATCTAGATTGCGAAGCAACGGTCAAATTGCGGAGCTTTAAAAAAACATACTCGAACAAATTTAGTTTCGGGCGATAACGCTTCTCAACCCCTAAATGGTTTTGAAAGCATTGATCAAGATCAATAAGTGAAGAAGTTTAAAATAAACTGGAATAGAAGCAAATTCAAATTCTAATTTAAATTTAAATTCATTTATTCTGTAAGTAGGCCCTGTATGCACTTTTACATGTCTGAGTCTACCAGCGCTTCCAAGGGACTCTGTTGAGAAGAAACGCCGCAAGAAACTCAACAGGAAGTCTTTTTTTTATATGAGTAACTTATTACTATGATAAACTTAAGCTAACTAATTTAAATGTCACAGGGATGTACAGGTCCCAGGAGCAATTATGAGACTCAAAGTATATTCAATTTAAATTGGAAATGTAAAGTCTCCAAATTTCAAATAAATATTAAAAATAGACATAGGTAAGGAGATGTAGAAAGTCTCCACGGTGCTCTTTTAGGCACCTATCAGACAGAGAGCGGTCACGCGGTCAAGCGTTCAAGCGGTCAGTTATTATAACGTAATATAACACAAAGACCGCAAGAACGCAAAACTGATAGCTTGACCGCGTGACCGCTCTCCGTCTGATAGGTCCCTTAGGTAATTCTCTGATGCATTTCGTTTTTTAATTTGTCCATGAAGTATTAACCGGCGATTATAAGTTATCCCGTCAGAGTATTATTAACCTTTTAACACGTGTATTTTTAATACGATGCAGGTTTCTTAGGCAAGCCACCTAACGTTACGCGCGTAACTTTAGATTGAAAATTAAGTCGCTTGAAGTAATAACATCTCTAACAAAAGAACCACCCATACTCAAATACAATGCGTCTAAAACTTCTCTAGCCCAATCAGCTGTTATTTGGCGCCTAACGTGGGTCCGTCTTGCGCCCGTCTCCGTCAAGTTACGGCCCCGGGTTCCGTAGAATTAAACAGTTCCAAACTTATCCTGCACCGAGCCAAATAAATTTATTTTTATTTTCTTTCGGAAGCAGGGAAGTATTTCATTCTGTGAAGTGGGTATTCCGATCGGGATGAAGCGTGATCGTGTGTCGCAGTGTCTTATGGAAGATTGAAAGTGTATTTTTTAAGATTACTTTGATTACTTTTTTTTTTGGAAATAGAAAGGCTACAGGTTTCAGTTAAAGGCAGATGGTTCTTATTTTTCCGTGTTAGATTGTTTTTTTTACAATGTTATTTTTTTTTTAGGAAAGTTAGTTTTGCTAATTAAATTTTATAGGATTTATTACTTAAATCAATTGAAATGGGTGGCAAAGCTTTGTTTTATTTAAGCCTTTGTATGTTTGTTTTAACCTAAAACATAAAATTTGTAGCTTTTGCTTCTAATTTATAATTGGTACCTACTTAAAGTTAATTAATTAATTATTAATAAGATGTTTGAAAAAAATAATGTGTTATAGTTATTTGATCTTACATTCAGCTCATTATAATGTTGTTCAAGACACTTCGTATTTAACAATAAAGTTCTAAAAAATCCACCCCAGAATACGCCCCGTCTCCCCTATTAGAATGATCCGGTATTTTTTGTTCCGTTGTTTGAGTTCGCAGTTGCTTAAGGAATAGGCTATAAATCCGACTGTTTATGTTTAGGTAGATCCACGTTATTTATTGCTAATTTGTCTTTCACTTATTTACTTGCTTTAAGCCTGTAGTGATCGGTTGAAATGTTTCTCAGAGTTGTATAAGATGCGTTTTTAAAATCATTAAATATGTAACGATTTTGCCAAGCATTTTTTTCCAATTTTTTGGCATAATCATCTTTTAGCAGTCTTTTTTCTGAAGCCGTATACTTTTTAGGATTATTTAAAATATTATTGCATAGAACCCATTAGGTTAGGTTAGGTTTATTTTATAACAATCCTGAAAAGTATACGGTTTCAGAAAAAAAGACTGTATGCTAAAACATGATTATGCCAAATGATGAGTATGCCAAATGATGATTATGCCAAAAAAGTTATGCCAGATGAATGTAAACCTTTCCAAATATATCATAAGGTTTATGATTGTTGTGAAAATTATGAGGAACGGTTTTCTTACGTTCTTTTGTCAGAAAAAGTTTTGAACTAGTTAGATTTTCGTTGCCCTATTTTGTAATCTCTTACGAATGTTATCTCGAGCTTTCAGTTATGGATATTTTATTCTATGGTGGTGGGCTTTAACAGGACAAAAGCATTTGCTAATGATTTTAATGTGTTTAACCTCGTAAGGCCCACCATACTACAAACAGGGAGTTTTTTGTAAGTGGGACTTTGAATCTACCATCAAGGCGATAAAGTTCAATTACGTTTGTTAGATAATGCCATTTTCAGTTTATGAACATAGGAAAATAAGCCTTGTTCTCATTGCATAACAGTTCAAATTAAATTGCCTTCATTATGTACATGCTGTTGCACACTGGGCCTTACGAGGTTAATGACGTTATGCTGAGTCTCCACGTACACGCTTGCTCGTAATTTTTACGTTTATGCGAGCAAATACGAACATGATGTGTACCAGAAAGTGACTTAAGCTTAAGCCTAAAGTGTAAGTCATTTACTGGTACACATTATTCTAACTTGCCGAATAAACAAAAACGACGAGCATGCTTGTACGTGAAGACTAAGCATAATATCTAAAACTTTTAATCACTACATTAAATAAAACAAAACAGATTATTCTTTACCAGCAAAAGGCACATTAAATCGCTTAAAGCAGTTCAATAACACGAAAGTAAATTTAAAAAAATGGCCTTTGCGCTTGTTGACCTTCTCCAAGCCGCAAAAAAACTTTTGTAAGTCCAAAAACTCAATAATATTTTTAGTGACTTAATTTTATAACCCTATCTTGTAATATAACTCTTACACTTCAAAAACACCTTGTTAATCAAATTCTAGAAGCCCCCGTTCTCACATAATCCCATCCAGGTGGAGCCCTACGTCATAAATCCAGCAAGTTTATTATATTTTTAATTCGCAAACTCTGTACTAATACATCAAGGTGATTTATACGGAGTTGCGAAGTTCAGGATTTATAAACCCTCACGCGCCGTGACGCTGACGCCTTTAAAGTGGATTTTTACCCGATACGGAACCCTCAGGAGGGTTCTGTTTAGAACGCGATGTTTCTCAGCTTTTGTTCTTGTAATTAAATAAATAAATATCGCGGGACGATATCACACAAATTTATCTACTCCCAAACTAATTGTTATGCCACTATGGAACCCTGTCGCATAACGTTAATCATTCATTTAGTTTGACGTTGACATTCAGTGGTTTGACGCTGTCATTATGACAGGGTTCCATAGTGGCATAACAATTAAAGTCCCTGGCTGTACTAGGCAACGATAAACATACTTATATTTATAGAGAAATACAGAGACATCCAACATAGAACAAATACTCGCGCTCATCACACAAATATTTGTCCATACCGGGAATCGACCCCGGGACCACTAGCTTCGTAGGCAGGGTCACTACTCACTACCAACTAGGCTAACGCGTCGTCAGGTTAATGTGTTTTAGAAGTTATCTATCGATTTAATTATTAAATGTATTTAAATTCTGATCTTAATCATAAATCGGGCAAACTTTATTGCATACAGAAAGGCTTTATGTAGTATGTAGTTTCAGTATTTATTACAATAAGTTTTTAACAGATAAAACACCCAACCCCAAAAGAATGGTGACACTTTCTTTCAGAGTTGATATCTCTCAAACGGTCCAACTAGCTAAAAAACATTCCGATTAAACTTCTTGTTCTTTAAAAAAACGGGTTCATATCAGTCCATCCGTTTGGAAGCTACGATGCCACAGAGAGACATACAGACACACAAACATACACATGCATAGATACACAGCATGCAAATCTATATCGCTCACTAGGTAGGTACACAAAACACGCACCTCTGTTTAGTAACTAGTTGTTTTTTAAAGTTTTTCGTTAATTGAATAAAAGCTAGGTAGGTAACCTATCAATTTTTCGAAAAAAATTACCGAAATTTTAATTTGTTCGAAAATCATGTTTCTCTGTACCCATTAACTTTTTAGAAATGTTTCAACAGATGTACCTACAGAATCTGTAGGTTAGGTTAAGTTTTATAACAATCCAGGTTAAACGGTTTCGGACAAACGAAACGGCGGACAAAAGTTTTTAAACTTAACATAGGTAACCAAAACCGTCTAGGTACCTACTACTTAAAAAACGAGATTGTTGATTGATTGATTTGACAGTCTATAGCCTTCGCACAAAAAAGAATGAGACGTAATTCGACATTTAATAAAGCATTTGATTTAAACAAATAACTCATCCGTGTCAATCTTAAATGATCTCATCTGATCAATATTGAATATCGATTAATTAAAAAATCAGCTAAACTTGTTTCTAATTAGACGAGGTGTCTAGCCATGTTTACTTTACATCATAGATTATTTTTAGCGTTATATATTTGCATGTTTGATGACTTGTGTTAAAAAAAGATAGGGTTTCCTGATTGACATTTATTTATATGCAAATAGTTAGCTGTCGCCCGCGACTCCGTCCGCGTAGAAGTCGTTTATCGCTGCTCCCTCAGGAACTGTTCAATTTTCCAGGTTAAAAACGCTCCTATGTCCTATTCTAGGACCTACCCAATATGTGTGCCAAGTTTCATCTCGATCCGTTCAGTGGTTGAAGCGTGAAAGACGGACAAACATACACACTTTCATATTTATAATATTAGTATGGATGGATTGGCATTTCAAATTGTAATATGTATTGGAGCGGAGTAGGTACTTACAGTGCGATAGCTCTTAAGGGGCTTCTAAACGGGCCATATTTTCACTGCAATATGTGGCGTCAACTATTGGTGTCAATCTCTTACTCGTATATTAGAGAAAGACACCAATAGTTGCCGGCCACATATTGCAGTGAAAATATGGCCCGTTTAGAAGCCCCTTTAGAAAGTGCTTCGAGTTTGTACTTGTCTCTCACTCGCTCTTGTACACTCTTATTAAGAGCGAGTGAGAGAGAAATACAGGCCCGAAGCACCTTCTAAGTGCTCACAGACTGTACTTATTATTTTATCGAATTACCTTTCAACGTCCGTACGTTACGTTGAGAGTCAAGTCACCTTGAAGGAATCCAGTTCGTCAAGCTGTTCTAATTTGACCATCATTCAGATGAGGGTGTTTAGTCATCCTATTACCAGGAGTTCAGAACCTGTAAGGGTCTGCTCCGAACTGGCTGGCCTTACGGTCGAACAGATGTTAATTAATTGAAAAAAAAAACGCAGAATTTCCAAGGAATCGAAAGGCATTTCTCGCCAACTAAAGACCAGGGTCTCCAACTCATCATCCATGATTATCGAGAGGTATCGTTTACTGGAATTATAGGACTTCAATGTCGTCGTCATAACAACATACATCCACTCCTGGACTCATCCAATCCAAAGCAATTCTCGCCAACTAAAGATCAGGGTCTCCAACATCATACATCATCATCAAAAGGTATCGATTATTGGAAATAGGACTTCAATATTATCGTCATAACAACTAAAGTACATCCACTTCTGGACATAAGGCACCCCAAACATCATTTATTTTTTCATTTCGTTTGTAAAGTTAGCAACAGACGAATAACAGTAAACACCTTTTCAAATAAAGCTGCTAAACATAAGTTGCAGTTCATAAAAAAACGGCCAAATGCCAATAATTATTCATTGAGTTTTTAACAGCGGAGGCCGAAAATTGTAAGAGCGCCGGCCGGGTCTCGTAAAACTGTGCCAGGGGAGGATGGAGTCGCTATTTAATTTTAGTTTTTAAAGACGAGGTAATACTTAAGCGAATTTTGATAAAAAAAATGGTTGTACCATTTTTAACTAACAAAAAAAATGCCCAAAAGAAATGATAACGTAAACAAGTTCGGTTACTTTGTTATGTTTTCTATGGCGTTGTGACCTAAAGTTTACCAACTTCCAATGATTTTAATCGTCTTAACCAAAAAATTGATTTAGTTGAGCCAAGCTTACAATTGACATTATCTGGCGCATATTATTCTACAAATAGACTTTGCAAACAATTTATTCTTACATACGCTGGTAAACATCTTAGCCTAATTGTGCAAATTGTGGTTATAGAATTATCAACAAGTTTTTTGAGATGTTTGTAATTCTGTAGCTCTGCCTACCCCACTCTGGGAACGAAGGCGTGAGATTATTATTATTATTATGTTATTATTCTTACTTCGTTGTAGCTCCTAAACGAACAAACCTTTTTTGTTAATAAAAAGATTAGTTTAACTGCGATGGTTCCTGACTAGATTAGATGACAATCACATAAGCCCGTTAAGAGGTATCGTCCCTGAAATTAGGAGTTATATGGTTTTCTAATCTATTATATAGTTATCGTAAGACTTCAGTAACTTGAACTTTTTACCTAGCGTCTCCACACCTCTCCTGTTCCCACCCGAGCACACCATCTCCTGACTTGTTAATGCCGCCAGCCTACTATCTTAGCATATTGCAACACTCTAAATAACGCCATTATTCCCTCCATCCGCGCAAGTATAGAAACGGCATCGCGAAAATATTTGATGCCTGCTGTCTATTTATTATTCAGGTATAATCAGACTGCGTTTGTGAAGAGGCCATTGACGAGTGTGTTAGAGGGTACAGCTTCAATTATTTCAGGTAAAGTTAGGATGTTTGGTACGTTTTGAGGTTATCTGTAACGAAATGGTAGCCCTTTAGCTTGCGTATTAAATTCATATGTATAGCTTGCCGTGGTTTCACTTGATGGTCATAATGGAAGACCCGAGGGCTTATTGCCTAACGTACTCGCAATCGTTTTCATTTTGACCGTCCGAAGTCGAGTCGAGGCTGCATACAAAATGTAAACAATTGTTCCACTTTGAAGCCGATTGCGATTGCGAGTGCGTTAGGCAATAGCGACGCAGCTCTGGATAAGATTTTACACTCAAAAAAATGAGAGCCAACAAAGAGAGATTTTCGCTGAGTTGACAAAAAATGATTACAATAGTTAAGATATTAGTTATATCAACCAAAGCTGATAGTTAATTACAGCAATTTCTTTAGTGATTCAACTAAAATCTTAGTTGATGTATCTAACGTCTTAGTTGGTGTATCTAACGTCTTGTTAGGCTCGTATGGGACCAAGACGCTTATGTACAACAATCACAATATTATTACAAGCCACCATTTTTTTTTCCACTGTTACATGCTCAGTTCACACCATTTCGTGACAATCAGGCTATTTTTAAGGTTTTTGTACTGGTTGTTTCCACGTTTTTTGCTTTCTTTCTGAATAATTTACTTTTTGGTGTAGTAAGTAAAGGAGCTACATCGAGTAAACATCCGTTTTAAATTGCTCCTTGCGCATGCGCAGGTGTTATTCTCTCAATAACAGCTTCTTGTCATTAATCATATACTACACGAGTTAAATAAAAACTAATTCCACAATATAATTAACTACGTCTTTTTCGGCATACGCGATTGTCATTGTCATAATTTATAAACAAAAGATTAATAAGGCTAATAGACACAATAAGATACTAAAAAGCTGATAGCATCCTCGAACAACGATAAGCATTGCTATGTAACGAGAAAATGCTCCATCTGTGATTCTTTGCCACGGGGGCTTTTATAGTAACAGTTATAAAATAAAAAAAACACCTAGTACAGCATGGGTAATCACAATTTATGTCTCAAAATGTTAAAATGTATCAAACACGATAAAATAAAATAAAAAATGGATTGATTGCTACTTTATCGACACAATATCTCAAATTTGTCACCAATTAATCTTGCTGATGTGTTTTTTCTAGCGCTTATTGCCTGCAATTCGTCCCCGTATTCTGCAATATTCTGCATTCACGTCGGTCGAAACGAGCGCGATTATGCTGCGTATTTACCCAATAATTCGATACGTCTTGATATAAGGCATGAGCGGGAGCGATATCTTAGATATCTATCGCTTCTGCTTGTCTTGATATTGCTAGACTAAGTAGTACCATTGTAATAAGAAGTATGTTTAAAAAATGACTGACTGCTGACTTTCTTGCGGCGTTTCTTCTCAGCAGTGGTCTTCTCTTGGGAAGCGCTGGTAGATTCTTGACGTGTAAAAGTGCCCGCGCGGCCTACTTACTGAATAAATTTCTTTTATCTTTTATCTTTTTTATTTTTTATTTTATTTAAACGAAATTTTTAGATCGATATGTATAAAGTATTGTGAACTTGCCAAGATTCTCACGTAGTTGTTTAAAGTTATTATCAAAACCAAGTTATAAAGAAGCAAAAACAAGCTTTCCAAATTCTGATGATGTTACATTTTGTATTGTTACGATAGGTGAGTTTTATTCAAAATTAAAACGTTACAAAAGTTAAAACATATTTATTCGTGTTGTACTTTGTAATAAGCTTAATGAAACTCGAAAATTTGTTGTAATTGTTATGAAACGTGTTTAGAAAGGACTACAACGTCAAAACTTTACGTTTTATGTGGAATTCATTACTAACTGGTGGCATTCAGTTTACTTCAATAAAATAAAAACAATAACGTTTTAAACCCCAATAATGTGTGTTTCGACATGTATAGTCAATTTTCGTTACTTAGGTATCAAAATAATAGTACATTATTGCCTAGGCATGGAAGTAGGCAATTGCGGACCGAGTATTGGATTAAACGGACGAGCTTGCGAGTCCGTTTAAAAATACGAAGCCCGCAATTGCTGATCCTGCCGAGGCAAATATAGTGCTTTTCTCAAAAATCGCAAGAAAAACGTTGTGTTGGAGTCAAGTCTTCATCGCTTGAACTCATTTTTTGAATTGCATACAAACAGAAACTTCATGTGAAAAAACCATCACTCCTTACCGCCTTTTTGTTTATGACAAGGAGAAACGCAATTCTTGTTTAAAAAAAACATAAGCTATTCCAGGCACAAATAAAGAAGTTATGTTTCGCGTAAAATTTGGATGTATAAGACTTGTGCCCTCATTTTATTACGGCCATTTTCACTTTTTAAAAAGTTACAAGCTAGATAGTAATGCGGGCTTGTGTAGCGAGCACGCAATGTTTTTTTTTTTTAATTTGAGAACTGTCAGTAAACTATGTACTTCGCGTCTCAATATGTAGATAGGAATGTCAACATTTCCGGACATTTTTGAGAAAAAGACTTTTGAAGACCATTCCAAATATAAAACAGCCAGTAACTGAGATTTTTGTAAATATTATGTATTTATAAAGGAGTTAGAAAAACTTGCTTATTAAATTATTAAAGTTATCTCTTGCTCGTAGCATTCTAAGTAGAGCTAAGAAAGTCGCTGTCACCTTGTAACGTGCGCCGGCGCCGCCTCGATCCCGCCGCGACTCGTCATTTCTCGCATTGTCGTAATCCGCTGATTTACTAGCCACATTAATCAGGTTGACGGCCGATAGGGACTAAATCACTCACAATCTTACCCTTACACCATCAAACCACCTTACCCCAACCAAATAAAGCACAAATTAGATTAACTGAACTTTTGATTAATCTGGCAGTTAACACTAGTGCATGTTATAGCTTGTAATTCTTTTTGCGAATTTGGTTGTATTTTTTTTCGTTATTTATCTAGGTTCCTATTGATTTATTGTAGCATGGGGTTTATTTTTTGATTATTTGACGTGTTTTGTTGTGTGCTGACATATGGAAGCAATCTGTCAAATTTTTATTTTAAGCTGCTTGTGTTATATTAGTGAACATATATTTTTAAATCTATAAGTTCTAGAGTGATGGGTGTTTTTTTTGTGTTGTAGTAATTAAATAACTCTATAACATAGATAGTCTTAATTTATATAAAACCTTGCATTTTTAACTGAAGAGCATTCATATTTTTGCGGATTTACGAATTATTTGCTAAATTAACATGGTACGAGTTCAAATTATTTTAAGATCTACTTACAAGCTTTTGACAGTGAATATTTTTATCTTTTAAAACTGTAGTTTTATAAGGTATTTTTTTACTTTGAAACAATTACACTTCAGGACGTAAAATATCAAAATGTTTTAATTCTGGCCCTACCTCAGTTTTTATTTTATTTTTACTTTGTTACTTTGATTAACTCATACAATTCACAAACAATGTTGAACCTTGTCATGATTCAACAAAAATGTCATGAAATTTATTCAGTAAGTAGGCCGCACGGGCACTTTTACACGTCAAGAATCTACCAGCGCTTCCCAAGAGAAGACCACTGCCGAGAAGAAACGCCGCAAGAAACTCAGCAGTCAGTCATTTTTTAAACATATTTCTTATTACAATGTTACTACTTAGTCTAGCATTATATAAAGCTATAAATATTAAATTAAATATAGTATCAAATAACATGCGTTCAGCAGGAAAACATGCCAATTAAGAATCTTACGGGAGAGATAGAGAAAAAAAAACCACATACTTATGTGTATATAAGATGGTGCGAGACGACCACATAAAAGTTTCGATATGTTTTCCTACATCAACGGTGTCCCCTAGACAAGATAAAGATTTTGCATTTGAATAAATTATTATTGACTAAGTTTCGGATTTAGGCCATGCATTTTTGTCTGTTAGATAGTCCTCGATCCTATAATACGCTATTGTCATCACCACTCCGTTATAAATGTTCGTCTTGAAATATTTATAGTTTTGCGTATGTTAGGCCAGTAGATATCTTCATCATTAATTTCTTCCGTTAGTTTTTTCTTCCCTCTTTCGAAAAGATTCCTTACCCGTCATATCCTTTAAAACCAATTAGAAACCGACATAAATATCCCAAATCCAGGCCATTTACCAATCAAATATGTCCCTCAATAAATCAAATTAATTAGAGCTGAAATAAAATCCGTCGCAGACGACTTCAAACCTGAGCGACAAGTTAAAAACCGTATCTAAATTAAACCTTAAATCTACGCATGTAAGTGGATTTTCGATCATTTTCGTAAATAAAAGTCCAAAATAAAGTGTCGCATGCACGCATGTCGAGACGCAGGCGCTGCTTCTTGAAACAAAACAACGTATCTTTATAACTGTCATTGTTATAACAAACCTTATTTAAAACAAGTTATAGTAGAGTTTGCTTTTGTTATTTAATGGTGGTTGCGCCCTTTTTTATAAAAAGGCGCAAGTGTATGTGTGTCGTGGATACTGACAAATTGATTTATGTAGTTGAGGGGCTCGGTAACTTCGCGTTTGGAGGAAACTTCGCGCGTCGCTTTTTTTTAATTCGAACGTTCCAGAAATTCTGTTGAGTTTATTTTATTGGCTACGTGTTTTAATGCACTTTGTAGTGTAATTGTAGTAGCATAGAAATGAAAATATTACACGTAAAGAGATAATTGGTAATGCTACGAATCAACCTTATTGTTATGGAGGTAGTGTCCAGCAATATAACATAATCAAATATTACCCTTAAAAATATCTGACACGCTCTATGCCTCTAGCAATACAGACGTGTCAGATATTTTAATCCTAATGTTGACTAGGATAGTCAAAGGTATTCACATTTTACCTTAGAACCCGTTCACAATTAGGTGTCAAAATAAACGCAAATCACCCAAGTTTAAGCTTTGAGGCGTGCTATTGCAACAGGATTCTACGATAGTTGACCAAGAAAGTCCTTTACCCCTTTTGGACCTTAACTATTAATAGAGTCGAAAAGTGGTAAAGGAGTCTCTTGGTCGACTCTACACGAATATATCCTTGTTAATATCGATACAGTTCAATAACTCTTTAAAAATCTTTCTGATTAGGGTAAGGTTGGTTAGATTAACATAAGAGTATATGAAAGTGACTGAAAGAGATATACAAACCCAAAGGTAGGAAGGTTTTAGCGAAAACTCCGTAAGTATGATTGTTTTTATAAATTATTTTTAGTCAATAGAATGCAACTACACTCCATCTGGGTCTTCAAGATTGGCACTGCATATGTATTGCTGCAATTTCAAATATATACAGAAAACAGAACTCACTAACCACCTATGAGACACCAGCTATGAGAAAATTATTAACTTTAGGGGTAAAGTTGTCCTCTCCGAGAATATTAATATCACTATAGGGCATGCGTTCTCTATTGAGAGACTTGTTACTATGTAAAACTCGATCACCGGCAGTTCTACGACGCTTGTCATCTTCACTCAAAAAAATGAGAGCCAACAAAGAGAGATTTTCACTTAGTTGAATGAATACAATAGTTAAGATATTAGTTATATCAACCAAAGCTGATAGTTAACGACAGCAATTTCTTTAGTGATTCAACTAACATCTTAGTTGATGTATCTAACGTCTTAGTTGGTGTATCTATCGTCTTGTCAGGCTCGTATGGGATCAAGACGCTTATGCACAACAATCACAATCTTGTTACAAGCGACCAATTATTTTTTTCTGTGTTTTTTTATGCAGGTAGCCTGTATGCATGTTTGCTTTCTTGTCTTTATTATTGCATAAAGAAGGGAAACGAGCGCACATGCTTTTGGATGTAAGTAAGATTTGAAACAAATACAAACTTGAATTTACTAGTACTCCACCGATTGTCTTATACACACACAGGGACACGACAATGCGAATACCACTGCTTAGCAGTAGATTCAAGAATAAGATGGTGGAAATGATCCAGACGAAACCTGCACAAGATCCTACCACCACTAAATGATTGGATAAATGACTCCTCATCTCTTAAAAAAGTTCGATTTCGAAACGGACCATTTCAGCATCTTTAAAAGGCGGCGTTCTCTATGGGTTTAAGGGCTCCACTATCTTATCTGTTTAACCAAATGTTTTAGTTTAACTGCGGTTCAACTGCGCCGCTGTTTGACGCCGGTATACACACAGTTGGGAAATGGTTAATTTAACTGTATTAGGAAGATTTAGTACAGATTTTGAGTTAACTAAGTATTGCTAGTAAAATTTCCACTTTTCTAGATGTCATTACACTAATGGTTTGTCTCCTAAAACCCTTATAATTCTTTGACTGCTCTTAAAACTCAGTAAGTACTTTGAAAGATGAACAAATACTTATAAGAAAGTAGTTTTTGCCCGAGTCATCCGCGTAGAAGTCGTTTATCGCTGCTCCCTCGGGAGCTGTACAATTTTCCGGGTAAATACTGTCCTATATCAGTCCAAGTTTCATCCCAATCCATTCAGGGTTGAAGCGTGATTGAGTTACAAACATCCAAACATCAAAACTTTCTCATTTATAAAATTAGTAAGATAAGAAGAAACTGCAAAAGTGACTGACTAACTGACAGACAACCCTCAGCCTTAACCGCTGGAGCACTTCCCGAACCAGTCTTGAAATTTAGAAAGAATATTCCTTGGGTATCTTAAGGGTGAACTAAGAAATTATTTTTCCAAAATCAGTCCCCAGCGGGAAGAATGAGAAATAATCTAAAAAGTAATTCTACTAGTACAAAGTCGCAGGCGTCATCTAGTTCGTCATACGATCTGAATGCTGTCCTTCTATTGGACAAAATCGAATTTAAACCATTTCTAAGACAGCCGGCACTGAAACTGCCACAAAAAATCTTCCCAAGCAATTGACACCTCAGTTTTATGAGCCAAAAACGCATAAAGCAGGCTGCATTAAAACGCTCGATTTAGGGTGCATTCTCCAATCAGATGACAGATTTTTTTATGACTCTAACTAAAGAATATCCAATCGTTGTTGGTCAATGTCGTAAAAGTATTTAATGGTGTTTATTTCGGTTTTTGACGTATATAAGTGGGTTGGAGTCGTTTAATTGATACTCGGTTTTATTACTATAGTTGACGAAGTTTTCACTAAATGGGAATAAAAAACCGGACGGTTAGTTAGGCAATTTCTTTTACTTTTAAAAATATGTTGTCATCTAAGTATGTAGTAGTATTGCAGTCCTATGGCAGATAAGTTGCATGTTGTGATTGCTGTCTCTATAAATTTTGACTGATGTTTACAGATAGACATCTGTGAACATACATACATACATACATTAAATCACGCCTGTTTCCCAGAGGGGTAGGCAGAGACCACTTCTTTCCACCTGCTACGATCCTGACAAATCTCTTTCGCTTCTTCCACATTCAACATCAGTCAAAATTTATAGAATTGACACAACAAACTGATGCTGCCGAATAGCATCTTCCCCTACATTTCCCCTAACCTTGCACATTTTAAGTTATTTCGGCAGTCGTTAACATTCTCAGAATGCATCTTATTAAGGCCTCCCGCAGAGATTACTAGTGGCAGAACCTTGAACTTCTGCCAGTTTTACTTGAGACGTCTTTTCTAGTAGATTCACAAATACAAAATGTATATTAAGAGCTCTTTGGCCCGAGACAAGTTGATTCTCGAGAAAGTTATCGTTACCAAAAATTTATACGTTTGAGGTAAACTCGCGTACGGTCACATCATGAGTTTAAAATTCCATACATTTCGACAGTTTTTGAAAATCGATTACTTTAGTGATAATTATGCATCTTGTCTAGCCTCTATGGGGGGTTACCATGGCATGACAGTTCAGTTGAGGATAAGTGTAAGGGACAGAGCTATAGCAAATACACGGGTCTGTCTCATTCTCTCATCCTAAACTGAATTGCTTAGCCATGTCATGGTAACATCTTTGAGCTCTGATGTAGCCAATTTGAAAATATACTTTGAACGTAAAAGGGGGTAGAAATTGAAGATAGAGTTGACGTAAGCTTCCGTTCGGTCGCCGGTCGCTTGTCTCAAATCCATTGTAGGAATAAATCCATTGGAAGAAGTTGCAGGTTCAGAAGAATATATCTGAACAGAACAATTATAATGACGCCCAGCAGAATAATCGCTATCGGTCTCACTACGATTGCAGCGACTGTGAGTGGAAACCATTTGCTTAGAAATAGCCTCATCGCGACCGCAGCGACTCGTGGCATGTTTCATACATATATATGCTTTGTTTTTGTTTTCAGTCGGCCTAGATAAGATGCGTGGCAAGATCTTTATCGTTATCGAATATGTAAAGGATTGATGTAAGCTGCCAGGTCGTGTCAAGCGCTTATGTCAGTTCCATACACTTTGACAGTTTTCGAAAATCGTTTTCGATAGCGTTAAGCATCTTGTCTATGTCCTAGTGACGTTTGTGATTGTCAAGGTTGTTTTTCCACAGGCAATACGAGATGAAGCGAAACGATATTGAAATCTCGTTGGCCCATTTTTACCAAAAATTGCAATAGCGAGCCGTCGTGAAGAGCTCATGATTAATATCAATTGAAGTGACAAGTTAGCTAGCGCAAGACCTCGCGAGGCATCGCGAGAATTGTTTCCCTTGTAGAGTATAATTATTTTTAGTCGTAATGTGATTTAAGGCATAATTATCGCAAGTCTTAACATATTTTTTTAAGAAACCGGTATTTTTTTACGATTTTTGTAAATCAAACCTTACTTAGCCTACACGTTAGATATTATTTAAGAAATTCTGACAAGTTTACGGTTCCAGCGATATAAAAATTATGACTCTCGTTAATAATGTAAACATAGACATTATGACAAAAAAATAATGTAATTATCAATGATTCGGTTTTATGTTACAACAACCTTCATTCTGTCATCTCCTTAGTCTGTCTTCGTTTGTTTCTTGGCTTTAAATGCGTAATTTTTTTGAAAGCTTTAACTCACTTGGCATGCGGCGAACGTAATCAGCTGAATCAAGTGAAATGGCTTAGAAGTCGCTGGATAGAGTAATGTGGAAATGCCTGATGGAATTTGCCAAGAAGCGGGACTTAGAAAAAAACTGAAATAAGAGTGCTTACATGCGTAAGTATACATACTGCGTTATGCAACAGATAAAAACACGCTTCATCATCAAAAATTTTAATGAACGCCAAACAATGATTACCGACTTATCTAACTCCACAGAGCCATGACAACAAATTACTTTTATTAAAATACGACCTCATAAAGTAGCCAAAATTACACAGTACCGATATCAAAAACAATGCCTCCGATCGTTTACAAACTACAAACGAATTTGCACTCTGTTTATGAAACAATAAAGCGTTATTTTACCCATTTTTTACATGCATGCAACTATACCACTGTATAACTTTTTTCAATTTAAATCGTCTTACTTAACTTCACACATAACATTCCAAAACGAACTAACTTTCACGGTGATAAAATTCAAATCGCTTTGTAACTTTTTGAAGTTAAGTCGTTTTGCAACGGGCAATGTTCTCTACGAAAATGTTAATATAATAGTTGCTTTAGTGCTACGGGTTTTGTTGGCGTGAAGGCATAAATCAATTTTATAGCCCCATCTAAATCAAGCGCGTTTTAATGGGCGGCCCCCGTCATATCACACCGTAGTATGATAATTTACGATGGCTATGTGACGAATGTTAGAAGGAAGGTCCCCCAAGGATGCTTTGGATTAGTTTTACGCGGGATCATAAATATGTCACCCGTATCTGGGACCGTGTGTCATCGGAGATAATTTTCGGCTTAAGGGAGCCGGTGCATTGTTTTGAAGCCTTGATAAAGGCAGTGTCATAATGAGCTTTTATAGGACTGTTGTAGTGGACATGTAATCTTGGCGTATAAAATTGTTCTGTTTCTAACATGCAATGCACATAAACTATTGAACCACAATCGAATATAAACGTAGAAATGTGATATCTACTTACATTTCTGGGGTCGTAGTGAAAAAGGGTATAAGTCTCTTGAAGATCAAGTGAAAAAGGGCTTAAGTCTAGTATACTCAGTCTATGTATATAACCTTTTTTAGTACGAGTTAAGTCGACTTATAACCTTTTTCAATACGTCTCCAGATTTATAACTCCTTTAGTGGGTAACCCATCATTTCATCGAATTTAACTTTGTCGATTGTATCATTTTCATCGAACGCTATTTTCTGCTGAAACCATAATTATTTCAGGATATCTAAAGCATTAATTACGTAGGTTAGTTAGGTTAGATTTTTAACTACCAAAACAATTAACTCACGCGATATAAAATGCCTTTATATGAAATGAAAATTCTGCATTTCGATAAGTTCGTTGACAGATGTTTCGATAAAATAGTAGATACTCCAAAATAAAAGAACATTACTTACAGTCAGTCCTCAATAAGTTTTTTTTTTCTTAATTAATGGCTTTCACTCCTTGTGTTTAACAAGGTGTATTTCGCCAGTATCGAGTTTTAGACAATCACCATGGACTTATTAGAGAAACAAGTCCATGGATATCACACGCGAGGACAATTGTTCGGTTAAAGACATTTACTCTGGTGGACTAAACAGAAGCACGTGGGGTTAGCTCCACGCGCTTTTGTCAAGTCCCGACATAATTATTATTGTTTGTTTTTTACTCGGCCGCCGCCATTACTGTATTTTAAATAAGAACTATCGTAACGTTGTCAATACAATAACACGTCGAAAGTAATATGGTCATACCCATTATAACGAACACAAAATGTGTGTGTGTTTACACAATACCTAATTAACTGTTAAATGTTAACCTCCCGTATTAGGCTCCCTATAAGTAGGTAAAGTATAACTGACGTGGAATAGGCTTAGTGTCCATATGTCCATATGTATTTGAGGTTATATTTTATACTGCGTTGACAGCTGTCAAATCGGCCGTCTTAGAATGACCAAACTGCAAGTACAAAATAACAAATATTTTGGATAAAAATAATTAAAAAACTAGCCTCTATCGGAAAATATTTAATGGGAAGAATTAATACTAAATAGACTGGATTAAGTCGATTTTAATTTTTACGGCATTGTATTTATTTATGTGTATTTGTGATCACGTTCACGAACATGACTTTAACGATTTCGATGAAATTTGCAATAGGTACATGGGTTACGGGGGCGAAAAATCAATCTGGCAAGTTGTCATCTTCGGGAAACTTCGTTTTTAATCCGAGTGACGCTCGGTCTCCCAGGTACTAGATCTTAAATGAGCTGATTCGATACTATGACACCGTTGCTTTGAAAACCAATTCTGCCGCCAAGCATAACAATATTGTAAGTACGTATATTGACAAACAAAACTCCAAGTTTGTGCTAATAGCTAGACTGGAATTATACAAATAAAATGAATGTTTTTTTTCTATTAATCAATAAAATATATAAGTACAGAATTACGTAGTAACTATTTGACTCCGAAACATAAATGGACTCATCGATCGATTTGGTCGACTTTTAGGGAATGCCATTAGGTATTAGGTCCGCCTTTGTACTTATTTCTGGGCAATGAAGATTAAAAAAAAGAATACATTTGTTTTTGACTTTTGGCCCTTTCTGAGAATCATGATCGGCCGCAGCTACATAGTCGGGCTACTAAGAACTAGGGTACCCTCGTCATCTTCATGCTTGCCTGGTAGATGTAACTCTATCTTGTTGCAATAAGGTCGCTTTGCTTCGGTTTATATGAGTTTTCTATAACACCAGGGGCTATTGCCTAACGTACTCGCAATCGCAATCGTTTTCATTTTGAAAATCGAAGGCTTGTCTGCATACAAAATGAAACAATTGTTCCGCTTTGAAGCCGATTGCGATTGCGAGTGCGTTAGGCAATAGCCCAGCTGTACATAGACCAGAATTTATTATATATAAAAACCTTCCGTGAAAAATTATCTTTCTTGTTCAAGGAGTGCCGGCCGCTTGTTCCGCCACGGCGCCATCAATGATTTGATCCGTCGCTCGCTTGCCACCGCCTCTGTACCTGCTGTCTTGGAACCAGCCGGTATGATCAGAGACGATGGTAAACGCCACGACGGAGCGATATCATATAAAGGCATTTTATATCACGCGATATAAAATGCCTTTATATGAAATGAAATTTCTGCATTTCGATAAGTTCGTTGACAGGTGTTTCGATAAAATAGTAGATACTCCAAAATAAAAGAACATTACTTACAGTCAGTCCTCAAAAAGATTTTTTTTTTTTCTTAACTAATGGCTTTCACTCATTGTGTTTAACAAGGTGTATTTCGCCAGTATCGAGTTTTAGACAATCACCATGGACTTATTAGAGAAACAAGTCCATGGATATCACACGCGAGGACAATTATTCGGTTAAAGAGAGCGCTTTTGTCAAGTCCCGACATAATTATTATTGTTTTTTTTTACTCGGCCGCCGCCATTACTGTATTTTAAATAAGAACTATCGTAACGTTGTCAATACAATAACACGTCGAAAGTAATATGGTCATACCCATTATAACGAACACAAAATGTGTGTGTGTTTACACAATACCTAATTAACTGTTAAATGTTAACCTCCCGTATTAGGCTCCCTATCAGTAGGTAAAGTATAACTGACGTGGAATAGGCTTAGTGTCCATATGTCCATATGTATTTGAGGTTATATTTTATACTGCGTTGACAGCTGTCAAATCGGCCGTCTTAGAACGACCAAACTGCAAGTACAACATAACAAATATTTTGGATAAAAATAATTAAAAAACTAGCCTCTATCGGAAAATATTTAATGGGAAGAATAAATACTAAATGGCCTGGATTATTTAGAATAAATACTAATTAGCTGGACGTTATCTCCCCGAAACTCTTCACCAATGCTCTGGAGGATGTCTTCAAGACTCTGCGGTGGAATGGGATGGGCATCAATGTCAAGGGTGAGTATCTCACACACCTCCGCTTTGCTGACGACATAGTGATAATGGCAGAATCGCTACAAGACCTGCAGGAAATGCTGTCCAGCCTTAATGCTGCCTCGAGACGCGTTGGGCTCGGGATGAACTTAGACAAGACTAAGGTCATGTTCAATGAGCACATCGTCCCTGAGCCCGTCTCCGTCGAAGGTGTAGCCCTCGAAGTTGTCCAGGAGTACGTCTACCTAGGACACAAGTTACAGCTGGGTAGAGACAACTTTGAGGGTGAAATCACCAGAAGAGTGCAGCTTGGTTGGGCAGCATTTGGAAAGTTGCGTCACGTCTTTGAGTCAACCTTGCCGCAATGCCTGAAGACCAAGGTATTCAATCAGTGCGTCCTGCCGGTCATGACATACGGAGCCGAGACGTGGAACCTGACAGTGAAACTAGCCCACCGACTACACGTCACCCAGCGAGCTATGGAAAGGTGTATGCTCGGAATCTCGCTAAGGGAAAAATCCGGAATGAGATGATCCGGCATAAAACTAGGGTCACTGACGTAGTTCAGAAGTGTAGCAGACTGAAGTGGCAGTGGGCTGGTCACATCTGTCGCAGAACCGATGATCGTTGGAGTAGACGGGTTCTCGAGTGGAGACCACGGCTCAGCAAGCGTAGCGTAGGACGCCCTCCAGCCAGATGGACCGACGACCTGAAAAAAGTGGCTGGTGGTGACTGGATGGCGAAAACGGGAGATCGGGCCTTGTGGCGAACCCTGGGGGAGGCTTACGTCCAGCAGTGGACTGCAATAGGCTGAAATGATGATGATGATGATGATGAGGCTGGATTAAGTCGATTTTAATTTTTACGGCATTGTATTTATTTATGTGTATTTGTGATCACGTTCACGAACATGACTTTAACGATTTCGATGAAATTTGCAATACATGGGTTACGGGGGCGAAAAATCAATCTGGCAAGTTGTCATCTTCGGGAAACTTCGTTTTTAATCCGAGTGACGCTCGGTCTCCCAGGTACTAGATCTTAAATGAGCTGATTCGATACTATGACACCGTTGCTTTGAAAACCAATTCTGCCGCCAAGCATAACAATATTGTAAGTACGTATATTGACAAACAAAACTCCAAGATTGTGCTATAGCTAGACTGGAATTATACTAAATAAAATGAATGTTTTTTTTTCTATTAATCAATAAAATATATAAGTACAGAATTACGTAGTAACTATTTGACTCCGGAACATAAATGGACTCATCGATCGATTTGGTCGACTTTTAGGGAATGCCATTAGGTATTAGGTCCGCCTTTGTACTTATTTCTGGGCAATGAAGATTAAAAAAAAGAATACATTTGTTTTTGACTTTTGGCCCTTTCTGGAAATCTTGATCGGCCGCAGCTACATAGTCGGGCTACTAAGAACTAGGGTACCCTCGTCATCTTCATGCTTGCCTGGTAGATGTAACTCTATCTTGTTGCAATAAGGTCGCTTTGCTTCGGTTTATATGAGTTTTCTGTAACACCAGGGGCTATTGCCTAACGTACTCGCAATCGCAATCGTTTTCATTTTGAAAATCGAAGGCTTGTCTGCATACAAAATGAAACAATTGTTCCGCTTTGAAGCCGATTGCGATTGCGAGTGCGTTAGGCAATAGCCCAGCTGTACATAGACCAGAATTTATCATACATAAACACCTTCCGTGAAAAATTATCTTTCTTGTTCAAGGAGTGCCAGCCGCTTGTTCCGCCACGGCGCCATCAATGATTTGATCCGTCGCTCGCTTGCCACCGCCTCTGTACCTGCTGTCTTGGAACCAGCCGGTATGATCAGAGACGATGGTAAACGCCACGACGGAGCTACATTGGTGCCGTGGAAGCTTGGTAGGGCTCTGGTGTGGGACGCAACTTGTTTCGACACTTTTGCCCTATCTCACATACAAGCAACCCGAAATCAGGCCGGCGCAGCAGCTGATCAGGCCCAGACCCTCAAGCGTCGCAAATATTCATCATTAATTAATGATTACGAATTTGCGGCGCTTGCAGTGGGGACTCTGGGACCTTGGTCTGCTGACATTAAACGTTTTATAAAGACCCTGTCTGCCAAGCTTATCGACGCCTCCGGGGATCCCAGAGCTGGCGCTTACCTCTGCAAAAGGATAGGTTTAACTATCCAGAGAGGTAACGCAGCCAGCATCAAGGGTACAATGCCTGGAACGGATTTATTAGAGGGGGTATTCTTTTTGTAGTTGTGTACATAAATATATTTAATAATTCTAGTTTTAAGTAGATAATAGGTTACATTAGTTGTTAATTATTCTAATTATAATTATATAGTGTATATATGGTACATACTTGTATTTCTCTATATTAATAAATTAACTTAATCCTAATAGGTTAGTCAATCTGATGTCGGCTTTTTGTTGAAAATATTGCGGTCGCCGACTTCAGTTGGACTAACCTATTAGGTGCCTACAATTCTAACTCCGTTGCCTAGTTTAGGAGGCATTAGCGGATATACAGAAAGACAGACAGATTTAGGCAGACGCGGAAAGCGACTGTGTTAACTATGTAAAGAAACATGAAAAAACGGAACGGAACCGGAGGACGCGTGTTACGTAGAAGGGTTATGTTTTTGAATGGATACTTTCAAATAAATGCAAATAATTCATTTACTAAATTGTCCATACCGAGGCTCTTTTCTGTACCCTCTTTTTGCTTTTATGTCCGTTTCTTTATGGCCACTAATTTTCATTTTCAATTTCTTGTAAATGCCTGCGGGCCTTGACAAGATGTATTCGGTGTTCGTTATCGCTATCCAATATGTATAGGATTGACGTAAGCTGTCAGACGGTCGCATCGAGCGCCTACGACAATTCCATAAATTTTGTCAGTTTTGAAAATCGTTTACGTTAGCGTTAAGCAACTAGCCTCAATTTATGTTTTGTAATTTCTTCATGTACAATAAAGTAAGTCTACGGGGTGTTAAATAATTAGTAAATAATCTGTAACCTGCTGTTACCGGCCACCTAGAACGTTCTTAAAAAGTTAAATTAGGCACTTTTAGTGGCACGTTTTCGAGATATTTTGACTGTTTTGTACAGATTACACTGTCGTATCTTATAGATGTATTTAAAAAAACCCGCCAAGTGTGAGACGGACTCGTGCACAAAGAGTTCCGTACCATTATCCATAAAAAATCACGTTTATTGTATGGGAGCCCCCCTTAAATTATTTTATTATGTTTTTAGTATTTGTTGTTATAGCGGCAACAGAAATACATCATCTGTGAAATTTTCAACTATCTAGCTATCACGGTTCATGAGATACAGCCTGGTGACAGACAGACTGATAGACAGACGGACAGTGGAGTCTCAGTAATAAGGTCCCGTTTATACCCTTTAGGTACGGAAACCTAAAACAAATAGTCAAAATGAGATTTTCCTCTGATAAATACTTATTTATTATTTATTAAAGAGTTTTTTACTTAATTTCAAGTTGCAACTTTTCAGTCCTGATGCTACAGAACGAGTATCCATTCTGTTATTAAAGGCAGTTAGTTTGTTTTTCAAAACTCGCTATTTATATGTCCTTTTGGTTCTGCAGTATGAACACTGGACAATCGATTGCCATCACGTGACCCATTCGTTTGCCCCTCACATAAAAAACGCAACAATTGGCCTGTCTTTTTTCGCATGTCACATTGAATTACGAGTAGCTCAAAACGAAAATGGCTGTCCGTACTGACCGAATATAATTGTTTTACACAAAATTGAACCTACTACCCATGCATCATCGCAATGACGGTAATTAGTTGAATTTATGTCCCCTCATAAATTTATTCATGCTTTTGATAGGTGCTGGAATTAAAGAGGATAGGAGTTTTATAAACGTATTGTCTATGAAAGGATATGAACAGGTCAATGACTCTTTCGACAGGTCAAGTAGAGAAAAGTAGTTCGTTTCCGACCCTTTAGGAGTTTCTATTACCTACTGCCGCTAGGGCGCTAGGATAGCGTCGATGCGCGTCGCTCGATAATTACTTTGCACACAACCAAACGTGGCCTCGACTAAACCGTCTTGTTCCGTCCTGTTGAGTTTGCTTGTGGTGGCTCGCGGCGCGTACGGTCGCGGCACGCACACATGCAAACCGCGCGATATATCTTTGTTTGAAGACGAACTACTGTTTATTGGCTTGTTCTATGGGTACAGTCAAGGACTTTAATTGTTATGCCACTATGGAACCCTGTCGCATAACGTTAATCATTCATTTAAGCGTAATTTCTGTCATGTGGTTTGACGCTGTCATTATGACAGGGTTCCATAGTGGCATAACAATTAAAGTCCTTGACTGTACTACACAACGATAAACATACTTTAATTGACAATCAATCGGTATTAGATGATCCTTACATCATGACATAGCTAAGTTTCAGTTTAAAGTGAGAGAAAGAGACAGAGCCGTGTAACTGCTATAGCTCTGTCCCTTACACTCACTCTAAATTGCATTGCTTAGCCGTGTCATGGTAGCCCCCTGTTCTTCGAAATTCGAAAACCTTTGACCTTAGTGTCAGGGGTAAGTAACATTTTAATATTTAATCGATACATTAAGCTTACATTAATACACCTGCACGTCATAGATCAAGTGGCAGTATTTCGGCAGAAATAAATAATGCCCGGCGTCAATTTACAAAAAATAAGCAGGTTATGCGAGAGTAACCAATATTATTTATTTATTATTTATTGCACAATACACAAAGAAAGTACAAATAGCGGACAAAATATTCAATATTAACTTGCTTGATTGATCACTGTTAACTTATGACAACAACTTTGATTTTTATTTAAATAAACATTAAATTAAATATTTTTATTCAGAAACATGGTCAACCTACATACTCAATGTCTTACTCTCCGATCGGTTGTTTTTCAAATAGCTTTTAACATGAAAATGTAAGGTGACAATAACTTTAATATTCATTTGGGAAACATAAGGTTATTTTAAAATAAAATGCCTAACTTACTTTTTCTAATAACCACTAAGTATACTAATAGAATCTCAATCATTTACTGAGTTGGGAAAATTAAGTCATGATCACGACCCCGCAGTAATCCTGTATAATAACTAAAGCATTGGTAATCAAAATTGGTTCAAATAATAAGGATATTCGAATTTGGGTAGAAATCATGTTTATTAAAACCGTTGACTCCCAGATAACGCACGACTTAAATTCTGGGGACCAACTGAAAAAGTCGACTTAACTCGTAATAAAAAGGGTACATACTGTAATATTGTACCTGCGTTCCTGGGTTTCCCGTCCCGTTCCTCTTGACTATCTCGCGGGCGCGGTTCACATGTCGGTTGGACCGACTAACTTTAGAGACGTATAATTCTTGATTTTTTGAAGCCGTACGGTGTATTGGTTTTCCATGGCTCTTGCGTACCTTTTTCCTTTGAATAATTGCTATTCTTTTTAACGATATTACTTTTGTAGCCGAAAATATTCACTTTTTGTTTATATTTTTCCATCTGACAGCGTTTGTTATCTTTGTTGTCTAGACAACGGGCGGAGACGATATCTTAGGTTTATACTAGACCATGGAGTTAAAACGACAGTTTTACCATAGAATTAATATCTGGCATGTATAACTTCGAAATTTTATGAATTTAGAATTTGTAAATTAAAAAGCTAGATCACCTGGGTATATAAACGGCGGCTCGGACTAGAGCGAGCAGTTCTCCCTCAGCCTCTTAAGTGGTGACTAGAAACTCTGAAGATAGGGTCAAGGCTTCTAGGGGTCCGAACCCCTAGAAGCCTCTATCTCCCTCATACCAAAAGTCGACTTTGTGTTTGGCCAAGTCGGGCCCTACGCTTCAAGAGTCCTTCATCTACGAGGTTCCTGCTTTCCTCAGGAACCGCTACTCACTCTGACGGGTCCCACCTCGGGCCCACCTACCTTCGTGTACCACCAGGGCCGCTGCCTCTAGCGCCCCTCATTACAGCGCCAGCGGTGTTCCTGGTCCGACGACTCCGGGACGCGTACTAAAGGAAGTCCCGGAGGAACTACCTTCACCTTCACCACTAAATCTCTAACTTTACCCTGGTGATATTAGGGACAAATTTTATTAATTTTTTTTAATTTATGTGTAATAATTATTTTATCTGTGTGAAGAAAGCCTAAGTGTTAAATAAATACCCAGACCCTGACTTACTATTGCTGTCCTTTTCTCTCTAATCTACCTCTCTTTTTCTCTGATCTTTCATTAACGTCTGGTACCTGGTCTTCCGAATTATCGGAAGACCACGTAACACGACAATACATAAACGAAGTATACACTTAAACCCTTTTTCACTTGATCTTCAGGAGACTTTAACCCTTTTTCACTAGGACCCCACAATTAATAAACAGGTAAAATACCCCCGATAAAAAGGCGGCCCCTTTTTTCAGAGCTGATATCTCTTAAATGGCCCGACCAATTTTCATGACACCTAGTTAAAAACCATCCCGATTAAACAAGCTTTCATTTAAAAAAAAATGCGTTCAAATCGATACATACACACATAAAAACGTTAACCTCCTAAGGCCAACCACACAACGAAATTTGCCAATGTAATATGAACCTATTGGGATTGCAATTAAGTCAATTTTCTAATTCAATTGTCAGAAATAAAGTTATGAGAAATTCTGCTTTTTCTCCTTTTGCAATGGATCTTTATTGCAATGGCTATATTTTGTACAACTTATAATAAAACCCCTCTTTTTGGAGGTTAAAAATGCATTTGTTGCATAACGCCATCCACAGGTATTAAATAAATCACTGGATTGTTCATTTCATTCAGTGATTTTACATCCAGCCGCGTTTAAATCAAAGTCTTACATGACATGAAAAAAAATCAGATGATCAAACATCCGGCCAAGGCAAATTGAATTTTATTACGTACATAACAAGGTGCAACTTCAGTGCGAATAACGCTGGATGGATTAATTAGCGATAAATAATGCTTAAAAACATGTGACCTAAAGGGCCCTATTCCAATTGCTTTAAGCCAACTGGCTTCTGTATCTTAATCATAGCACTGACGTAATAGTAGCTCTAACTGCCAAGGTATTAAGAGTGATTATAACGCAAACAATATAATTACAGTATTAAATCAAGATACAAAGTGGAAAAAGTCCTGAAGATTCGATTCTATAAAGGTAGAAAAGTTGAATTTAATTTTTTTTATAGCTTTTAAAAGGTAAACGAGCACACAGACCACCTGATGGTAAGTGAACTTTGAAGCCCATAGACATTTGGAATCTCAAGATTGCAATCTTACGATGACAATCTCAAGACTGCAATTTTTATTTAAATAATGACATCGACGAACTTTGTTGATGATAATACCTAGACATATATTTATCTACATGTTAGACATTTCATCGACCTTTCGACTCCCGTAATCCTGTGCTGTGCTGTGTATGTATGTGTGTGCAGTTTGAAACAATGCGAACATTTCTGTTCGGTGGCATGTTAAAGAGTAAAATTGTGGTAGCGATCTGGACAGACCCTTTACAAGGTCCTACCACCACTAAAATGATTGCAATAATTGCATTTTATAAACACTCGCCCTCGCTTCGATTCGGTTTATGAGAGTGTTCTGTAAAATCCGTACACAATCCAGAACTTATAATTCATAAAAATCTTCCTCTTGAATCACTCTATCTATTGCTGAAAACTGGATTAAAATCCGTTGAGCATTTTAAAAGATCTAAGAGAAAAGACAGCGGAAGCGACTTCATTTTTACACGACTGCCCCAAAAAAGGAGTGTAATCGTCGGTGAAACTGCAAAACCGCGTAACCAACAAATTGATTGTAGACCAAAAAAAACCTTAACAACTTAGAAAAAAGGTGCATTTTGCCCCTCATTAAAAATGTTACTTACGCGGTTTTGCAGTTTCACCGACGTAATGTTTTCAGGGTTCATGTTTGTATGTATGTATGTGAGTTTCTTTATTCCACTATAACTTCTAAATCCCTTGACCGATTTAGATGTGTGAGGTATCGTTAGAATCCTTACGTCATCCCGGGTGACATAGGATACCTTAACTGTTAAAATTGAAATAACAACAATGGCAAAATGACAATTATAAATATATGTAGGTATATCGACGACAATATAAAAAATGCAGTCGGGTTTTTAAAGCTTGCTTTTCATTTATTATACTATGTAAAGATGACAACTACATAAATCCAAGGATATGTGTATATCTCTACAATTGAAGTACTAAGCTGTCTTTCGCCTATGTCAATTACATCTGATTTTTTCAAGAGTGCCTCACCCTGTATTTGAAAAAACCTTTGGCGCATACCCTATATTCACGTTTTGTTTTTCAAAATACCTCATTCTTTATTGTTAAAGATACAGGGTGATCATAAAACATGTGATTTAATTAAATTTTCCTGCGACAAAATGCAAGTATTGTGTGTGACCGACACGGGGTATAATTAACATCGGGCGGGTAGCGACAGCAACACAGGCGGGTGAAAAATAATTCAACTGAAGGGGTAACTTGTATTTGGTAGGTAGTTTTAATGTGATGTAGTATAAATTCGCGAGATTCAGTACGTTTTGTTAACAATCGTTGCTTACATATTCAAATAAATAAGGTGAACGAATATATCCTTTGTTTTACGGTAAATTTTACGTGAGGTTTTCTTATTAAACTGCATTTTAGTTTCTTTGAGACTAAATTTATTGTTTACTTAACAAATTGTACAAGTTTTAATAACCCATATTTAGGCTAGTGAAAAGTGCAAGAATAACAATGGTAATAAAATGAATCAATCACATTATTAACCTACTATTATTAAAATACCCCGATCGTGAGTTACGGTTCTTGCCCAAATGTACCGACCACTCAAAGAAAATAAAATTAAATCTAGCTAATAATCGCCACCGTTCTATTGCACACGTCAAACATCTTTCAGAACCAGAACTTTCCTGCGCACCCTACACCACCCTAATGTACAATATTTGGCCTATTACACCGCCCTAGGCCCATTGATTTATTGGTTATGAATCAACCTATCCCCCTCCCCCCCAGCCATTACGGCCTGATGTATGGCCCTGATAATGAATCTGGCTGTATTTTTGCTGGCGCTTGATGGAAATATGAAGGTGGGTGGTGAGTTATGAGTGAAGACGGGGTTTTGCAGCACCCTGTATAGCTAGTGTTTCGGGAAAAGGAGTGTAGCAGAAGTAGATTATGGTGAATGGCGTGGAAATATTCGATGACGAATGCCGCAGTATGTTGGCGATGGTGAAGATGGCGTTGGAAGCCAAGGCGGTATCTCAAATTCAATAGCCAAAGCAGATTGAATTCTCTCCCATTAGCAATTAGGTGGCACTTGCTACAGAAGTTTGGTTGAGATACCGCCATTTGAGTTAATGCAGCATACGCCAGTTAAACATAAACCTAATAATAAAAGAGGGTCAGTTGGGGAATGGGGTGTCACTGAATGATGGTACTAGTTCGAACCCCAGCAGTCACCATTTACTCACGAGCTATTATATATTGTCCAACATTGGGCTTACAAGATCCGTGACGCTAGAGAAGCTAACGCTAACGTAAACGATTTTCGAAAACTGTCAACATGTATGGAATTGACGTAGGCGCTCGATGCGACCGGCGGACAGCTTGCGTCAATCCTATACATTTTGGATAACGATATCGAACGCCGAATGCATCTTGACCCTGTTCTTACTCGACACTGAGCATTTCACATATTTTTGAACGCTATGTTGTTGTTTTTTTTTTGTTTTTCTTCCTTACTTAAGTACCTAGTGCACTCAGCTATGGTAACTAAAGGTCTTACAGCAACGAAATATGTGAGGTAACTTGCACTTTCGAACAGTGTTACAGGTGAATTTACACAGAATATCCAAAGGAGCCCAAGACAACAATATAAGATAAGAAAACTTAGGTTAATGTGGCAATATACAAAATACGTTGAGTGTAGAATCATTAAGTACCTGACTTCTTCATTTTCATACCAAACTTGAGGAGAATTCTGCTCTTCTAAATAAAAAGGACGTTTGCGCAATTTCATAGTCAAAGCAAATGGAACCCCCTGTCTTAAGAAATAAGGTCACTAATACATTCGCGATTCTATGAGACATACGCCCTCTTTTCAAATGAGGGCAGACCAGGCACTGCTACTCCTCCTATTTCTTCTCATTTTCGAAAAATTTAAGTGCTCCCCCTAGGGTAATCAAATAATATTTTAAAGTCCTTAGATCCAGGGGTTTAGGCTGTAAGTTGTCTGTCAGTCCATCACGGAAGTGTTTTATATGCAAACTAGCGATCCGCCCTCGCTTTGCTTAGGTATATTGTGAGCTTTGCGAACACCCGTACATAACCCAGAATTTATTTTTCATAAAAACCTTTCTTGAAAGAATATCTAACTGATGGTGAAAGCCGCATCAAAATCCGTTGTGTAGTTTTGGAGGAACTAGCGGATAAGCAGACAGACTGGAAAGCAACTTTTACACTATGTATCGAAGATTAAATAGATAGATAGAGCCATATCTTGAACCTGGTAATAGGTTAATATTGGGGCAATTTTTTAATTTTTAAAATGTTTGAACTCCCTGTAGTCAACTGGGATACACCCTGTATTGCCTCTACTGTAAACAACTTGAACCGCACAAAGAGCTCACAAATGTAATTGGCTAAAAGATACCAAAGCCATTAAAAAAAAAAAAAAAAAAAAAAAAGAGCTCACAACAGCCATCATATCTTGATCTCCGACCTAAAACAACCTACGTAAAGATGGAGTTCAAGATATAATGGTATTTACGGCATTTTAACCTCGTAAGCCCAGTGTGCAATAGAATGTAAATAATCAAGGCAATTTAATTTGAACTGTGTTGCAATGTGAATAAGGTTTATTTTCCTATGTTCATAAACTGAAAATGTCATTAGCGAACAAACGTAATTGAACTTTATTGCGTTGATGGTAGATTCAAAGTCCCATTCACAAAAAACTCCCTGTTTGTAGTATGGTGGGCCTTACGAGGTTAAGAAAAGTTAATAAGCCACATCGAAATATCAGGTGTTCTGTTTGCTTTTTTTCAGTGTAGCATTTCAAATTTATTTTTACCTTTAAGTGTTTCAGAAGAAATAAATAATAATTACCTAGAAACGTTGATAAAATAAACGAATGATTCAGTTTACTGCTATAGCTCTGTCCTTTTCACTCGCCTTAAAATGAACGGCATAGCTATGTCATAATAACCCCCCAGAACGGCATTTTGATTTTTGATTGAATTTTATGACCATTTCAAACGTAAATGACTATTCAAAGTCATGTCATCTATAATACATAACCAATCTATATTTCCATACTAATATTATAAATGTGAAAGTAACATTGTTTCTCTGTCGGTACGCTTTTACGGCATCTACGGCTAAAACGCTGGATCTATTTCGATGAAATTTGATGCGGATATATCTTGAGTCTCGGGGATGGAGATATAATACTTTTTAGCACTTCTAAATAGCGATAAACGATGCGGGCAACGGTTAGTTCAATATAAGAATAAGAATAATAAGAATATTTTTTATTTACACAAGTCACATAGTTACAAATGGAGCAGTATCCGGGGGATTTCAAACTAGGCTGAGCCTGTACCTTGAAACGCATGGAGTCGGTTGACTTTATACAGCGAAATCACAATCACAAAAGAGTTCACACGGACATGTAAAGTAACATAAAACAACGTAATGAATAAAATTTTAACAAATTATTTTAAAGATTTTTTTTATTATATAATTTAAGGTTTTATTAATACTGATTGACTGTCTAATATTGTGTGTGCGGAGTGTGTGGGTGCGTGTGTGTGTGTGTGTGTGTGTGTGTGTGTGTATGAGTGTGTGTGTGTGCGAGCTAGAAGAAATACCACTTATGTACTTGTATGCGAAGCCCCTAGGAACACACGCGCAGAATGTCCTCTGTTTCAGTATATGAGTGTGTGGCAAACCACTTTTTCACAGATTCCTTGACTTTGTGGGTAGTGCATTTCTTAAGATCGCAGGCTTTGCAAACAACATTGTAGACAAACGGATGAACGAAAAATGCAAAACGCTTGGCATAGACAGATCTAATCGACGGAACTGGTACCCTATAATATTCGTCTACTCATAATGCTATCTTTTAATGGCGACTTGGCAAAATCTCTGTGAACTCTTATAACTGCATTGATGAAAAATAGCTGCCTAACCCTAAGGAAACCTGATTCCTTGTAGAGCGTGTCTGTTGGGAAGCGGAAGGGCCTTTTCAGCATCACCTTGATAACTGCACGTTGCGCTCGTTCTAACTCGAGCAGAGTCGTCTTACCCGCACTGCCCCACACCGCGATACAATATTGTACAAGAGATTGGCACAGCGAATGATAAACCACGCGCAGTACCTCCGGGGGCGAGCAATCTCGAAGCCGTTTTACGATGTAGATCACTTTCCTAACTTTCTTTGAGAGGGAACTGATATGCTTTTTGAAGGAGAGATGTTCGTCCACAATGAGACCCAAGTATTTCACCGAGTCGGCTCGCTTTACAGTGCCACAGGAGCAGCTAGGGCTGACAAATCCGCAGGTATGCATAACGAGATTATGGGTGGCCGGGGCACTTGATATTACAGTTTTTGAAAAAGCTACGTGCCTGCTCTTATCCACATTTAAAGTTAGAAGATTGGCATCAAGCCAGTCTGATACCATCGACAGTCCTTTTTCTGCTAAAAGGTAAGTTTCCTCCCAGTTATCGCCTTTAAACAGAACCACGGTGTCATCAGCGTAACAGATAGTCTCGGAATTTGGAATGGACCGCTGAAGCAGATCGTTCATATAAATAATGAAAAGCGTGGGTCCGAGAATACTGCCCTGCGGCACACCGTAGTGGATAGGAGACTGACTGCTGAATGACTCTCCAATTTTCACAACTAGCTGTCTCTCTGTCAGATAACTTGTGAACCAGTCGTAAGCAGGCCCACGAACACCCAGTGCCTGCAATTTTCTAAGCAGGATGCTAACTGAAACTGTCTCGAAGGCCTTTGCAAGGTCCAAGAAGACACCTAGACAGCGTTTTCCAGCGTCTAAGTTCTCGGCTATTAAGTTTGTGAGAGCCAGAGCTGCATCCTCCGTCGACTTACCAGACCTAAACCCAAATTGACGCTCCGGAACTAGTGAGTTTTTCTCTAAAAAGTTTACTAGTCTATTATTTACCAGCTTCTCTAAGATTTTAGAGAAAACGCTTAGAAGTGAGATGGATCTGTAGTTCGTCGGCAAGTCCCTAGAGCCGCTTTTGTAGTTCGGGGATACAACCGCCTGCTTCCAACAGTCGGGAAAGCATCCTCTTTCCAGACTCAAATTACAGATGTAGGTAAGAGGCAACAGAATAGCGTCCTTAATCTCTTTAAGTAAAGCTGGCTTATTTCCGTCATGTCCAGGTGCACTATCTGGCCTTATTTGTCTGATAATCTTGTCCACCTCATAAACATCGGTCGGTGTCATAAAGAAGGAGTTAAGTAAAGTTTGGCTGGGGACAAATTTATCGACTAGCGAAGTTTGTGTTTCCGAGAGCCTGGCCAGTATGCGATCAGCCAATTTAGCGCCAGCAGTTGTAAAGTGCAGATTGCAGTTATCAAGACTCCTGGGCCGAGCTGCTGGATTTTAATAGTTGGGTGGAATCATTGTTATTGCTCGGCCACTGACAAATGTTTTTTATAGTATTCCACAGTTTTTTTGGTTTTTCTTTATTGTTGTTTATTTCGCCGCCCCCGGCGAATAAAATGATAACTGCAAAAACCTTATTTTCCAGGAAAAATAAAAAACTTATTTTTGTCGATTGTTTCTTGGATACTAAACATATAAAAATTGTATTAGACGCTAAGGATAGATTTTTTTTTGTGCATTCTGAATAATTTGGTAATCCACTTCTAAGATATGGCAAAATAGAGATATTTAAAAAATAAAAAGTTAGTCAACTTTTACCATCACATAATATCGATTATCATTTTATTCGCGATGTATCTACGCCAAAACTAAATATTGCATCGTTATGTTATAATTTTATTCCAAGGGTTACGAGGGTGCAAGGTTTGTAGGATAATACTAAGATATCATATTATTCTGGTAAATTTAGTGATTATATTTTTTGTAAATGGCTTTATATCTCGTTGTAAAATCAAACTATAATATGGTAATCAACATTAGCTTTATTTAATAATAAGAGCTTTTTACCTATCACTCTCCTTATAATCGTTACAATTTGCAATATAATCAAAATAACTGCGTCTAATTATTAATTTCTAATAATCAACGTCAGTGCCGTGATACTTATTGATTAAAAATAAAGAAAAACCCTTGTCGAAAATTTTAACAAAATTAGCTTTACGCATTTAAGTATCTATATAGTTTTTATTTAATTTTAATGAAAATCAGGCTTATGATTTTCAACTTACAATTAATAATAAACAAAACAGCCTCGCGATCACATAAAATCAGTCTTTAGATCACCTAGCTCGATCAAAAACAAAATAATAATATCGTTATTAAACCTAATCTTCCTCATTGGTTCAAGAGTAGATATTTCCATAAGTCAGCAACTCGTAAAAAACACGATAGTAGCTTGGAATATCTCCTACCTTACGAATTTGACTGCTGAGTGCGGCTAGGTACGTTTTCGTACTACGGTGATTCGCTTAACATCTTCCGTTACAGTATGATTAACGATATACTGCCACTGTCGCTCGTGATCTCCTACCTCATAATATTTCTGCATAATGTGTTGTCTTTGCTCGTAAGTTATTTTTTCTCCACATTTCTTTGATCACTTACAACTATTTTGGCATACTTCTTCTTCGATCTAGATCCTTCGTAGGCTTCTCCTGATTTTTTTATTTTTTTTATTATACTGTCTTTTGTTTCGTATCGTTTTCGCTTTATTGTATTATGTTTCTGTGTTGAATCTGTATTCTCATCTTCAGCTTGATGTTCGAAGCATTATGTTGTTTGTAATATTATCCGTATTTTGATTAGGCCTGTGATGTTCAGAACTCAGATGATCAACCACGATATTACTCATTCCTATAATAGTAAAGTCTTGATGATTTTGTTTAGATGTCAAGCTTTCATTACCTGTAATAGTTGTTTCTGCCAATATGTTATCAGAAGTATTTGTGGGCTGCAATGTTTCATCTAAATCAATCGTTTCGAGAGGCGATAATGGTGTCGGTTCTTCTTGTTGGTCATGTGCATCAATACTGCTTGAAGTAGATGGCTGGCTTAAAAATATTTCATTTCAGCACCTTTTTGATGACCGCTGAGTTTTTTTCTTCGAGAATATATTATATTCAGACCCGGAATTTGGTGTCAAAGAAAAAACACAATCTTTGTGTGCTTCAGAAGTATCCAAAATTATATGGGCGTCATATGTGTATACGACTGTTGTCGATGCTATGAAATTAACTGCTGTATCCAAAAACAATGAAATGTTAGAAATTGTTGGCGGCTAGCTTAATATTTTCTGAGTTTCTGCATCTACTTAATCAGAGTCACCTCCAATGCTTAATGAACTTTAGCAGTGCTGTATCAACCGCTCTGGGCTCGGCAAGTACTCGGATACAACCGGAGAGAAATCTTCATTTACTTCGTTATCGTTATCTTCGCAATACGGTATTTTTATCGACTCTCGTAAGCAGTAACTATGAGTCGTTTGTAATTACATCATTATCTGTTATAGTTACTATTTTATTACTTTCCGACAGTTCTTGTTCAGCAAGTAATATCAATTCTGTGATTAAAAAATAAAGTCTTTAATTGTAAATAAATAAACGTTACGAAAATAGAATACAAATAAGTCGATAACAAGAACTATTACTGGCTTTTGCCCGCGACTCCGGCCGCGTGGAAGTCATGTATCGCTTTTCTCTAGGAAACTATCAAGTTGTTTGCTATAAAAAGTATTCACTGCAGGATAAGCACTACCTGTGTGTGCCAAATTTCACCTAAATCAGTTCAGCCATTAAGGCAAAATTGATACACAAACCAAACATCCATTCAAATTTACACATAAGATTCTTAATAAAATAAATTGCAAGGTATTCATAAAGCCTATAGATAAAAGCAAACATAATATGTAGGTAAATAGACCCAATAATTATACTTTATTACTTACCATTACTTAAATGATTACGATCGGGTTCCTCTTCATTTTTTCTAACATTATTTATTTGTTAATTGTATTTGAAAGAAGAGGATGACAATGCGTTTTACTGTTTAGCACCAATAGAGAAGTTTTACTAAACGGCGTTATCCGATTAGCCGGGACAGTTTTTTTACGTGAATAAAATGATAACTGCGGTTATCTTTATGGCGTAGAATTATTTTCACGCGAAGATTACGGTACGAGCGTTTGTCAAACTGAGGGCCAATAAATATTTTTGTTAATATCACCATACAAGTTTGTTCTGGTAATTTTAGGCATGAGTAAAATCATTGAATAACATTACATTATTTTCTAATTTCGTAAATAACCGTATGAAAATAACAAAAAAAAATTAACTGATGCATTGGCACCCATAGATTTCAAATATAACATAACACTAAAACTGTGATAATAGCAGTTATCTTAGTATTCGCCGGGGGCGGCGATTTGTTTGTTTTGGTAATCATTCTTTAAGTTGTACAAAGGTTATCACAAAAGTTTCTATATCTTGTAAATATCTTATGCAGAACTTGATCATCGGGAGACGCTCTCAATTCGCTGTGAAGTTTGTCTTTGTGCCTAATACACCTAAGTAAGCCAGGAGTTATCCAAGGTTTAATATTAAATTTCGTCTTGCTGATTTTCACCTTTTTTGTGTTATTTTCAACCGCTGAAGATAGGATCTCGTTAAAATTGTTAGTTGCAATGTTAATGTCGCAGCTTTCCGATACTGGGCCCCAGTCAACCATCATCAACTCCCGAGCCACTTCTTTGTAATCAGTTTTGGATACCCAGCGATTCCGTTTTTGAACTTTGGGCTTGGGGCACAGTATATCAGCCATGGCAACGTCATGGTCCGTAACCGAGCATTTACAAACAACGCCCACTGAATCTGCGTTAGTTTTAATAAATATATGGTCCAGGCAAGCATCTTTCCTAGTGGGTTTGGTAATTGCCGGTAGGAGACCGTACGCAGACATCAGACACCGGTAGTCGGAGTGTTGACCGCTAGAGCACGTCTCGTTGGCAATATCAATATTTATATCCCCGGCGATTACTATTTGATTGAGACTTACTTCACTTAGTATTGTGTCTAAGGAGTTCAAAAAAGCATTAATGTTAGTAACAGACGGGGACCTGTAAATGCCCAAAACAAAAGTCCTGTCATGGATATTTAAAGCAAGACAGTTGGCATCATCGATAGCTGGCTCCGTGCATGTCACTGGAAGAGATGCTTTGACATATGCTACCACCCCACCACTTTTGTTAATTACTTTGGTAGAGTGAAACATTTGAAAACCTGGTAGTTGATCTATAACCGAGCCCTCATTTAACCAGCATTCAGTGAGAATTATGACGTCGTATTCGATGTTCAATCTTTTAAGAGCTACAAAAAAGGAATCAAAATTACGTTGCAGACTTCTTATATTTAGAGTTACAATTTTAAAGTGATATTTTGAGGTCAAAATCTGTTAGCAACTCTAATAATATCACACAAAGTCTTCATTCTATCATCAATACAATATGTTTTTTTGTTGTCACTCCCTTTTAAAACATCAAAATGCTATAAATAGAGAATGTCATTTTAATTCTATAGACATTGACTGACACTTGTCAGCGATAAGCGATTGACGTCTGACGAAGGAATCGATTAGAGATACGATTAACCAACTTAATAATGCAGTTGGCCAAATGCAGAAGCAATTTTTTTACCAAGATTTTGGTGCGTTTTGTTCGACAGTGGCGCCTTTACTAAGTGAATTAATAAGTTGGTATTTCGATGTGAATGATAGATACTCGATATTTTTGAGTCGATTGACAGTTATTGAGGGCTGAGATGAGTGAATTTGTGGGTGGATAAAAATCAATGAATCTGTTTAGACGTCAATGCAAGTGAAATGTGGTAAGAAGTTGTTATTGGCCTTAACAAAAGCGCGTGGAGCTAAAAAAAAAAAAACTTGTCAGAATACAGTATTATAAGGTGTTATAATTATTTTTGCACTTGTATTCAGCATGCAAGCAGGCGTACAAATGTTAGTCGTAGGTATATTCAAATTCTATTTGATAATTTACATTATTAATTTATAAATACATTTTATTATGGTCAATATCATCATTTAAAGTATTTGATTTCATATTTCTTTAAAATTTATATAATCCTTGACACTGTAGAAATATTTCTCCATCAACCATTTTGTTAACCGACATTTCAATCTATTTCCCGACAAAATTCTTAAATTCTCTGGTAAATTATTAAAAATTACTATGCTCATATTAAATATGTTTCTTTTATAGATACGAGTATCTTTGCGACATGGGGATTTATACAAAAGAAACATGAGAGCCCCATGTGGTTCTGTTTAGTCCACCAGAGTAAGAACTCTTCATCAACAGAATTACGTGTATGATTTTTCGCTAATAAGCGTATGGTAATTGTCTAAAACTCGACGATTGGCGAAATACACCTTGAAAACAAGGAGTACTGTTAGGCGATGAGCTAGCAACCTGTTACTAATACGCTGGTAAACATTAAGTAAGCAGGTAAGTCTACATACATACATTAAATCACGCCTGTTTCCCAGAGGGGTACGCAAAGACCACTTCTTTCCACCTGCTACGATCCTGACACAATACTTTCTTTCGCTTCTTTCACATTCATACATCGAGTCATGCACGCACGTCGGTTTCGGGTACTTAACATTCAGGAGTATTATTCTCTCAAAATCCGGCGGTCGGTCGGACGGACGAGCGAATCGAAGCGGCGAGTTTAAGTAGTCCCGTCCGAGCGAACAACACACATTTTAGCGCGTGCATTGTCATTTAGGCAGCCTTATACGTTCGAGAAGTCACGCTGCCAAATTGAATACACGCTCTTAAATGTGTTTTTTTCACTCTGAAGGGACTACTTAAACTCGCCGCTTGGACAATCACTCGTTCGTCCGCCCGTCCGTCGTTGTTGAGAGAATCACACCCCAGCCCTTTTCCAGTATTTCTCCGATTTGATTAGAAAAAATACGCCTAATTGTGTAAAATGTGGTTAATGAATTATCATTGAGTTTTTAAAGTTGTAGGTAATGCTGTAGCTCTACCTACCCCACTCTGGGATTACAGACGTGAAGGTATGTTTGTGTGTATAGATACATGTATGTAAACAAGGAGTGAAAGCCATTAATATTGAGGGAAAAAAGTTGTGGTTTAAAAATGAGTTAATTACGGTAAAGATTTTATTTTAATAAAAAAAAACAGTCACCCTAGACTAGATGCTTAACGCTAACGTAAACGATTTTCGAAAATTGACAATATGTATGGAATTGACGTAGGCGCTCGATGCGACCGTCTGACAATTGCGTCAATCCTATACATTTTGGAAAACGATAACGAACGCCGAATGTATCTTGTCTAGGGCCTAGGAAGTAATGTTATAATACTGCTAAGTTGAAAATGGGTCTTCTTTGCGCAAATACCAACTGACCGGCCCACAACACTTTTATCCGTGGATTTAAAATGTTTACATAATTTAATACCGTTTTTTATATTTTATGATACCTATAGTTTGTGTTAACATTGCAAAAGTTTTAAACAATCTATAATAATTCACTCAGGAAATTGGTCACGAAGAACAATATGGCGGTTGGAACAGGGCGCGTTCAAACGTAGGGACCAAGACTCGGTAAGCGTAGTGTTGGATGCGCACCACTTGTCGGTAGAGACTTGGATTAAGCGCGTTTGGAGCGCAGCTGACTGGCGTTTATTGGAAGAGGCATTATAGCTGTTAATTATGCTATAATTAATAATTTTAATAATTGTATTGACGACCATTGAATTCGCATTTCCTCGTGAAATATTTGATACTTACATAACATACGACGCGCTGGCCTGGTTGGTAGTGACCCTGCCTACGAAGCTAGCGGTCCCGGGTTCAAATCCCGGTAAGGGCAGATATTTGTGTGATGAGAACGAATATTTGTTCCTGAGTCATGGATGTTTTCTATGTATGTAAGTATATATTTCTCTATATACGTATGTATATCGTTGTCTAGTACCCATAGTACAAGCCTAGAGCTTAGTTTGGGTCTAGGTCAATTTGGTGTGACATTGTCCCCTGATATTTATTTATTTACTTATTTATACATAATCTCACGCCTTCGTTCCCAGAGTGGGGTAGGCAGAGCTACAGAATTACAAACATCTCTAAAAACTTGTTGATAATTTCACCACAATTTGCACAATTAGGCTAAGATGTTTACCAGCGTATTAGTGACAGGTTGCAAGCCCATCACCTAACAGTACTACAAGCCTTTATTCCCTTAGTCGTCTCTTACGACATCCACGGGAAGACATGGAGTGGCACTATTCTAACTCGGCAACCACACGAGTGATTTGATACTTATATTTTATTTAATTCAAGCCATAATAAGAAAACCAGCCAAAGATACCGATAATATTTAATAGGGTTCGTCATCAAAAATGTAATTCAATTTCAAGAGATTAAGTGATTTTTCTGTTTAACAATAAACTCTAACCCTAGTTTAAAAAAAAACCAAAAGTACTGTCATCCAAAACCATAAAAAGTAGACACTAACACCGTCAAGTCATCACCCAAAAAACGGAACAAAAAGCTGACATTTGTCAATCACACTACCACTGTCAATGACAATTAATGGGTCCCATACAAAGTTTTATGGCTTTCTTTGTGTCCAATGATTAATGCACGTCCTAATGCAAATCCACGCGTACGAAGCACGACTACATTGAAATCGATTTCTATAAAATTGATTAATGGCAATATGGCTGACACTCGTAGTTTCGCGCGTTTTTTCGTAGGCGGCCATCTTTGTTGTAATGCGGGTTTTGGAGAATTTTGTTGGTTAATGTTGTGTGAATAATTATGAATGGGCTTCCTTGATCACCCTGTACTGACCAGTGGTTAGGTTTTGATGATTATCGATATAGGTACTTCGGTGTTGTTAGTTGGCGACGTTTTTAATTAAAACGTTACTTTTTCTATTTTTTTTAAATAGTTTATTGCAAGGGCGTGAGTAAGTTTAAAAAGTGTTTGCGTAAATTGTATTGATCTGTTACAATCGACTAGTATCTACCATGATAAAAGATAAAAAAGATAAAAGATGTTTATTCAGTAAGTAGGCCGCACGGGCACTTTTACACGTCAAAAATCTACCAGCGCTTCGCAAGAGACCACTGCTGAGAAGAAACGCCGCAAGAAACTCAACAGTCAGTCGTTTTTTAAAAATTACTTATACAATTATAGAACTTAACCTAGCATTATATAAAACAATGAATTTAACATTAAAATATATATATCATGCGTAGTTGAGCAGGAAAATGTGTCAAAACTCTTTATGTTCAGATGAACTCATAAATAGTAATAATAATAATAATTAAATATATATATATTACTTACCCATGACGGTGCAAAACAACCACATAGTTTTGATACATTCTCCTAACCGTGTCCCCTAGACAATAATTATACCTACAATGTTTACATATTTTTCTGACTAAGCTAAGTTATTTAGGTGTTTAATTTAGGCCAAGCATTTTTATCTGTTAGATAGTCCTCGACCGTATAATAAGCTTTCGACATCAACGACTTTTTCAAGTAATTTTTAAGTGCTGGAAATGATAACTTTAAAACTTCGTCAGGTAATTTATTATAGAAATGAATGCATTGACCAACAAATGATTTATATACCTTACGCACACGAAATGCATAATAATCATGCAATATAAGAATAATTCTTAATTAATATAATGAAATTTTAAGAATTGCTCTTATACCTATTACCACTATTAGGTACTGTCAAGATAAGATCCTGCTTGAATGATCAATTTAATTAAGACCCAACAATAAAAAAACACAGTAATCCTAATTGCTTTTCACATTATTGTAGTATTGGCTACGTTATGATAGATCTTATTTGACAGAAACAGCGGCTGAGTTAAAAACATACGTGAAGAGTCAAAGTAGAATAAAACCCCTGGTATTTAGGTGTGAAATTACCGTTGTCATTCCAATATGTATCTAGATGAAGACGTCACCGGGGAAATTATTGCTTGCTAAAATTGAAACCAACTTTATTTGACCTACAGCAGGGAATAGCTTTATCGCCAACCATGGCGGCGTCAAGAGGCGCCTTTCATACACCTACAACAATTTATTTTCTAATTCTAATTTTAATTCATAGCTTTCACTCCTGTTAAGGTGTATTTCGCCAATGTTATTTAACGACACGTTAGCCTAGCTGGTAGTGACTCTGCCTACGAAGCTAGTGGTCCTGGGTTCAAATCCCAGTAAGGTCAGATATTTGTGTGATTAGCGCGAGTGTTTGTTTCTGAGTCTTGGACGTTTTCTATGTATTAAAGTATGTATGTATTCTAAGTAAGTTTATCGTTGTAAGTGCCCATAGTACAAGACTAGAGCTTACATTCACTTTGTCTATAAATAACTCGAAATTATTCGAAATACACCTTAACAGGAGTGAAAACCATTAGTTAAGAAAAAAACTACCCAAGCAACCGTCGGTGAAGATCGTTGGGGAATTCCTAAATCCACCAGTGAACGATCTTCGGCTGATTTGATGATGATGATGACGGTAGGCTAACTATAGATGTCCATCATTAGCTTTGAAAAGGTTAAACGTTGTTTACTCCACGAAGAGCCAATGACAAAGCAAAAAGCATCCGACAAACTTAAAGCTTATAGCATTTGGAACTTAAATACTTTAATAATAAGATTTACTCTAGCGTGTGTCATTTGAGAATGTAAGTCATCCTCGTTTTAGAAAATTATAATGTCATAATAAAATTATTTAAATTATAATAACATGTTATTAAAAATACCGTGACTTTTATAAATAAGAACGTTATTCCAAACGGCATGTTTAATATGAAAAGTAAACAAGCTAACATCGATTTTGAGCTTACAAAGGCCTTGTCGCTCCAGTTCTCTGGCCCGCAAGTTACAAGATACGAGCGGTTTGAAAAATCCAAAGTAAACCTACCTACACAAATATGTAAAAATTAAGCGAAATAAATGTTTTCTATTCTATTCTATTCTGCACTAAATAGCTGCAAACGTACTAAGAACGCAGGAGTGTGGCGGAAGCTCTCAGTGTGTTAGCGGATCATTTGTAGGCGAAATAAAATACGATGTACTAACTATAGTTATGAAACTGCTTTTTATAAAATCGCCGTTTAGTCTGTGCCTTCATGCTATGAACGGTGCCTGACTTTAACTGATAAACAATGATAAATATAAATTGTCGTCGCAGAAAGTCAGACTTTTTTTTCGTGACGTGACGCTGTGAATATGACAGTGTTTTAAGGTGGCCAAACAATTACAGTTTTTAAAGGTACGTACAGGTCATGGCTCGTGCCTTACATGGTGTGGCGTACATAATCTTTAAAACGCATACTAAATATGAGTCACTGATCTTTTATGGCATTGCTTATTTTTTCATAAGCTTCAAGAATTACCAAGTTTAGAAAGTGCAGCGGCAGTGTTTGGAATAATTGTACTTTTAAAATATTGTATACATTTCTGATACAGCCGGCCAAAAACGTGGTAAACCACCCTAAGGTTGAAGTTCATTTCCACGTCATGAATGTCATGATACAACAAGTTCGATTTTCCCTTGCAGTAATATAATGACAGTGACAAGTGCCAACCTTAGCGATAATTAGATCTCACAGAAACTTTTGTCAGAATGTGGGCAATAACTGAGGGCAGTTATAACAGAAATTCATGTGACTCAGCGTAGTTTAGTTTCAATACTCATAATCCAGCATGCTTTTGTATCGTCCAACCTACCAACCTAATAAATCACGAACGTTACATTATAACTTTCATTTCCGCTATCTCTTGTACTTTAAGCGCCTGTCACAATTTCATTACAGCCATCGCCGTCGCGTCACGTCAACGTCACGTCACGTCACGTCACGTCACGTCACGTCACTTACCTGCCACTCCGCCGCTAATTAGACTGTTTGTAGACGATTTCGTTTCGCGTTTATTTATAATTTCGTTTTTGTTGAAAATGTTGAGATAATGTTGTTTCTGATGAGTTTTATTTATAAAAAAGTTCGAGGCGTCATGGGACGTGAACAAAGCCATGATTGACCTAGTTTTAAACCCCCAACAAAACCATCCCCCATCTGTGCGTCTGTATATTTGTGTATTTGTGTGTCTTGCTATAGCATCGTAGCTCTCAAACGGATGGAGCGATTTGATCACATTTTTAAAGAAAGCTTGTTTAATCAAAATTGTTCTTAGCTAGGTTTCATGAAAATCTGTTGGGCCGTTTAGGGGATATCAGCTTTAAAAGAAGTGGTCGCTATTATATTAGGGTTTCCCTACTCGACCCTGCTAATCCAATACGCAGTATCTCGGATAAAACTCCTGTAGCAATATCAACCTTATTACTAACAGAAGAGAATTAAAACTGCTTTGGTTATTAAATTTGGAATACTGTTTATTAGGTTAGTAGGGCAGTACTTATTAGATAGTTTTGCTCTCCTTAAAGTGGGTCTGTGTGTAGCTTGACGGACCAATGGGTCATACACAGACTAAGGCTACCATCTTTCCTGTGGACATACCAGTACCCTTACCACGAGTTACAAATACCGAACTAACGAGTCGAATGCTCTGTCCCTCGCACTCTATAAGAATACTTTCGAGGACTGCGAGGGACCACACTGACTCGGACTGGGAGGGGGAGGGGTTCCACTCGCTAGCGTATACGTTAATTGTAACTCATGGTAAGGGTACAGAGGGCCCTGCCAAGATGCACTACACTAACGTTTCTTTTCGTATCACGTCATCTACCAGTGACGCGATTGGTTTAAAAACGAAACGAATAGAAACGCTAGTTAGCGCAATGCATCTTGGCAGGGCCCTCAGAACTTAACGTTTTTAAGGCTTAATTTTCTGGCTGAACCCATATCTGCATATACGGCATCAGGTCTACTTCAGTCCTATCAATTAAAAACACAACTCTTATGCACACAAGCCTTTAACTATTGACCACAGCAGAAACAACTTTTGTTTTTTCGGCTGTGTATGACCAAGATAGATGGCTTCTTTGCCTACATGAGGAGGAGTAAGCTGCCCCGAGGTGAGCCGAAATCTAGGGATAACACCTATCTACATGGATGTTATAAACGTATCTTCTGTCTGTGGAATCATAGTTTCTAAACAGATGATCTCATTCGGACGCGGTTTTTTCTTAAGTTAGTTAAACTAGGAAGGATCTTAGCTAGTTTTGATGAAAATTGATTGGGCTGCCTTAGAGTTGGGTACCTTTCATCTTGCATAATTTTTTTGGCATAATCATCATTTGGCATACTCATCATTTGGCATAATCATCATTTGGCATAATCATCATTTGGCATAATCATCTTTTAGCATACAGTCTTTTTTTCGGAAACCGTATACTTTTCAGGATTATTTAAAATATCATTGCATAGAACCCATTAGGTTAGGTAAGGTTTATTTTATAACAATCCTGAAAAGTATACGGTTTCAGAAAAAAATACTGTATGCTAAAAGATGATTATGCCAAATGATGATTGTGCCAAATGATGAGTATGCCAAATTATGATTATGCCAAAGAAAGTAATGCCAGATAAATGTAAACCCTTAAGAGTTATCAGTGAGGCTAGACAAGTTGCTCAACGCTAACGTAAACGATTTTCGATAACCGACAAAATGTATGGAATTGACGTAGGCGCTCGTCGCGAACGTCTGACAGCTTACGTCAATCCTATACATTTTGGATAACGATAACGAAGGCCGAATGCATCTTATCCAGGGCCTTAGATAGGAAGGAGGGTTGCGATTATTTCGATTAGTTTGTATTTATTTGATATTTCAATCCCCGAACTGGCGCTCCACGCTTCAATAGCTAGGCGCGCCTTCGTGGACTCAAAACATTACCGAATTTTCAACCAATGTGTAAGTAACGTGACTTGATGTGTTTAAAACTAATAGTACTTTTAGTGATGATGATGAATGTGGTTTGCCAGGCCGAATTAGGTCGTTAATATCGTAAAGGAAGCGAGGCAGTGGGGTTATAGTGCAGATTTGAAGATGGCGTAAGATGACTTCTCTAGCTTTACATCATTGGGATGACTATTCTTTTACAAATTAGCAGGAATTTTCCTTCTTAAGGATTTATTATTATTACATTTTATAATTATCTGTTGCATGACTTTTTATGTAGTGTTAAGTTTAATAAAACGTTAGGTGCTTTGTAATAGTCGCTAAAACATGATATCATGTTTTTGATTCTTATTAAAATATCTCTAAAACATAATGACATCTTGAACCTTTATGAAACATTTGATTTTTATAGATGTTTTGAGGGAAATCCTGCACAAAAGTTTAAATTGACATCAATTCACTATCAAAATCTTTGACCTAAGACAAGATGCTTCAGGTATAATACTGCCGAAATGTATGGAACTGACATAAGCGCTCGAAGAGACCGTCCGGCAGCGTTATGGCATTGCATCTTCTCTAGGGCTATAGATATTCATAGTGGATCGATGTCAATTGTACAGAGTTGGCCTCAAAAGTATGCTCAAACAAATTGAAAAAACAACAGATAACAAAAATAGTTTTTATACGATATTCTACAGAACATAATAATATGGTAACATTTTAATCTGAAAATATACTACGACGATATATAACGTGCAGATGTCTGTGGATCTACAGCTGATGACAATTAAACTACAAAAACTGATGTCTAATAAATCTGCTCTTTTTTTGCTAAACGCGCTCCCGCAGACAGCGCAACTATTTTAGTTAAATGATAAATGGTTGACTTTCCTTTGGACGGTTGGGGCAAAGATTAGGTAGGAATAGATATGCAGATAGGCATAAACGTGTTAAGATGGAGATGGATATGGAGATATAGACGAGGGATATAAGTGTTCTCCAAAAACATTGGTCATATCGACCGACAACTAATACTTGATCATACGAGTAGCAGAGACGCTTCGAAAACAGCCATGATCAAAAACATTCACTCACACGCAGTTAAAGTTACTGACGGACGAAGAGTTCTCCGAAATAGCGAAATGTCGTAGGCGCAGCGTCATGGTAAAATGAGTGAGTGATCTCGAGCGCCGCCTCAAGCAGTTTCAGATACTGGACGATATGATACGTTTTCTTTTTAACGCGTATCCCGGCCGCTTCTAGATAATGACTGGAAGTCAGTAACGATACCAGGTTCTCTAGTTGCATTTTCCTAGAAAAAGAATGTTGGCTGACAAAAAAAGGCTGACCTTGAAGAAGAATATCAGAGATTCAGATACAGACAGGCCAGGGTCTTTTATTAATATTCCCGCAGGAACAGTATATTTTTTTCAGAATAAAAGTGGTGTTTGTTACTCTTTTTGATGTGTTTGCCCCGTTGTTACGTAAACGAAAGACAAATCAACAAACGTAACATCTCAGTATACGAAGCTAAAAGTATGTTTAGTATAACATACATACATACATAAACTCACGCCTTTATTCCCAGTTTGGGGTAGGCAGAGCTACAGAATTGCCAACAACTCTAAAAGCTTGTTGATAATTCTGTAACCACATTTTGCATAATCAGGCTAAGATGTTTACCAGTGTATTAGTGACAGGTTGCAAGCCCATCGCCTAACAGTACTACAAGCCTTTATTCCCTTAGTCGACTCTTACGACATCCACGGGAAGACATGGAGTGGCACTATTCTAAACCGGCAACCACACAGCTTAGTATAAGTTGTTTTAAAACGGAGTGGATATATATTGCGCATCATCCCCGGTCTAGGGTTGGCCTAATAAGACTGGCATGACCACTTGTGACCCCTACACTAATAAAGAATCAAAGTCAAAGTCAAATATATTTATTCCATGGTCATGAGTTATACAGGTCGTATAGCATTTGTGTTACAGTTCGTTCCTTAATTCTAAATATTAATTAATTAAATAATTAAGTATTTAATACATGTGTGAGTATATGATTAAATGTCGCCGTATCAGAAAAAAAGCAGTTACAAGGAGTGTTCACGAAAAAAATAAACACGATTTTGATAATACCGACTATCTGCGACCGCCTAATCTTTGCCGTGTTTGTTCTTAGACGCGACGTGCGCCCGCGCCGACGTTGACGGACATAAATCAATTGTCAAACCGACGCGGTAATCTCACGCGACTAATAGCGCGTGAAGCGCTGTGTGGATACGACAGTGTACGGAGGGATTTATTTGTATGAATGTAGGTAAATATACTCTATGTTCGAAGTTGTGGAAGAGTATGTTCAGTGGGCGTGTCCGTTCCGGGTTAATTGTGATGATGTAAAAGTGTTTAGCGTTCATGACTAAATTATTGGAAGCATGTGCCCATCAGTAGGAGTAATGTATAAGTATGTTTATATAAAAAAGTAATCAAAATGGGCCAGTATGGGCAAGTCTAGAACTAAAATAAATAGGAAAATTCTTCCTTAAGAAAAAAAAATCATGATGTTATCGTTTTTAGCAATAAAACGACGTTGTTTCAAAAATAAAAAACGTAGTAGTTTCGCATTTTTATTGTAAAATGTGACTGGCCTAGCATCCTAAAACTCTTACTAATTATTCCGCCTTGTAAAGGCATGCTAAAAGCTGAATGCGAGTAGCACAGGACCGATCTATCATGGTGGTTGAAAAACGTAACACTTGGTCACTTTTCAATTGTTTACTATTGTAACACAGAAACACAGAACAAAATACTTAACCCTGAAATATTATCAAACCTTAGTTTAATTTAAAATAGACACACAAACAATATTGAAGGCACCAAAGTCATGCTATCACCCAAGAACTACAAATGGGGTCAAATTTCTATGCAAATCCAGAAGCTTGGCACTGAACGCGCTAAAGTCTTATCCACACAAACCTCTCGCACCAAAGGGCGTCGTCACCAAGCACCGCTTAATAAACCCAAGTGGAGCCACCAGCAAAAAGTATCTAAAACACTACACCAATCAACCTTACACACGCATCTCTATTCCAAACGCAATACGGTTTAAAATGGTTTAAGAAGTTGAGTTTAAACGGATAAACTTGCGTGATAGTTGTTTGGTATATCGTGGGAGCAAATCGATTAGGTACAACGCAATTAATGGTTGAAGTGAAGTCATGTGGTTGAGGAGATGCCATGTGGGGATGATCTTGTTATCTCTATGGAAAAGCTATAAATTGGGAAAAGTGGTTTGAGAACTTTTTAATCTGGTTCAATGTTTTTAGGGACATGAATGTTGCAGAACGATAAGAAATTGAAATGGAGCTGACAATGATTTTGTAAAAGTACGAGTAAATTTTCAGTGCATATCAGTGCCATTTTGATGGTGTAAGTTGCAATATTATAGGTACGCATTTATAAGCAGGTTTTTGAACGAGTAATTAAAAACACATAGAGATTTATTATTTTTATTTCACGAATTGTAGAACTACTAATATTTACATGGAAACGAGTTGTTTGAGTGAAAATCTCAATGACACAGTATTACGACAAAGTTTGAATGTTTTATACTTTAATGTCATTAATTAACACCATACTCACAATCAGACTAATACTACATTTGGTGACTAGTAACTTAAAATAATAGAAAGAAACTAGGTAGAACAAAACAATATACTTTTACTGCAAACATAAGGAAAACCCAATGGTATTAAGTCTGGTGATCTAGGTGGTCAATAATTTAGATAAAATCGGTCTATCCACTGATCCTCAGCACTCATTATGTCTTTAGTGTTTGTATTAATTATTTAACCCCTTGGACATCGGTGGCAATGGCGTCATGGCCACACGTTCCATTCTAAATGTATGAAAGTCTAAAATCGCCGACGCTCCAGGGATTAAGTAGAGGACGCCTGTGACTTTGTACGCTTATAATTAGTTTCCCACTACTCACTCTACTTCTACCCGTTGGAAGTGTATTTTACAAAAACCTTTCTTCGTGTAACCATGTTCTACCCAAGGAGTATTCCCTCCAAATTTAAGTCCTTAGGTTTATCAGATTAGGCTGTGCGTTGTATGTCAGTTAGTCAATCAGTCACTAAAGAGCTTCATATGTATTAATAATGATGTAATATTTAAATTTATTACAAATCAAGAAACTCCGTCAAAACTGTAACCATTAATATAAGGTACCTTCGCGCTCACAAGCGGCTCGTAAATTATTAAATTAATGTAATAATAGTCCATCATGGCGTAATTAAAACCCGGCTGGCCTTCCCGATGTCAACGTGTTTGCGTTGTTACGGGAACGAACCCCAACTTGGGACGCAAACTATAAACGATACGCGATTTTTTCGACGAGAATTAACGAAACCTCACTCTGGTGAACAATCTTGTTAAGGTTTAATGCTTGAAATTTTAATTATTTTGTAGATTTTTTATTATCTTTGCTTAAATTTTATAGACCTGGTTCTTTTCGTTTGTTCTATCTGAAAAAGCAGCTCTATTCCAAAAACTTCATAGAGTCTGACATATTGTTTTACTCTAGCAACCTTTATTTCATTTCCTGTTTCACGGAATGTCAATTCCAACATTTTTTTTAACTTATATTATGACGACCATGGCACCAAACACCCCTAAATACGTTGTTTACAAAAATCGCTTAAGTCTATTCATTATACCAAAACAAAAGCACACCCGCTTTCGTGCACACGTCAGTCACTCGCCATCAATCACTGTTCGCCGCGACTGTGCCACTCATATTTCAAGGCTCGGGTTACAACCAACACACCCCTATGACCATACAAATAAGGTTCAAATTATAACTGTTTTCCCCCAGGAAGTGGGGGTAGGTTTTCAATCGATTAAGTGTGTCGGTAATGAGTCGGTCTGGTTTTGTTTTAAATTTCGGTGATTTTTTTAAGTAATGGAGGTTATTTGTATCGAGTTTCAGTTTAAAACTTTCCATAAAGGGTTACTACTCGTAAGTAGATATCATTAAATGGATGTAACTGCTTTGAATTCAATATAACTCTATTCTACTCTCTAAAAACTAATCGCATTTGACATGTTATCGTATTGTCAACGTTATGATAGCTCTTATTTACTTGACAATAATGGCGGCCGAGTTCAAAACTATACGATAACTAACTAGATGTTAAAAAGTTATTTGTATTTGTAGGTAGTTTTATAATTTACAGATACACTGCGACTATTTAGTATCTTTTGTGATATAACCCTCTTAAAAACTCAGCTGTTTGAATGTGCAGGTTTCTTCACGTTGTATTGCCTTCACCGTAAAATGTACTTAAAGTACTTATGTTAGAAAAACTATTTGGTACAGTCTACAAAGAGATGTATTGTACTTTTTTTAGTTGAAGTACATGGCGACCACGGAGGTTCGAACTCAGTACCTCACTATCACGAGTTAAGCCAGTTAGTCCACCGACGACGTTCTCTCTATTAGAGAAAGACGTTCTCTCTATTAGAGATAGTACTGTCAAGGAAATGTATTAACGTACCCTAAGGTAATGTCAGGCTTAGGTTATTTGACGACCCGTTAACCTGGTTGGTTGTGAACGGTACATCCGTTTGTGAGCTACGATGTGACAGCCAGACATACAGATACACAGACAAATAGACACGAACATACACCCCTCTTTAGTTGACTAGGGGTAGCTTGACGAAAGAGTTTTTGCTCAGAGTGAAATGTAGAGGACACATTCCGAATTTTTGCCATAAAGTTCACCTTAGTACCTACAGTAGTGGCCATATGAGAATATTGTATACTAGCTGTTCCCAGGCCCACGTCGTTGGGCAATTTTTTTTTTTGCTTAATATATACCTAGCCTATGACACGATTAAAATCGGTTCAGTAGATCCAGAGATTACCCCTTACAACGTCACGCTTTACCTCTTTATTAGATTAATTACGAAAAAAATATCAAAAGCAAAATACGAAAAGGCATAAGGGATGCATACTTACTATTAATTTGCCTTTTTATTTTTGAGGTCGGAATAAGATTTTTCACAAAATAAAACATGAAACAGCAGAAAATCGTCTAGTTAAAAAGCAAAAAGTACATCAATATAAAATCCACGGCGCTACGACAAAAACTCGAAATTACAACGGAGAGCACTCGTCGGGCAGATACTGTCAGCTGTCAATCGGCTGTCGCGCCCGGCGAGTGAGTTTTATCAATCAGCTGGGACATGATGTTCGGAATCGTACTACGAGTTCTGTTTGGTGCTTCTTAAAAGTACCTAATATTTGTGTTGCTTACTTTAAGACAATAATGATAATTACTAAACGATTTTGAAAGTTTTAATCGTTAATTAAAAAAAGTAATCTTACTTTTTATTTTTTGGCTTTACACATTAATATGCTTAGATTTTCAAATGTATATATTGATGACCGTAATTTACTAAAATATTCGGCCCATAAATTTGTTTGGTGTGTTATTAACCATGACTTTAAAAGGCTTAAAATAATGCACTGCATACACTAAAACTTAACAAAAATCGTTTTTAAAGTTATTCTCTTTATCAATAAATATTGTACATTATTTTTACAAGTAAAAAGTTCTTAGATTCCTTCCATTTTACCTTTATTCTTAGTACCAATTTAATTAAATTCCGCTACTAATAACATCACTTTCTCACTAATCTCTCGCTCGCTATTCACTCTCAAACTCACCCTCGACCCACTAGTACCGCTGACAGCTGATTGAGAAGCTGACAACGTCCCTTTATATTTTTTTATTAAATCACTCAATCAGGTGCACATCGTGTCTGTGAACGGATTCTCGTTAACGAGCTTAGATATATCAATAACTGTCTACTATCTGTTTTAACGTGTGCTTAATATACGAAAAAGTCTTGTAAAAAGGAAGCTTTAAAAATCCGACTGCATTTTGTGACTTAACAATCTAAAAAAAAAACTGGCCTTTACGAGTGTCCCACTGATGGGCAAAGGCCCTCCCCTTTATCTCCATGAGTCCCTATTAGGTGCCTCATCCGGCCAGTTGTTGAGGAATGCCTCCAAGTCGTCCCGCCACCTCCGTCTAAGCCTGCCCCGTCTACGTCGCCATATTTCTGCCCTGCTAATCCAATACGCAGCATCTCATATAAAACTCCTGTAGCAATATCAACCTTATTTCTAACAGAAGAAAATTAAAAGTGCTTTGGTTATTAAATTTGGGATACTGCTCATTAGCTTAGTAGGGCAGATTTATAATGTAAAAAAATATTAACCCCTCTATTTTTTGATAAAAATATTGTAGCCTATGTCACTACCACAACCAAGACGAATCCAGCGACACTTCATTATTTTAAAAGCCATTAAGCCGTTTAGACTGCGAAGCGTGCCACAGAAATAGACATACATAGATGCACTCGAAAAACATAGCCCTGCTTCAGATGGAGTCGGGTAAAAAAGATTTTACAAAAAAAAATTGAGGCAAGTTTATTTTTCTCCGTTAAATACTTCACAATTTGACGAGTCTGAGTTAAGAATAGCAGAAATCCGGTTGCCATCTTTGGTCTTTATGGGATAGTGGCCATAGACAAAATGCACAATGCTAAAGTCAACGATTTTCTAAAATGTATGGAACTAACGGGTGTATATCGGTTGGTCTAAAATTGTTTGGCCTATTTTTGTTTCGCTGTATATGTATCTGCATACCAACGTTTCGTCTAATGATTTAAATGTCGAAAATTGTAAGATCGACATTGTTTAGTATAAAATTTGTTTGGAATAACCCTAAGCGTGAGGCGAAATCGAAGGAGCTCCGCTTTGCGGAGCTCCTATTCCGCGTAGTTGTGGCGCTTCGCGCCTTGACACAATTCTAACCTAACCTAATCTATACATTATTTGAGACCTGGGTTGTTTTATACAATAATATGGATTTAACATTTAATAATTAAAATTTTAGACCAAAATTGCTTTAGAACAAAAAATATGTACCTATGCTAAAAAATCTTTATGCTAAAAAAGAAGTATGCCATTCAATATTATAGGAAACCTTTTCGACCAAAAAATGTTAGCACATGAAATTGTTGTGAGATTAAGGGCACCCGGAACTGACATAAGCGTTTGACGGCAGCTTATATACGAAATCCCATAAGATATAATTTTCTGAAATAAATACTGTATAAGTTTGTTTGTAACAGCACTATTGAAGTCGTAATAAATTTCCCCAGTTTCCCCACTAAAACCTTTGCCACTAATCCCTTTAAAGAAAAAAATATGCGCCAGAGCTTGACTGATGTTTCGTCCAAGTGCGCGATAACTCACCTTCGGCCAAAACACCCGGAGACTCGCTAGTGATGTGGATCGGTGAAACACTGAAGCATTTCCGGGTTGAAATGGGGAAAATGCGTGATTTTTTTTAATAGCATTTCTCTTCAAAATATGAAAATACCGTAAAAAATATTACCAAGAGTGAAATTAAAATTAAAATCGGTCAAGTAATACGGATGATACAAGCATTTTAAAATTCTAATTAGACAGATAAATCCGAAGTGCACCGGTGACGTCATCGTGCACTACGGCCATATAAACTCCACGTAAAATTCTATTTTGCTAGAAAGAGATAGGAACAAATCTTTGCTTTGCTTATATCGTGGTTATTTTTATAGCTATTCAGAAAATGTTTTTTCTCAGTTGTTTGTTACATGAATCAGCTTTTATTGAAGTTGTAAAAAAAACACGCACATTCCCTATTGAGAATGGTAGAGCTATAGTGTTTGAAGATTGAGAGTTCAATATGTTCAATTGTTTTAAAGTATATATTTGTACTTAATCGTGTACAGATATTTGAAACATGGTCTCATTTGCGTCGACTTAGTGAAGGCAAAAACCAAGCTAACATTTTTTTATGTATACGTAGATCATGATGATGTCTCCTCCTATATTCTGTCGTCATTTAAAAAACTGGCCAAGTGCGAGTCAGACTCGCGCACGAGGGGTTCCGTACCTACCATTATCTATAGGTACAATATTAGCAAAAAACGGCAAAAAAATCACGTTTGTTGTATGGGAGCCCCCCTTAAATATTTATTTTATTTTAATTTAATTATTTGTTTTTAAAGTTAATTTACAATTTAATATTTTGTGAATATTTCAAGCATCTACCTGTTGCCGTTATTAATATCGAGCAAAAACGGCAAAAAAAATCACGTTTGTTGTATGGGAGCCCCCTCTTAAATATTATTTTTATTCGGTTCTTAATATTTTCTGTTATAGCGGCAACAGAAATACATCTTCTGTGAAAATTTCAACTGTCTAGCTATCACGGTTCATAAGATACAGCCTGGTGACAGACTAACGGACAGACAGTCGGACAGCGGAGTCTTAGTAATAGGCTCCCGTTTTTACCCTTTGGGTACGGAACCCTAAAAAAATACTGGACTTCAATTTTATTTTTTTATTTAGTACATTGGCCTCATCAGGGTTATTTTATTTTCACAATTCAGTAATATGAAGTGAATGTACCATCAAGGAGTTTAAATGTTGATCCAACATAGAACTTTGTGATAATGACAGCGTTGAGTGAAGAGATAGAAATTACATAGGAATGAATGGTTGGTTTTATGCAACAAGGTTCTATAGTGGTTCATCAATTAAAGTCCGTGATCGTAATATAGCGCTTTTCCAACAAGACTATGCCTGAGATGAAGCGCCGCAAGAAAATCTAGCAGATGGTTATTTTTACAAAACATGTGCCTCCTATTGCCTTGTGTAGCTTTAACATGAGTCCATACCGAACGCTCCTGGCAGATATACAAAATATAGGAGGACCACAAAACAACACGTGGTAATCTGCTTGTCCGTAAGAACAGACGTGTAAAACCCAATATTCTAAATATAAATATAAATAAAATAAATATAAAATAATAAAATAAATATTTGGAGCTTTTTACTAGCTTGAAATACGTCATTATTGTGGATACTTCGCAGGACCGTAGGATGTGTGTCCGTCATTCAACGTCCGTCATTCGTCGTTGTTCGAATTACGAAGTGGCAGTGGGCTAGACATTGTGTTCCTGTTACAAGCTTTATAACTTCGTAATTCACTTGGCACTACTCTTTTCTGTTCTTGTAGAGAAAATAACTTTTCCCAAAAAACTAGTGCCCCCGCCCTTTCGTACCCCATCCCTAGCTTGCAACCCGTCAACGTCGTGGATTGATGGACGCGCATACATCGCGGGGCCGACGGAAGTGCGTCCGTCATTCGTCATCCGTCATCCGTCGTCCGTAGTGCGTCACCCGCACGGACAAAGGCTCATGGATTTAAAAGTAATGCGTATTTTTTATAGTGGGTGGGTGTTTGGGGTGGTAATTGTAAATGCCGATTTGTTTAGATTGAAAGTTTTCAAAAAGTTGTAAACCATGATCCGCAATGATGATGATGGTGCGTTGATGATGATGATGGTGATTATGTTGTTTGTCCGCGTAGATTTCGATTATCATTGTTCCCTCAGGAACTTTAAAGTTTTCCGGGATAGAAACTATCCTATGTCCGATTCGAGGACCTTACCTATATGTGTGCCAAGTTTCATCCCGATCCGTTCAGTGGTTGAAACGGGATTGAGTAACAAACATTGTAACATCCAAACTTTATCGTCTATAATATTAGTAAGAAGATTTTAGCAATAAAATGATATTTTGTCATTTAACTAATATAAAATATCAATATAGTCATTGCTTATCACGTACTTAACTAGTTAGGCATGGAAGTAGGCAATTGCGGGCCGAGTATTGTTTTAAACGGACGAGCTTGAGAGTCCGTTTAAAAATACGAAGCCCGCAATTGCTGTTCCTGCCGAGGCAAATATAGTGCTTTTCTCAAAAATCGCAATATTTTTTTGTGTTGTAGTAAAATCTTCATCGCCTGAACTCATTTTTTTAATTGCATACAAACGTCATGTGAAAAAACTATTACTCTTTACCGCCTTTTTGTTTATGACAAGGAGAATCGCAAGCTTTGTTTTTAAAAAAAAACATAAGCTATTCCAGACACTGATAAAAAAGTTATGTTTCGAATAAAATTTGGATGTATAATTGTGCCCTCATTTTATCATGGGCTTTTTCACTTTTTAAAAAGTTACAAGCTAGATAGTAATGGAATTTGTATGCAACATTGCAGGCTTGTTTAGCGAGCACGCAATGTTTTTTTTTTAATTTGAGATCTGTCAGTAAACTATGTCCTTCGCGTCTCAATATGTAGATAGTAATGTCAACATTTCCAGACATTTTTGAGAAAAGTATCTTAATAAAGTGTGTAAAAATATAACAAAAAACCGACCCAACATAACCAAAAGATAGGCAACCTTTACAAAACCACCAATTGATAAATCGCCGACACGAAAAATCCATACCAAAATTACAGTGCGCCCACCTACCCGTACATGCATTACGAAGTCACTGCAACCGAAATTTAATGATTAATGACGTTTTTTGCGACCCTCGTGACGTGAGCGATAATGGACACATGTCGGGCCATCCATCAGGGCGGCAGATGTGTGCTGGTCACGGAGTCTGGTCAAACCTGAACTTAAATCAGAAATCGATATTATAATAAAATCATTACGGCATGGGTGAGGCAATGTCTTTCCGTAGTAACTTTTTGCAGGTTATGTTTCTTGCTGTGGAAAATAATCATTTTATTTTCGTAGATACCTTTATTTTATATAATCAATACGTTGATTAATTGTATGATACTTGAAAATGCACTAATCAGAGACAATAGATAGATCATCAAGATAATAAGAACGCAATGTCTTTTCATACTAATTTTGTGAAGGTTATTTTTTTGCTCTGGTAACAATATCATTTTATTTTTATTTAATCAATGCGTCGATTTATCTTATTACTATACTTAAAAAATTTAGTAATCGAAGACTCAATAAATAAACCTGTAGAGAAACTATCGATGTTGTACCACTGAATAAGAAAACATGCACGAAGTTAGTACGGAAAGGTGTTTGATATCCCCGCGGCCTCAGACCATGCTCTCACCACAATATATATTTGCCGTAGCTGAAATACGCACCAAGGGATTTACAATTTGTTTTACTTGCTATTTTTGAAACTAGTAATTTTACGACAATTTTCATTCACCGATGTGTCTCTGTTTAAAGTTCAGTTGTTATAGACACGTGTTCGGCCATCCATCAGTCGGGCAGATGTCGCCGGGCGTCACGGAAGTTTGGATCAAGGTTCGAAGTAGGGGCTGGGTAATCGATGGCGGACTGAACTATGCATCAATTAATAAATACTCACCAATAAATAATACCAGGGGATACTCTCACACACATTGACCTTGTGAACCAACGAGAAACATTACTTACTTAGACAAATACATAGAAAATATCCAAGACTCTGGAACAAATGCTCGCGCTCATTATTCAATCCATCCGCGGACAAAGTCGCAGGCCAGTAATAAATACATGTGAATCCGAACTAATAGTAGAGGATCCGAATAGGAGACGACCTTCACCGGGCTGTTTATTCGATAAAAACTATTTTATATCAAATTTAATATGTTATATGGCAAAGCCTACCTGGCTGAAAATTTTCAGTCCAGTTTATAATTACTTAGTTAAAAATAAAAAAAAATAAAAAAAATATGGCAACTGCTTGTTTAATAGACAAATTACATACCAATCGAAAGTATAAAGCCTATAATAGAATATGTAAACGTTAGGTTGTCTATTTTCTTCCCATCTTATAACTATTGGGTAGGCGGGTATAAAGCAGGTAAGTCGGTACTAATAATTTGCACCCAACTTAGGCTTCGTACTTTTGATTGGTATGTAATTTATCTATTAAACAAGCAAATGTATTTTTTTAATTAAGTAATTATTCTGAATTTTTTCAGCCTACCTTTTCGCCATATATTACTTAACGTATTAAATTTGCTATAAAATACTTTTTATCGAATAAACAGCTGGGTGAAGGTCGTCTCTTATTCGGATCTTAGACCATAAATAGTTGAACGGATTTAGTTGAAATTGGCACGCACAACCCCCTAAAATGGCAGATAGCATAATTTTTATTTCAAAAACAATATATTCCCAAGGGAAAAGCGATAAACTACTTCTAAGCAGACAGAGTCGCGGGCAGCTAATAATATAATTATTTTCATACATATGTTGCGGCTCATTTGACAGAACTGCCGTTATGACATGAATTAATTGACGCAAGTGTCATTCTCGTAATGACGCACACTTGTAACATTGTTAAATGCATCCAAAGTAAATATTGCATCATTCTGACCTTTATTATATTATTATTATTTCAAAATGGATTAAAATGAGGAAGAAACAATAAGAGCTTGAAATACAATTGACTCCATACACGTCGCGTTATTTATGTGAAATTAATTGACAGATGCGATTGTCGTCATCTATTTACAAACACAAAAATGATTTAATTCAGCTTTATCGATGACCTTTCACCCTTATTAGAACAATCATGTTTCAAGATGTACATTTTCTAAAAATAATGGATCAAACTTACAAAAGTAACAAAATTTCAATTTCTTCAGGTTTACCCTAATTCTATCAACGAAAATGCCTTAAATACAGGTACAGGTTGATTAGAAGTTACATTTCGAACTGATTAATTTTGAATCAGCCTGTATAATCCCAAAAAGACAGCATCAACTCCAGCATTCACCTACCTAAAACAGAGGTAAAACTCCTGGAACAGGTGACAAACTAGAAACTGACCCTTTAATAGTCGAACTATTCCTGTAAAGGGTGACTGATGTCCTGCTCATAAATAGCAGTTCGCAAATAAATGATTTAGCTAAGGCTGTAATAGCCGGATCGATGGAGACCTATGCCCTGTCATTTGTCAACGGGCCCCGATTTTGGCTTATACTGTGACGGTTTTTGAGGGAATAAAAAGCCGTCAGTTTCGCTGTAATAGAATAAAACGACGAAGATATTTTGAAGATGCATGTAGAGATAGGAAACTTTTGTAAATTTATAGTATTCTGAAATATATAAACCCTCTTGCAAAGAAAACGAACACTTCCGATTTTTTCAATTAATTTTAACATACTGTAAATAAATGCAATTGAATGCTACGAAGTATAACTAATATTATTTGTATTAAATTATTTTTTCTCTTTGTAATATGTATTTACTTAATTTCGTAGCTTAAAACCTCATTTAGTTACATTATATTTAACAACAAAAATATCGCATGTGCTCGTTTTCTTTGCAACAGGGTTTATTTTGTCAGTGATTGTTTTTTTTTGGCAAGAGTAACTTCGGAATTAATTTATTTTACAATATTTATCATAAAATAAAGTACAAAATTTATTTTATGGAGCGGACGAAATATTACTAGGTAGGTGCGAGTAGGTATGTATTTCTTTGTCATGTCATTTTGTTTACTACGAAATTTCCAAAAAAACATTGTGACTTATTGTCAAATTAATGGTCAGTTTACAACAAAACAGCTTTCTTAAGTAAGTACAGTATACTTACGCATATGAAGGGCTTTTCCTAAAAAATATCCTTAGTATTTGTATTTAAGCGTACAAAAGCATAACAAAAGTTCGTAAGTAAAAATAGAGAAGGATATTATTTCTCATTCTTAGACATTAATCTAAATTTGAATATTCAAAGTTTCATAACTTAAAACAATGCCCAAACTTTCACTCTAGATCTGATAAAAAACACAACATCATCGAATTTACGACTCCATAGCACACTATAATTAAAACAGAAAGCAAGAGAATTATTTCGTTCTGTGTCATAAATATGATAAATGATTAATAAATCAACAGATCCATTTTACGCAACCGAAGTGTTTTTTTGTAGATGAAGACTGAAGGGAAATGATTGGTGCTTATGATATATTTATTGACAGCAACTGACATCAAAGGCACCGCTGGGTATGTTTGCGAGGCGGCATAACTAAAGCTTACAAAGCTTGTTAATAAATAAAAATGTTTTAAGACTATTTGACATGCTGATTTGAAAACTTATACTAATTTTCTTGGTAAGTGGGGGGGTCTAGAGTAAAATCAAACTTAAACATGTTTGTGAATTTCGGCATTCGAATAACCTCCATTATAAGATCCACTTAAAATACTTATTTACAAGATCATATTTTTTCGAAACAACGCGTTTTTTCAGCATGTATAAATTATTGAATCGGTAATGAAACGTTATATTTCAGTAAACAATAGGTCTAGCTCGTTTCTTTACTCTTTTAGAAGAATTTACATTAATGAGCTAAAATTATAAAAGCTTTTGTAAAGGGTTTGCCCTGGTTTTATAGATACTTATTTCATAGATGGTATCACTTCGTAGAATTATCATTTCATAGAAAACGAATTTCTGCTGAAACCTTATTGTTTTCAGATTATTTTTTGGTGGTCACTGGTCTAACCTAACCTAACCTGTGTAACCCATGCTTAAGATAATCTGAAAACAATAAGGTGTCAGCAGAAATTAGCTTTCTATGAAATGAAAATTCTACGAAGTGATATCAACGTTCTATGAAATAAGTGTCTATAAAAAGCGGACCCCTTTTGTTAAGACTACAAAAAAACACACCTTTTATATTAAAAAGGTGTAGGTCACCAATATTCCGTCTAAGCGGTTTCAAAGTCAAACTTTGTTTACCCTTTCGTCGTTTAATGCTGCGGTAATTGGGAGCATTATTGGGGCAGTGACAGACAGCGCTAGCGCGGGGCGCGTTTGTCTTGTTCAGCCCTTGGAAAATACAGGGTGATATTTTGCAGGTTTGCGACGTCAAACGTCTTGTTCCGCATAGAGTCCGTATCGAACATGTTTTTAATTTGAGCCTCAATTTATTTCAATATACAGAAATAATATCGTGATAAAAAAAAAACGCAGGATCAAAGAAAAAATCTTAATTGGTTTGAAGAACATCGATTTGTTTCTGGTAATTCAAATAAAATCTAATCGGGCACAGAATAAATCAAACCATCTGCATACATTTTGATAACAATATGTAGGTACCTACTTAGTTAATTCCTTTTCAATTACGCATATTAGTATGTTTATTTGAGTTACTCTTTTATTTTTATGGAGCTTGTATGGGTAACAATGAAAAATAATAATAATGTCATATTCCCAATAATACCTACTTAATTAATATAGTAACATTCCATTAACAATTCTTCAATTCACCTTCAGCCAATTACAAAACTGCGTTTTGACCCAAAAAATCACCCCGTATGTTTCCCTCTACCTGTAGCTAGAAGCACCGCATTCGAGGGTTTGACTGACGGGTCATGTCACTCCGTCGACCCCAACCCATCGCTATGCACACTGCCCATCGCTGCTTCAACATGAAGCTTGGTTATGGCTTTGTTAGCAAAAGCGGTAATGTAAAAGGTATGAAGGTAAATTTAGTGATGTGTAGCGTTAAATTGGTGAAGAAAGTGAGTAAACGGCGATGAATGATGTCATTATAGTGATTAAGGCGAGGCTGTGGAGTTGAGACGTCGCGTTGAGTGATTCCGAACGAGATTTAAGGCGGTCGTGTGACAAAGGCTATATTGGTGGAATTAGGGGTGATCTGTTGTGGCAAATGACGTTAAAAAATTGAGGGTTTGTTGACTTTAATTAAACAACCTGTATTTTACTTATGTAAATTTAATATTTGGTTGGACTTAGTTTCGACTCTCGCCTCAACGGTTTTTACCATTTTAAAGGATGTCTTTCAGAAGGTTTTGTGCAAAATTACATGTCATTTGTGCCGATCCCTATCAGAGAGTTATAAGTAATTCATAGCTAAATTACTTTTTTAAATCCTTGTTTATGTGTCATTGTCCAGTAAACGTGACGTATTCACAATGCAGCCTTGTGGAGCAGAGGTCAAATAAAATGGTCCACTATTACGACTTCAGTAAATTTGTCTAATTTAAGTAGACCTTCTTATACATGAAAAATGAGTTTTTTTTAAATCGCGATAATGATTTATTAACCCCCGACGCTAAAAGAGGGGTGTTATAAGTTTGAGCGCTATGTGTGTGTCTGTCTGTGGTACCGTAGCTCTTAAACGGATGAACTAATTTGGATGCAGTATTTTTTATTGAAAAGCAGGTTTTTAGCCTTGGTTTTGGCTAGGTTTCATGAAAATCGGTTGGGCCGCTTAACCTCGTAAGGCCCACCATACCACAAACAGGGAGCGGGACTTTGAATCTACCATCAAGGCAATAAAGTTCAATTTCGTTTGTTCCATAATGCCATTTTCAGTTTATGAACATGGGAAAATAATCCTTATTATTATTGCAACACAGTTCAAATTAAATTGCCTTGATGATGTACATCCAATTGCACACTGGGCCTTACGAGGTGAGATATAAGGTCCTAAAGAAGGGGTCACCATTAAATGGGGGGATTTTATCTATCTAATTTAGCTTAAGTGGTGGTATCAACATCCTTTTACCCGCCGCAAAGCAGCAGTGTTTGCATTTTTGCGTTCCGGTGCGGGGGTAAGCAAACTGGTGAAATTACTAGCATAGAGGCATCTTAGTCCTCAGGTTTGGTATCACATAAAGCAGTCCTAAGGCCGTAGTAGTCTCAAGACTGCAATCCTAAACTGTTCTTGGCTGGGAAGCTCATCTCAAGACTTAAGATGGTCATCTTAGCCAAGGATAGCTGTTTGGGATTACAGTCTTGTAATTACAAATTTCTATGGGTAACTAGATGGTAATCTATCGATGTTTCGAAAAACTTTTGTCCGGTGTTTCGTTTGTCCGAAATTTTCATTTGTCCGAAAATCATTTTTCTGTACAACTTTTCAAGACCTTTTCAAAATGATTAAAGAGATGTACGGTCACGAGCGTTAATTTGGGACTCATTTCAAGAAAAATATGCTTGAAGTCGTCAATGTCATTAGAGATGTCAAGTCATTTGTAACTTTTAGGAAACTCAACCTTATTGTTGTAGAATGTCAGATTGACTTGGGACCTAAGGTGACTGTACCTGTAGAACCTGTAGGTTAGGTTAGGTTAGTCTTACAACAATCCAGGAAAGTTAAATGGTTTCGGAGAAAAATGACCTTATAACAAAAAAAGTTTTTCGAACTTAAGATAAGACCTTCTCTCCTGTCGGCCTGTGTACTCGTTAGAAAAAAAAATATCTGAATATGGCTACCACTGCTTCTTCTGGTTTTCTCTACTTATCTGCATCCCACGGTGGTATAAAAAGTGATGTTATCATTGAAAAGGGTCTTGTTGATTCTAACCGGAGACTATTTAGTTTGTTTATCCATCATCCCTTAACTTGATGAATTTCGTCTTGACACATTAAAAAATTAATGCTTCAGTTATTTTTGGTTCTTGTGTGTTTTATATATCACTAGTGTCCCCGCCCTCGCTTCGCTCTGGTTTAAATAAATAAACCGGAATAGTGTAGCATTCAAATGGTGAAGGAATTGTTCAAATAGGTTCCGTGGGTTTTTAGATTACCTGTGTCGAATATAATATAAACAAACGAACTTTTTTATAATATTACGACAGTGGAAAGGTAAAAATGCTTAAGCGCCATATTGGAAACTTTACAGAAATGAGGTTTAAAGTTTTTTTTTTGAGAAAAAAAATCATATCTCAAAAAGTTTTACGACTATTTCCATGAAAATCAAAATGTATAAGTTAGAATGTGCCAGCTATTTATTTATGAAACAAGTTCTGACCTAGTCCTTCTAGTTACAGAGATAGACGTCGCTTAAGCAATAATTGTGTAGCTAGTTCCAAAAATGTCAGTCAGGTAAAAAATGCTTAAATCGCAACTAACTATAAACCAAAATGACTAACGGTACATATTTTTTATGTCTAGAAAATACAAAATTTACTTATATTACTTCATCTTTCTAGAAACTGGTAAAGTAAAAAATCTAACGAATGATAATTACTGTTATCTTGGATGGTGAATTTACTTAAAGTCACTAATTATTTCTTATTTATAAATTACATATCACTTAACTGCCTAATTTTACTCATTATTCAAATATAAAATGGTTTAAAGCAAGCATTTTTGTTTCTACACGGACTACTAAAAGCTTAAATTCTAACTAATACATTAATACTTAGTGACTTTGACGGCATTTAAGAAAGAGAAGTACCAAAAGGTCTTTTAACGGGTACGTATCATAATATATAAAGTTTAATAATAATGGGATACATAATGGTTCATAATATAAAATGGTGTTTTATCTGAAATCGTAAACTTTTCGGGATTGTTATAACATAAACCTAACCTAACATAATGGGTTCTATACAATGACATTTTAAAGAATCCTGAAAAGTTTATAGCTGCATAAATAAAACCATTATTATTGGTAGAAGTTTTAGATACTTGCAAAATTTTAGTGAGAAAGAATAGTTGATTGACCCAGATACGTGTCGAATTTTTGGAGTCGGTTGAAAAATAACCTTTTAGTTTTTTTTTGCAGATTGCAATTATAACATCATCAAAAATCTATTGAATCGATAGAATTCCTTCTGCTAACTATAAGAATAATTATTAACAGTTCACTAGGTATCTAAGTTATACCAGCCTGAATTACCAGTCTACCTGGAACCATTCAAAATAGGATCTAACATATTTGCTATAAATTCAAATGACATAGAATTATATTCTAAATAGTCATATGTTTTTAAATCACTTGCTATAATTTTGGTTACAAAAGCCATGTTCTAAAACTTTTAGAAATTATAATTTTAATATGTCTAATATTCATAATACAATACAATTACAACTTTTATCATTATTTTTTATAATATTCACAATGTTTAATCGTTTAAACCAAAAACTCAAACAAATGCCAATTTTCACACTATAATGAATACGGTTAAAAGTGATAATATGAAACCTCACTCATATATTTATTATTTTCTTTATATATTTGTGTTTGACGAGGCCCTTTTGGCTTTCGGCTCCTATTTCGTGCTCTGAAGAATAAAATAATATTAAAAAACCTACCTACCTCACATTTTTTTTTGGTAAGGTTCATTTTTCATGGCGAGCCTTGCCCTCCTATCTCCGTTTCAATGCGGGGATTGTCCTCCGCCTTCCACAACCACTCGCTATGTTGGTTCCATTATAGCAAGTAAAAATTCCAGATTTGAATGTAATAAAGGTACTAAATAAATCTTATGGCTGATGATTAGTAGACGAAATGACTTTGATATAAAATTTATGCTAAGCGAAGATTTTAGAAATTAACTTTTATAACATTTGAATTTACAGCAAATTAATTAAGAGGAAATGTAATTGTAGTGTTTGATTTTATAGCAAATAAGGGAATAAGTTCACAAAAAAGTTGATTTTATACCCACTAGCCAACATTCTACTTGTATTTACTTCGAAAGTTAGGAACTGAATTCCGTTTTTTTAATTTAACATAATAAAATTTAAAAATTACATACGTAGGTATGTACTGGATGGAAAACTTTGCAAGGCGTACATGGAGCGGAAGCCAACATGCAGAGGCCCTTTAGTCAACATTAATTTAGTAAAGTGATGGGACAGTAACTGGCATTTGTCCCTGAGTTCACACTATAGATGTATGCTCCCACGGGCAGACACCGGTTAGTGTAAGACTAAATGAGATGGACCGGTGAACTAGGCTATTGATAAACCTATGACGCCAATGCTAATTACTTTGGTTGAAATGACAGACAGTGACTCGCCAAGTCAATGGAATGGGTCTCCTAAAATAGCCTTAATACGTAGTACCAGACAGGCAATAGTTCCAGAGGGGTTGATAAGGTCGAAAAGGTGCATCTGGACTTTAAACGACGATAAGTTGCCCACTCACCACTTATGCAACATCCGCCCTTTGAGCATATATAGCTCTTGCGGCTCCAATCTGACCGGCTAATAAAAGATAGCCAGAGGTGAGAGTCTATTCCTCGTCATCGTACACTCCAGCGGGCCGGTGAAGGCAAGCGTGAGGTGAGGAACAGGACCTTCCCTCGGAACCAAAAGCTCGCTACTAGCTGCTGCTGTAGCGTGACGTATTATTATTATCACACAAGATGCTTGACATCGCAAAGTTCACAAGATATGCACTTACTTATTATATACATCATCACTGTCGCGCTCGTCGTCACCATGGACTGAGTGTCCCGATTCAACAGGTTTTATGCGATAAACGGGAGCTTACACTCGAGCGAAGTTTGTATTCTCTTAAATGTTTTTCGAGATTTTTCTTACTAGTAATGAACACCCATATTTTTATAAGAAACTGAATCCGAAATAAGACTTAAGCAGTGTAAAAGTCTAAAATGAAATATGTCTACTTTCACTAAATCAAAGTAAATAGTATTTTATTTTATTTTATATTCTACTAACATCCTAATTCTACAGATTGAGATGACCTAGATTGTGCTTAAACACATTTTTCTTTAAAAACGTGGAATAGCCTTTTTTCTTAAGCGCCAAATAGTAAATTATTGCATGAAGATAAAAATTCTAATACGAAAAAAAAATATGTATCACAATAATTTGAAATCGCTAACAGTAATAACTCGACTAAAGATAAGAATAAAAAAAATCTAATACGTTTGCATCCCAAAATTTTCCCTAAGGTTAAATGACTAACATGCTTCAACACGAAAAACATCAAAATAAACGTCGCTTTAGTTGTTACGTTTTCGAAAAAACGTGAAAAATTTGCCTGCTTAAGCGCCAAAAAAGTGCTCCGATCGACGTGGGTCCTAGACAGATCGACGCAGAAAAAAAAAAGAAATTAAACTGTATATATAACTCATTTTCGGCCAAAGTGGCGCTTAAGCATTTTTACCTTTCCACTGTCGAATTAATATTATTATGGTAATATTATATTATAATTATGAAGTATAGTCTAAAGTAGGTACAGTCAACAGCATAAATAAGTGATCATTTATGTACCTTGTCGCTTTCAATCGTTTCACAATTTTGTATGATATTTCAAACACGACGTTAAAGTGACAAGGTACATAAATGATCACTTATTTATGCTGTTGACTGTACACCTATAATTATGTTTAATTACTAGGATGTAGTGTATAGCCCGATAATTTACGCAAAAACAGAGAAAGCAATCCAAAGGGTATAAAACACCTGTGCTAGACCCACGTGACGCCATATCTCAAGAGACAAGGTATACTGAAAATAAGGCAACGGCGTCATTTGCACTACGGATGCTTTGTTCAAATAACCAGAGTGTCTGTCAAATAAACTGAAGTAGATGTATGGAGATGAGAGCTCACTAAGATCTACTCGAAGAAACACTCTACGGATTCCTTATCATAAATCGGCTGGTCTTAGGGGAGGGTTAACATATAAGACGGTTAAAATATGGAATACTATCCTCACCACCGTTGAGAAAAAAGATGTCACCATATACATTTAAGAAATAACTAAAACTGTTAATCATTGCTCAACAACTTTGGCCGTCAATTTAAAGAAATAAAAAAATAATATGATGATTATGATACATGTATTTTTTTGCATTTCTTTGGCTATTTTAAAAACAACTTTTTGACACTGTTATTGATTAAGTATTATTCGATACAAAAGCTAGAAAACTGAAAACCAGCGCTGCGCAGCAGTCCTGCGAGACTGCGGCCAGCACCAGCTGTGTTTGCTCCTTTGGCTGCATTTACATTTTCTGTATGTTATAAAAGCTGTAATAATTGTGTCCTGTGGTAATAAATATTTTTTCATTTCATAACATTTCTATTGTTTGATTGATTGAGATTTTTGCATTGCGGTAAACACGGTAAATTTGGTTGCTTCTAACAAGATTGTGATCATTGTGGATAAGCGTCTTGTTTCCATAAGAGCCTAACAAACTGTAAGTTGAATCACTAGTATCACTACAGGGGCTCTGTATTACTAAGTAAAATCATATTGCTTTTAGCATGTAATGGTATGGCCGCCATGAGTTACCTGTCAAGTAAATAAGAGCTATCATTAACATGTCAATGGTAACATGCTTTTCCAACTACATAGAGGCCCAGGTTAACTGGTAGTCGTGATACCCTTGAGATTGTCCCCTAACTTTTTTTCTCTCTGACAGCATGAGCATGCCATTCTCTCAGAAGGTTTTTTTACGGGGGTGTCGTTGATCGCGTCGCCACCTTCCCGAACACATGGTTGAGGGAGTTGACGGGTGAGATACGCGTCATACTCGTGAACAGGTGCTGTTTGTGTGGTCCGCTCTGTTCACGGTTGCTCGGAATTCAGTTTTAAAGGTGTGAAAATATCCAAGACTGAGAACCAAAAACTCGCGCGCATCACACAAATATCTGACCTTAATTTGAACAGCTAGCTTCGTAGGCAGGGTCACTAATAACTAGGCTAAGGTGTAATCTAAAAATTGTTACAATGAGTACTTTGCTACGGTATTTCACTATCTGCTTATGATTATTTGGACACTGATGGTATAATTTTATTTATTATAAAAATAAAAATAACTTGCTAATTTCTAGCGGCACTATTTCTTAACAATGTTGGTCTCTGAAGTCCTAGACGAGATGTATTGCGAGATCGTTATCGCTATCGAAAATGTATAGGATTGACGTAAGCTGCCAGATGGTCATGTCAAGCGCTTATGTCAATTTCATACACTTTGACAGTTTTTGAAAATCGTTTACGATAACGATACGCATCTTGTCTACAGCCTCAGGGTCCGAAGTGCTAGTAGATTTAATTCAAATTACCAACGTGTGAAAGAAATCTGGGATTATAACGTTAGCAATTTACGAAAATAGGCAAATTGTTGTAGGCTGATGTTAGCCGACGATTTATCGCTCCGGCTACTGTCATCAATTCCATACATTTTGTCAATTCTCGAAAACTGCTAACGTTAATGTTATGCGTCTTGCCTAGACCCCAAATCCAATTGAGTGAATACATGGTTTAAATTTGAGTTTTGTCTATTCCTTATATAGACTCGTTTCATTAAGAGGATTGTGAAACAGAAAACTTCTATACAAAATGCGATAACGTTTTTCTCCCCTTAAAGTTTGTCCTATTTTTACGACTTTTGAATATGTTGTGGATATTATGAGAAACTAGGTCTGTACGTTTCCCTTTCCAAGATAATATTTCATAAAAAAAAAGGGAAACGTACAAATTAATTTTTAACATTAATCAAAAATCGTGGAAATTGGACTTGATTTAGGGGGTGAGAAATGTAACCGCACGGCCCTAAGTTGACAGCTACGCGATTTAACCTTTTCAACGCCAGTCGGCTCTGGCCGTCAACTAAAAGTCGTGCCACTGACGCCACGTCGGCTACAGCCGACAAGAGTTCAAGATTAAAAGAGACTTCGTTTGGTAGCAATAAGGTGTAATTTGCATAGCATAGCAAACATGTTTGGCGTGTGGGTGGGACATTTTGTATTCGACGTATGGCGTTCAAAAGGTTAAGTGTCGCTTCACAACCTTGTTGATTTTTTTTATTATTGACGTGGTTCGTCGTTCATTCGTTTCAATTCCATAATTATACAGTGGCCCTAGACAAGATCTTTTGCGAGAACTTTATCGTTACCGAAAATGTATGGGATTGTCGCGTCGAGCGCATACGTCAATTCCATACATTTTGTCAGTCTTGAAAATCGTTTACGTTAGCGTTATGCATCTTGTCCATCCTCTCAGAGGCCTAACACAAGATTGTTAAAGCTATCGAAAGGATACGGATAGTACAGTCGGCTAAAAATGTGGTCTACCACCCTACGGTTGAAGTTCATTTGCACGTCGTGATACAACAAGTTCCATTTTCCCTTGCAATTATATTATGACACTGACAAGTGTCAACCTTAGCGATAATTAGATCTCACAGAAACTTTTTTCACAACTGGGGCCTGTTTTATAAAGCTACAAATTACAATTTACAGGTTCCAAGTTTCCATTTGACACAACCTCGGACAATGACGACCAGCCATTTGAGCAGTATTGCCAGTTTAGACCTGTAAAATTATTACTTGTAGGTTTATAAAACGTGCCCCTGGTAGACCACTTTCTGGGCCGATAAGTAACTTCTCTAAAATTGAAAGTACAAAGAAAGGGTACTTCTTTGTATAAAAATTTGGAAGTCGTAGTTGATGATAGTTTATTTTTTGACATTATTCCGTTGGCAGGCTGTAAGAATTACCTCGTAGGGTGACGAACCAATGATAGACACTTTTAGCTGACAAATTCAAATTTCATACGGTCCTAAATTGATTGTTGCAAAACAAATGAATAACCCTTATCTTCTGTAAAATAAGAATCAAGTGTCCATTATTGGTGCCTTGTTTATTACTGGCTCCATCACACTGGTTCATGGTTGGTGTTCGGTTGGTTTTCTGGTTGCAAATACTATTTCTATAGTTTTAAATGTATTCATGTGATATAATTTCGGATGTTAGAAGACTGTTTCTTCTCGAATGTTATGAGTATCAGCAAACTTAGATAAGGTTTTGCGTTCGTACGAAGTTTTGGGTTGCACCTCGAGTAGATTTTCTGTTGTGTATTATTTATGGGAAACATACTTTGGTTTTGGTTTATTGGGTACTTTTTTGAATAATAATATTTTTCCGGTTCCAAAGTAGGTCTCTCATCCAGGTTATGAACAGGATAATAAAATAAAATAACCAGTTTAAGTATGTAACATATATATTTCTTTGAGCTTTTAATTGCATTTTGAAATACAACATAAAAATATTAAATAAGATTATTAAATTTGGTAAAATCAATATTTTAACACCATTTTTTTAAGAATGAGCAAAAATTTCCCCATCAGAGCTAGCGTATACGTAACGTTCGTATGTATATTAATAACGTTAAAATGATAAATTTATAGATTTCAAAATTTCGATTTCTAGAAGATCGTATACTCGTCGCACAATTTTAGAAAAAAAAAATGGAAACAGATTAAAAACAGTTCAAAAAAGTGACGCACAATCAAACATCGTATACTGGGTTACTGATAAGGTTCATCTACAATTATGCGATGAGTATTAAACACATTGCTTTAAATTTGATATCGCCTGAAACTTACACTTAAGACAGTTTACAATATTTTTATTTAAATATAACGGAGCTTCCGCTCGTTAGTACCGTATATACACCTCGTATAACTGATGTTACAATGGAAGATAATCTGAAGGTCTAACGTATACGACTGTAGTCATTCCTTTTTAAAGAAAAAACTGTATAACTCGTATTATCACTTTTTAATCCTTTTAAATATCTTAAATTGGTTTGGACAACCGATTTAGCGCTGGTATAATGGTATACAAGTTTTCACAGACATGGGTTATCTAATGTACTTAACACTAAATAATAAATAGCATTCTCACGAGGAGAGCGTACCTAGACCGAAATTTACACTAAGGAGATTGTATCGTATTGCGTATAGCCGACAGCCGACAACGCGAGAGAGATTGGATCTCCGAGATTACTGCGACGGATCTCTACGTCAAGAACAACTAAAACCAAAATATACATAAAATAAACTAAAGTCCAAGTTAACCCTAACTCTGATACAAGTAAAAAATTAAGTAACACAAATGATATTGCAACGAATTTCAAAAATACTGAACGTCTCTCGCACGCGCCGCGGCGCGAGCGCGACCTCGTCCCCCGATTATTAGCAAAAATACATTTACAAGAGATCGAATCGAACTTTATGACTTAACGTGACTTATATTTACAATTATCGAAATGGAATTACAACGTAGTGTGGAAGAAGCGGCCGCTCCGGCCCGACAACCGATCGACTTCACCTAAAGGCATTATTTCAAAATATCTTCTTACACTAGATGAACGTAAGACGTTTGGCGTATACTTAAGTCGCTAATCGTTAATTACACTAACCGAACTATGCGGTGACTAACAATTACCTAAATAATTAAATTGGCAAAGAGTTTCGAAATACTTAGCGTCGCCGAGGCGAACCTAACCTTAGCAGGGTTATAGCAGGATATGGTATGATCACAACTGCCGGCGCTGCGCTGCACAGTCTATACGTATTTGCTGGAGAGCTGCTTGGCTAGTTCCGTGTATTTGAGAAATTTGGAGTGAGGACTCTCGTCGAAGGCCTGCGCGGGGCTCCGAGGGTCTTGCGGGGAGGCGGCCGAAGAGCCGCCGCCCTTGTGCGCGCCGGGCGAGGCCGCCGGCGGCGTCGCCTTCATCGGAACCGGTTCCGGCATGGCACTATCCTTCACGAAATGCATCTTCGACAAGTGATGCCGGTACGCCCCCTTAGAAACGAACGGAGTATCGCAAAGAGCGCACTTCATGATCGAGTCTGTTACAACCGCGTCGTTGCAAGCCCAGCTGAACGTGAGAATGCTAGGCGGACCGGCGGGCGACTGGGCCGGCGCGGGCGCGCGGGATGTGCTAGTCTCCGTTTTATCACACAGCTTTTGCAGCGCGGCTAAAGGGTGGCTACCGCGACGCGAGGAGCTCGGCTCGTTAGAAGAGCCTCCGCTAGCTAGGTTATCGAACATGGAGGACAACGCGCCTAAGCTGGAAGCCGGCTTCCTATCAACACCAGGAGTGTTCCCCGAACGATCGCTAGCCGGGCTGCGTGGACTAGCCGCAGGGCTAGACCCCTCGCTCTCGCGCTTAGGCACAGCCTTCCCAGTATCCTCATGAGAACTACTCGGTCTTGGAGGCTCCTCCTCTTCATCTATTTCGGTTTTGACTCGCACTGGCTGGCTGCTCAAGTCTACCCCATTCTCGCGATCGTCGTCTTCGGTGATCTCTTTTTTTATTCTAACTTCTGCGGAACGTTCTTCGGACGCGGGAGTTTGGGAGCGGCGGGTGTCGGGAGTAGTGCGAGGGGTCATGTGATACGCGTCTAGTTTCCTATCAGGAGTGAGAGACTCTACTCTGCTGCCGCCTCGCTCAGACATCGAGCTTGATTCGCTGCCGCTACGCTCGCGGCGCCCGTACCCATGCTGATGATGATAACTTCTTAACATGCTCATGGTCTGCGCGTCTACTAAGGGCTTCGTATAGTCTACGCTCTCATCTATACCTAATCTTTTTAGAATGCTAGAACCGATCGGGGCGTGCGAAGCACCGCCAGGCATGCCGGGGACCGAGTGCCGCGACCGCGTATCGAAACTCTTTTCTATCAATTGTTCTATGGCATTGAGGACCGACGGCGACGAGCTCTTCTCGTTACTCGCGTTAGGGTCTTTGGAACTCGGGGAGGAATCATTCACGGACGAGGGGGAGCGGTGATGCGCGGAGCTGGGAGAGGGCAACTCGTCGTTGATACTCTTGCGGCCGTCGCGGCCAGTGGGCGTGACGTGCCCAGGTACGTCTGGCGGAATTATGCTGTTAGTGAGCAGAGCGCTCTTAAGAAAATTCCTTTGATTATTGGACATCGGCGCGCCTATGCACTGTCGTATATGTTCAACGAACACGGCAGTCTCAATTTTATCCCCACATTTCTCGCATGAAATCCTACTACCCGCTCCATAATCCCTAATCGGCTTTCCCATAGGCACCCCATTACCGTCTCCATTTTTAAACTCGTGTTGCGCGCGCTCTAACTCAAGAAGTTTCCTAACTGGCAGTGACTTCTTCCTTTTCTCGCGTGTCTGACGACGCCTACCTCCACTCTCGGTAATAGATCTCATAATATGCTCTTTATAATGTGAATTTTTAACCATATGATTACTTAACTCTTTCAAGGAACTAAATGCTTGGTCGCAAACCTTACAAGTTAAAACTGCGCTGACGTGGCTGCTGGTGCCTGTGCTGGGCGGCGCTGGGTTGTTGGCCCCGGTGTTGCTTGAGTTGGAGCCCTTGGATTCGTCAGATGATTTCCAGGAGATGATCTGCTCTTGCGAAATTATATTCGTGTAATGCTGAGTTCGCTGCATGTGGCTTGTCATTTCGGCTAGTGAGCGGAAGCTCTCCGCACACCACATACATTTCAAAATCTGCCTCGTTTGCTCAGCACCCTTGCCTAACCAGACATCTTGACCTCGGACTAGCTTTCTTGGAATCGGCATGTTCTCTTTTATGAGTAAATTCAAGTCGCTCTGACTTGGTTTCGACGATCCGCTCGAAGAAGTCGAGTTGTGTGACGGAGTTGATGGTGAACTCGAAGGAGGGTGGTGCATAGACGGCATCATGGGGGCGCCGCTCGTCGGAGGCATTGGCACATTCACGCCGCAATGTTTCGCTTCCTTCATGTGGATTGTCAAATCGGCGAGAGAGTTAAAGCTCTTCTTGCACCAGACGCATTTCAGGACATCTTTAGTTTGATCAGCGCCTTTGTTAAGCCAATGAGATTGCCAGGCGGAGTGTCTGGCGGCTGAGTTGGACGCTAAGCCAGCTCCTAACGCCGCGCTCTGTACTGACCGGAACAGTTCCTCTCCTCCGAGTCTACTAAGCTCGCTCATCTTTTCTAATGCTTTAGTCGCATCGCTAGGTGTCGGTCCACCATGTTTCAGTCTTCCGTTCCATTCAGCCGGAATGCCACCTTTCGGGGACAGGCTAGCAGCGGCGACAGCAGCTGCAAAATATGGCAAATGCGGTGCAACCGGCGTGCCCCAGGGCGACATACTAGGCCTTTCTAAAGTTCTGGAGCTCTTCCTCGTAGGCACCGGGGATGGTGAATCCTCAGGCCCGCGCTTTCGAGTACCAACGGACAAGTCCAAGGGACCATTTTCTGGCATCTTACTGAGATTGACGGCGTCATCATCGTCGTCGTCGTGTGGGGAGTCGCTGCGCTTCGTGCTGAAGTCAAGGACAGCGTCGGCTCGTTCGGAGTCGGTCATTTCTTGGAGGCAGGCGGACTCGATGAGACGCTGCTGGGCCGCAGCGGCGGCTGCACCCAAGTAAGCCGCAACTGCTGCCGAGTGGGGGGGCAAGAGGGCCGCGGGGAGGGCGGCCGTCAGTGCGGCGGGGAGAGGGAGCCCCGGCCCGCTGCGCCCCGAGTACACAGAGTCATTGGATGGACACCGCGGCGCCCCCGAAGACTCCCGGGACAAGCATCTCGGGCTCTCCCTGCGGACAAACAGACAACTTTAAATGATTGATGCTATTTCGGAACATAGGTGACATCGGAAAAGTCGGACTAGTGAATTAAATGGTATATTTGGTACCTATTCTGTTTTTATAGCGATGATAAGACGATGTGACAGGTTTTGGTACTCGTATCAAGTATCAATTAGTTTATTTTTAAATAAAGATGATTAAAATTTTTCACCTGTATCGAAGCACGATAAAGTTTTTTAATGTATTGCGGAAAACAAATTAGTAGTAATGAGCGACATCCAAACTAATTCTTAATCAAGAGCCATCTTAAATATCGAGCATTTGTTCATAATAAGATTTAATATAAAACTGTGACACTTAAAATCAATCAATATTGGTAAAACGTAATTTATATCTGATATCAAATCCAACACGCCCAACGAAAAAAAACGAGATGCTAAAAACAACATTGCGTCAGATAAAAAATCAGGCGAGACCCTTATCGATATTTATGGGAATATTTATTTATTTATTTATTTATTTATTTATAAAGACACACCAACAGTAACATAAACAGATTATACAATAGTAGAAATAAAAGGCACATTCCCGTTTATGCACCAATTATAGGCGTGCGACAGCATTGGCAAAGAGACTACAAACAATTAATTAAAAACTAAAATATTACAGTCAGAAAATAGAAAAGAACAAAACTAAAATATAACTAAAAATACAAACCAAAATATAAACAGCGATTACGTGCCCTGTGAGTCAGGGGTGTGCGACGGCGATGGTTTCAGCAGTCTACGTCGCAGAACTGATATAAAATTTATAGCCGATATCTGCGACTAATAAAAAACTAAAAAGGAAGAAGATTATAAATAAGCTGAATTATTTCCACTTCAAAGCTTCGCGGCGAACAAACAACGCTCGGTAACAAAACATAAGTCGGAAAAGTTTTTTATTTCGTCTGCCACTAAAATTCCCCTCAAGACGAAATTGTCGAGGAAGATTATTTAAAACTATGAAGACAATGAATGATTACTTGACAAAAAAAATGTGGACAGCTTAAAATAGGTTCCGCAAGATTCTAAGTCCAAGTCAAATTATAAAAAATCCAAGTTTCTAGCGAGTCCTTAAAAAATCTTGTTCGTTTTAGGAGGCTTTATGAGGCTAGATGCAATATCTAATAAAGAAGATTTTTTAAATTTCTGAACCTTTTTTAAGAAAAAACAACTACCATTTCGACACAAATACAGAAAACAAAACTTATATTCAGAATCAAAGGAAAGCTCCGAGAAAGTTAAGTCACTGTACAAGCAGCGACAAAGAAGCGGCAACAATAGCATCGGAAATTCTATCAAATCAATAGAACAATCACAAAACCTAATCTTCAGAAATTGAAATAAACCAAACACAATTTCCACAAAACGTACCTCACGTGGTCCGGTTCGACGATCATTCTGGACGTAATTTTTCAGTCTTCCCAGAACGCCTTCAGTCGAGAAGCTTTGATCCATTCACTCTAATATGACACTTGTAACAATTCCAAAAAAAAGTAAACACGTCGCGAGTTACGTCGCTGCCGGCGGTCGGAAGAGAAGTGCGACGCCCGCGGCGGCGGCGGCGGTCCCGCGTGGAATGAGACCCGCGTGATTTACGACCCGCCTGCAGCGCCCCCGCCCCGCACGCCCCTCGCCAGAACGAGACCAAACACCCACATAATCCTGCTAACCAATGAGGCGAAACGAGACGGCTAGCTGTTTTAACTGAGGGGAGGCGCTGCGTAATGCAAGCGTGCGTGCTATGCGCGAGGTGGCCGTGCACTGATCGGACTGATGACAGCTTTGACAGAATCACTCTGACTCATTGGACATTGTGCTAGAAGAACCTTCACGACCAATCGGTGGCAGTTTTTAATGTTTTTGTTTACACATTACTTTTCTACGTTACCCGAATACGAAGTCCATTTTGATAGTCTCAGGGGCTTAGTGGATTACAGTTGACGGCGTTGACAAGGAAATGGCGCGTTAACAAAACGAGACGAGTCCTTTTAACACCGGGACAGACAGGGGACGAAGGATTTACGTGTATCATGAACAGATTTCCTGTCTGACAAAGGAAAATAATGTCGGGTTTTATTTAGAATGGGGGAAATGTGTGATAAAAAATATACTGCGGAGAAAAAACTGATTGGAAGTTTATTAAAATCTGAACTGAAACTGGTATTCATAAAACAATAGATGTTTACATTGATGAAACTATCTTGAACGATCAAAATAAAGCTATAACGAAACTGATACATTAAAAACAAAATATCAACACTAAATCATTACCAACTTTGCAGGAACTACCATCACGAATACGAATTAAAATCGACTCACGAACATTTGAAACGAAATCGCCAGCTGTTTATAGCTTCCTATAATCGTTAGTTGGGTGCGGGTCAATCAATCACCCGTCTTTATGTGACAGGTATCGTCGTCCCTTTTACACTCGTACGAAAAAAGGAGATGGGAGCTCAAGGAGCTGTTTTGGCAATGATAGTTTTCATGACTGGCCCAAAAGTTGAGTAGGGGATTACATGCAAATAAATCGTCAATGTAGACGACTGTAGGCAATTATGTCGGGCGTTTATATCATTCTGAGAATTGCCGACAAAAAACGAATAATGAAGATTAACATCATACAGCAGAAAAACAACGATCATTCGTAGATGTAGATACAATTAATCGTCACAATGCTTACACAGTTGACATTAAAAAACTTAAACAATATAACACATTTTGTTGATCGAGAAGGACTAGATCTTAAAGCAGATCAAGTGCTTCCAAATTTAAGTGATATTATAAACATGTTGATGCTTATTGCCAAAATACGACACCATATGTTGCGGCAGGTCTCAAAAACGTAATCATGCATTCAGTTACCGATGCATATCGGAATTGGGACGGAGGTGAGTTCGGTTTTGCATCGTGCGGGCGCTCTATGGGGGACACCTGACACGGCATGAATAATTTTGCAGTAACATACTGAATTTTAAAACAGCACAGATGTCTTCAGGGCAATAAAACTGGAGAATGCTAATCTATTTAACATTGTTATGCCTGCATGACAGTTGATAAAATAGGCAAAAAATGCATTAGTAATCATATGTCATGTGGGATTGCAAAAAGCTTGTTGGAAATAATATTGGGTTGAGAACCCATTATTATTATTAAAGATCTATATTTTTTACTCTTAATTATTTAGGAGTCAAAAGATTGTTAGACATGTTCTTAGCACATATTTTAAAAAACACAGAGTGTGCACAAACTTGTTTGAATCAGTTTTGCTTGCAACAAAAGGACTCATTTGGTTGTTATGATACAAATTGTAGTTTAAAGAATTCGAATTAAATCTAGTAGAATATTAATAACAATTTGCAAAAATATAGGAATAGGCACCATTTAATTGGAACGGAAATGTCAATCAAGATATCCGTACCAGTAATAATTAATGAGTGATGAATTTGATAATGTGGAGTTTTTTCCGATAAAAATCGTTGTGATAAACGGACAGTCAGGCAGGTATTATCTGTGTAATTGATTATTTTGTTGACAGAGGAAAAATACACACCACTGTGACTTGACTTTTTTGTATGATTCACGATACGGTATTAATTAATAAAAAAAACATAATAAAGGATAACCAAAGTCTAAGGACATTGAAATGTCGTCATTTTGGAGCAAAAATGATTTAAGACTACGGAAAGACAAAAAATACTTCACCGAATATTTGAATCTAATAAGCATTCAATAAGAATATATCATAAAAATTTGGATCTGAATTTGAATAACGTTAAATAAAGAAGAAGAGTAAAAAGTATTGAACGTAGTCTATATAGGTCATAAATTAAATAACAGTGACAATTCAAAACTACGCAAGTCTTATTCTAATAAGCCGACAGTTTTCAACTGTAATTATTCTCATTGGGTAGTATTGAGTAGAGTGTTAAATGGGATCCATTCAAGCGAAGTCTTCGATTTGTTCAGGTGTTCTACGAAATTCATCTGTGACATAAATTAACTTCATTATATTTGTATTGTCTTACATACTCATGGGTACCTACTGTTTAATTTTTATTTTATCCAGTTACCTATACAAAAAAAGACCCACTAAAATAATGGTTTCGCGTGAATAATCACTCGTGAAACACTTTCTTATGTTATTAAACTTTCAATGAATATGACGTCAAACGTAATTTCAAGACTAAATTCGCGAAAGGAGCAATTCCTGAGAATGTAGTTTTAAAATTTCCAAAATGCTCTACAATTTTAATACTACTTAAATTGAGAAGATTTGTTTTGTAAATTTTTCCAAACCAATCCCCTTTCACCGTCATGTTTTAATAACCGGATCAAAACAAAATTCTAAAGTAAATAACCATTTTCTAAACAATGGACCCTCAGGGTGGAACTACAACTGTAGAATGTATGATTGATGAAGTCTCTTCACTGCATCTAATTGACAGTGATGGAAAAGCGGACGTACCAACCTAGGCAACGTTAACTCTGCATTTTGATAATTTAAAACTCAAGACACATGGCTCTTATCCCAAAGGAGTAAAGTGAATTATTCAGAAATTCAACTTTTGCATAGGGTTGGGAATAACTTTGTGATGACAATCGTACCTGCTGTTTCACCGGATACAGATAAGGTTTAGTCTTTTTTTAATGTTTTGCTTAATTAAAATGGTGACGATTCTGATGTGACAAAAACAAAAGGAGAGCTTTATTACGATCCCATTATTAATGATAAGACATATGTTTTTTTTTTTACTTCTTAAAAAGATAACTGCTTCAGGATACGTATAGATGTCCGGTTCGTCACTGCATGATTAACAAACTCATGACGCGCTTATATAATTGTTTATCGCTTTTTAATTACTAAAACGCAGACAGAACTTAGTTCGCTGTAAACAAATTGATAAATTTCCATTCAATTTGAATTTAACGCCACGAATGCAAACAAGAAGAAAATATGTCAAGAAAGCATAATTAAATACAGACAAGTAGTACAAAATACATCATTAGTATGTATTTTTGTCGACCTGTTTGTTTTTCTTTTTGATCGGACCAAATACTGCCAGTCTTAATATCACCTTCAGACAACCAATAATGATCCTTAAACTTAAAGTGATAAAGAATGTTCGATGTGTATAGATGTAATGGGTGTTTTTCAACATCTGTTTCAACACGAAAGTAAAAAGACAATGGCATCTGACGTGCGATTTGATACGGCACTTCAAAACTATTTGATTAAACAAAATAAATGTTTCGTGGAAAAACAATGTAGGATTTCTCAGGCCAAGAATGCGGAGATATTGTGAAAGCATTATTTACGAAATTATATCTTGTATTTCTTATCTAGTATGTTAAAGATGTCGTTACTATAATGTAAAAAAAACAGTTGAATGTATTTGAGAAAATAGCAATTTAAAAATTAACTTCAAGTTGAGAAAAATTACAAACAACAGGATAATTATGAACAAAAATAAAATAAAATATAATAATCTATCAAATATTTAAAAGCATCAATCGATCAATCTTAATTAACCGTCCAAAGCCAAAAAACAGGAGACTATAGCATCAGCATGAAGATTGAAGATTCAGACACATTTCGAGTACAATAATTGATGAAGTGTCATATTGTGAATCCGGATCATTTTTAGTGGTGATACACACAATAACTGTCACTATCTCTCGTTCATTCATTTCAAATGCAATGACCAAGTTAAAATCAACCTTGATATGAAGGAAAATAAACTTAATGGTGCTCTCAATAGAGACAAACATGAGGTTGATGACGGCATGGTTGTACGCCAAGTGGATGTGTAGGACTTCAGTTGACAACTGATCATGGGAAACAATGGGATCGTTATGGTGGACATAACTGAGTGATCTGGGGACCACCTGAATGGAATCACAATGAAATCGTGGAACATGCTGTAAGGTAAGGTGTAGGTTACATTATGTGTATGGATGACATGTTGACATGTACTTTTCCATTGCTGTATGAATTGTCATCATCTGAATAAATATTGAAATAAAAAAAAAACTATGTCAATGTGTTTTTTTGGAGGTTTCTTATTTTGAAGATGGTTAAAGTTAATTCAACCGCTGGAACCGCTTTTGTTCATTATAACGTGCTTTTCTTCGCAAACAGCAAATGTATCATAATCAGAAATGTGGGAATAAATTTTCCACTACTTACATGGATCGTTAGCCTTGTTTTAATAATAAAATAAACACAAGCGACGATATAATATTTATAGAGTAGCTCAAGGCAGATGACATAATGCCATCGATTACCATTTATACGCAATGAAAACTTTGCTGAAGTATCTACTTATTATACAATCTAACGTTTCCAAGTTCGTAGGGTTAAAAATGCATTGATTTTTGTTCACCGTCTTTCAATATTGATGTTTGAAACTAGGACCTCGTCAATATTTTATGAGTAAAACATACATTATTAATTTGTCACATTTCTACAATTATTGCTCATAAATATTGTAATTAGACAGAAAGAAAGAAAGAAAATCATTTATTTGTGACAAACATAACCAACAACAGATAAAAACGTACAAGAAGAAAGTAGCCCTACGAAGTTTGTAATTATATAATGTAATGTAGCTTAATAGGACACAAGAAATCCATAATTGGACGGATCAGTCAGTCGCTCAGTTTAACAACTCAAAATGCTCATTAATGTTGTCACACGTCAGGCGCTAATTCGTATCGAAAATTAAAAAAGTTTAGGTTTTAATGGTCCTTAATTTATACCGTTTCCCACGAGCTAAACGCCCTAAAGCGGTAATCAGCTACAAATATGTTTCTAGTCGTACAAATCTGTTTTAATAATTGGCTACGGAAGCCATGAATATACAAACATTGAGAATGTTCTACTTTTATACAAAAAAAATGAGAATTTTCTAAGATGTTACCGAGAAATACTCTCCAACAGGGACCGAAAATGGTCTAGAAGATATTATAGAAGTATAAGTCAAAAGATGTTCACTCTTCGAAGGAAACTGCACCCAAATTAAATAATCAAGCCATCCACCTTAAAAGACAGGCCTTTTTAGCAAGCATGCTGGACAATGTGACCGTCTTACTTTTACGATAGGCACGAGTAAAGCTTTTGCGAGTCTTGTTCATAGGAATTGAACATAGAAATCGTAGAGGGTACCTATGACTTAGCTTTTATTGAACTGGAATAAGACAAGCTCTTGAAATAGGTAAACTGGATTACTAATGGTCTGACTGAATGTTTGCAAGATGAAGAGCCCGTGTCACCTTGCAACTGATGTATTCTTATTAAATTATTTTTCCTTGAGGAAATTAAACGATAAAAAGATCAATAGGAAGAAACACTAGCATATGAGTCACCTGATGAAAAGTACACCAGACACCACCGCTCAAATACTCCAGCAAGAAGAGACAGCACTCGAGAAGATTTCTCATTCCTTTGCCAGCTTAGGATAATTTAAGCCTTTCTGAAGGTCTCAAATGTTCAGAACCACCGCAGGCAGGAGATGTTTCTATGTACTACTTATAGTACTGGGGTGGTGGGAATGTTGGCTGGGTTACTTACTTAAATATATTATCTGATGCTCTACGCTGAAGGAAAACGTGGGGAGTAAACAAGCACATACCATCCAGCTGAATGTGTAAAAGAGTTAATCTATACATATAAAACTCTCCCATGACTGACTGACAGACAACAAACACCCTAAACCGCTGAACCTAATGACCCGAATACAAATAATATTCCTTGGGTTGGTTAGAATATTTGGAAACCCACAACGGAAATAAATAGAAGGGGAGATAGAGCAGTGGCGGGAAACAATTTCTAGGGCCAGGTTTCAAAGAACCATCTGTACTCATGGACTGATGCTCTGATGCTCACCTTTCAGCATGAGGATCCTGAATCAGCGTGGCGGGTATGCTGTGCTCGATGTCCGCGTCGGGAGGGGGGGACGCGCGGGACGCGGGGGACGCCGAACGGGAGGCGTCCTCCCGCTCCCCCCGCTCTTTCACGCCGCCGTCCGGGCTTGTGGCCTCTTCTGTGGACAAGAGAGAAAGAGAGTTATTGCTTGTTTCAGGAAATTGAAGAAGGACCGAAATATGATGACCATGTCACGGGGCACAGACGTGATCTGACAATAAAAAAATTATAGGAGATGGCATACTAGAAGACACAATACTAAGGAGGCTCTGAGCACCTTGGCCATGAGGTTGCAGTATCCAATACTGCCAATATCGAGTCTATTTTCGTATCATAATTTTGTATGTCTTCTGTATCACTTACACACACACTCTATAGAACCTAAACATAGTTTTCATCTTGTCTCTAAAATGTTTCAGATATAGACCGGAACTGTAGGTTTTGAAAGTCCAAGTATAATTATGAATTATCGGTTTTAAGAATCGTATAAACTGATACACCAATGTGACACACACCTATTTTTAATCATAACACCGATGGAAAATATTTGAAGCACCTAATCGTAAACGATCATTATGTGACTAATAAATCATGATAAATATGACACAATCCATATTTAGGTTAAATTAAATGGAAAACAGATACAACGCTACACTTCATTGCAATCAGACAATATATTAATAAAAGTATAGCGCGATAACTTGATTAGCGATGAGGTGGCTATTGTCGCTGGCTTTTGAAGCAAGAGTTCAATATTTATTTAATATAAAACGAAATATTACAAGCTCTCTCTATAGATTTCTCTATTATGCAATTTCATCATCATCAGCATCATCGTCATTATCATCATCACCATCATCTTCGTCATCATCATCATCATTATCATTAGCCTCTTTTTTTATGTAGACATTTTTGTTTTCTTTAGAGCCCTCTCTTATAACAAAAGCAAGCAAACGGGCATGCAGGTTGCCCGATGGGAAGTAATCACCACCGTCCACAAACACCAGCAACTTAAGAACAGTCGTCATCGTCAATCAGTTGCCGGATTATAAGGGAAATGAAAACTCTTGTCTTTGACGACGCGCTGGCCTAGTTGGTAGTGACCCTGCCTACGAAGCTAGCGGTCCTGGGTTCAAATGCCGGTAAGGGCAGATATTTGTGTGATGAGGGCGAATATTTGTTCCTAAGCCATGGATGTTTTTTCTATGTATTTAAGTATTAATTTCTCTATATAAGTATTTATATCGTTGTCTAGTACCCATAGTACAAGCCTAGAGCTCAGTTTGGGACTAGGTCAATCGGTGTGACATTGTCCCCTGATTTTTTTGGAGTAAGTACAAGGTCTTATGACAGTATAAATAAGCCTCAAAGAGAGACACAGTTACTTAAGCGACTAAATATCTTAATTCACATTTGAAAAGAAACAATTCAGAAAAGTAAATAAAAGCTTCAAAATTCGAGTAAGTTTTATATTATGAGACTGCTTTTTTGTTTTTAAAGCAATTTCAGCAACTCGAGTGTAGAAGTAGAAGTCATGTCAAAAAAAAATGACAAGCAGAAATAAAGCCTACTTTTGAATGAGCCACAGCGAAGCGTGCCCTGGGTTTAGCTAATTTTCCTTTCTCTATTTACTTCTGTCTGTATCTACTGTATCCAAGATGTCCCGTATGAAAACTTTGCCCATTTCATCATTGTAAATTTCATAATTTGTCAACGTGGAACAAATTACTTTTTCTTCAATCCTTGAACGGCAAAACAACATCAAAGGCCGACGAAGTGTTGCGCAAACAAGCGATTAATGATAAATTGATTGATTGATCTTAGTCATCGGTGGATCAATTATTGCTATCACTGACATAATTCCGAGCGATAACCGATAGCTGTCTCCTGGATAATCAGACATTTCCAGCAGTCGATCAGTGATAAGGGCAAATTGACTGATTGATATACGCATACCTATTTATAACCCCCAACGCAAACAGAGGGGTGTTTGAAGTTTGAAGATTAAAGATGTTTCTTCAGTACGTAGGCCGTATGGGCACTTTTACTCGTCAAAAATCTACCAACGCTTCCCAAGACGAGACCACTGCTGAGAAACTCAACAGTCAGAGATTTTTTAACATATTACATTATGACAATGATTATACTTAACCTAGCGTGAAATTAAATAATAGATGTAATATAAAAATATCATATTATAGTTCAGCAGGAAAACGTGTCAACATTTAAAATTATCACAAGAGTAAATAAATAAAAAGGGTGGACCTTTTCGGACGCGGTTTTTTAATAAAAGAAATCTGGTTTAATTGGAGTGGTTCTTAGCTAGGTTTCAAAATAATTGATTGACTCGTTTAAAAGTTATCCGCTCTATAAGTAGAGATCATTATTCTATCGAAGTTTTTTATGAATTCACTAGATAAGAATTAAATATCCGGAAGCGTTTTTGTTTTACCTTGTAATAATTCGCTGACACACATAAAAACACACAAATAATAGCTACTTAGCACTTAAAAAAATTAAAAATTAATTGTTTTTTTTTGCAGCAAGCGATAGCCTCGTAAGGCATAACGTCCTAAATTTAGGACATTTGTCAAAGTGACTTTTGACTTTAGTTGACCGACACAAGATTTTTTTTCCAACTAACGAAATGTGACGTGCTCCTTACGAGGATAAAGTCCAGATAGTTACATTTTAAACACTATCATAGTTTGTTTTGTGACACGAATTAGTTACTTTCGCATTAGCACACTGTAGTAACACGGGACTTACACAGCAAGTTTTCTCGTGACCACGGTCGTTACAATATGATAGAAACGGTGAAATAATAATTAAAGTATAAATTATAGTTTTTCTTCAATCATTAAGCATTTCCGACAAAAACCTGGTTTAACTCATGACTGCGCTAAAGTGTTTATCTGTCATCGTATAATTTTAAAGTTTTTAACTGATATTTGATGTCACACCAATTGACCTAGTCCCAAACTAAGCTCTAGGCTTTTACTATGGGTACTAGACAACGATATACATCTATACTAACATTATAAAGCTCAAGAGCTTGTTTGTTTGTTTGCTTGAACGCGCTAATCTCAGGAACTACTGGTCCGATTTGAAAAATTATTTTAGTGTTAGATAGCCCATTTATCGAGGAAGGCTATAGGCTATATATCATCACGCTAAGACTAATAAGAGCGGAGCACCAATGAAGAATGTTTCAACCTTCCACGTAAACAAAGTCGCGGGTTAAAGTTAGCGTTAGCCCAAAGTAACTCGTTGTAAAGTCGCGGGCAAAAGCTATACTTATATAGAGAAATAAATACTTAAATACATAGAAACCATCCATGACTCAGGAACAAAATATTCGCACTCATCACACAAATATCTGCCCTTACCGGGATTTGAACACTACCAACCAACTACCAACTAGGCCAGCGCGTCGTCGTTTACAATGAACTTGATAAATTAGTGTGATCTACATGACGATAGATAACATTTCAATAACCCCAGCGTAGCCCTTTGCAACATTAATTACATATTGTACATACGAAAGGGAATTTAAAGGTTTGTCAGAATGACCGCCACACGCACAATTGCAGTTAACTTCCCAACGCGAATGACATCTCTTTGAGTCAATTACTGGCGATGCACTTCTAAATTACACAAATACGTCGCTTTACCAAAAGCTTCAGTAACACACACCTTTGATCTACTCTCGGGTGCTATTCTCTAAATCAACAATTTCGATTTGAATTTCGAATCGACCGAAAAGCCACACTATACAGACCTTAAAGCTCATATCTATTGTTTCGAACTGGCGACTCAAAATATGCTGGACGTTTAACTATTTGCTGAACTAGCTTAAGTTTAGCCCTGCGTGTAAAGTGATTGGTATTATTCCAGAGGTCGAAATGGTCTGGTGGTCTTTGGATAATAACATCAGGCTGGTGCAGCGCCTGCGGCGGTTCGGGGCGGATTGACAAGTTGCGTTTTAATCAATTAGCGGAACTTCACAGACCAGTGGGCAGTGAAATCGTCGGACCACACCGCTCAAAGGTTTTTGGGTCTCCGGTTTCAAAGCGTTTGGCTTTTTAATGCGAAACTGACAGCGCAGGAGCAGTGAATGCCATTTGATATTGTTCGTTTTTTTTATTTATATGCATAATATCAAAAATGTACAGGAATAATAATAATAATTAGTCTAAAAACGTTTTGTATAATTTGATTTAGTTAATCACGAAAAGCATAATGAACGTTTAGCATAAAAACCAATTGTATAATTTCATCAGGCATACGGTCGTATAACATAACACTCATTTATTATAACTATTATGAACCATGTTATTATGCACTTTTAGTAAATTTCCACCACATTAATAGTAATGAAAGCCGTTAGAAATATTTATTTTTTAATTTATGAACATTATAGTTTTTGAAATTATGCATTTCGTTTTATGCGTCATGATTATTATATCGTTGGTTTATTATAGAGATCGAAATTATGCAATTCGTATTATGTGAAATGAAAATTAGATTATTTGTTTTTATACTAAACATTACACACCCTTATAAAATATGGAAATAATGTAAAAATATTTTATATCCCCGGAATATTTTTGATGTGGGTATTTGACGATGTTAGCCTGAAAAGTACCCTATTGACCATGTAGACTAATGTAGAGGAAGCGAAAGTTGTGTGTTTAGGCCGGTGCACCTGAGGCCCTACTTTGAAATTCGAAGTTCGAAGTTAGCTCCATCCCTGTCACTCGTCATTCGAGACTAAATCGAGAGAAAGGGATGAAGCTATCGTAACTTCAAACTTCGAATTTCAAAGTAGGGCCTCTGGGGTTCCGTAGTCTCTGCCTACCTCATTGGATGACAGGCGTGAAGGTATTCATAGTAATTGCTTTGAAAAAACCTCGTATCTTCATGACGAACGATTTTAAACTTAAACGTGAAGAGAATTAAGTTCAAACTCATACATCTCGAAATATCAGATACGAGTTTTTTCCAAAGTAGTAAAAATGTATTACCATGCCTACGACTCGCACTTGGCCGGTTTCATTGTCTACTACCCATAGGACAAGTCAATCTGTGTGTTTGTCCCATGATATTACCTAATTCATACTATTTTCAACGGTGAAAGTTACACAATTTATTTACCACATTATTTAGTGATTTCCCGTTTTATAAAAACGCAATAATTCAAAAGAAAGCTTTAAATCTGATTCGTTACAATCATCAACGAATGACTCGACTAAAAAGAACAATGATGAAAGTAGTCGTCACCGTGAAATCGTCACGACAAAAAAATATTGTCGACCGGATGATATCGGAAATCGTACTTAGAAAAGGTACTTTTACAATTGTAACTGTAAAATTATAATTATAGATATCCGTTGTTTTGGTAGAGACCTCTTTTAGAAGCAGTTCCCGTTATTGACAACAAAATTTCCGGGTTACCTTTGTTTCGGCAAAATATGTTTGCCAAATGTATTGTTTCCCAACAATTTCATTTGCCAACCCGAGGGCTTATTGCCTAACGCACTTGCAATCGTTTTCATTTTGACAGTCCGAAGGCGAGTCTGCATACAAAATGTAAACAATTGTTCCACTTTGAAGCCGATTGCGATTACGAGTGCGTTAGGCAATAGCGACGCCGTTTCGTTTTCTGTAACCGTAAATATTTCAGGATTTTATAAAAACTAACCTAACCTAACCGTGCGTTCTTTCAACACGATGGTAAAGTCGAGTTCATAAATATGTATACAATTTAGTACCTTGTCTATTTAATGTCATGTTTGAACTGCTATATATAAAATATGGTCACAGCGATTAAAGTGACAGGGTACTAAAGTGTATACATATTTATGAACTCGACTGTACTGAAATAAATCCTGAAAAAAAAAACATTGAATGAAAAAGTTGGGAAACGATACATTTGGCAAACATATTTTTGACAAACGGCAGGCTCCCAAAATTACCACTGGGACTCTTACTTGGTAAAATCATAATGCAATATTATTGCATTTGACATGTTATTGTATTGCTAGCAGATGTCCGCGACCTGTTTGTCGCTCGGATTTCCCTTTCTCTCTAGTCTGTAACGATAGAGACGCACTGAGCGACAAGCGAGAAAATACAACTTGTGCTACCCTGTCAAGTAAATAAGAGCTATAATAACGTTGACAATACGAAAACATGTCAAAAGAAATATGGCTTTACCGAGTGGAATGGAACCCCTGTACAGTCAAGTTCATAAATATGTGTACACTTAAGTACCTTGTCTATTTAATGACATGTTTTAACTGCCATATATGAATTGTCGCAACGATTAAAGGGACAAGGTACTAAAGTGTACATATATTGATGAATTCGACTGTACTAAACATAGGTAGAATTATCGAGTTTCGATGTGTTAGAATAGCCTAAACAAAGTACAGTGGGTAAAAAAGATTTCCCAAAAAACCGCATCAAAATCGGTTCAGCCAAACACGAGATAATCGCGGACAAAATACATACATCCATACAGCTCAAACTGAGAACCTCCTTTTTTTTGAAGTCGGTTAAATATGTTAGGGTTATAGTAGCTTTGACGACGCGCTGGCCTAGTTGGTAGTGACCCTGCCTACGAAGCTAGCGGTCCTGGGTTCAAATCCCGGTAAGGGCAGATATTTGTGTGATGAGCACGAGTCTTTTTTTGTACGTATTTAAGGATACATTTCTCTATATAAGTATTTATATCGTTGTCTAGTACCCATAGTACAAGCCTAGAGCTTAGTTTGGGACTAGGTCAATTTGTGTGAGATCGTCCCTTGATATTTGATATTTATTTTCCTTGTTAGTTTTTCAAATCAACCAGGTATGGTGCTGAGACGGGGAGACAAAACAAATTTGCATTTTAACTATTATGTCAGATAGGAACTTAATTCAAAACTTTAATTAAAATTGCTTAACACCAGACAAAAGCTCAAAACTTACACAAAAAACCAATACAAGCTTATTGCAAAAGCGCAGAGCTTATCAGAGCCTTGGTGTCATCGTATCAGATGATTGATGGCCTGATAAGACAGTCGCTATCAACGAGTTGGGTGGCTATTGATCAGCACGGGATCAACATTGTATTTGAATTGCTTACTTAGGTGAAGTTGTGGGTTTGATTCCAGGAAAAAAACAGTTTAAATTTAAAAAATAATAATATCAAGGGACAGTCTCACACAAATTGACCTAGCTCCAAACTAAGGTCCAGGCTTGTACTATGGGTAGGTACTAGACACCGTAAAACTTACTTATATAGAGAAATACATACTTAAATATAAAGAAAATATTCAGAACCAAATACTTGCGCTCGTGACAAAACTTCTTGCTGTTATTATTAAATATCGACGGGTATTAGGAAAAATAACTTCAACATCTAAGAACTGATCTGATTGATTCGGAAGGTGATAGACCTACAATAAATAAATAAATAAATAAATATCAAGGGACAATCTCACACAAATTGACCTAGTCCCAAACTAAGCTCAAGGCTTGTAGTTAAATACTTATATAGAGAAATAAATACTTAAATACGTAGAAAACATCCAAGACTCAGAAACAAATACTCGCGCTCATCACACAAATATCTGCCCTTACCGGGATTTGAACCCAGGACCGCTAGCTTCATAGGCGGGGTCACTACCAACTAGGCTAACGCGTCGTCAATCGCTATACATAACGTAGACCTACCGTGTTGGAATTATCTTCTAATTAATAAGCAGATAAAAGAATTTTGCAAAAAAGTTAAGTTGACAACAAAAATTTGACCCAAAAAATTATTTTACTTGTGATGGAATAGCAGATTTGTTCCAAAATACTTGAAAAATAAGTCATATTTGTATTATTTTAGACTTAATAAGCAGATAATGATTTTGCAATTATTAATTATTATTAAGTTCAGTTGGCTACAAAAACTTTTAAGAAAAAAATCTTATTTTTCTCCCACATACTCGGAAATGTTAACCTTACTGTTGTAAAATCAGTCCGCGAAGTTCTGAGTTCCAGGCCAGGCAAAATTAAAAAAAAATATATATTATTTACCAACGGCAGCGGCCGCGAAATTGTATGAAATTTCATACTTTAAAAAGAAGTCATAATTATGGTTAGTAAAATTATGACATTTAGAAAAAATAATCCGGACACTCCTTTAACTCTAAGGTGAAAAGGACGTCCAGTAGTCTGATTTACAATAAGCCTTTTTATCAAGTATGATTTTAATACAAAAAAGTCAAACCAAACTAACATTTACATGGTTGCGCAGTGACACAGCTGTCATGGCGTGTCAGTGCCGCGCAGGCGCGGACGCGCGCTCGCATTGTGCTGTCGGCGCGTGCGACAATGTGATGCTATCTCAATCTCTGACGGGTGCTCTCGCTCACGCAAATTATTAATGGGATCGGAGTACCATCCTTTTAAGCTATATGAAGCATCCGGATGAAGCTATAGGATGAGTGGAAATTTGAAAAGGTGACACGGGCATTTTATTTCCTCGTTAGAAAGAAGCGCCTGTACACACTGATGGATTTGGAAATTATACTTTTTTTATATTCTTTCCGAACAGGCATGAAGTTTTTGAATTTTAATAGACCAAGTCAAAGTCATTCAACATTAAATACTTATTTACTTGAAACTACTTATAGAGGTACTATAACGAGCGACCGGCCCTCGCTTCGCTTAGGTTTATGTGAGTTTACTGTAACACACGTACATAATCCAAAATTTATTATACATACTAATCTTCATTTTGAATCACTCTATCTATTGAAATGAAAACCGCGTTAAAATCCGTTGCAAAGTTTGGAAGATCGAAGCGTACATACAGAGGGACAGATTAATTATTCGCACCTTTAGAACAATAATGACCTAATTCAAAATTTGTGCTTTCAAACTTCGAGTCATAAATTTATTATCATAGAGACCTAACTCGAAATTTAAAATTTCTCAATTAGGTCACTATTGTTCTGAAGGTGGTGATTTGAAATAATTGAGACGTTAGAACTTTTTCAAATCTGTTTAAATGAAATAGAGGCAGAAATCGCACTGCTAGATCAAAACAGTAGTAACTCAAAATACAACTGTATTTTAAAATCAACTTTAATACAACTTTTATGAACTTGAAACAGAAGTAGCAAGGATTTTGAGTTAATACTGTTTTGATCTAGCAGTGCGAAATAATGTTTTTAAGGTTTGCGTATCCGTAGGGTGACAACGGGACCTTATTGCTAAGCCTCTAGGCTAACCGTCTGTCTGTGAACGGTATCTCATAAACCGTAAAAGGTAGACAGCTGACATTTTCACAGTATGTTGGTATTTCTATTGCTACCTTGGTCAGTCTACTTTCTAGATAAGTGTTAAAATCAAAATTACAGGTTGCAAATTAACTCGTGTGTAAACATATGCGCATACGCATATGTAACAACCGCCTAAGGTTATCAAATCCTGACTAGTTTCAAACATTGATAGAGACAGAAATGGAACTACTCCGTTTAGGCTAGTCAAATAAGGAGAAAAAAGGGGTCAACCTCGAAATGAAAGATAATAAGCTGGAAACTAGTATACACCTTTATTTTAACGTTCTAAAAATTGTCTCATAAGTCACATAAAATCTCGTGTCTGCGTCGTAAGTTATTCAAGGTGAAATGTCACAAAAACGCATTTTCATGATTATCTGGGTTTCTATAGCTCCATTGATATCAGAGATGGACAAAATTTATTCGATTGACGAATAACGAATAAGAATAACCAAATTATTCGCGAATAACGAATGATTATTCTTATTCGAATAAATTATTCGTCGAATAATTTATTCGCGAATAATTTATTCGTTGAATGAATTGCCACGAATAATTATTATGTACTACTTATTATACCTGCTCCATTTTTCTCTAGTAAATTAATAAATAATTCGTTATTCGAAAAGTATTCGAATGATTAATTCGTGGATAAACTATTCGCGAATAAATCATTCGTCAATAAATTACTCGACGAATAAATTATTCGCGACTAAAAATATTACGAATTATTTTTTATTCGAATGATTATTCGAATAATGCCCATCTCTGATTGATATTAACATCTTTTACAAAATTGTAGAGCGTTAATTTTGCTTAATCGGCGCATGAAAAAATGTTTGGAACAAAATCGGTCGTACACTTTAATGTTCTACAATTTTATAATACACGTTTCCAGCTTACTAGTATCTCATTCCGAGGTGAAATCCTAATTAGACTGGGCTATATAGCTCTACCACTTTTACTAAGTTATAACAGTTTAAAACACACGGTTTAGAAACGTATACGTTAGAATATTCCCACATATTGCATCAGTTATCACCAGGTATCGGCTATCGATAGCCTGAGTGGGGATGGCCATCCTCCCCACTCAAGCTATCGGACACACAGGCGCCGCAGACAACGTGGTATCTCTTTTTACGAGCTATGGACACGGTCAATTATTATGCCAGATACTCGGTTATTGGAGAGGTGGTTTTGTTACATATTCAAATTCAAAGTAAAGTCTATTTATTAATAAAATAAAAATTGCAAGGGTCACTTGTAAAAATGGTTGATTGGGTTTTGATGACGTAGGTACAGTCACGAACTTAAATTTGGGACCCACCTTAGGTCCAAAGTCATTCTGACATTCTACAACAATAAGGTTGAGTCTCCTATCAGTTACAAATGATTTGGCAACTCTAATGACATTCACGACTTCAAGCCTATTTTTCTTGAAATTGGTCACAAATTAACGTTCGTGATAGTACAATAATATAAATCGATTTCTTTTAAAATAGTCATATTCTTAATCATTATTTGATGTATGTATTTACTTAAGTATTAAATCTTTACTGCACAAAAGAAAAATTCATTACAACAGGTGAACGTAATGTCTAATGGCATTATATACCAGTTGTACGTATGAATGTTGTACTTGAGGTCTTAAAAATATATTAGGTAGATGAAAATATTGGATCTAAGTCGGTTAGCCGCATATAGTAGGTATGACATTTTAACAATAAATAAATAAATAAATATCAAGGGACAATCTCACACAAATTCACCTAGTCCTAAACTAAGGTCAAGGCTTGTAGTATAAATACTTATATAGAGAAATAAATACTTAAATACATAGAAAACATCAAAGACTCAGAAACAAATACTTGTGCTCATCACACAAATATCTGCCCTTACCGGGATTTGAACCCAGGACCGCTAGATTCATAGGCAGGGTCACTACCAACTAGGCCAGCGCCTCGTCAATCGTACCAATTATCTTTCCCTTATATTTTTTGTTGCTAACGCTGAAGTCAAGTTTATTTGAATGTCTATACTGATATTCGTGTATAACAAATACTAATCAGGTAAGTAATATAAATGTCTAAAGAGTATCCCGGATTACGTCGTTTTTTACTTAAATATGACTCATCTTTCTACATACTACTGACATCAGCAATATTTTTATTTCAGCACCTTAATTAATCGCCGAGCTTATCGCCAAAAATCAAAATGTAATTAAATAATTAAATTGGAACAAGTCACGGATCACAATCAATTGGCCAAACGTATCGACACGCGAGGCCGAAAGACGACATAAATCGCCGAGGGCTAATTGGGCGAGCTGTCGAATTTGTATTTTTTTTATGGTAGTGCAGAAGTAAACAAGTACAATTAATGTAGGTACTTTTAATTTCGTTTTAATCACTGTGCAGAAAACAAAGACGGCGACTGATTCTCTGTTTACTTAAATAACGATTGCGACAAAAAACCAACGTTTCTCTTCTGCATTTTGTTACCAGTAAAACTTTGTATAGCTCCTATACCTACCTATAGTCCATTCCATCTTGCTTACCTTATTTGGTAAACACAAATGTGTTTACCATAACCTCAAAGTGCTTCTTTTCCGCCTAATACAACAATGTCCTTATAAAAAAATCAATCATTAAAAGTCAAATCGGGAAAATGTAATGTGAAAAATGGTCACTAATTGCTCTATTTATCAGAAAACGGCTTTTATTTTACTAAATTTACTAAATAAGAAGTAAGATGGAATGAACTTTACACCATTTTATGATCATGACTTAAGTACAATCAATGTTAAATCGGGAAAATTATAATTATGCAAAGTTGCTGCATTTACCAGAAATCCGATGTTTTAGCCAAAAAATGCATTTTGAGGTTATAAGAGTATTTTCTAAATAAGACGAGTTAGATGCACTGAACTTTACACCGTTGAAGGATACTGAGAATGACTAAGTGCTTCGATCAACATGAAGTGAAATAAAATAAAAAAACAATTGGAGAATTACTAGTATAATATACTATAATTATAGTACGTTTTAGTTTATCAGGCTGTCAGTTCCTTATCAATAGATTCATCATTTAAAATAAATTAAGATAATAATGACCCATTTTTATGATTCAGCCAAGTATTATCGATATTTACCTATTTAAATACCTAATATCAATGTATAAAATAGTGTGTTTGTTGCTTCTGTTTTTTTATAAATAAAATAACAGGGTAGCGTATTTTTTTGACGGTTTTTTTTTTTTAAAGAAAACTAGTTTGTTCAGGATAGTTCTTAATTAAGTTCCATGACAATTGGTTTAACGTTTAAGATAATAAATCAGATATAAAAGTACCTATAAGAATTCTATCAAAAAACAAAACGTATGTACGAAACCCTCTCCACGCGAGTTCAAATAAACGACACATTTAAACCGTGTAGATGGGTAATAAAAAAATGGCTTTATATTTTTACTAGTCAGCATAGTATTAAAATACTAGTACTTAATATAATCAATACATTTAACTGGATAACGCCGGACTTATTGCCCGGAGCACCCCGATGATATTGTTGGATCTTTCCATTGTCTGGACGCAACAAGTATCATTTGTAGCCGTCACGAGGGCTCCATGGAGGGAGCCCCTCGGCAGACCCAACGTATAAACAGATAACAGACATATATTAAGTAGATATACAATTTTATCTTTAAAAATATATAGAAATGCATTATTTATGGGAATTATGGCATATCATTTACTGCGTTGCGTTATTTGCCGAGTTAGAATAGTGCCACTCCATGTCTTCCTGTGGATGTCGTAAGAGACGACTAAGGGAATAAAGGCTTGTAGTACTGTTAGGCGATGGGCTTGCAACCCGTCACTAATACGCTGGTAAACATCTTAGCCTAATTGTGCAAATTGTGGTTATAGAATTATCAACAAGTTTTTAGAGATGTTTGTTATTTCTGTAGCTCTGCCTACCCCACTCTGGGAACGAAGGCGTGAGATTATGTATGTATGTTTATGTATTTACTGCGTTATGAAATTATCCAAAACGACGTAACGCATTTTAAATTAGAATTTGATTTAACTGTCGTTGTTGTTCGAATTAAAAGGAAAAAATTAAAGAAATAATGTTTCAGAACGTTGTTATAAAAACTGGTATAATTGTATATTTTTAAGAAACTTAATTTGAAATAAAGAACACAAAAACAAAAACTGAATGGAGTAAAAATACATGAGATCTATATTTAATCGTATGTTTCTGAAGTTAAGATAACGTGATCCTAATGAAGCGTTTTTAAAATGCTGTCTCTATTTAACACAATCTTAAGTCAGTACGATTTCACTTGTAATAGATCAGTTTATGTTTAGGCGTTGCGTAAACTGACCCCTCAACAGCGTCATACATCTCATACAAACAAAAAACTCGGTGACAGGCCAATTTATACTAATAAATCAATCGATAATGGACACAGTCTTCAGGTTTGTTCATATTGTAACCTCATGTGGACTGCTACTTTAATATGGCAGCCTAATTTTTTTTTACACTTTGTATTCGAGAAATAGTAGATCAAAACATTCTGATGTAAAATTTTAAAAAAACCTATTTAATTTTTTAATGGTATTTATTGTACTTATTAAAGTAAACACTAGAAAAAAATAATTAATTGCAATGTTTTGGAACAACAATGTGATCGGAATAAAATAAAAAATATTTTAAAAGCAGCTATTAATTTTAATAACGGCTTACTTCCTTTCCTAATTATAAGATTCACTTACGACGTCTCTAGTTTAAATAAACTGCAAAGATAACAATTATTTAAAATAGCTTTTGGTTTCGTTATAAATCTATTTTTTTTTATTACTTACTAAATGCTTTCCCTTGTAAATTATACATACTCATACACAAAGTTCACGACTGTCTCCCAACACACACGGAACGCCAGGTGCACTGGACCAAATATACCTCTCTCGCTTCCTCTACATTCATCAACCTCTTCATGCCCGTACATGGGTTTAGGGTGCTATTCTCATGCAAAAGATATAATTATAAAAATCATATCAAAAAAATAAAAAACAAACAACGATCGCAAGCGGAACACCACAGATAACCGTCACGCGTAATTATATATCGCGTTAATATCGTAAAAATCAATCAACGTCGCCGCTCGAATTAATACCTTTATGAATCGCGTCTTGTCGATCAGCGGTGATTGATGTGTCGCGGCATCCATCACGGGGACAACTCGCGGGCCGAGTGGGGAACGAAGCTTTTACGAGGTTTTGTTTTTGAAAATTAGTAAATGTTGAAATGGTAGATTGTTTACCAAGGGACGAAATGCACCTATTTCACACGAGATTTTTCAGAGCATAGCAAACTCAGTTATTGACAGTAGTTTCAGTACCCATATGATAAAAAATGATCCACACACATTGAATTGGATCAAAGTACACAATCCTTGAATTAAAAAAACTGCATGATGGCCCCGGATAGATGTACGCTTTCCAAAGGTTTGGGACTCCTACGCCTTCCAAAGACCCTAGTCCCGTGATAGATAAAGACATAAAAATGATATCTCCACTAGTCCCGTGATAGATAAAGACATAAAAATGATATCTCCACTAGTCCCGTGATAGATAAAGACATAAAAATGATATCTCCACTAGTCCCGTGATAGATAAAGACATAAAAATGATATCTCCACTAGTCCCGTGATAGATAAAGACATAAAAATGATATCTCCATTAGTCCCGTGATAGATAAAGACATAAAAATGATGATGCTGGAAATAAATGATGAATGTGTTGCGGCATCATCACGGGGACAACTCGCGGGGCGAGTGGGGGCTTTTGACGTAGAGACCTCGTCGTGTTGTTCTCCTAGTCATTATTTTTAGTTTCATGTATTTGACATGTAATCTTGTTAATTTTTACATTTATTTGTAATGTTTTTAATTTTGAATTTGTATTTTTTTTATATGTGATAGTTCTAATAATTTATATTTGTTGCTTTATTACCTTGTAATGTAACTTACTTTTAAGTATTATTGTATTTTATGTTTGAAAAAATGACCTTCTGCTGGAGTTTCTTGCGGCGCTTCTTCTCCGCAATGATGGTCTTGTCCGAAGCGCTAGTAGATTCACTGTATATTACCGACGTGTAAAAGAACCTGTATGTGGCCAATTTACTGAATAAATATTTTGATTTGATTTGATTTGAAGCATTTATGATGTTTTGTTTTTGGAATTCAGTGTTGAAATTTATGATAAACATAGCCAATGAAGCTACCACGCCAATTTTAATAATTTTCATGCATAATTCAATTCAGTTCACAAAATATTATGAATATACAAAAAAACATGGAATATAAAGGTACAGATAAATAAAGATAAGTTTATTGATTAAGTAAGCACAAGAACATAGAAGAAAATATCCAGTGTGTGTGTGTTTATGTATCCTCCTTTATTAAGTCTGTTGATAGACTATTCATGTGACCTATCTCAATAAAATAATATACCTGACAGTCTTGTAATTGTGATACCTACATCACAATCGAAACTAATGTTACATGGTCAGTATGAATAACTTATACAAATATAAATATTACCTCAATAAAAACAAAATGGCTGCTGTCACTATTATCTATAATTTAACTTTTTATAAGAACACTTATAGCTACAAGTTTTTCCTTGAGTTTGTTTGTTAATTAATATGTCAAGTTGTGAGTAAAAAAATGTAGTCACGATTGTATGTCTTAGATGTGGTTTATTTTAATTATTGCAATTGATTCATTAATGTAGTCGTTTTTGTGGTTTAATATAGAAGTCATGACACGTAATTTTTTGAAATACATAACTCAGTGTTGGTCAAAATTCTACACAACAAAAAAAAACAAATTTCATGTTCCATTTTGTTTTTGAGCAGACTTCTTGGGTACGAAATCCTAAAACTTTAAATAAATAATAATTGAATTGCAGATATTTCCGTTTTTTTTAAATATAATAAAGTAGATAAAATAAATATAAATAAATAAATATCAGGGGACAATGTCACACCAATTGCCCTAATCCCAAACTAAGCTCTGGGCTTGTACTGTGGGTACTAGACAACGATATAAATATGTATATTGAGAAATATATACTTAAATACACAGAAAACATCCATGCTTTAGGAACAAATACTCGCGCTCATCACACAAATATCTGCCCTTACCGGGATTTGAACCCAGGACCGCTAGTTTCGTAGGCAGGGTCACTAGTCACTACCAACTATGCCAACGCGTGTTTAACTAGTAGAAGATATTATGCTTTACGGCATTAAGTTCGCATTTTATATATTAAATACACTTATTCTTTTGTGCAATAAATATTAAAAAAAAACACATAGGATTGTAACGACATAGTTTAAAAAAAAAATGCCGTTACTTCGTTTTTATATTCTTAATTGAGTAGTGGAACCACATACATACATACATCGCACCTTTAGAACAATAATGACCTAATTCAAAATTTGTGCTTTCAAACTTCGAGTCATAAATTTATTATCATAGAGACCTAACTCGAAATTTAAAATTTCTCAATTAGGTCACTATTGTTCTGAAGGTGCGACATAATCTCACGCCTTCGTTCCCAGAGTGGGGTAGGCAGAGCTACAGAATTACAAACATCTCTAAAAACTTGTTGATAATTCTATAACCACAATTTGCACAATTAGGCTAAGATGTTTACCAGCGTATTAGTGACAGGTTGCAAGCCCATCGCCTAACAGTACTACAAGCCTTTATTCCCTTAGTCGTCTCTTACGACATCCGCGGGAAGACATGGAGTGGCACTATTCTAACTCGGCAACCACACGAGGCCGGCAACCACACCAAATATAATAGTGGAACCAAATATCGTTAAAACGTTAGTTGCGTAAACAAACATAAAGTTTTTAGTTTCTATATAAATAAAACCTTTGACTCTTTTCAAACTAAAATGTAGGCGGATATACATTCGAGACATTGATACTAAAACTTTAATTGTGAGCTAAATAGTGTCACTCGCGACATTATTAAAATATTATTAGTCAATAACCTCATCGAAATCGGTTTAGTAGACCTAAAACTGAACTTCTTTCGACAATTTTACCAACTACAAAGTATATTAAACTCTATGTTGTCAACATAAAGTTTAAAACTGAATAATGTTTTTTTTTAGTGTGGATCTTAGAAAGCGGCTATTCTAATGCAAATGATTTTATTATTTAAATTCCCGATAACCGTTTGCCCTTGTTAAATTAAATGTTTTCGACACCTTTATGTGGACGCAATAAGGTCTTTTTTGGCGCGTTAACGCGGACACATATTGGGTGTTGCTATGTTTATTAATTGTATAATTTATGGGGAATTTTGTAACAATTTTATTTGGTTTTAATAACGAGTGGGTTTTAGGGTTCTGCAGAAAAATTATAGCATACGTTTTCTATTGTTAGGAGGATGCTTCACCTACTTCATATTTATACTACCTGTTGCCCGCGACTCCGTCCGTGTATAAATTGTTTATCGCTGATAAAACTCCGTAATAACATTTCATAAAAAACAGGTTCAAAGATTAAGCTGTGACTGTGATTGTGATTAACAAAATAAACAGATCATTAATTATAAAAATAACGGTTTTCATTTTTACCCAAAGTAAGCTTAGTTTTTTACTACACTGCCTACGTACAGACAGTATACAAATTGATATAGAGATGTATTACGTTCGATTCCACATTTAATTTCAAACATATTGGTAGCATACTTGTAAATAATGATTAAAATTTGACTGTCTACGTAATATAATTATCCTAATTATAAACTATATGATTATAAGTAGACTTGAAGTAAATTAACGTGATAAAATATAATTCATGTCCTAGTTTAGTCCGTTGACTGTCATATCATGTAACATCTTTAATATATCCTTTTCTTTTCGAATTCTTTACACAAAATATCCACCTGTCACTATATCAGAACAAATCACTGCCTGTCTTCCTCTGTTATCAGGACAAATAGCCATCTGTCTCCCTCTAATGAGACTGATGGGCAGCCCCGGGTGAGTAACACATCACCCCCTAATCCGGGGTCGGTTCAAGTTTTATATCTTAGCGATTATTTTTAACTAACCGGTTCCCAGGGGAGAAAGGGAAGATTGAGATGGAAGCCTGTGCCTATTTTCGTCTTTGTCTGGTAGGTAAAATACCAACCTAAAGACATGTCTCGACAAATAGCTACCTATGTTTGAAACCTGGGTCTATATTGACTGACATAATTATTTTTAGTCATAATGTGCTTTAGGTCATAATCATCGCAAATCATAACGTGTTTTTTTAAAGAAACAGTTACTTTTTCAGGATTTTTATAAATCAAACCTAACCTAACCTAGCCTTGTCTACACGTTGGATATTTCAGAACTTCTGAAAAGTTTACAGTTTAAGCGATATAAAAAATTATGACTATCAAAATTTAGGTTAACAATTACATTATGACCAATAAAATTATGGGAAACAAAGTGCTCCCTTGAAACTTATTTGATATGGCAATTTTTGATATGGCCGTCATACATTGTCAGTTCGACTACGAGTAGAATAAACAATTACAAATATCACCAACGTTTAACATCCTAAATAGTGGTTAAATTCTTTTTAATTCTAATAAATATTCTAAGAGCTGATTTATTTAAAACGGCACAACCGATTTTTAAGAAACCTGGTTAGGAAGAAGCCATACCCATTAAACTAGCTTCTGGTTAAGAACCGTGTCCAAATTAGTCATTTGTTTTGAGAGCTATGATGCTACAGATAGACACACAGATACACATATGTACACAGATGCACAGCTTTTTTTGTGGGGGGTTAAAACTTTTGGTCTGAAACTCTATCCTTAACACTCTGAATTTTATAAAAATACTGAAATAAAATTAATCAGCATTTTAAGCAATTATAAGTAGTTTTTACGGTACCTAACAAAGACATTACCGAAATAGTAAAATCATCCATAAAGTGCTTATAAAACATTAAATCATTAAACATTTGATAACTGTAATTCAATATCACTTTAAAGTCCTTTCAGAAATTCCTTGCAAATAAATATCTACAGAATCCTTAACTACGGTAACAGTAGCAACACCCATTCACGCTCTCACGTCTAACTGACGTTCCTATCGTTTCTTGCGTCAATCTTAGAATAGGCCCCGAGACGTGTTTTATGCCGCTTGACAGTGTCGAAGAATGAAAAGGTATTGAACGTGTGAAGGAGACTTAAATGATGTGGTGGAGACAGGTTACTTTAAGGAATATTTATTGTGTATTAGACAAATAATGATCAATAGCCTAGAGCTTAGTTTGGGACTAGGTCAATTGGTGTGTAATTGTCCCCTGATATTTATTTATTTATTTATTTAATAATTTTGGTGGGTGTCTTTTTTGCTGTGATTTTAAAAGTGTTTAATAATGATTATTAAAAGCAATGTTACTTGACAGTATCAAATTAATTGTTATGTTCCAATATAAGACAACCGGTGAAATTACTAGCATAGAGGCATTCCATCTTAGTCCTTATTGGCAACAGTGTTATGATTGCAGTCTTAAGATTGAAGTCTTGAGACTGGGTCTCAGATCCCACCTACCATCAGGTGGTCTGTTTGCCTTGCTATATCATATAAAAATGGTCGACAACGTGTTAAAAGTTATCAGTTTCAGTAACATTTTTGTATAAGTATCATCTTTTATACATTTTAGAATTATAAAATAGACAAAAAAAACACAAATAAATATAACTTGGTTTTTGTTCGGTTCAATGAGAAAATCTAAATGAAACTAATAATTTCCTTAAAAAAAATAGCTTACGCAAAACTTCCAAGATTATAACGTCGATATACCTGCCACATTTTTTCCGCGACCCATCACCGGAATGCATTCCCATCGCTGACATTACGTTTGATCCAATTCACAACATGCCTTCAGGAGGCGGGGTTTCCACGCGTTTTGACCAATGACTCCTGCGCTGAGGCAAAACTAATTATACTGATTTATGCCCCCATTGTTCATTGTTGTATGTCTTTCTCTTGCTCGCTTCACTTACATGCCCATATTTGCTGTGCTCTAAGTTGTTTTTTTAAAGTTGGTAATAGTAATAATTAGTGTGATATGGACGTTTGTAGTTTTATTTATCAGGTTTACTATTTTATTATTTGCATTGGATAAGCATGAAATGGTATTGGATAATTAATATATTTTTTCTAGTCACACATCTGCTGATTGTTATGTCAGAAATACAAAACGTAATATTTTTATAAAACCATTATTAAACTAATTTTTTCCTCGTTTAACTATCGTTTAATTGAAAAGCGAACAAACAAACGAAGTTATTTCATCAAGTTTCTTCAATCCAAAAATAAAATGAAGTATCTGCTTTTTAATTTCTAGTTCTATATAGCATAGTTGCTAGAATATAGAGTGCGCAATAAATTCTAATTAATTTAAAGCTATAATACAAAAAAAAATTGATCATACACATAAATTTGCCATACATCACAGGAATAAAGTCTTGTTATCCCAGTAAAGAACCATTCACAACTGATGACTGCAAAAACGCGCTGTCACTCCCATTGTATATCAATATTTAAAATTTAAATATATTCTGAGTAAAAAGAGCAAATCACAGCAGCATTCACCTGCCGGCGCAGGCGCATGGGCGGGGCTTGACAGCGGAATGCATTTTTTTTTCATTTTCGCGCTTTTTTCCCTTTGCCCCGTCAGAGCGGAATTCGGGTGCGATATTTTCTTAGTTTGGAATCCGAAGGCCTTACCGCGAGTTGAGATATTTATGTTAGGGAGATGTTTTTTAATGGATTTATAGGGGTTTGCTTTGAAAGAGTTTTCTTTTTGCATTGACAATTAAGAGTGTTTTATTTTTATTTTGTTTAACATGTTTAGATTTTTGAGAAATTCAGAACTCAATCTCTCTAATATGTCGCATCTTTAGAATTATAGTGACCTAACTCAAAAATGTTGGATTTCGAGTTAGGTCTTTATAGTAATAAATATATGTCTCGAAATCGACAGCTGAAATGTTGATTTAGGTCACTATAGTTCTAAAGGTGCGATGTGGTGATATGGAGTCTATTGTTCTGAATCCGCTGTTTAACTTATTTTTTTATTCTAAGAACTATGAGATTATCTTTTGTAATAGATGATGTTGATAGATACACCAAATTACTAAGAACAATTACTTTTGTATGAAAAAATATAACGACGCTATACCATTTCCACTTTTAGGGACTTATTCATAAACGCACGATAGCTAAAGTGTGCTTAAAATATGTTTTGTCTTTATCATTCATTTTGACATTTAAATTTGACAGAAAGAGACCATGAACACTTTAGCAAAAATAGGTTTACTATGCGTTTATGAATTAATCTATTATTTTTTACTAATCATGTTTTAACCTTAATCTTGTCTTTGCATGTAGGGACCAATGACATTAAAAATAACACATTTAAACAGTGGCATGCATCAATTTAGTTCTAAATCATTAAAATATTGGCCACACTAAACGATCGCAACTCAGGCGCACCATTTGCGGCAGAAATAGCGCACGCGCATGTCGTTTAGCGCGGAGGCTCTCCGTTTAAGGTTTGACACCTCGCCATCGACTTTTATTTTTATCTGGGATCATTATGCGGCTGTTGGTATGCCGCCAGTGTATCAACAGAAGAAAGATACAGTAATCTAGTATTTTCTAACAAGGAAAGGTACCTGTCCGGCTACGATTTGTTTTATTTTGATATATGTTAGAAAGTAGTAGTAGCTAACCCAACAAATCGTTCGACTGTTGTTGTTATGAGTAGTTACCAGATTTTTATGTGATATAACCATTTTAATAAATTTTCTGGGACTAGAAGAAAATCTCTCTTAACTGGTTCACACATTTTATACTATGTTTTTTTCAGGATATCTGAAACATTAATTAGGTAGATTAGGTCAGGTTAGACTTGTGTCTACCTGAAATAAATAACTCGCGCGGCAAGAAATGCCTTTCGATGAAAAGAAAATTCTGCGTAATAATAGGCTCGTTGCTTTAGGTGTTTCGATAAAATGATAGGCACCCGTATAACTGCTGTAGCTCTGTCTCTCTACCCAAACTGAACTGATTTATACTCGAAAATCTAATTAAAGACCAAAATCTGACAGTTCCCATCATGATTATTTCGTTATTTTAACATTATTTCATAGAAATATGAATGAGAACTCGTGTAACCAGTAATATTAGGGTAAGTTTTATTGATAAAAATACCTACACTTAAACCAAAATGCAGTAATCACAGCGAATGTGCGCCGTTGAGGTTGGGATTTTGGTCTTAAATTAGATTTTCGAGTATAGTATGTCATAGTAACTCCCTAACCCTTAGTGTAAGTTAGTTAATGCCAAAAACGTCTCAAACGCGTTTGCGTTTCTCGTGTAAATAACATGGACGCAAACGCGCTCGAGAAGATTTTCCGCGTGAACAACTTCCATTCAAGGCTCTAAAGAGCATTCCGTGCTTACTGTGAACTATTTAAACCCATAACACTAAAAGACTGACCATCGTTCAACAAAAATAATAAAGCAACACGCGAGTTAAAGCCAGAAATCCTTCAGATATTATCGGAGTGTCAAATATCCCCGTGGTCGCTCGCGTGCTAAGAAGTGGGTCGGGCTGGGCTATCAGTCAAATGTAAACATAATAGGGGACAAGAGTGAGCTGGGGCAAATAGAGCTGGTTCCATTTTTTCTTATTGACACACTGAATTTGTGTTGGATGTTAACCTATAACCTATCGCCACGAAGCAGTGTTCGGGGAAAAGATAACCTCTAAAATTACTAGCTTAATAGACACATTATATCTTACTCCTTAGGGTTCGTCACGTATCCGCAGTCTTGAGATTCCAATTTTGAGATTGCCGTCTTGAGAATCATCTGGTGGCCTGTTTCCCAGTTTGACTTCTTCGTAACTGACATAAAAAAGTCTCAACGTTAACAATTTGCGGTTACTAGACTTTCTCGCATATTCTTCTTTGGCGTGGTATTTTGACATAATCTAATGAACAGTAAGTAATAAACAAAGTACACGTCAAGATAAAAACTGTCATTTCTCATGCATCTCGCAACAAGCATCAGAGGCCCCTAGAAAATATGCTTAACGCTATCGAAAACGACTTTCGAAAACTTTTAAAGTGTATGGAACTGACATAAACGCTTGACACGACCATCTGGCAGCTTATGTCAATCCTATACATTTTCCATAGCGAAATCGATCCACGCATCATATCTAGGGCCTCTGATTAGTTTATTAATACGACCCTAAGTCTGGCGTCCTAGTGAAAAAGTCGACTTAACTCGTAATAAAAAAGGGTATATACATGAACAGAGTATACTAGACTTAAACCCTTTTTCACTTGATCATCATAAGACTTATACCCTTTTTAACTAGGGCCCCAGAGTTAAAGATAGATAAACATAAAGTTATTCCACAATCTACATTTTAGTCTGCTTTTGCTCTAGAAACTATCTCGTGGTGTAGTCAGAGAACAATATTTTAAATTAATTATACGGGAATTATAGTTTTTGGATTAGCGACTACTTATTTTAGAATGATACGAGTTAATGATAATGTTGGTGAGACGTAAATATTTATTGAATTGTATGAAAAAAGAATTCAAATTCATTAATTCATTGATTAACGCACTACGCGTGTAGATTACCCAAATCATGTTTCTCTTCTCTAAAGTGACCCTGCGTCATCAGTCCTTCAACCACGGCCTAGTTTCGTGATAAATGATCATCTATATAGATGATGTTATAGGTCTTATTCTAGACATTGGTTAATAATCAAGGGTTCTTGCCCAACGGAACCCCAATACTAACGCGGGATAGGCAAGGTGGCTTCCGGCGACGACACAAGATTGATCGGTCGTCGCGATTATGAGTAATGATTTTGAAGTGGGGTGCGCAAGAGTTGGGAGAGAGGCGGATTTCGTGACAGATGGCGCATGCGATAAATTAATTAATAATTGCCCTTTAAGAACGCTTGGGTCAAACAATTCTAGTTAAGTTATTAATAAAGTACGGTGTGAAACGTTAAACTATTGTTTAAGGATGTAAACGCCCTTTTGCTTGAACATTAATAAATTAAAAGTACTCCGACGAATAAAAAGTTTGTAATTGAACATAAATAAAATAAAATAAACGCGCCTTTGTCTTAAATATTGATTCTTCTAAAGTAAGGTCTGTGTGGGATCGATAAGTAGAGACAAGGGATGTGATTCTCTTAAGCGCATCAAACTCGACGCAGCTAATATTATCCGGCGAGTTTAAGTAGTCCCGTCAGAGCGTACAAAACACATTTAAGCGCAACATGCTCGAATCTCCTCTAAGATCACAAAACCGTTTTTTGTTTAATCATTGTCTAAATTGTAATTCTTCCTTATTAGATTTTAGTGGTTAATAATGAAATAATCAAGAGATACAATAATCAAAAAAAAACTTAATACTTGATTATTGGTTCGGTTACGAAACTCACTTTGTTCTCGAAGCTGTTTTAACACCATCGCTAAAACTCCTCAATTGTACCACATCACATCCTTGACTTCACTTACTTATTGATATTTAACAGGTTTTTGATTGCGACCATTATTTGTTTCTAGTGATATTAGTAGTTATTTTCTGAAAGGAGATTGACCATATTTGTATGGGTGTTGGACCAAGTGCTGCCCAGAATGAACACATAGTGCATTATGTTCCTTACGCTAAAACGAGACGGTACACTAAATCGCTTCAAGATCTACCCCAGGAGTGACGAAAAAAATGACTTTTTGGTGAGAAGTAAATCATCAATCATCAATATACATTACTTACTAATGGTCGTCATCTTCGTTGATAATAATTCTATCGAAGAATGGAGAAGGGCGCCTAACAATGAGTTGGTGTCTAGCTCATCCTTAAAACCAAACTAGGCACATAATAATGCACTCAACAGCCTAGTTGTTCCTAGCATGAAGATTGCTTTATGTTGATGACTGCATCAACGACAACATCTATAGTCGTCAACAAAACAAACACGACAAAACAAAACCTCTTTTTTTTCTCTTGAACCAATTTTGAAAATATGTGTTTTTTCTAATGGATAGTAACGTTAGAAACTCGTTAGAAGTATTTTCACGTCTGGGCAGCATTTGGTCCAAACCTTGTCAATCTCCTTTTTAAATTATATTACGAGGGTTATAATACTCATGGCATTATAATTAATTAACATTCCACGTCTGACCTGACACTAAGTACCTACCTACTTCATTTAGTGGACTTATTAGTTCATAAAACATATTAAACAGGATAAAACTCTAGCTAAAGCGAGGCAACATAAAGCAAAAAATGAATATAAATATGAATATTAACACCAAGATGCGAGTGGCACAGGACCGATCACAGTGAAGATCTTTAGGAAGGCCTATGTTGATGATGATGATGATGAAACAGAAGCATTGTATACGTAATTCTTCTTCTGATATCTGTCGAATCATAAAAAAACTGGCCATCAGCTTACCTCTCAATCGTTTTATCATTGATTGATAACAAAACAGCGTAAGTTATTTCTAAAATTCTATTGACGATTATTTAGTGTTATTATTAAACCAGAATGCTAAAACAACAAAATAAATAACATTGCCATTTTCCCTGACCTTCCTCTAAACCATTAAAAGCTACTGGGAACTTTAAAACGGAATAGCGTACACTACTCGTATATAATTGAAAGCCATAAGTCCGTGAGTGAGAAAATCAGTAATGCATAAAGTCCGCGCTGAAATTCTCAACACACGTCTGGTCGGCGGTCACCGTTCAATTTCGTATTCGGCTGTATTACCATAACACGAGTGTGGACACACGGACGACGGAATTGACGAGCTTTTGCTGAAATACATAAAGTAGGTACTATTGTCTGTTCTATTTGTTTTACTTCAAGAAAATGTTAATTACAATCTACTCAAGACGGTGTCTAAAAATGCAATTTAAATCTTGAGAATTTTGGTTCCTTTAATTTTTATTTATTTCTGTTTTGTCGAAAATTAACGATAAAACAGCACGCGATTTGCATTATCATAGAGTTAAGATTAGGATTTGTCTATCGCAAGAGTCAAAACAAGGAAACCAATCCAATTAACTTCTAACTAATTTACCTATATCAGTAAAAAATCTGCAATGTTTCGAAAAAAATTAAAATGACGTCATTTTTTGCATTTACTTCAGCCGCTTAATCTAAAAAAACTTAAGTATACCTGCAACAAATCAATGTTAATGGACGAAATTACATATAAAAAGCCCTCCAAAAACATAATCCGAACCTGTTAAAAAAAGACATCCCCAAAATTCCAAAGATCGCCAACCTCCCAAACACTGTGTCACAAACCAGACTTTATACTATTTAGATGCACATTAAGGGTCATCTTTAACTCTGAGAATGCACCGATCGAGTTACATTACCATATCGCCTGTCGAGTATACTCCACTGCAGGCTCCCGTATATGCCAGGGCAGCATATAGCAAACAGCATATGCTAGCATATACGATATGCGCTGCGATTAAGGGGAATAGATAGAATTCATTACCATACTCTGACAGAGTTAGATTCTGGACAGAGATTTGCTGAGATTCTAATAAGGTTTTTTTAGAGACAAAGTTCTTTTTGTGATATTGTACAGGTAAAATCTCTGGTAAGTACTTAATATAATTGTTGCTATAATAGTTAAAGTTGTTTGTCTCTAATCTATATCTGCAATCGATATCAGGAAACAAATCTACAATAACTTTTAAACAGACCAAAACCCTCAAAATCATGGCAACAGCCTTATGGATTTCCATCAAATCTGACTAAGAAAAGAACCAACACGATCACAGTGGCTTTCTAATAAAAAAAACTGAACCTGTATCGGTTCCTTTTAGAAGCTACGATGTCACAGACAGATACACAGATAGATTTAGACACATGTTAAACTTATAACAACTTGCGTTGGGGTTAGTTGAGAATAAATCCTGCCATAATTTTACAGATCATACTGATCAACATACCTTTATAATGTATTCTTTTGACATTGACAATAATGATCCAGAATCATAATAAGTCTTTAAAATTTAGTAATATGAAATTCACACATGAACTTTTTAATCCACTTTCAATGCGAATACATTCAATATTCAATTCTCAGCTTATTAAGTGCTAAAAACCTAAACAAACTTGAAATGCCAACAGCCTAAATTTCCTTTCAAATATACCTTACAGTATTAGCCATGGGCACTAAAGAGTAAACATATTCAGTACCAAAAACTATAAATCGAGTCCATTTTATAAGGAGATCAGCTCGTCTGGCACTCTAATGACAACGTGGTAATGAGCGCTGACCAATAAAATATTTATGAAAGTCTCTAATGGCGAACGCCGAGCAGTCCCAACGCATTACGGCGATATTGGATGAATTTTATTAGAATGTAATGCACTTTGCGAGCTAAGAGTCGATATTAAGGGATGTTGGTTAGGTGGAAAATACAACGGGTCGGAGGGCAGATTAAAAGTTATCGGAGAGTGGGAGGAATCAGAAGGCTACTTTACGGTCTTCAGAATGTGTGACTTCAAGGTAAATATGCGCATGTCAACAGTTTTTAGGAAATATGTAATTGGAAATTTACTCTCAGATTTTGTGCAACTCGGTAAAAATTGAGAAAACAATAACACGTCAGGAAGACTTGACTTTTTTCCAGATGTAGGTGTCCTGCAATTCGAATTATAAACGTTGCAAAAACTATTCAATATTCTCAAGCGTTTCCCGTTTCTGCAAATACGGACAGCCAACTGAATTATTGTTAAATTAGCGCACGTTATGGAAATCAAAGATGCATCGCCATTCCCGAGTCCAGTCTTTACGGCCATCTCGGCGTATATCGGGTTTCTAAATAAAGGCAGACAAAAGGCGATCGGGGCATGTCCGCGCACGCAGCACTCGTTAAGTCGACGACGACAGCTTCTAAATATCCAGTAGCGCATGCGTCGCAGATCCGTATCGCGCGCACAATACCGCGGCCGCGTCACGACGGGCCCAGAAATATGGACGCCCCGGCGCATACCTCCTTGTTTTATGTTAATGCTCCGCATAAACGGCTAGCGAAAAATACAGCCTGATGGAATACCAGATACAGCAATCATTAAACGCATCAGCCCCATTAACATCGATGCGACAGACAATGAGCGCAATTAGGGCGTTAGCTTATTGTGCGAACGGGAAGTGCAGTAACGAAGCCTCCTCGCATTCCCAGCAGTATCGCGCCTGTCGATCTGCCGCGGGCGAAATTCCGAAACCTAATAAGTCCGGCCGAGACTCATTTGTGTAAGACGAACGGAAAAAAACGAACAATACGGCCCCCGATAAAAGAGACGGCTCCAATAATTTAGGGTCATTGTTTCGCCTCTTAATTTATGGAGTGCGGGCGGACGATTGATTTGTAGGTTTTAGGGGATTCTTCGGAAGAGTGTCGGGATAAGCACTTTTAAATCCGCCACGTTCGGAGAGGATTATCTTGCTGCCGTGACGGCCAGTCGCGTGCTGACGTCTTATCAGCGATCGGGCGGGAATGCCGGCGTGCCCGATTGATGCTGCGTCGATACGTCCCTTAATTTATATATAGCTTGGTCTAGGAGTGGTTTAGATCCCGATAGTACAGCAGCCGTACCTTACCGACTTGAAGCTATTGCTTCTTTTATTTGATGCCGCTTCTTATTCTGATACAGTATCTAAGTTAAGACTGCTCTAGAGAAGTTGTTGGATGTCTGGAATTGCTTTCTACCCAAGCACATAATTCAATAGTTACAAATTACGATAACTGGAACATAAAACAAAATATTACTGGTTTAATGTTAAAAGAAGTAAGTGGTAGACGTAGTATTGCCATTCGGGAATCTTTCATTGAAATGCAGATCAACAGTGACATCTTTCCAAAACGTGATAATATTCGATGGTACCCCTTCCCTACTACAATCCTACATTATCATATAACTTCTCCTTATAACAAAGGAACCACTAAGCCACAGTACAATTATTTAAATTAAATCACTACCGCACCATTCCGGTTGACGTCTTCAATATACCACTTCAATTTAAACAAACAAAAACAAAACTTGACGCGTCAACGTCGAATTTTATTCCCTGTCCCCGCAATATACATACAATAGGGATTTAAATTCAACCCGATTGGCCGAAGGTCCTGGGCGGTTCTGCGGACCATATACGCTGGTTCGTGATGCACATATTAAGTTAGGCCTGTACATGGTATAGTGACATTCGGTCGTGAGAGTACTTACGACGTGGCCTAGGGCATTCGAACAAATTGTGGTGGGTTATATTGAATGGGTGTCCTAAGGTGCAAACGTGGTTAATGTGCGGAGGTTTTAGAAGATTTAGAGAGCATTTCTTGATTCTAATTTGAAAACTTATTTTACTTTAGAAAGGAAAAATAGTTAATTCAGTTTGGTGTTTCTCTCTTATGTACTATATGCAAAATAGATCGTCATTGACCAACTCAACTATATCTGATATTTAAGAAAAACATGTAATTTCTTGAATACAATACATTTTTTGCAAGCTTATACTAAACTTGCGCTATCAAATAAAATTTGATGACAACAGAATATCCAAGACTGATTCTATCTATGCTAAATTTTTATCTGATCTTGTCTGATGAGTTTACTCTTTCTTCTGCTGGTGTAGCTCTATCTTCACTTGCAACCAAATAATAAACTACTACAAGAAGAATATTACAAAATAGCAATGTATATTTTCACTATTTTACATGGCTTATAAAAATCTCTAAGCCAACAAAGATTGGCACAAGCTGTATGCACTCATTATCAAGCTAGCCGCTATCAGGTAGATTAGAACTTCTTACCTTATCAGTCTCATTGTTTCGTGCTAAACATACAATTTGCCATGGGCTTAGCGAGAGATCAAATATTCTTTATGTGACCGCTACTTGTTTGTCTATATCGTTGTCTTTGCTCAACGGGATTATGAGGTTATACCAAGCTTATGGAAGGCTTTCGCAAGACTTTGGTTAGTCTGATTTGCGACTATTTACGTTTTAAGTCATTAGCAAACTTGAATTACGGAAATAACTAGTATTTTTTTTCATGCGAGCAATTTTACTGTATTGTTTGAAACGCCCCTTTCATTAACTGTTGTCCCCCAAATCTGACAGCAGTTGTAATTTTCTAAAGTATAATTGCTAAAAAAAAAGTAAGGTCCCTACCTTGATGTCATTGCTCATAAACTTAATAAATCTTTGAATTTTTGAATTTTGCAATGCAGTTGCAATAAAATAGAAAAAATTGGCACAAAAGTCCACGTCGTACAAAAAAGACAAATTGTTGTCTTTCATTATAATAAGTTTGGTTTGTACTTCACAAACTTTTTTTTCTCAACAGTCAGATGTAATTCAGTAATTGCTGAAAGGGCAAAAACCCAACATCCTAAACTTAAACGTCGTCAACGAATCGAAAAAGCGATCGCAATTTATTAATAAAATAGGTTTGGCGTCTATCTATCGCTAATTCGCTACTATTCTTCTAACACCTACCAACGGGTGAAAGTAAAGTCCAGCGCCATAAAAAAAAAACAAATCCAAAACCCCATCCCTAACCGTCGCATGCTATCCAGGATTTATATACAGCCAGTATCAGATGTCCGCACACCATTAATTGGGACGATCTATAAATGGCGCAGAGGTTTATGGTATCGCTGTTGTGTCAGCGCGGGCGCAGCTTGTAATTGGTGGAGCGCGCGCTGACGTTTACACACAAGATGGCGGAGGCCGCGATACGCCGATACTGACAAATAGTTCAGCATGGGTAATTGGTGCGTGGGTTTGTAATGAGCAGGTTGTATGAGTTTGTATGTGATGTATGGGAGGCTTCTGAATGGTGTTGCCGGAAAATGTTAAGTTAAAATTGCTTGTAAGTGACAAGCTACGATGCGATCTAGCGTGCAATTAATTTTGATGGTATGGACAACTTAACCATAGAAATTTTCATCAATTAGTGTTGCTATACGCTGCGACTCTAGGACTTCTCTTGCAGAAATAAATACAGTATTACAAAATTTCAAATTTTTATTCTGATACCGTCACTGCGAAAAAATATAGTGTTCCAAAATAAACACAATTTAATATTTGAGAAACATTTGCTATCAGAACCATTGTTTTACATTATGACGTATGTGGTCATACTTAACGTTCAATTCAGAAGAGCTTAATTTTAAACACAGTCAAAATTATTATTATTGGCAATACTTAGGGACTTCTCTGGTTTTACTTCGATTCCTATATCACAAACACTCAAACAAAAGTGGTCAGTAGTGACATTTCGAGTGACCTTGCAAGCGGTTCTAAAACTGTTAGGGTTGATATCGATCAAGCGGTCGCGACGCGGTGGCGGCGCGGCGACGGTGCGTGATTGATGCGGCATCGGTTGATCAATCATCGGCGCTCGCGTAAGTGTTGTTTAAAATTTAAAGAAATATAGTTTATGAAGTTATTAATGCCAGCGATGGTGCTTTTACACATGGGGAAAAAAACCAGGCATTGTAAATCATAAATGTATGTTCTTTATGTGTGTATTTTTTGCGTTGTGGCCTGTGTGCTTGATTGCTTTCTCTAAGGCATTTTCTTTTTTTTTTCTTTTTCGTTCTTATGAAATAGCGCTTAGGTCTAGCCTTAGTGGTCAAACATTGGTATGGTTGGTTATAAGACGGACCAAGTTACCAGCAAGGGTCAACTTTAGTTTTTAACAACTTATTCGATTCTTATCTGTATTTTTTTATTAAAATAATTCATCAATTTAACATGACATTTCAATAAGTCAACTAATTTATCTAACAAAACCTTTGAGCAAAAAACAAAACACCTTCCCAAACCGATAACAAAAATGACATTTAACGACAACTTCCTTCCAAACTGGCGTCTACGCATTCGCATGATCGATGTATACTCACATCTCTTTCTAATACGTTAAAATAAACAAAGAACAAAACCAAATCAATCAATTAAAAACTAGATGACGCCACTGTAGCCGGTAATTGGAAATGTAATTCGAGCTTTATGTTAAGTGAAGTAGAGTGGTTATTGGTTTGTGTAAGTTATGACAATTGCTTAGATTAATTAAGTGTATGATGGATTTGTACGAACAGACAGCGAGTGGTGATTGATGGTGAGTCAATATGTCGGGCTAGTGATGGGACATTATTGTAATCATAATTAACGATTAAGTTTATTCTTGTGTAATTTGGCAAAAAGAGTTTGACATAGTGACTGGTTATATTTTATAACAATTACATAAAACCGAAGAACACATTATTTTAATTATAATATCGGAAACGGTCTACTCCTTTGTTATTTTTATTCCAATTTTACTGTTTCATTTCATTTAACTATGTGATTTAAATGTCATAATTTTACGTTACAACTTTCTTTTTAACGTTTTTTTTTTTAAAACAGCGCTATGTAGCATGGTTTTCGCTTTTAAATTATTTTCACAAACTGCATAAATAAAAAGTACAGCCATAATAATGGAACCCAAGTTTTACAAAGACACCAATTAAAATGCTTAGATGCTTAAAATAAAGTCGATCATTTGTTCGATTAAATAATACGTTGCCCACCCCTACGCCGGGCAATGTCAACAGATAAAACAAATACAGATACGATACGATGTATCGATCTAACGTGGGTGGTGGATCTACAGAACTTAAGTAAGGGGTAGTGACTCACAGCCTTACAAAAAAAACTTCACGGCGACATCTGTGAGTCGTCCCGCGAACTAAAATATTACCAACTTGGGATACCAGTCAATAATGACCTTTATGTACTTTAGTGGTGGTAGGAACTTGTGTAGGGACCCTCCCATCACTAACATCATGTTTTCCTGTATCCTACCGACGAGCTATGTTCGTATTTTTGTGTTCTGGTGTAAAGATAAGACAACTGGAAAAATTACTAGCATAGAGGCCTTTCATTTTGGAACTCAGGTTTTGCAACGCATTTGCAGTTTTAGGGTTGATCTTCAGATTGTAGTCTAAAAAGTATGCAAATGTCTTGAAGATCCTTGCGAAAAAAAGTCTTGAAGCAAAGACACTGGAATGTTTTAAAAAACATTAATTTGTATAAACTGGAAATCTGGATTGACAATTATATTTTATTTTAAGAAAACTTCGATAGCCATCTGACTTACGCAATAACACCAAATTTGGTGACAAACGTAAACGCATTTAGATAAAAAATCATCAACGTAAATTTCAAGCGAAATTAGCTACAGAATACTTAAACTAAAAGTGTAAATGATAGCGATTAGTTCAATACAAATACACTAAATTGGCTACAAATGGCGTCGATTTTAATACAAAACAATTTTCCGGGCGTTTGAATTTTTAGTACAACTTCAACCAGCCCATGGCTCCGAAAGGAGCCTAGTTTAAATACGAAAAATGTATCCAGGCATTTGTGGTTTTTATTTACAACACTCATAAAACCAATGGCTCCAATAGTAGTCCGGTTTCAATGCGGAATAGGGAGATCGGATTTGAAGTGCTAATGTCATTGGAACCATAACATTCTTGCAGTGACAGCTCGCCGTCGGTAGGGTGTCCACGATAAACCTGTCGCATCGAGGACAGTCCGATCCGAAGTTGCACTTATCACCGGTCATAACGTCCTCAATTTTACGACAACCTTACTTGCTCACGCGCATATAAATTTGAATAAAATGTCACTAAGGCAGATTTCGTTTCGGATCAAGGGTATTATATCGATATATTAATATCGTGATTTGGTCTGTAAGTTTTTTATGTTTTGTTAGAAATTTATTCAGACTTGACGGGTTTATGTTGATGCATAAAATATTGGGAATGTAGTTGTTTTGAACTTGTAGAATTATCGGTAATATTGATACTATGTTGAATCAAATCGTAATATCGATTTCATTTCCTATCGCAGCATATTATGAATAAATTTAAAATACCTATCTACGGTAAATGCTGTGTAGGCGTCAGTTGTATCTAATTCATATCAATTTCACTTATGTATATCAAACATATAGCTTCTGCCCACGCCTTTGTCCGCGTAGATGTCGATTATCGTTATTCCTTCAAATTCAAACACAAATTTTCGCCTTTATAATTATTGGCCGATTTCACTGCTCTTTATCGAAGTTTTTATAACTTACAGTGCTTTGATTTTATGTTATGTTATCAAATAAATAAGCAAAATAAATTAATTATAGTAGGTACTACCTACATTTTCACAAACTAAATACAACAGTCTTCTTGCGACACAGTTCTGCGAGATAAACTTGACATTTCAACGATCAATGCTCTTTGAAAGAATATTTGAACAGTATACCAAACAAAAGGACACATGAACTCACAACAGACTCTCTTTTTCATTAACCCATTCAAAGCATAAAGAAAGTACCTAACGAAAATAATTTCAATTCCACCCTCACAAGACAGGACCTGCGTAAAAAACTATAAAAGGCTACTTATCGTCGATCCAGCTTTGTAATTAGGCAACCCGAGCCCGGCTAATGGGTTCCGTCGCAATCAGATCCAAGTCCGGCGAACATGCGACGCTTTGTCACCCTAGCACGTAAGGTGACAGGAATAGGGTCAATGAACTCTTGTTAGAGCTCAAAGGGAGAGTATTGTAATTGAATTTTTTGTCTTTAACTTTTTGGTAGAGATATTGTGTATTTTTTTTAATGAAAAATTGAAGATTTAATTTAGTTTTTTAAGGTATGTTATTAACTTGGTGTTAAAAGGAAAGCTGTAAGACTATTGAATTTTATACAATGATTTAATTTTGTACAGAGCCAGTAGTTACTCAGTCGGTGAAAACTTCTACATGCAAAATATTTTTAACAATTACAGATAATTAATTTGATAATGACAGTTACTTGCCAGTTGCCAACAAACTGGCACACAGTTTGGAAAAATTTAGATTATATGTAAAAAAACATATTTACAATAAATAAAAGAAAAATGTGAACATTTTACACATTTTCGAATCTTGTTTTATTCTAAGCTTCCTTCCTTTTTTGGCCATTGATAAGCTATGACTTTTGATTTGTGGTTGCTTGTTTTTAAAGTGGGCTTATCCAGTGATCATCGTTTTGATCGCTACCACCATCCCTTAACTCTATTTAAAAGCAGTAGCGTTCGCATTGCTGTGTTCCGGTGTGGGGAAATGACACCCGGTGAAATTACTAGCATAGAGGCATTCCATCTTAGTCCTCAGGGTTGGCAACACTTTTGCTGTCTTAAGATTTTAGTCTTGAAAATGCAAATGTCTATGCTCTATTCCATAAAACGATATTGCTTTTGACATGTTATAGTATTATCAACGACATAATAGCTCTTTTTTGCTTGACAGTAATGGCGGCGGAGCAAGACAATACTCTGTAAGCTCGTTTGCATTTTCCTTGTCATAAAAAAACCTTCTAAATCAATCTTTAAATATGTTGACGTGTTATAAACGTACATATTTAAAGACCCAATAACTCCTAAACATTTGCCAAATACCTAATAAAATATCCCAAATAAAACAATAAAAATAATCTATCAAATCAAGCGATAACGCGGATACATAAATAACTTTGAGGAATGGACACGGCATTTTAAACAAGGATACCCACTCTGCTCTTATTGATGGAAACATTTCAAACGCTGTTTAGATAGCGGTGACGCATGGCTGTGGGAATGGCAAATGATCTACTTCAGAGGTGAATTTAAGGTGTTTTTATAGTGGTCAAAATATTGATGAAATTATCATTTTATGGGAATACTTTTGATGTAAGAAATAATTTGGTTTGTGTTCTTTTTTTTAGTTAATAACGGCTTTCACTCGTTGTTTTAACTTGTTGTTGTTGTATTTCGCCAATTTCAAATTTATTAAAAAATATGTCCATGCATACACGCGAGGACAATAGGGAATATGCATGGATTTTTAAATAGCATTTCTCAAAAAAAAAAAAAAAAAATTGACTTGACTCGCCTAAAAATCTTCCTAATTAAGATTTAGAGTCTAAGTAAGAATGTAACAATCGCACATTATTGAAATAAACAGTTTAAATTTTAATTTTAGTTTTTTTTTTCAACAAAATATGAAAATACCGTAAAAGAGATCACCAATAGTGAAATTAAAATTAAAATCGGTCAAGTAATACGGATGATACAAGCATTTTAAAATGCTAATTAGACAGAGATATCTGACGTGCACCGGTGACGTCATCGTGCAGTTCGGCCATATAAACTCCATGTTAAATTTTGTTTTGATACAAAGAGATAGGAACAAATCTTTGTTGGCTTATATCTTGGTTACTTTTATAGCTATTAAAAAAATGTTTTTTTTCATCTGTTTGTTACATGAATCAGCTTTTATTGGAGCTTTAAAAAAAAACATGCATATTCCCTATTGTTTGGTTAAAGAGTATCTACCTACTCTGGTGGATAAACAGAAGCACATCGGGTTAGCTCCACGCGCCTTTGTCAAATCGTTAGTTTTTATTTTACTATAATACCTAATTATGTTATTACTTGGTATTTATAAAAGTCATGTTAGGAGAAGAGTTTTAAATATGAATGTGGAGGGTTATAAAGCAAGAGGAAGGTCTAAAAAGAGATGAATGGATTGTATGAAAAGTGATGAGAAAAAAGGAAGTGGACGCTAATAGCCTCGTAAGGCCCACTATACTACAAACAGGGATTTTTTTGTGAGTGGGACTTTGAATCTACCGTCATGGCAATAAAGTTCAGTTACGTTTGTTAGATAATGCCATTTTTAGTTTATGAACATAGGAAAATAAACCTTATTCCCATTGCAACACAGTTCAAATTAAATTGCCTTGATTATGTACATCTTATGGCACACTGTTAATATTTATGTAAAAGAAATTGGAATATTTTTTAGACCTTAGGCAGTTTCATAAAGAACACGTAAAAGTTAGATGCAGTCTTGTTTTTATTGAGTAAATTACCCGGCAACACGATGAGTCAATATTTATGATGTCAACACAAGATAATAAACTAACAGTAAAACTAAAAACGGTCAATTTCGAAAGCACCAAAAACAACAAAAAATCAGAGGTTTACGATCAATAAATCAAAGTCAATCAACGAAAAAATACACTGGAAACATCTTCATACAAAAAAAGCCCAATCTTGGGGCGATAAAAAGTTTTTATGCCGCCTCCTTACTGCGACACGGCCGTATAACATCCGAGATGCGATTTAGGCTGGGGTTGCAGAGGGAAGCTATACTATGGCATGCTATAATGGACAGTTTGAGTTAATTGTTCAGCAAAAACGGTTTTAAGTAATAATACTTAAAAATAAATAAAAATAATATGGCATATATTTAAATTGACAAATAAAGCCTTTTCTTTTATCTTTAGTAGGTATAATTTCGCATGACATGTTCAAGAGTTATCATAGTAAACCTCAGCGATTTCAAATAAATCTCAACTCGTTGATGATTGTTGATAATTGTCTGGTTATAGTTTACGTAGGGGGCTGGTGATATTTTTTAGATATTTTTGTTTTTTTTAGCAATTTTTATGAAATTTATTTTGTAGCCCTCTACTTAAATTTCAGGCTAAAGCTGAAAATCAAGGCTGAGGATCAGCCCAGGACCAAGCTAAACTGATCAGCGTTTTCAGGTTTCGCATTTAGTTAAATTCTGTGTCTAGTTCTTTGTTGTCTTAATTTATTTGAAAACTTAATGCCAATATCTTTCTTTCTTTCTTCCAATGGTTTGTCGTATTCCCACTAATATAAATGCGAAAGTTTATGTGTGCGTTAGTTTGTTTCTTCTTCAGATTGCAACGGCTGGACGGATTTGGATGAAACTTGGAATAGAGATAGCTTATAACCTGGATTAACACATAAGCATATCGGTTCGTCTTGGAAAATTAAAAAGTTGCGGGCAGAAGCTAGTTTTTTCTATAAAAAATTACAAAGAAGCGGCGACTAACAAAAACTATCCTAACGTCTAACTAAATTAATTACTTCAGCAATTCATAGCATAGCTACTCAATAGCTTCGCATAGCACTGCAGCACACACCCACATGGCCGCGGCCGGGCCGTAAAGAACGTCAAAATACGATCTGTTAAACGTCCGACAGCCTCGTAAATACGTTGCCGACTGTACTGTTTACGTGAGGTGCTTTATACGGTAACATTCGGATTGTTAACGTTTACTGGGAAGTTTCGTGAAACGGTTTAGGGACTTGGGTGGTTACGGGTTTGATATGTGGTAATGCATTTGCCGCGTTTTTTTTGTAATTTTGACGCGATTGGGAGTTTTTGGCGCGTAATGTGTATAGGAAAAAAGGTTATGGGTAACAAAATTTTTTTAATTTTTGTCTAGTAGTAGAGAACCTAAACCAATGTGCAGAAATATTGATATGTTCCAATTCAAACCATCGCATACCTTTTGTTGTATAAAGTTTTATTTTATTTTGTACCTATCTAAATAATTAATTAATTTGCGACTTATAGCTCCTAACTTTTTTAAAGACGTATCAAGTTGAATGACAGGTTGCGATTGCCGGATGACAGTTGATCGATTGCTAAAAGTACTTAAGTATGAATAAGTAATTAACGAGAATTATTAGATATTGATCATTTAACGCACAATAAATGCAACGGTAAAAAACCTATTTGAATAGTGTCATTATTACGTTTAAAATAATTCATTTTTGTATGAATTATTTTTAACATAGTGTCATTGTTAGATTTAAAGTGTTTATAATAATTAAAATTAAGTTATGCAATGTTTACTAATAAAACTTTATTATAATCGACTCTTATGTTTGAAAATAGATAAAGTTTGATTTAATAAAGTCTACTGTCCAAACTTATGTATAAAAAAAATCATATAGCAAATCAACATAATTCTAAAATTCAAAACATATTGACATTAAAACAAAGGTTATCCATTTATTACAAAAAACTAATAAAGTATCAATGAAACTCGCTTAAGAATTATAGACCATTAAGATTATGACAGATATCCAATAAAAACTAAAATCGGATCAACTGGCAACACATAATTCAGAAACAAGATCGTTTAATGTTGGTACTAGTCATAAAATTAATTCACCGTTGTAAAGATAATAAAATATAAACATAAAACGGCATTAAACACAGGAGAAGTGGGAGTTGCACCTTATTTATAAAAGGGTTGCGCCAATTACAGTTTATTCTATAATCTGACAATATTTATTGTATCTACCTACACACAGATACTTTTTTTCATGACAGCTTTTTTAGATATACGTACATTGGACTACAAAGTTATGTATTTACAATGCAATAAGGTAAAAAAAAACGCCTGCGACTACGGTATGCGTAGAATTCGTTAACAGGTAGGCACATACACCCTTATTTCTTCCCTAAAAAACCTTTAAAAACCTTTCTTAGTGCACACATAGGATACCCAAGAAATATTCCGACCAAATTACACCTACAATTATGAAGATTTAAGTATTTAACATATTGCACCATCAGAACAATAGTGACCTAATTCAAAATTTCAGCTTTCAAGCTTCAAGTCGTAAATTTATTATTATAGAGACCTAACTCGAAATTTAAAATTTCTGAATTAGGTCACTATTGTTCTGAAGGTGAGATAATATGGACACAATCGGTAGACGTGACAAGAGTAAAAACAATAATCAAACATTCAAAGAGATGACAGGATATTCTAATTATAAAATCGTATAAACAAACATGAAGGTTTATCACCCGCCTGTAATTAGAGCATCCAAGTAAAAAGAATAATTGAATGTCATACCAAAGTACACACACAAAATAATAATTAGCAAACACAAAAAAAGAAAAATAAGACAAATGTATGTACATCAAGCTATCTATTAGCCATTTTCCTAAATATATGTACATTAAAAAACCTCGGTTCAAAGATTGATAATAATTGGATGAGGAACCCTAAAAATCATTCGGTTGAACTATATCCGATTTCTCGTCGTAAAATAACAATAAAATCTTTGTTAGACGTTTAACGTTGTTTTAACGATTTATTCGGTTGCGGAAACCTTAATTCATGACAATGAGATGACATCGAATTTGTCGGGTTTATTTTAATCACAAAATATATCTTTAAAGACTCAGATATCAATATCGAGTAAAACATATTTATTTAAAAACATCTAGGTAATTGTTACATCTAAGTATACATTGGAAGTAATAACATTTCTAATGTTTCAAAACTTTCTCAACTATTCATCAACTATATCGAAATAAACAAATAAAGAAAAGCGGTCAAATACACCAAAGATTGAAATTAATATTCGACGCCATTTTGTTGTTAAAAACGGAAGCGACACAAGATGGCCGGCACTCGATCAAATGGTAATATGGCGCCAAAACAAAACTCTTTCATGTGAAATGATAAATATGTGGACGTTGTAGTTTTTTTGAGTGTTGAAAAGGGATCAAAAGGTGTCTCGTGTCGGCATATCAATCAACGTTGGGAGTATTAGATAACAAGAGACGTGAAATGTAAAATAAAGGTTTTGAAATCGTGAATTATTTATGTATCCTGAGACAAATATAAGTTGACATCTCTGAGATGTACGATACGCATTCAATTGAAATTGCTTCTGGACTTATGTTAAGCCATTAGAAAACGGTTTTTTTTATTGGTTATCAAACGAATGTTTTAAATAAAAAAGTATCTCATGAAGAGAACCGAGTTTACCATGGTGTTAGTCTAAAGGTTGACGAGTAGAAAATTATTTGCGGCAAGTCCGCCATTCAGTGCTAACTTTAATGTATGCATATTTAAAATGATTTACAAGCTTGTTTTAAGTGGATTATGAAGCTGTAATTTCTATACAAAGTCTGATTTGGACGATTTTTGAATATGTTGTAGAAATAATGAAGACTAGGCATGTACGATTTACTTTCCAAGAAAATATTTCTTGGAAGAATCAAATTAACGAAATGTACACACGTAGTTTTTCTTAATAACTACAACATATTCAAGTCTAGGAAATCGGACTTGATTTAGAGGTTGAGAAACGTTATCACGTGGAGCTAAATTTGTATGGACTTTTTGACAGACTACGCGATTTAAGCATGGATTCACAACGGTCTTAACGATACGTTTTACAAGTTATAATAATATCATTCGCAATTACACAACATTTTAATGCGACCTTGAGCCTTACCATCGCTCCTCCACATTCCGACAATTTTATCTTTTCAATTACTGTCATATGCGAACTAAAAGCTATGTGACATATTTATTACAACTCAAATACACTAACGACCATTTGTTTCCGGTGATTCGTCCGTCAATGGTTTACTATGTATATAACAGTGTTGTTTTTTATAATGTTGTCGGACGGACGTATAAAGTTGTCTTTGAGAAGCGCCGATGTAAACTTAGTTCACACGTTTATATTGACTATTGATTGAATTACTACCAAGTTAGTTTTATTTATACTTTTAGAAACAGTTACATAGCTAGTTTACGGAGAATTTATAGTGTCTTAGAGTTTGAATGGTGATAAAATAGTTTAAATGAGGAAGTAAGATAGCTAGTTGAATTCTGTAGCGAGCTTAATTTAATTCCAAATTGTAGTAACCTCAAAAGCGAAGGAAGAGCAAATAACAATTTAAAAGAATAAGATAAAATAGCTCTACTAGATAAATATCCAACTTATAAACCTAGCTTTAAAGGTCATTTTGTCTTTTGCAATATAGAGTATTGTTTTGTATACTAGTAGCAATAGATAAAACAATGTCTACAGTTCATAACAGCGTGAAAATCTAGTTGGCCAACTTCTAAAGTCAAATTGTGAACTATTAACCTTCCTGGCCACCCAACTCCAACTTGGAGAGCTAATAAATACAAAGAGTCAGTTGGTTTCTGTTTATAACTTCCCTCTTAAATTTAAGACTTGTCAGATCTATTATTTTTCCAATAATTGCAAGCCCTAATTGAATGTTGAGTATTAAATACCGTTGACTTCCGATAGATGGCAGTAAAGTAACTTTCTCAATAGCCAGCTTCCTACAGTGCTGGAAATCAGTAATTGCTGTTCCCACAAGGGCAGGCAGGTCAGTAGCATAATCAAGCGCATGTAGCCTGATTTAAATATTTACACTCGCGCCGTGTCGCCTTAATCCGAGATTCATTAGGCGCCCGCGCAGGTGGATTAGCTTAGTTAATGATAAAAATGGTAGAATGGTAGGAATGGTAAAATCAGTGAAGTCAATGAACTTATGAAAGAATAGAAATCTTTTTTGGCTTTATGAAGTACGAAGAAAACTATATCAATAGTATCAAAAATAAATTTGAATGATATTAGATAGCGATCTGAAGCTTGCAAATTGCCGTCTTTTCTTTTGTATTTAACCAGCATTTTGAAAGTTTTAAGAAATTTTATTGGCTAATTTCGCTTCAACTTTATCAACGATAATTATATTTTTTGACTCATCATCGACATCCAAAGTAACCTGTTTCTGTGCTTGCTGAAAGTGGATGTTCGATAAAAGAGCCTAAATCATCATCACCATCGTCATCACCATCATCATCATCATCATTATCATCATCGTCATCATCATCATTATCATCATCGTCATCATCATCATCAACATTGACATCATCATCTGTATCAAAGGACTCTGACAGCATAAATCCATTAGAATCACTTCAACTCCAAAACTAATTACCATATCCATTTCCACAGACATTATTCAAATAAATACTTCAATGATAGCCTCAGAGCAATACAAAAATGGTTGACCTACCCCAATCAAAACGCCCCCCATTTCCATATCACTAGCATCAGTGAATAACAAATTGGCTATCTACTTCATGCATCGTGGATTGCTCCTGGAATATTTCTGCACTGTAAAAAACCGGCGCAAGAGTCAGTAAGTTTTCCATTACATGCGCAACCTTATTTGTGGGTGTAGAGGGTTTAAGATCCCACGGTTTTTGAGTTGATTTGCGATGTTTTAACTAAGGATGGAAGATTTAGAGTCGTGAGGGTACCCTTATTTAGATGCATTATCAATTGTTTGAGTTTTCCATTTAAATTTTGTTATCTGTTGTCGTTGAGAACATTGTTGGGATGCGGATGGTGTTTCAGGTGAATTACTTATAACCACCGACGTAAAATGAGGGGGCAACATGAGTATCTCTGTGTATGTATGTGTGTTTTTGTCTGTGGTATTTTAGCTCCTATATGGATAAATCTAGATTAAATCTGAAAGATCTAAAACCTAGATTAATCGAGATGCTTCTTAGCTACGTTCAAGTAATGTAATAATTTGTGATTATTGCCATTTAGTATATAATCTATGTATTTAATGATTTATGATTTTTTATTAGAAACTCAATTTTATAACAAATATTGAATTTCTGTACTGCATACATAATATTTGCTCGTTTGCTGATATTACACTGAGAAAAATAATTGGTCGCTTGTAACAAGATTGTGATTGTTGTGCATAAGCGTCTTGATCCCATACGACCCTAACAAGAAGTTAGAAACACCAACTAAGACGTTAGATACATCAACTAAGATGTTAGTTGAATCACTAAAGAAATTGCTGTTTGTTACTATCAGATTTGGTTTATATAACTAATATCTTAACTATTGTATTCATTTTATGTCAACTAAGTGAAAATCTCTCTTTGTTGGCTCTCATTTTTTTGAGTGTATCTACACATTTGTAACATCTCGTGTACTGTATTCTGCAAATAAATGATACTGATTGATTGATTGATTTACGGAAAATCGGTTGGGCCGTTTCAGCAAGTATTTTATCATGACTTGGCGATGTTGGAACAACTGCATTAAAAAAAACAAAAACGTAAAAAAAAACTATTTTCACTGTCACGGTTGTTTAAACAACCGTCACAAAACCAACTCCATTATAAAAACCGAGTAACAAAAAACAAAACAACATAAACTGCAAATCATTTTTCTACCCACTTCCAATTGTTTCAAATCACGTCCATGGATCCCTCAGGGTCCATTGTCAATAGCAGACGTCTTGGTCTTAGCTGATGCAGCCCCCCGGGGGTGGGGGGGGGGGGACACGTAGGCTGGACGTCGGTGTGGAATACTAATTAACAATTAGGTAGGGGACGCTGGGGTTTTTTAATGAATTAGGCCGTGGAAGGGTAAGTTAGAATCTAGATGCGTTTGTGATAATTTCAAGGGTTCTAATAATAAACGAGAAATCACATTGTAATTGCGTTGTGAAAACGGCTCTATAAATTTTGATGTAATGGTCAAGAAATCGATCTGGGGTTCTTCTCTACTTGCCAAAACCATATTGCTTTTGACATGTTATCGAATTCTTTTTAATTCACCCGCCATTACTGTCAAGTAAGGCATGCAAAAAAGGCGCATAAAATTTGCCCGCTCCTAACTATAACCTACTGTCAAGTAAATAAGAGCTATTATAACTACGATAATACAAGACAACTGAAAAGCAATATGAATTTACCAAGAAAAATAGAGGCCCAGTCATGTTGCCATCTTCGGTAAAATTCGTCTACAACCTTGACGCTCGGGTTTAGTAAAAAAGATAAGTAAATTAAATATTTATAAAAATACTGCGTGTTTTGTTTGTTGATTGATAATAAAGACTCTAAATCACTATAGTGAGCTTTTCACTTAATGTTACTGTTGTTGTATCTCAAATATATAATAATGTTGCCACACTTATGCTTTATAATCAGCGTTGCCAGATATTTTTAACCTTTAATCTTTCATTTCCTATGAGCCATAAATACCTAGTAACAAACTAACATGGAATAAGATGGTAATCTAGAGACGTGTCAGAAATGGCAGTTTTCTTAGGGTCGTATTAACTCATCTTGGAAGAGATTCACGCCACGAGATACGTCAAAGTAAACGTCAAGCCATAGACACCTGTCATTTTTGACGCATCTTGAGACGAGCATACAGTCGAGATCAGTCTATTAATACAACCCTAAAGCGAGGTTTAGCCTCGTGACGCCCAATGTGCAATAGGAAGTGCATAATCAAGGCAATTTAATTTGAACTGTGTAGCAATGGAAATAAGGTTTATTTTCCTATATTCATAAATTGAAAATGGCATTATCGAACAAACTTAATTGAGCTTTATTGCTTTGATGGTAGATTCAAAGTCCCACGCACAAAAAAACTCCCTGTTTGTAGTATGGTATGGTGGTATTGCAGAAGTTGACTGCTGTCTTACTCTAACTTTTAAGTTAGAAAAAGACAACAAAATGCTTTTTGCTCTAGAATTGCGCTAAAAAAATGGAGGTTTCGAAAACTCCTTCAAAAATGATTTAAAAACTTGGGATTTTGCTATTATTAAGATTTTTCTTTACTATGAAAGAGATTATGTTGACTTAAAAAAACTACAATAGATGTCGCTAAGATCTATGTGAATGTTAACATGTGACATAAGAACTATTTAACTTGACCTATTTTGTTCGCTAAGGCAAACTAATGACAATTGTCATACATAAATAATAAGTACTTTTTGCGTGAGTGCTAGCAGAATCTTCATTATTTGTTTTGTTAATATAAAGTGGCAACTTGACGTAACGAATGATAAATCCGTGCAGGCAACGGATGTCCCAGTAATATACTAATTAATTAGTGTTTGTTTCTCCGGAGATCAGCAGATTTCTATTTAATCTGTTTAGTTATATTCAATAACGACATTTTTTTTTTAAATAATTGGACATCTTTGTACATTCCAGGCATTATTTGGGCATTCTCCTTTACAAACAAATTAGTAGGCGCTTTATTCAATATTTGTCTTAAACCAAACCAGTTTATACCATGGTAATGCCTAATTGTTTGTAGATTTGGGACGAATAACGTAATTTCTTAATACAATAGAGATCAACTTACATTGGAAATGTTTGAAATGAATATCCAGCTCGAACGAATATGAAGATAAGAGATGAAATTTTAATTTCTTTAATGGATTACAGTAGGTACGTATTCGGTATTTACCTGGTAAATTCATTTATTTCAGATTAGCGTAAACAGCCGTTATTTTACTATCTTCTGTAAATAATTAATAACTAGAATTATAACTATTACGCCGAATTTCACCAAACTTGAAAAATGATTTTAGTGTTGTACTTATTTGGCTATTCGTTGTAATTCATTATTTCTCAATCACTCGAAGGTTAACTGGAAGAGATCCCTTAAAGGGATAAGTTCGCCTTTGTACATCCCTGTTATATTTTTGTCTATTTTATAATTCTCTTTTGTTTGTACAATAAAGTGTTTACATACATACATACATACTTGGAATAAGACACCTACTCCGAGATTAGTCTATACAAATTCGGCGTTTAATCTAGGTATAAGACCTTATTCCAGTTTGGTCGAATGCAACCTTAGATAGATAAAACCCCTATAATAATGCGGCCCCTTCTTTCAGAGCTAATATCTCTTAAACGGCCCAACCGATTTTCATGAAACCTAGCTGAAAACCACCGCAAAAAAATCTGCTTTCAAATAAACAAACCCACATCCAAATCGGTGCACCCGTTTAAGAGCTACGGTGCCACATTCACACACACATGGTGGTGAAATTAATAACACGCCTCTTTTTTTACGTCGGGTGTTAAAAAGATTTAGACAGATTTTTCTGCATTATCAACGTTAAAGAAAACGTGTGCGTATTTGACCGTAAAACAAAACCGCGATATAAGTACCTATAGCAGTTCAAGGTTTGATACCCAGTAGGTAACATATTTGTGCGAAAATCGCAAATATTCATTCTAAGTCTTGTATGTTGTATGTATTCTAGAATGTATTTGTTGTATGTCTATCGTTGCCTTAAGTGCCGGTTGATAAGTGAATCCTGACACATTGCACCATCATGAAGTTTCTGAATATGGATAATGTTGGACTTGACAGAAGCGCGTGGAGCTAACCCCATGTGCTTCTGTTTAGTCCACCAGAGTAAATCTCTTTAACCGAAAAATTGTCCTCGCGTGTGATATCCATGGACTTGTTTCTCTAATAAGTCCATGGGGATTGTCTAAAACTCGATACTGGCGAAATACACCTTGTTAAACACAAGGAGTGAAAGCCATTAATTAAGAAAAAAAAATGGATAATGTTGACAGCTGTCAAACAATGCTGTTATCACTATTCCTTCACACGCAACAAATAAGTTTAGCCTTTTTTTTTAGGTTTACTGCTGTCAACAATGTCAATAGCGCTGTGGCTCCAGCTGCAGCACATGCTGAGGCAGTCCTATTTGACTTATCTTGTTTCTCCTTTTTTACCATGTCTGTTGTGTTGTAGTGTGTTTTTTGGCAAATGATTTTTTTGAATTTGAAAACTTCCTCTTTGAATTTGAAATTCAATGTGTCAGGATTCACTTCTTAACTGTCTGGTACTGTAGTATCAGTAGAACAGGCAAAAATGTATGAACGCGGGCCTAGAACCCAATAACAATAAGCACTATGTCATCGGATTTCCTTTTTAATTCTACAACGATTTTGTGTAGCGGCAAACCTCAAATAACTGTGAGTTTTTTTTATCGGGACGCCTACATAGACGACTTTAGCATAATTACTATGTAATACCGCCGTCTTTGCATGGCGATAACTTATTTCACACAAAGATTTCGAACTACCTGCCATAGTAATAGTTTTACAACTTAGAATTACCTATCCGATGACATATCGCTTGTCCTTATTGGTCATATAGGCCAATTTGCCCACCTTCCTTTCATTACATCGGTAAGTACTATAAAGGTGAAGTAGATAGATATATAATAATAATAATAATAATAATATCACGGGACGATCTCACACCAATTGACCTAGTCCCAAACTAAGCTCTAGGCTTGTACTATGGGTACTAGACAACGATATAAATACTTATATAGAGAAATAAATACTTAAATACATAGAAAACATCTAAGACTCAGACACAAATACTCGTGCTCATCACACAAATATTTGCCCATACCGGGAATCGAACCCGGGACCGCTAGCTTCGTAGGCAGGGTCACTACCAACTAAGCTATCGTGTCGTCAAACATATAGAGAAACATATAGAGTTACTTTGGCATTTATAATGTTATAGGTAGCATGTATGCAAGTGCATTATAATTTGTAAATTAGTACAGTTGAAAAACAGAAATCCACAACTCAAGTACAGACAGGAAACTTAAAAAAACCGACTTCATTTGCAGTCAGACTCAAGTTAAAATCAATTACGTTGGCGATTGTTTCGTTAGTGGGACCAGATCTATTCCCTCCCTTTCTAACCGAGGGGGTAACGTGTCGCCATCTCCCTCGCACCCTCTTTGTATTCCCTGACAGTCTTTCTGTTTGGATTTCTTTTGATGAACTTGATTTGGTCTTGTAGTGATTGTGTTGCTTTAATCAGGGGGGGGGGGGGGGGGGGGGTTAGAGCTAATTTTGTAAAGGGTATTGAAATGTAAAAAGAATAGGTAATACTGATTTAATTTAAACTTTTGCGCCATTATTGGTTTGAGATCGAAAATGTCTTCTTAACAAGAATAACTTTAACAAAAAGCAAGCTTTCAAAACTCGACTGTTGCTAACCAACTTTAAATCGTTATAAATCCGAAATGATCATTCAAAATGAAAAATGATGAAAGAAACCTAAAGATGATTTTTAAATCCCTATTCAATGATACCCCACTTGTCATACTTCGTCGACATATTTTTTTTTTAATTTGCCCAATATGGCGTCTGGTCGCCGCCATATTGAATTTTGATTACTGTCATATCTTCAGTAACAATTACCAGATTAAGACAAATCGATTGACATAAAAATCATCAAAATCGGACAACGGGTTTAGTTTTTATAGTGCCACAAAGGAACAAACATACATATATAGGCTGTGAAACAAATTACCCTCCTCCTTCGGCAGTCGGGTAAAAATTAGAAAGTAGATATGGTCAATGTTTACACACAACAAAAACAAGGTAAGTGATTTAGTAGACCGTTGTTATGCAACTTGCTAGACAACGTAAAATTACACGCAGTAAAAAAAGCTCTAACAACCATTCAATAAAACTTTTAATTAATTCCAAAGCGTTCTAACTTACTCCTCATCCACAGCACGTAGAACCATGGCACATTAAGAGGGGTCATGAAAAAAATCGCCATTTAAGCCGGAGAGACACTCGTTTGCATAATGAATGAACAGCAATATCGGACAATACAGTGTGGACCCAGCCTTATAAGAACGCAAAGCCCCATTTACAGTTGTCGAGAATCATTTGAAACTGTACTCCCTTGTATTAAGGATTAATTGGAGTGCTTAGTTAACGCTGTTTTTGCCTCTTGATTCGTAATCGCGAAATAATTAAAGCTAATTGTTGTTTTTGTTCTTTTTTCGTTTGTAAATTAGGGCGTTAGCGTTTTTTAACGCGCGAAAGGTAGAAATAGGCGATGGTGTCGGTAATTAATGAAACAAGTCCAAAAAAGTTTAAAAAGGCTACTGTATATTTTTATTTCGCCCGTTTGTTAGGTGAATAATTATAAAAAACACCTCGGTTGTCAAAACGATTAAAAAAAAGTAGTTAAGTACCTATATCTTTGGTGTTTAAAAGTAATAAAAAACATGATTTAGCGTTATATTTGTTACAAATCATTGCTTAAAAAGTAAAATCCCAAATTTATTAATCATCAAACAAACAGAAAAATTATTAGAGTTACGAATATACTAATATTTACTCAGTAAAGCATTAAAATACGTCATCATTAAAAACTTTATAAAAGACCGATGACAATGCAAGATTACCATTGGTCACTCGTTCAAACTTCAAAGAGACTAAAGGAACCCACTTTACTACCCCCCCTTTTTGCCAGCGAGTAATTTTCGAGCTCAGTTGATTACGACCAAACATCGAACTAGTGCCGCGCTAATTAAAACCAGTAAATATCTCCAGTATCGACTCTTAAATTGTGAGCACAACACTAGCTTATGAGAAAATTTTCATTGTGCAGTCCATTGAAGGGTTTTGACTTTTAAAGTGGATAGTTCTGAATTTTAGCAAAGCATTTTAAAATGAAAACCCTAGAGGAATTAATTCTTTAAATTAAAAACTGAAACGAGGTTTATTTTAAACTACATTTTTCCCGTGAATTCTTTCGCGTCGAAGTAGTTTTTCACTATTCCGACACAATCTGTTACATTTTTAGGATTAAAAGTACCCTATAGTCTTCTCCAGAGTCTAAAATTATCTCTTTACTCACAAAATACGTCGTTTGCTTAGTATTTTAAAATTAGAAAATATACAAATAAACGGACACATATTAGTAATTGACAAAATTGATAGATTTTTACTCGTAAAAGTATCCGTAGTGAATAATCTTCATTTTCTACTTTCTTGATGATGGGGTGGATAAGTGTAGAAAATTCCATTAACTCATACCTTTTTCAAACTTGTGTATGAAAACTCTTCACTAAGGAACGACTTAATCCTCCTTAACTAACTCTGAGCGTGGCCGTTACTATATTAGTATATGACATAATAGTAATAATTAACATATTTTTTTACACTTCATCCCTTTTCAGCGTTAGCGTAATTTAATTATAAAATAAAAAGTTATAATATAAAAAATCGATCCAATATCCTGTTCACGGCACCGAACGTACACCCTAACCAAGCTTAGAGCTACTACAAACCCAAAGATCGCAGTCCAGGAGTCGGCAACCTTTTCCCTTACCTGCAAACAAAAAGACACGCATCAGACCCTCGTAATTACAAACGGAGGATTTACAGCCAACCCAGCGTTTGGCAATTATGAATTCCTATAAACGACATGTTATTCAGGGTTGTTGGATTAAAATTTTGTGTCTGGGTTTATTATCCGTGAAATACTAAGGACAAGTGTTTCTTTTCATAATCATATTTTACGTTAAAAGTTTCTTTTTTAATGAAACACTTAGGTACTAACTGACTTAGACATGGTGTTTATATTACTTTCAATTAAATGAGCTTAATTAGGCAAACTATTTTTTCTCGCTGGGTTTGGCTGAACAAGAACGGCTTATAGAAATAGTTATTATTTCATATGAGTAAATATTGTTTTGTTTTACAAAAATGTGCCGCAACTAGTAGTAGGTACACAATCTTATAAGTAATATAAGAATAATTTAACAATCAGTGCAAGCAGTAGCCTGAAAAACCTTTTATAAACGCCATACATTTCCAAAAGGAAATAAAACCTTCAAAACAAACACTGTCCCAACATCTCATCTTTACCTAAAACTCAATATTTACCCAAAAGACAATTACAAATCTTGACACGTGGCAACCCTACATTAGAAGCACTTACGCGCACAAGCGTACCGTAGGGACATCCCTAATCCGTTTACGATATAAAGAGTTATAAATCAACATTAATATGAGCTACATGTGTTGATAAAACCCACACACACACAGACATAGCACTCACACTATAAAGAAACAAGATGGCCGACTTGTATTCTATTTTGTCAGATACAGGACGTGCTAGAATTGTTAATGTTAATTGATTTATATAAATGTTAAGTTTATGTTTTTTTATAGTGATAGTTATAACAGAATAATATTTCGTAATAATTTCACTCGTATATATTGTATTTCTGGAGCTTATTTTTTAAATCAATGCCATAGCTTTTCTTTTTTTTTTTTAATTGAATGTCAGTAAGTGTTTATCACTCTTAATGGTTAGCGACTAGGGCAGTATGTTTACAATAAAAAAAGTCCAGAAATGAAAGTGTTATAATTATAACATTTTTAAATTCCTCATTACATTACACGTAACAAAATCCCAAATCGCTACAAAACTCAGATAAGTCAGTATCGCTCAGGTAGCACTTACCCCCCTACTCCAGGGTGGGGGGAAGCAATTTAATTCTGTCCACGTTCTAATAATGACCATCATAATTCGTTCAAAGTGTCCGGTCTGCGACGCTTACCCCACCGGCTGATTCCTTTGCATTTCCCCCCGTAATTCCATTTTCATGCACACATTTGCGTTCGTAGGGATGAGCGTTAATGGCCCGTGGTTAGTGTTTTTGGACAACCCTAAGATTTTGCGATTGTATTTTTTTTTTTTTCATTTGTGGAAGCTTATGTCAATAACTGCGTATATAATTACTAATAAAAAATGGGAAAGTGCGTTTTGTGTGTTGTTCAGTTTTTACGGTTTTATGGCACAACAGATCGATGTAGAATTTAAAGTCAAAGTCCAAGTCAAAGTCATTTATTGTTAATTATAGGTATGTACAAGGTTTAAAATTTTTTTTCTAGGAACAGCTATAATTTGCCGTTTCGGCTTACAATATCTTATATCTTATAACTAGAATTTAAACATAATCTAATAATTATCGAATACACTATTAAAAAAATCATCGATTTCGTAGAATATGTTACACATTAAGAATTTTATTAATTTTCGTTTGAAGACAATCAAGTTCAGTTCTTTTATATTTTATGGTCCGGCAGATGATTGAATAGTTTTGCAGCCATTACATAAATACTCTTGTTATAATATCTAGTTCTAGCGGGGATTTAGTATAGATATAGTTTACTTTATAAGCCGTAGATGGACATTGGGCACTTTCAACATTTTTGTCATAAAAAAAATGTACGGGAAGAGACAAAAGCTAGTTGCATAAATATTTAGGATTTTATAAGTCTGACCCTTTGTTAGCATTGCCAGGATAAATTGATTTTTATGCGGTTTATTTAGCTGCTAGCCTTTATTAGAATTAAAAACTGAAGTATTAATTTTGCTAGCTGAATTAGTAAAGATAAGTTTTAATTTTAGATACATTAATATGTGAGATATTTAATTTTAGATATTGTATGCATAAAATATATTCAGGTTACTTTTTAGGTTTAAAGTATGTACACAAGACTAGGTTAGTGGTCAATATCAACGCATAAAAGTTCAAACAAAAGGCGCATCTACTCTATGAATTGTATTGCATACCCAACCTTATTATAACCTTTGAGAGTTTAATATGCTTCTATGGATCAATTGCACATGCGCCTTTTCTCCGTAGCAGGGCAGAATAGTGATGCGTTGCCAACCCTGTTGACTAAGATGGAATGCCTATATGCCAGTCATTTTGCCGAGTGTCCTATCCCCACACCGGTATACAACAATGCGCAAAGCAATGTCACTGCTTGGCGGCAGGTTAGAGGGTAGCACTCCGACCGGACCCTGCGAGAGTAAAATCTAATAACGGTTTACAAGACGTCCAAATGATTGCTGAAAAGAAGCTGTGTGACGTATGTTTTGAAACTGTTAGATTTTGACTTTTGGCTGACAAAATGAAGCCTAAGTTAGTCTAATAAAAATAAACAAGCTTCAGTTTTGTAACGTGCTGAAGATGTAATGAATTTGCAGTTTGCAGATCTCGGAACACAGTATTTAATATTGCATTATGTTATTTACAGATTCAACAAATATAACCAGTTACCGTACTGTAATGTTTGCACTGTGATTTCATTTCAATTGTCTAAAGCCAAAATCGAAAAGTTGTACCTAATCATTTAGGGCTGTCAAAATTTTTCACATAAATTAATCGCTATTCTTATAACAAATACTTTTGGTAAATTTAAAAATTATAGCAACATTTTTAAATATTGAACCCATAAGCAAAAAACGTAAAACGTATTATATTAGTGTTGTGATAGAATTAGCAAATATCGGCATTATGCAAACAACCTTTATCCTACTCGCGCGCGGAGGGTAATGTTTAAATAAGCAGGGAATGCCGAATCGGCGTTAAAACAATGGTTTGAAGGGTATTCGCCGGCGCCCGTTATTTTTAAGTGTCTGACAAAGGTTGCCAAAGTTTGCGGACGAGCGCTGGGGAAGGGTTTTTGTTATCGGGCTAGTTTAGGTTTATGGTTTATTTTTTAAGGGTTTTTAATTAATTTGGAGGTTAGACAAAAGGCAATTTCTTGGTTCCAATAAAAAATGAAACCTACTATTTAGTGTATAGTTTACGATATTTGTAGATTGGACTAGTTATAGTAAAAAATAAAAAAATCGGGCTACAGTACATACTTTCTCGTAGGATCGAGTGATTGCAAAATATTGGGGTAAGTTTTTACTTTTTTCAATGTAAATCAAGGCTTGTCAATAATAAATCTTGTCTGTAGAAATACTTGATTTATCTGCTGTATTCAGTTACAGGCTTCAACATTTACTTAGTAGGTATGCAAACTTAGTAGGTATGGTTTGATCTTGAAACTTGCATACACATGGTAAGCTGACTATGCAAAACAGAAAGTAGCTTGGGATTTCTACATGTGTATTACGTAAACCCGACTATGGAATTTATCCTTAAGTATAGCAAACGAAATAGCGACACTCACTGACGCCTCTTCATTTTCTTATAATAATTAACTACATTTACTACCAAGAGTAGCACAAAATTTTACATTTAAATATTTCACATAATCTAATTTCATAAAATTATTATTAAAATTTATAAATGGCAAAGTTTGGAGAGCGCAAACATCATAGCGACATGGCTGTAAATTATAATGTTTTATGGTTTAATACAGCAGATAAGACTGGGGTGGCGTTATTAGCAACCCTAGCGGGTTGAAACACTATGGTCGACGGTCGTGCGCGAATTAGGTGAAGTAACTGACGTTTATAGGGATGTGACTAAACATGTAATTGTAATACATAATTTATTTAAGTGCACACAAGTTCTAAATTCTCTAAATTTAAAAAGCAATAGATATAAGTACCCTAAGTATTTTTCAAAGTTCTTCATTTTACATTAAATATTAAAATGTCCTATTCTATTTTCAGTTTTTGATACCATAACTTATCATTTTACTTGTGCTTTAATGTAGATACATATATGCCAAAATAGTCCAAAAAGAACATACCGGCACTCTGGTTACGCAGTTAGAGTAAAAATAGGTATATGATTTTTTTTATTTCAGTGGTTGTCCAAATAAACTTCAACAAATGAGTACAAAGTTTCACCACACACACGTTCATCTAGAAACAGTAAAAAAAAACTTGTATAAAGGTGCAGTTTCACTCCCGTTAAGGCTCAAGAGTACACCCGTTCATGATTCCTAACGATCCATCCCAAGTATGTAATTGTGTTCGCACCCATAATCATTGTTTATGGCCCGACGAGGGAGAGAGATTATTTTTTATTGTTTCCATCTCTGTTTGGAGTTATCTCGAAGTTTCGAGAATTTTCGAGAATATTCGAGATGTTCCGCTGAATGAGACTTTTTATTGCCAAAGGTCAGAGATAACTGAATGCGTTTGTCTAAGAAATGCTCAAGTTTTTGCTTTTGTAGCAGCATTATAATAAATTTAAGAAATTTATCTCGTATTCTCGTAGCCTGTTGTTAAAAGACAGCAAAAAATTAATTTGCTGTTATTTCAAATAATGCATATTACAGACAATAATTGATCATGCTAATTAAGTTCAAATAAACACACCATGTATAATGTTTCCACCATATCGGTCGAAACACTAGCTTCACTTCTCTATACTGGCAGTTAACAAAAAACCCGCCGCTTCCCGTTCAAAAATACAATTCCATTTTTAAAAATTTACAAGCAACGCAGGCCAGGGCTGCATAATGAAATCGTAAATCGGGTCGCTATAGTGAAATATAAATCGGGCCGCGGTTTGGCGTCGACTGTTGGCCGACATTTTTGCGGGCCGCTTCAATCACGCGTTTTATGTCTTCACTGGTGTTGCGTGTTTATAGGGGATAGATGGCGTTGGCGTAATATATATATTAACAAATTAATATTAAGTAATAATATAGTAGAAGGTTATTACAGGGTGATTATTTAGTAGTGCGTTTAGAATATTACATTTTTGATGAACTACAAAGGTACTTAAAGGTTTCGCCATTGTTATTAAACATTTTTCGTTAAACATTTTAAGGTTCTTTTAAGAGATAAATGGTCTGAGACTGTTTTAACATAATGGACCTTATAATATTCTCGGGTTTCGTTGATCCAATTTTAAGTTTTAGAAAAAAATGTACTTTATATAATTTTTTACCATGATTTCAATAATCTTGTTAGTGTAGTGGTTAGTTATTTTGTCAATAAATAAAATAAACGTCACGGCAGCTATTATTATCTAAGTATATTTTTAATAATAATGTCCAATCATTATCATTGCTTGCTGCTAAACAAGCTATTATACACCGATGCATAAAGTAAGAACGCGAATCATAAAGTAACGTACGTATATAATAACTCTTTTGTCGGCCTGTCCGGCTGTGTCGGGGCGAATCGCGTCAATCACGCCTTCGGCCAATGTTTTCATTTTATTATTATTGCTGTCTTGTTCTAGATTGCAGTACTTGTAATGACGTTTGGTTTGTAATTAAACGCTATTAAAATTAAAAATGCTTTAGATGTGTTTTAAATTTTAACTCGAAACATTATTAAATTGGTTTTGTGATTGTAACAAAAGGAACAATTTCTGTCTTTAAAAATAATTGAAGCATTTCTACCTTACATATTTATATATTTAACACAAACCTATTGCAAAAATATCATTCGCAACAATGAAGAAAAACGTTTCGTTACTATATTATTTGGCTATCCTTTAAGACTTTGGCGAGCATCAATAAATGCTACATACTGTATAATTAAAGCAAATGTGTGACAAACAAAAACCCATCAAAAAAACTAACGAAACTAGCGATAAAGTACAACGCAGTAAATCGAAATTAAAACACCCGCTAAAACCGTAACACGACAAAAAGCCGGCGGATCCACAAACTGCACGCCGCTAACACACTTTCACGTGTCAATGGATCCGCGTAAAAGCCCAAAAAACCGGACAAAACGCTAAAAAAACCGGCCCAAAACACTGTACATGCATCTTTTTCACGGCTGACAAATGGCCAGAAAGCGCGGGACGAGAAGCGAAAATCATTCACAAATTCTGACGCCACTCCGACCAGCCACTTTTTATCCTGGCGCCATCAATAAAAAGCCAAAAAGCCAGAAAAAAAACAAAAGCCGTGACGTCACAAGGTACGTTTTCGCGCCGACACCGGTGAACGAATAAATCAAGGGCTCGGCTAGCGTGGAGTAGGCTTCCAGTTGTGGCGGTTTATGGCTTTTTGATTTACACACCCACTATTGCGTTTTAATGCGGCCGATAGCGCGTAAATAAATGCAAAAATCGCTGAATGAAACGCTTTCGATTCACGCGTGAGTCACTTCATAAAGTCTTACGTCATCAATAAAGTTGTGTCTCACAACCCAAGTGTCTCTTATTTAGTAAATAAAGTACGTTTTCGCTGGCTTTTGAATTCTCCTTAACTTTAATTGCTTATGTTAATCCCTATTTTAATATCCACATGTCTGAACTATTCCATTTCCTGTCGTGACATTTTAAGCTATAAATTATATTAATATGGGAGTGAACATAAATTTCAATGAACATGCCTTCGGTAACAATATGGCGTTTATTCGGCAATCGTTAACATAAATATTACGCAATGGTTTTGTCTGAACTAAAATTATAACAAATTATCCAATATCGTAATGAAATTACGTGCGCAAAATATGTTTCCAGCTTTATTTGTGTACATGCTTTATGCGCGGATTTATTTGTAGAACTTTATTGAATATACTTCATAATACCATTTACATTCACAGATTTAAACATATTTATTTATTTATTAAAGTACAGATAGATTGGCTTAGTTAAGAAAAAATGACACTAAATGTTCCTTAAACAAAATTATTATAGCAAGCATTAAAAGTACTTATTTTTTGAAACTGAAAAAAAATAATTAAGAAATAAAACCCTCTCCATATTTTTTTTCCATTTTGGGACAAAAACTAAAACCAGCCAGTAATTAATTCAACGTCCAAAAACCACAGATAAGATAAACCGACTCCGCTCTTATCTGGCCGAATGACTTTGACAGACACGGGCGCGTCACTGATCAACTGGTGTCCCGCGACCGCCCGACCGCTTCACTCACTCATTCGCTCAGTCATTCATTCATTCATTCATTCGCTCAGCGTCGGTTTCGAGTGATCTGATCACCTTTCGACGGCGGATTTTCTTTTTCGAACGCGGTATGGTTTGAAAAAGGAACAGATTTATTTTTAAGTTTTTATTGGATCAAGTTTGGTAGTTTAATTCACAAAGTAGACTTTTTCTTTTTCAGATCCACATTTGAATATTCACCGTTTAAATATGAATGTACAGTATGATTCAAAATAAACTTAAATTTACATTTTCTTCCTTGATCTTAGAAACCCTGAAAAGCTTAATACTCAGGTATGTAACTACATAATTATTCAGAAGTAGAAATGCGGATTTTTTAAGTAATTAATTTTATAACCACAAAAGTTATTTCAGGTTTTAATGTGGTGGCCACATAATTGGAAACGCTTGTGGTTTCCCCATTCAATTTAGTCCAAATATCTCATTTTTGACAAGCAATGAAAAAGTACTTGTCCAATTTTATTGTTAGTGGGACTTATCGTTAATTGATAAACCAAGGTTCAAAATCATGCACAATAATTAATCTCTATTGAAAACATTCGGCTGCCCCATTTCAAAACACAACAAGGGACATTGAGGTAATTTTACAGGAGAGCGAAAAAACATGTTTTGTCTCAGCCGTACAAAATTTTGCAATATTTGTTCAAGAAGTGATATTTTCTTGGTTAATTCGATTAAAATTAATTAGTAGATACATATATCTTTCATTTATTATCTTTAATTTCCTATATTACATGTTTTATGCGTCATACTAGCATTTGAATTTGAATTCAAAAAAATAATTAGTGAGCGGATGATTTCCAAGCCTCTCTGTTTTTTCAAAACATGGTAAGTGCATGTCACATACTAGGTTTTTGAAATAGTTTTGTGACATGCTAGGTTTTATATCTTATATATCTTATATATCGGGGGGACAATGTCACACAAATTGACCTAGTCCCAAACTAAGCTCTAGGCTTGTACTATGGGCACTAGACAACGATATAAATACTTATATAGAGAAACATATACTTAAATACATAGAAAACATCCATGACTCAGAAACAAATATTCGCGCTCATCACACAAATATCTGCCCTTACCGGGATTTGAACCCAGGGCCGCTAGCTTCGTAGGCAGGGTCACTACCAACTAGGCCAGGTTTGAAATGGTCAAGCCCTTTTTTTGTGCACTTACTAGGTTTCGGGTTACTCGTAAATGTGAACCTAAAGTGAGATAGGCCTCTAAATTATTTTGCATCTAATACGGACTTGCTAGAAACCGCGGTTTATGCAAAAGTCGAAAAATTGAGTTTTGGAGACTTACTAGGTTTTGAAATGGGGCAGCCACATAGCTTAAATTTTAAAAGGATTATCTATTATATAATTATATTTATTGTTTTATCGATGCGTCAGAACTTTACTTTTAAATCCCTACGAAATAAAAGTTTATTTTTCAACAACAGAGATTTAAAAAAAAATGCAATTAGCAATTTGCCTGAAATAAAGAATATCTATTTTACAATAATATGTATTCTAAATACATTATGGAATCGGGTCATTAAGAGTCGACATAGTAAACTTTATCACTTAACACTAAACAAATCTACTGTTTGTAAACATTATATTATAACTTAACCTACTTTTCTAAAATCGACTATACCCAAATCACCATTTTCCCGAAATTCCATTAAAACCCGTATTAGCTTACAAAAAACATCATTAACAGATACGACCGACTGTCACAGTGACAGGTGGGGCCGTCATCGGGCCGCTGTCAGTCGCATGTCACGTCTGCGCTTGACAGCTGTCAACATTATTCTGCCGCCCTATTTTAGTATGCCAAAGTATAGTTAGTCAGCACAGAGGTGACACTCCAAATTCAAGTCCTCGGAATAAATTAATGAATTATTACTAATGCTAATTTTTGTATACATTAATTGAAACTTGTTTAAGAATCTTAATTATTTGGTGTTTTGTTCACGAGTCTGACTTATCGCTATACTAATACTCGTGTTTTTAAGCAGTCCATGTGATGTCAGATGTTTGAATTTCAAGAATTAAGTAAGGTAATTTTGGTCAGTTAAGGTCAGAATTGCCTAACTTCAGTTACAGCTTAGTAATGGCGCTGGATCACTGATTTAAAATTCGAAAACACGCGCTATTCAAATCCACCTTCCAACCGGCCAGTTATCTATCGCGTTCCAAATTCGAAAACGTTAAAGCCGATCCAACAGCTCGTAACATACAAAAACAGGCAAGATTACGGCGAATAATCGGAGAGGACGATCATAAAAAACCTAACTTCTCGAACGTTCCACTCTGGATCCCGGTCACGTCGGGCCGAACTGATTGACGGGAGACGTCCGCGCCTTGCACCCGACCCCCCCGCCCCGACCAACCCAACTCCCCCAGACACCCCCCGAGGGGTTGACCTGTGATCTGAGTAAGAAACATGTGAAAAATGTCATTAATGCACTCCTGGGGTGAATCGACGGGTTTATTGACAGAGGTCACTCGAGTTTGACGCGCTTTAGCTATTGCTTTCTTGTAGATTTATACCTAAAGAAGTATAACTACAGACGTTCAAATAGAGTATTAAAATTGATAAATATTTAAATTGTAGGCAACCGGTTATCATTTTGGTTGGATTAAACAATGACGAGATTTAATCAACTTGGAGTGTGATTCTCTCAAAAACGGCGGTCTGTCGGACGAACGGGCTAAATCGCAGCGGCGAGTTTAAGTAATCCCGTCCGAGCGAACAAAACACATTTTAGCGCGTGCATTCTCAATTTGGCAGCATGGCTTATCGAACGTATAAGCTTGCCTAATTGAGAATGCACGCGCTAAAATGTGTGTTGTTCGCTCGGACGGGACTAACTTAAACTCGCCGGCCGCTGCGATTTCGCTCTTTCGTCTGAACGACCGGTCGGTCGGACGAACGAGCGAAATGACCGTCGTTTTTAAGAGAATAACATCTCTGTATCTATTTTATCATTTTACTACGTATACTGGTTCATTCAAGTAATATATACGTGTTTAAAAAAACAACTGACTGATGATTTTCTTGCGGGCACTTTTACTAAACAGTTGTTTCCCCTTGGGAAGCGCTGTTACGAGTAGACTTACGATTTGTAAAATGCCCGTGTGGCCAACGTATAAAAATAAATGACACTGAAGTCATTCAGTTCTCATTTCCATTCCTTTATAAATAATATTCATACCTAAATGAAAACTACGATAGCGTTAAAAGCAAATAAAAGTTGTAACGTAAAGACAAGTTTGTTAATTTGGTCGCGGATTGGACCAGGAACGCATAAGTTGAAATTGCATGCAGTTTAGAATAAATAGCGGCGACAGCCGAGTTTTTCGAACAGATTTCATTCACTCAATTTTTGAATTAAGAATTATTGTTGGTTTCATTAGCGGTACTGCTTTATGACTGGTACCACATGGTCGAAGTTAGTAAATTTAATTGGACGACGTTGTAAAATGTTTACCAAAATTTAGGGTTTTCATGAATAAAATCACAAATCAAATAATCGAACACCATGATTCAAATTTGAAAAAGGAACATATCTACAAAGGTAGTGTTGTGACCTATTGGCATTAAATTTTACTATCGACTCGATACGCTTTTCATTAATATCCAATTATCCGCCACATTTTGATAAATACTCAGCTAGGCTATTAAACCTTCTTCAACTATTAGCTGATCGTAAAATCAATCGTTAAACTAGTTTATAATAAATAAATGCCGTGTCATTATAAAGCTATTTAAGTCTGACGCGTGCTCTTTCGAGCCGGCAGGGTTGTTAAATACGTATAAAATTGTGACTATAAACGTCCTTAGAACAGCCGCCTAAATGAAAATGGCAGTATAAGTGTATTTAGTTCATATGCGCTTACGACCTTTTTGCTTTGAACGGTAAGGTACATTGAGCGCCGGCGACACACCTGACACGTGCATATTGTATACAATGCCAAGTTGATGGCAGTGTGTAAAATGAACGCATCAGCAAATTAATAGACGTAACAAATACAGCCTTTTGTGGTTATAATTATGGTTGCATGTGCAGTAGCGATTTTATAACAAATGCGTTCTTTTTAACGATGCTAGTTATATATTTATTGCCTGGCTCCCGGCTTTTCTAGTAAAATAGTCCAGGGATAAGAAGAAAAAGAGAACACTGAAGAATAATCAGAGTTAATGTAGATTATACAGAGGACTTGGCGAGTTCACGTGTAGCTTGGCGGATGTATTTACAGGTGGTCTTTTACTCATTTTGTTCTGCTTATAGACCAAACAGTGTATGAAATAAGTACTGTAAAGATGTTTTTCATTGGTAATCTAATATGCAAGAATTTAAAAAAAATACTATTGTGCATATGAAATGGTAAGTAATACTTATTATGAAAAATTTAGTCAATAGGTAATCTATACGAAAAGTAATAAATCTGACAAATTGATACTGCTTTATAAATTAATCGTATTTTTGCTGCATAAATAATTTCATTTTTTTTTACAATTAAGAACCACCCAGCTCTTTAGTTCTGTCTATATCCCTGTCACTTATATCCATCCAAATGTTTTGAAGCAAATACATATCTAAGGTAAACATAAACTTTTATAAACGGCCGGAGTTAGGGAACTTGCTTATCTGCTAGTGTAAATCAATCTGTACGACGGGAGTGTTACCGTTTGACGTGGACTTTGACTTTGTTCAAAGTCGGCCCCTGTGATGGGATAAGATTAAAATATACCGGCTTTTACTCGCGACATGATCTTTATCATATTTTTACTGGCTTTAAGTTTAAAATAAAGGAAAAAAATTGTCAAAACACGTCGCTTAATAACAAAAAAATAAACATTACAAAAGAGTTAAACTACACCACATACACATTGCCTAATATCCAGGCAACAACGCAGCAGATTGAGCCGTCACCCCACGCAAGGACCAGCTAAGTCGCCAACCAATTCATCCCACAACAACTCTCAAACAATACACATTAATAAGACGGAGCGAAAATGGCCCAGCGTCCAGGGATGCGCTTATTAAAACATTTCGAGCAATATCCAACGATGGCGACGTGCGCAATATGCCGCAAACTCCGCCCGCATGTGCCGACCTGCGGGAATCGCACGAGAAAACTTCATTAACTCCAACGACCCCCCACCCCCCCTGTGACGGACGCGACGGACGTCCTCCGTCCGTCCGACGCTTATTACGTCTTGGACGTGCCGCGAAATCGAAGAAATGTGACGTAAATACGTGAAACGCTAGAATCGTTCCACTGATTGCCCCAGCTTTGTGTTCGTTTGACCGTTAATTTGATCCGTATCTCTCATTGTCTGGCTTATTATCGGAGCGTCTTTTATTTGATGTCGTTCGTACGATTGAGGTTTTTGGCGGTTCGATTTAACTCTAATTGTAAGGTAATCGCGACAGCCGTTTTACGAGATATCGTGTTTGACCCCGTTTTGATTTTACCAGGGCTACAATCGTTTTGTTAGATACGCTATGGAATGTTCACAGAATTCACTTATTTTATAATGCTAAAACAGATTATCTACTTTTTTACGGTACAAGCGATAAACGCAAGATAATATAAAAAAATAAAATAAAAATCAAACTGACAAACCATCCCAAAAATAAAAGTTATGAAGTTACTTTCAATTATCGATGCGTTGGATTAACATCACTACACAATTCAAATTACGAACTTCTTCGCTCAATTTTCAAAAACACGTTACACTCGATTCAATTTTCGAACGTCCTCGGCCGCACTCGTCGATTTCCGGGCGACTTCGGAAATTCTTTATTTTCTAACGGCTGGACCACACACGATATTGCGATGATGTGAGACTTAATTTGTCGGGCGCTATCACGTCCTTCTACGGAAAAATTTCTTATTTCATAGGGATTGGGGATAAGTTTTCACAAGCTAACTACAAGTAAACTATAATACCAGTCTTAGTATAAAGACATTGGTACCTACGGTGTTGTTTGTTTATTTATATGAATTAAAACTCAACAAAATGTAACATTATAGCATCTACTATCTGATCTGATGATTCATTAAGTTTAATCTAGACACCTTCAAGAGCTCAAGCTGGTAACGCATCTGTAATTCCTCGTTCGATTCTTTGCCTCCGTTTAAAAAATTACGGAGTCGGAAGCTACTAGAGACTGCTGTCACCTACCTATAATAGGTTACATAAAAGCTTGGAAATTTATTGTTGCCCCAATTGTGTGATGAGCAGGAGCATTTGTATCTGAGTCTTGGATGTTTTCTATGTTTTTAATTATTTTTTTCTCTATACAAGTATATATGTCGTTGTCTAAAACCTATAAACCTTAAGCTTAGTTTAAGACTAGGTCAATTTGTGTGAGTTTTTGAAAATTGGAACAAACAGGCAAACAAAATGCTAGTCTCATTAATTTATTCTTTGAAACCGATACACAAATTAGAAACTCAGTCAATCCCAAAATTACAACACCGCTCATCCGTCAGTAGACGTGACGTCACTGGGAAGATTTACGCAAATCTGTTTACATCGGGACCACCCGAGTGCCGTCACTCAACGGTCGGCACTCAACACCGAGCGGTCACTCAGTTGAGTGCGCTTCGTGCGACGGTTTAGTGTTAACGAAAATTTATATTGGCCATTTTTCGAGTTTTTCATGCTAACAAGTGGAACATAACGCGTGGTTTTAAAACTCGCTTGCCTGCTTCTGCTGCTTGTTAGTAAATCATTATTATGAGAATAAGACCTATCCAGCGATACCTACGCACTTTATAATCTTTTCTCCCATATGCTCGGAAATGTTACCTTACTGTTGTCAAATCAGCCCGCGAAGTTCTAAGTTCCAGGCCCAAGCAAAATTAAAAAAAAACAAAGTTATTATTTACCAACGGCAGCGGACGCGAAAAATGTATGAAATTTCATTACGTACCTGGTGATTTACTTTTTAAAACCATGTTTGGACTAGGATAACTATCTCCAAACAGCCAAACACTCGTGCAATCAAAATTCTTCCTTGTATATTTCACTTTTTAAATGTCATAGACTAAAAAGTTAAGCCTTTTCAAACAGCGTTTACAACGTATTTAAAAGTGTGTCAAATAGTTTGACTTTTTTTTAATAGAAATTGCGTTCATATCAAAATAAATTGCGGAAATAACATAAACGCGTAATAAATGTTATAGTTTAAACTATATTTTATTCAAATTGAATTTATTACGTTTAAATAATTTGTGATTTCATTTAATGCTTTATTTCAGTGTCATACTAAATCGTACGTTTCTGTTCTTTTTGTCAAGGAAATGTTGGGACTGTGTTTAATATTATTAACAATTGTGTTAAATTTCCTCCCATCGTTGGAGAAAAGCACTATACAAGCCTCGACCGGGAAGGGCGGTTGCTGGACTCGTATATATCGCGGCCTCGACTGCGTCTCGGCCACGCTAACTCTACTCGTCCCGCAACGGCCTATTTCCCGGTCTGTGCAGTAATGTACTGTTATTGCTTTTGATTTGACATTTTATCGTATTGTTTTTAATCAGCCGCCATAACTGTCAAGTAAAAAAGAGCTTTAAAATCATAGAAAATAAGATATCATGTCAAGAGCGATATGGTTTTACGAGTAAAATTGAGGCCCTCTAAAACAACACATGACCGATTGATTCGGGATAAAGAATATTTCCTTATTCATATACGTAAAATAAACCTGCTTTAGTTAAAGTATGCTTTGTTACTTTCGGTCAAATTCGAATGTCAAATGAAAGATAAAGTCAAATCATGTTTTAAGAAAACTTTTGTTATTGCGCTTCCTTGAAATATAAGGCAAGACTTTTAACACAGTCGGTATGAGATTCGCATAAATAAACTGCACCAATACTCTATTCCTAAGATTCATGTCAATTTCAAGTATAATCTTACATTTAAACTATCACTTGAGACTAAGCTTGCGACTGTCAGGCTATCCACCGGACCGTCCCGCCGTCAGTCATCCGTCCGGTTGACAAGTCTCTTAATCTTTATTGACGTGACATTTACCGGTTTTTCTAGAAATAAATATGGAGATAAGGTATTTTTAAATGGGAAACAAGTAAGCCTCGTGTGGTTGCCGAGTTAGAATAGTGCCACTCCATGTCTTCCCGTGGATGTCGTAAGAGACGACTAAGGGAATAAAGGCTTGTAGTACTGTTAGGCGATGGGCTTGCAACCTGTCACTAATACGCTGGTAAACATCTTAGCCTACTTGTGCAAATTGTGGTTATAGAATTATCAACAAGTATTTAGAGATGTTTGTAATTCTGTAGCTCTGCCTACCCCGCTCTGGGAACGAAGGCGTGAGATTATGTATGTGTATGTAAACAAGTAAGTATCGGATTTTGATAAATATGTTCATTCAACTTCTTTACGAAGAGACCTCATCGTGTTGTTCTCCTATTTATTTTAGTTTTATGTATTTGACCTTACATTTGTAATGTTTTCATTTGTGCTAGATCTGATAATTACTGTTTGTTACTTTGTTACCTTGTAATGTAACTTACTTTTAAGTATTATTGTATTTTATGTTTGAAAAAATGACCTTCTGCTGGAGTTTCTTGCGGCGCTTCTTCTCCGCAATGTTCTTGTCCGAAGCGCTAGTAGATTCACTGTATATTACCGACGTGTAAAAGAGCCCGTATGTGGCCAATGTACTGAATAAATATTTTGATTTTGATTTTACACAGCATGAAACCAAGTCTGTTTTCGCGTCTGTTCGTATTTCTGTCAGTCTGTATATCAGCTAACTCCTCCTTTAAACCACGCAACAGATTTTGATGGTGAAAACACCATGAGTTAGGTAAATTTTCACATTTTTTTAATGTATAATGCATTCTATATTATGAACGGGTGTAGCAGAAAACTTAAATAAGCCGAAGCGAGGCGACAACGTTTCTAGGTATAGTAGTATATAAAGCTGTGTGGTTGCCGGCTTAGAATAGTAGCACTCCATGCCTTCCCGTGGATGTCGTAAGAGTCGACTAAGGGAATAAAGGCTTGTTGTACTGTTAGGCGATGGGCTTGCAACCTGTCACTAATACACTGGTAAACATCTTAGCCTGATTATGCAAAATGTGGTTACAGAATTATCAACAAGGTTTTAGAGTTCTTGGCCATTCTGTAGCTCTGCCTACCCCAAACTGGGAATAAAGGCGTGATTTTATGTATGTATGTATGTAGTATATTAGCGAGTAGCTCAGTCGATAAGGGTAGGTACGTGGATAAGTTCGACGTAAATTAACGTGGACATCTAGACTTGAAAGCAACTAGCAGCAAGCCTTATAAAGGTTGGAGTTCCGTTAGTCATACACTTCGTCAATTAATCACTATATTGCGTCGAACCATAAAAAATGCTACAAAAGTTGAACCCTAGATACCTGTCAAAATGACGAACGCACGTCTACCCAGCCTTAAAGATGCTTAACGCTAACGTAAATGATTATCGAAAATTATCATAACGAATGGAATTGACATAAACTCTAGACGCGAGAGTTTGGCAGTGTACTTCAATCCTATACATTTTCGATAGCGACAAAATCCTTGAAACGCATCTAGTCTAGGGCCACTGTCAGGTCTATGCATGTTCTTCTTCCAAATCTATCAATTTAAATCAATATGATCAATTAAATAATCAATCGAAAACTCTAAAGGCGATTTTCAAATATCTTAATCATCAAGTCAAACGTATATTTTTAAATCCAATTCTGCTTATTTTACTTTCAATCGTCAATGTTTACCCAATCTCAACAGACCCCCAAAGTGGGCAAACACCTGACTAGTTTAGGAGCTCGCACGGGCAACGCAAACAGACAAACAGAGCAGCGCGCGCGCAGTCTTGCCTTTCAACGGATCATTGTCAGCCATGACAGTTTTTTGTTGTCAGTCGATAGTTTAATGTGGATACGATTTTTTGATAATGTCTGTTTAAGATGCCAAATCATTAGAAAATTATATACAGTTGGAAACTATAGTTTATCTGGACTAAGCTGGACTTTCTGTGGACATCTTGCTTATAATTTTGAACTATTTCCTATACTCGTACTGTCTTAAATAAAGGTGCTATCCAAAATGGGTGGTAAAGACGGCAGTGAAAACGGTTTCTTGCCTTGTACAATATTGTCGAGTAAATATTTAAACAAAATAATAGGTAGAGTTCAACTCATCATAGAGTGGCTCCGGTGGAGAGGAAGAGAAGAGCTGAACGCAAAATGAAGTTGGCTGCCACGGTTAAGAATCATCTGTTCCATTTTGGTACTAGAAGTAAAGATATTTTGTTTCAAATAAACCATAACTCAGGACCAAATTATACCTAACGTTCTGAATTAAATGTCCGTTTAAAGAAAAACAGGCCTTCCATGTCTACTGTTTTGTATTTAATCTACGGTTTGTCACGTAGAAAAAAAAACTTAGTATGATCTAAAGCCCGATAAAAAATCCAAAACCAATGCTTACGAAAAATACAAACTTTATTAATTCCCTTCTACCCTAGCATCACAACCGACATTACCTAGTATTCCTACAACTGCTTAACAAACCTAAATACAGTCGCTTAACGTTAAAATATTTTTTTTATTCAAACTTATCAAAACCCTACCAGTATTATCATTTATTTCAAGGCATATCCACAGACTAATACCGTCGAGGTCACTTTTTGTCCGCATCAGGCAGATTGATTGATGTTTTCTCAGCGTCTACCTGATAGTTATTGGTGGCTTTATTGATATTAAGACGTGCCCACAGTAATTATAATATTATTCTTCATTTCTGGGGCACAGGTAATGTAGAACAGAAGTTCCATTTTGAGGAAGTATTGTATTTAACACGTTAATAAAAAAACCTAACAATCTACCTTGGTGCTTTCTGTGGTAACTGATTCAATTAAGGTGGAGAAAGAACATGCAAATTCAGCTTTGTGTAATTGCACAAAAGATCCAACAGGGCCTAATCGGGCTGGGCCTAAACGTATTGTCATCTTTAGGATAGCTCTTATTTTCTTGACAGTAATGGCGGTCGATTTAAAAACAATACGATATCAATGTCAAAGCCAATATAGTTTTAACCAGTAAGATGTGGCGCTGGACGAAGATTGAAGTATTTAATGCGATAAGATATCGTCCGTTTACTATCTCAACCTCGGATATGATCGAATAGTTAGAAAGGAAAGTAGTCTTTATTCTATAGAAACCATAAGTGCTTCTCCTGTCTAACTATTCGATCAGATACGAGATTGAGAAAGTGAAGGGACGATATTCAAAACTATTTTTAAACAGGTTAGTGATGGTGATGGTATCGAGTCATCTACCGGTGACGCGATTGGTTTAAAAACAAAACGAATACAAACGTTAGTTAGCGTAATGCATCTTGCCAAGGGCCTCAGTGCTGCAGAATTCTTACTAATCCTAATTTGTACGATAAATGTGAAAGTTTGATTGTTTTCGTCATAATGCCACAACCAATTAACGTAAAATTTTGTGCGAAAATATATAGCACGATAGTAGTTATCCCGAAAAATCTGATAGTTCCCAAGGGAACGGTGAGAAATGTTTCCAACGAAGACGAAGTCGCGAGCAGAAGCAATAACATTAAATGGACTGTCAGTAGCTCGCTACGTCAAGCCGTTATTGATTCCGACAGCTCCTCGGTCAATCATTCTCGACTCATTCTTGACGTGTCAGAAAATTTAAAAACGATTTTTCATTCGATTTATATTTTAATTCGGTCTTTGGAACTGGTCTAAGTGTCGAGTGAATCGGTTTTTTCGGTCAATTATTTTTGATGACTGTGTTTAGGTAGCGAAAAATTTAATAAGAATTCGTCAATCAATTGAGATACCAATTAATGTACCTACGTGCTCAACTTTATTTGTTTAGGTACTACTTTACCTCATTGCGGCTGGGCACGGTAATACAATACAACACAATACAATACAATATAATTTGCAATAATTATGCAACCTTAACTCACTAAAATCTTTATTAATTAAGATTAGATGTTAAGCAAACCAAAAATTGTCTTACTTGAAATAAACAGCAGATTTTTTTTTTAATACAAAGCTCTTTATTGTACACCAAACAAAAACATTACAGAGTAACAGTACAATAAAAAATAACGCAGGTAATCAACACGCGGTCTTATCGCTGACTATCGATCTCTTTCAGTATCCCATATGGTGTCAAATTAAAATATAGTAAGTATAATGTATTAAGTTTTTTATTTGTATCCATTTAACAGAAAAAATGTAATTGTATTTGGAAACAATGTAATGCGGAACGCAACACACAACATGAGCATATTCCATACAAAAACACATCATCTAAAGTATTTGTAATCTACTAGCTCCAGTGATTTTTTAAAGTCGTAGTCTTTGTTTACGAAGTGTGTCACGTGTCAATATTTGCTTCCTTAAACAAAGAACTATGATGCATTTCATGACTGGACTGACATGAACATCTTACTGCACCTGATTGCACTTTAACTTAAAAAAAACGTTAAAGCTGTAACCCTTCAAGCGCACTCATTTGCATGCACTCCACTGGGCGCTCTCGTTGAGGAAGCTCTGAGTAATATCGAGAGCCAAGTGGATAGCTTTACATGATATCAGGTGTTTTACATTGTAATTCTAGTTATTATACACTATAATTATTATAAATATGTTATCTTTACTGTCTAAGTTAGCTTCTTTTCTGAGTTTTCTGAGAATTCCATTAATATTATAAATGTTTGTTACCTTTTCACGCTGCAAGAGCTTGTCGGATATGCAATGGAGATTATACCCTGGGATGACACATAGGCTAATTTTCTTCCCGCAAAAATTTTAGTTCTCGAGGGAATAACGATCATCGAAATCTACGTGAACAAAGTCGCAGGCAGAAGCTAGATCAATGTAATTTTTGGAATAGGTAGAATAGACTTTCATATATTTAACTGTCGATTATGAATAATTTGACTGTTATAAAATTTTCCAAGAATTGATAGTTTAAACAAACTCTAATCCAAATTTCTACTGCAGCTCATCGATAAGTTTCAAAGCATCTTATGAGCGGTCTACAAAACAAACGTCGACATTGACAGACGTATTGATCCGTCTGTCGTCGTGCAAAAAGTGCAAGACTCGGAGACGGAAGGAGTCGACCGCTCGGCCGACTGATCGGACGATTGGTCGAGGGATTGCGAGTTCATTCGAAAGGTGAACTGTGGGGAATAATGCTATAGAATACATGTTGAAGGTATATGAACGAACGGATAAGCATCGCATTTCTATTATAGTTATAGGAATATGAAAAGTCAATTCTGATACATGTCATAAAAATACAATTATAATCTACTAGCTGTTTGCGACCCGCGTAAAAAAATGCTATCGCTATTCCCTCGAAAACTTTCAATTTTAGGTAATAAAATCAAAAGTATAATTGGTCCTTCCTGGGGACATAGGCTATCTCCATACTTATTTTTATCGGAATCGGTGCAGTGGATTAGCCGTGAAATTTACATACATACATACATTAAATCACGCCTGTTTCCTCGGGGAAGGCAGAGACCACTTCTTTCCACCTGCTACAATCCTGACAAATCTCTTTCGCTTCTTCCTCATTCATACATCGAGTCATGCATGCACGTTGGTTTCTGGTACTTAAGATTCGGCCCTTTTCCAGTATTTGCTTAAAAAATACAAATTTGAGTAGGTACGAAAGGTCAACTTAATGCCTAATGGCATTTTGTAGCAGTTGACCTTTGTGCAAATCAGAAAATTGTTGTAGGCGGTGCAATATTGTAGTATTGTAGCATTAACCAAGATATATTAGTATGGATATGGATTCTTGGGATATGGATACGTGTAAAAGTGCCCGTGCGACCTACTTACTGAATAAATTTCTTTTATCTTTTTATCTTTTATCTTATCTGGGTTTGAGGTAACAATTTGTGGTATATACTGGAATGACAATTAACACATAAACACATACGCATTGGCAAGTAGTACAAATATCGCGCACTGTCATACATATGAACTGACTAGCCTAACATGACCCGTGCTTATGGACTAAGCGGCGCTGCATATCTTGGTTTCTAGTAAAATTATAATTGCGAACCACCGGTAGAACCCTTTTGCAATTAGGTTACGTATTAGACGCAAAACTACTTGACTCATAGAAATGATGTACCTATCAGTAGTACACTTCACTCCCTGATTGTACATCAGCCTTACATAAGAATATACTCATGTGAGGCGCATACGCACTAACATCCTCTTAAGTTAGAAACACTAGCTTCCTCTAAGCTGTAGTTTGCATAATATTGGCATAAATCTGCGCAACAAAACCTGCGCGGTTAATCGCATCACGGTATCTGCGCATCGGCCGGCCGCGGGCTGCGCCGGCGCTTGATTGATGGCTACGATGCAGATCTAACGCGTATAACTACCTAACCCACTTTATCTTTGCGTCTGCATACGTTTGTGTAAGAATGCACCGGACCTTCAATCTCAAGACAAGAATCTTACCGAGTGTGCCAATTTCATTTTGATCGGTGTTGCTACTGCATACAAGGACCGCGTAACAAATGATTTCCCTTACAGACACTCGTTTAAAACAACGCATCCGTTAATAGGTAACAAAGCGACCAATCTTAAGAAAAAAAATAAGATGACAGTGAAAGAATGTTCAGCTGGCGCGGTGATTACAGACTAGCAGTAAGTTATGTCAAGAAACGATCCTGCGTATATTATTTTACATAGGTCCCAACCTCTCAAGACTAGACATCACAATCCTCCGACGTTAAATTGCCTAAAATATCAAGAATACATTGAAAACGTTGGTATAATATTAAGAGCAAAAGCGTCAACGTCAGCTGTTGAAAGATAAACAAACGTTCTGTCACCCGTCGATCACGTCCCGTCGCTCTAGCGGGACGGCTCAATGCCATTTCGTTTAACGTTTAGATAGAAGTCAGGTCAGATTCGGGGAACAGCATCATGATACTGAATATAGGCTTTTGTTATAGATATTTATGTAGTAAAGTCTTAGGTGCAAGCTGTTGGTGTTTTTTGAATATTTATTAAAATTTAATCCTGGTCACGGCACCAAAATTCTTAAAATGATTTTTAATTTCATACTTATTAGGATGATTGTTAGATTTTATATTGACTACTATATCTTTACTATCTGAATAATTGTCCAATTGCAAATGATGTTTAATTTTTGGCTCATAATATCTGTGAATTAAAAAATCGATAGAAAATCATATGCGTTAAAAAATAATCTTTTATAACGTATCTGACATTACAGCATTCAGTTCAAATAACTCAATTGAAAACATTCATAAATCATCTGATTTGATCAATATACACCAATTAGTGGCGACCCAGTGTAGTAGACTTTAGAAAAAAGGGCCTATTTGAAATAATATTCTATTTGTAAATTCATCCCTATGATAACTGAGGAGGGTTGATATTTCTTTGGCTTCTATTTCGTAGATATGTTTTTGTTTTCAATAAGGGCAGTGTAGCGGCCTTATGCGATGACAATGACCCCTCACCCGCGTCATCACTGACAAGTCCTCAAGTAATTGACGCATGTCATTGTCACTGACAATTTTATTGGACGGGACAATGTTATGAAATATTTGGTCTATTTAGTCTATTTAGCTCAGTAGTTTCCTGAGAATCCGACATGGAATTATAATGTTTATTATATCCAAATCTATAAGCCATGTCCAAATCATGTGCTCTTATAAAAATAGGGATGTGCCTAAGATAAAAAACCTGTTTCATGGAATGTCATTTGAGTTAAGGGATAAATACTTTAACAACAATTTCTTAATACACTTTTAATAATAGTTAGAAGGGATTTCTTATAGTAACTTTTATGACTGAAAGTACTTAATATTAATCATGTGTTTTTTTGTCATGAATTGCATGCAAAAACCTACCATATGGACATATTATAACGGGACGGTATCTCGAAAAAACTGTTGAATTTATCTCCATACTTTAGGTAAAGAACATGGAAACACGGCTGTCACTGAATTCGGTGCCTTGACCAGGATTAAGCTTGACAAATTTATGTATTTTAATTTAGTAACCGGAACCGTTACATCTTTATGTAGGCAGTGACAAAGTTGTATTGTCAGCCCTTGTAGAGAAGCGATTTTATCGCGATATTAATAAAATAAACTACACGCAATTTAAGTCACATAAAACCCAATATTGAAACATACGGCTCGAAGGACCAGAGGGTATTTTATTACGGCCACACACAGTCAAATAGAACTTTCGCGAGAATCGAACCCGCACCCACCTACACTTGTTTACAACTGACCAGAACGATATATTCCGAATCAAATTGTGAACCGATCATCGTGTAACTCCTACGCAGGACATCAAGCGGAAATTCAACGAAAGCTGAACTCTATTCAATAGTGATAACGGCGACGTGTTTGAGTAGAAATGTGGAATAATTTGCGATCTTTTAATGCTTGGCGTTCTCAATGAGACGTTGACGTAAGTTTCAATAAATTATGTCTTATTTTGCTGAACCGCATTTCCTACTTGAGGTACGAGTACGTCCATAACTTTTAAACGTCTTATATTTATAAACCCTTTAAAGGGCACCAAATACTAATATTCCTCAGTCAATATTGGCCTTTCAGTTAATCGTATTAAAACCCAGTTTCGCTTAAGATTTCATACATTTCTTCTCAGATTTAGGACTGTCAGGTGGCCTGATAGACTTAGAACTGTAGGTTAGGTGTCAGTCTAGGGTGCCGTTACTCTATTGGAGATATCCGAATAAGTGGTGGTAGGATCTTGTGCAGGCTCCATCCGGATTGCTACCACCATCTTATCCCTTAACCTACCGTCAAGCATCAGTTTTCGCATTGTGGTGTTCCGGTGTTAATAAGACAACCGGTAAAATTACTAGCATAAAGGCATTCTATCGCAGTCCTCAGGGTTGGTAACGCATCTGAAGTCTTAGGATTGCAGTCTTAAGATTGTAGTCAAGATAATATATTTAAATGTTTGTGGGTCACAGATCCCACTTAACATCAGGTGGCCTGTGTCTTGGTCCGCTATCCGCAGGCCATAACCGACGATGTGTGTGTGTGTGTGTGTGTGTGTGTGTGTGTGTGTGTGTGTGTGTGTGTGTGTGTCTGTGTGTGTGTGCGTGTGTGTGTGTTAGTTTGTTACTCCTTCACGCTGCAATGGCTGGACGGATTTGGATAAAATTTGAAACGGAATTCATCATGGAAAATTTAAAAGTTCCCGAGGGAATTACCATAATCGAAATCTAAGCAGACGAAGTCGCGGGCAGAAGCTAGTTTATTTAATATACTTGCTTTTACATGGTTTTTCATACATCAATTTCTTCTACATTGTAAGCTTATAGTACATCCTCAACACAATTAATAGCGCGGGTATCTCGAGGTAATCCCGTCAGTCTTCGTATATTGTGACAGGAGAACACTTCCTGATGGCTTGGCCAGGTGAGATAGACGTATGGCTTAGTGTTGAGAGGGAGCGAGAGCGGTTAAACTACTGAGTGTAATTGAATACTAAAATCTGCGTAACAATGCCTCCAATTAATAAACATAGGTTTAAAAGCATTTTCTTCAAGCTCAATTTTAAGACCAACAACAACACAGATTATTTAAATATTATTTATTGAATTCTTATAAGATATAATGGTGACCCTTTTTTTCAGAGCTGACATCTTTTAAACGGCCGAACTAATATTGAAAGCTAACAAACCATCCCGATTAATGAAGCTTTCTCGAAAAAAAAACCGTAACTGAATCAGTCCATGCATTTATTTGAGACCTACGATGCCACAAAGACACACAGATACAGAGACACATAGATACATAGATGCAGATAAATAACACCCCTCTTTTCACAACGGTTTAAAAAGTAATATTCACTAAACTCCCATCCTAAACGTCTGGCGGTTATAATCCGCGCTGCGCGTGAGTCTGATTAAGGGCGTCGACGACGCGTGCGCCGGCGCGCATCCGTATCCAAGAGATAACCAGCATCATATTACTTTGGTGGATTTATTGCGTACATAATATTATCTGTTGGCTGCGACTTCGTCTGCATAAAACTCACTTAAATTTTCCGGTAAAAAAGTACACTATGTATTTCCGGGATCCTAGCTCTCTTTAGTTTAAAATCTTAACAAACAGTGCTAATTTCGCATTTATGATATAAGTTTAGACGAATAAAATATCTAGGTAAGAAATGTATGGAAACTGCGTTGAGAGATAAATTAGTTCTTCCTTGTTGAAAAACATGCAATGGGATTACCTATACAACCATCGCTAATATCAGGTGAGGCAATTCCTTAGATTCCATGTCGATGTATTTTCTGAACAAGAACAAGAGCTGACAATTCTTAAAAGATAATATGCCTTCGGACATCAATGTATCAGGCAGAAGCTTTTCTTCAGCGAAGTTTCCCACCGTTGGGCGGAAGCTAAACATTAAAAACAGCTGATTACTTAGTGTCACCAAAAACATACTTGATCAGTTAGCGACGCCAAATGATATCACTTGCCTTTCTCATAACAATTAACAATCAAAACTATAAATTCTATTTGTAATTTCATAACTTAAACACAGCATCTAACACGACCCGTAAGGGGAAACGTTCCGTTGACGGCTTACCTAAGCAATCGGTCATCCAGACACAGCCGCGTCCTAGATATGACTGGAAAGGTCTTTGTAGGCACCGTCAAAGAGATTTGCGATGTGACTGGGAAATAATTAGAGCCTGTGAGATCCTAGTCTAAAGTCAAGAACTTTATTACTCTGTTGGACTTTATTGCACTTACTTAGGGTTTTTGTAGGTTATGTTTGGTATGCATGCATGTGTAATCTCCTCAACATCAAACAAAAATATTTTGAAAATGACGATTTCTTGACATACGGACACGATGCAATTTCGCAATGCTGTTGAAACCTTTAGCACCAATATCACCAATACCATTTTCACTATCATCAATATAATTTTTATTAAGAGGCACAGATAAAACACATCCTGTGTCGGAATTTATTTAATTTATGTCAATTGAGTTGTTGAGGTACGATCTGGCCTAAAATGTATAATATCCTCAAGTTCAAAGAGTGTTGTTATTTAAGTTTCTTGACATAAACATTTATCATTTCCGCAAGCATCCTAGAATTTGTTATTACCAACATCATCAACATCATTTTTATCATCATCATCACAATCATAACCACTACCATTATTATCAACAGGCAAAATAGTTACAAAACTTGATCAATCAATAGGTACACGGGCTTTACTTCTATCAAATGAATTGTAAGATATTCCTTTTATAAGAATATCCTTATTTAGCACAAATTTCCTTTGATTCCAGTGACCCTGACCCATGAATTCAATAAACGAAACTGTGTAGATTCCAATATATCTCTATATCTCTTCATCCATACAAATAACTACATAAACGTACGAAACTCCGCTAATTTCATCCAACTTTGTCCGTCCGAATAAGGAATTACGAGCAAAAATTACCGCTTTCGTATGACGAGCGCCTGATTGCCTGTCCGTCTGTCCGTCCGTCTGTCCGCGATGACGCGGGATCTTTTGTTGTTCTAACCGTAATATCAAGTTACTGGAATATAAAATTATTTTGCGGGATTTAAAATGGTATTATGTTCTGTTTTGGAAAGGAGTTAAATAATAATACTATTTGGAAAAATTAAGAAAATCATAGTTGTTGTTTGAATTCAAGGTTTATTAGGTTTAGGTCAGTGCATGTATATTTGAAGTGACATACCAATTGCAATCAATGTAGATTTTGAACTCGGATTAAAAAAACTCCTGTAACGGCCTTTCACTTTATTGTATAAATGTGAATACGGTTGAAGCATTAGTTAAATTAGCAAATAAATAGCCAGGTATTAAAAATTTAAGCGTGAATATTATTTTAGAAACCAAAAACCTGTATTGAAATATCATGTCGATATTAATTCCAAATCGAATGAATCTATATTTCTTTTACGCAACATTTTTATGTTCAGAGTATTTTTTTATTCCAAGCGCCGTTACCCTAATTTATAATTAATACTGAATAAAACCTCACTCGACATAAATCCATCAAGCGTCAAACGTGCGTCCCTAATTGCAGTTGCATCGCAAAAACTTAAATCCATAATAACATGCAGTGCACAAAACTAACCACAAGCGAAACACTCCCTTACCCCACAAATGTAGAACACCTTTTCATTCGAAAATGCGCGACGGTTATGACATTCTCCTGTGTATTTCATATCTCGCCTCAGAGCATTAAGTCTCCAGTCACTCTCAATCACTCAGTACGTCCAGACGTCAGTCATAAGCAAGACGAACAGGGGGACTGGCCTCCTTAAAGGGGGCCCCCACACCCCCCAATGGGGCCTGGGGGGAGCGGGGACTGGTCAGCTCTTGAAGACAATTTACTGAACAAGTCGACTCGACTGGGATTCGCTATGAAATTTATTCGATGGAAGTTGCAGTATGCTCCGTGTTTTATGGAATTCCATGGGAGTAATGACTTGTATGTGGGTTTTTTGATGGAAGTGGACTTATGGAAATATTGCTGATAGCAAATATAGGGAATTGAGTAATATTTTTCTTGGTTATCTTTGATAGATGGCAATCGAAGAATTGTTTTCGTGGACCATGTTGACATAACTAGGGATGGAAGCGATGATGAAACGTATCAACATGGTTTATAATGCGAAACCATTTTAAAATTAAAAATATAGCGTAATTTTTTTCAGGGTTAGGGTATCCTTGATGGATGGCAATGGAGTTATTGTGTTTCTACAGACCACGTAAACATAACTAGGGATGAAATGAGGTTTCAAAGTTGTTACAAAGTCAAGGTCTTTGTCCGTTCACAATTTATTTTAAATACCTTTTTCTGCGAATTCTGTAGACAACATGGACTGGGTAGACACCCTTTCTGTGACAACGTAAATCAAATTGAATTACTAACATAACTTCTCATGAAACATCTAGACATTTCCTAATATTCTACTTTCACGCTCGTTCTTAGTCTAGTGAAATAGCATTTTTTCTATACGCCCCACGCGCCAAAACTAATTACACTCCAAACAAAAACGTAGTAACCAACAAAGTCTCAAAAACGCGACAAAGCCGTCCGTCCTCAAACGGTGAGTTAACATCATTATCGGACGAGGCAGGGGGAGGGAGAGGGGACATGCGTCGCTCAGATGTCGCGGCCAGACGTACGTCTTTGTCGTCCGACGCTTTATTTGGTTTGCTCGGCTAGAAGTGACGCTGTTTTCAATTCTTTGTCGGTTACGCGGTTTTGTTTGGGCGCCTTTTTTGTTTTTGAAGTGCGCTTTTAGAGCGTGGTGCTTGTTAATTTAAGGGGAAGTATTTTTTAATTTACTGGTAGAGATATTTTTTCACATTGTATTGAGGAACCAAGCAATTTCTTAATTGTTATTAGCGTGGTTGAAGGTACTAAATCTAAGAATGCAAAAACGAAATGCAATTTTTCTTCCCGCGAGTAATTTAATACTTGTTTGGATTTAGATGAAATATGTTAACAGTCATGAACGCGAAAATCATCAAAATTGTATGCAACAGCCTATTTTACTGCAAAATCAAGATCCTGATAACCTTGTACCTACAGTGAAATATATACAAAATATTTTCTGCCTTTCTGGTAAAAGCTAGCTAATAATTCGATACATCTGCATGTCTATTCTCGCTTAGCTCTTCATCTGGTTGATTCAATCAGACCTGACAGCCTAAAGTCGATGTGGGTCGGTGTCCATCGATTTTTTCCCCCAACACAGACGAAGTGACCGTTGTTTAGAATAAGTTTGACAGGATATTATGCAGATTGCTAAAATATTGGTCAGGTTTTCAAATTAAAATCAATGCAATAAGCATGGGAAGCAAGTTCTAGATGATCCATCCATCATTATGAATAAGAGAAGGCAAAGTAAAAATCAAGTTTGTTTCTTAAAGAACTATGAAGCGAAAAACTCAAACGAGACACTAGAATAATGTAGTTTGAAGAATTGCACAAAGATGGATGCATTTCCAGAATTAAAAGCAACTGCTTCAAGTATAGAGTTTCTCAGAAACTAGACGTTCAAATAAAAGAACAATTCATCAACTGAAAAGAAAAACGAAGGCGAGCCATATCTTCAAAGTAAATCTGCATCACTGCACTCAATCACACACAAGACGTACTGAACCCTCTCCTATTTAATTGACGAGCCACTCCATCAAAACAATCTTGAAGTCCGCCACAAACTTGTAAAAGACACACTGAATATACCAATTTCAACGCTATCCTTCAAGCAATAAGAATTTAAGAATTCACATGAGAAATTTTCACAGATAATTCGCTTTACTGACAAACTGCATTTGCAGTTGTGACAAGCAATGAGGAACTTAATGCCTGTGGGAATACGTCAGAGGGAACAGAAGAAAGTGTGTGATGCTGTCAAGTTTAAACGTCACATGTCACGCAGAGCTGCCAACGCGAAGACGGCCTTGTCTCTGTGACTGAGCGTCGATGGAAGGCGAAGAAAAATATCATAAAGCTGAGGTTAAGGTGTTGAACAATTGCACATAACCAAAGATCTTTAGAGATTGATACAAAATTTATCTTGAAAATTAATTCAACCTAACTTATGAATTATAATTAGAGTTCTAGAAAAATCCTAGAAAGTAAACAAACATGTACAGTAAAGTAATGAAGTAAAACATGTCAACGTCAAATCTGTCACAGCATAAAATATCCGCACAATATCTGCACTTGATGTCTTTGCGGACGCATCAAAAACAGGCTACGGAGCGGCTTCAACGCTAGTCTAACCCGACCCGCTGCACTGACAAAGTGAGTTCCGTACGACCAAAATAGTAAACGATGTTTGACAAATAGCGAACAGATGTCGCCGCTTTGGTGGGAGGTCTTTTTTCCACGTTCACGCCTCGTTGATGATTCTTGGAAGAGATTTGGAGTTTCGAATTAGACCGGTTAAGTTGCGGCTGGTGATGTATTGGATCACTTTGACTAAGTAGTTTTAGAAAACATTCCGGTCAACAATAAGTTTTCAAACGACAGTATGATTGATGGTTTCTTCTCAAATAAAGATTTCAATAATACTTATAAAAAACTTGAGAACTGCGTTTTCTTCAGTCTTATTTTTGACTCCAAAAGCTACACAACTTTTATTCTCAAATACCATGATTGAACGCGATGTCTAACAGAATTAAAAACTAATCCAGACACGACCAATCTTCGAATTCAGAGCTCAGAATCAATCTATCAATCAATAAATCGTGCTAAAGATTGAGATATTTCAGTCAGGCGGCGAGACAGGGGGTGGGAGGCAGGGGGGGTGTTTACCGCGCCCGTGACGGATATATCCTTCGTAGACACCCGTCAATCACTCGGGGTATGATGAGAATAATATTTCAGAGGGATATGTACGCCGCTCGTGTGGTCTTGGTTTCGTGAAGGTCGATAGGGATTTGGTGTTTAGTTTGAATTTGTAAAATGTTTAGTGTAGGCATCTTTATCTTTACCTATATGTCATCTAACACCTTTTGTTCAGTATTAGTTTACTATTGTATTTTATTAAATGCGGAACAGCGGTTTTGTAGAATAATGAATTAATGTTAAGTTCAATTTTGTGCAATAGATGATTTAAAAAGCGGTCAAGCGCGAGTCGGACTCAAGCATCGAGGATTCCTTACCGCATAATTTAAACTTGGTTGGGTCGTTATATTACGGTTCAAAGAATACCGCAATCTTTTAATTTTGCCCTTTTTGTGCGTGTTACCGTGTTAAGATCTGTTTAACTCTGAATATGAGTCAAAAACACGAAAGTTTGAAAATAGGTAAGAAACCCTCTTTAAAGACGAACGGACAAAGGCTTCGTAATATAATAGCGTCCCGTTTCACACTCTTTGAGTACGGAACCCTATAAAACGAGTATTAACGTAAGTATATGATCTTGTCAATTTATTAAAAACTAGAGTCCCGCCCTCGCTTCGCTTCGGTTTATGTGTTTTCTGTAACGCCCGTATATTATCCAGACATTTTTAAACATAAACCTTTCTCTTGAATCACTCTATCTATTAATGAAACCCGCAGTAAATTCCGAAGCGTAGTTTGAAAGATGTAAGCGTACGTACATACAGAGGGACAGACGGCGGGAAGCGACTTTGTTTTATATTAACCTCGTAAGGCCCAATGTGCCATAGGATGTACATAATCAAGGCAATTTAATTTGAACTGTGTTACAATAAGAATAAGGTTTATTTTCCTATGTTCATAAACCGAAAACGGCATTATCGAACAAACGTAAATGAACTTTATTGCCTTGATGGTAGATTCAAAGTCCCACTGACAAAAAACTCCCTGTTTCTAGCATGGTAGGCCTTACGAGGTTAAGTTTAGATGTTTTTAAATCATGAATACGTGTCAAATATACAAATATCAAAACTATTTCGTCCGTCAGTCCCCAAATACGTGTAGACGTCAATGTGAAATCAATCAAGTCCGAACCCCCTCCCTCCCCCTTGACCTGTCGCGTGTTTACTCCCCGCTGACGTCTGACGGATGGGTGGCGGCAGGTTTTTTAGCTCGTTTGTTGTTTGAAGCTTAGGGGTGGGGGGGAAGAAACGCGAAGGGTTTTGACCTGTCTCGTGCAGTTTCGTGTTTTGTTTAAGCAAATTAGAAATAGATGACGAGAAAAGAGTTACGAAAAAAGCAGTATTGTTAGGCTGTAATAAAACTTTATCAAAGGTAGATTATATAAGCTAAGTAGCTAAGACAGAGGTGAAACTGAGCTAAGTAAGTAATACTTTTTTAATCCGATGTTTCTCCTTTTGATACCTAATGTTTTAGAAATATTCCTACAATTTCAAGTCCCTAGGTCTAACAGTTTAGTCTGTGCGCTGTATGTCCTAGAGTTATATAATGTACTAATTTCACGCTACTACCCCTATTTTAACCCCTCAGGGGATGAATTTTCAAAAATCGTTTCTTAGTGCTCACTTACATAATAAATAATATTCGTTTTGATATTCGCTCAGATAATTTTTAAAGTTTAATAAAAATAAGAAAATTACACAGGGTGCTAAGCTAGTAAACATGACGATGCTTTTATCGTAGCCTCGCGGTCCTAGATTCCTGGTACAGTCAATGTCTTATTGTTATGCCACTATGGAACCCTGTCACATAACGTTAATCATTAATTTAAGCGTAATTTCTGTCATGTGGTTTGACGCTTTCATAATGACAGGGTTCCAATAGTGGCATAACAATTGACTGTACCTATGGGCAAATATTTGCGTGATGAGCGTGAGTATTTGTTCCCGAGTCTTGATGATGACATGTTTTCCATGTATGTAAGTATGTCTCTCTATTGAATTATGTTTATTATTATCAAGTTGGTTGAAGACCAGCGTTGGCTTCACAGCCAGCACCATGCTGACATGGGACCATTTCGTAACAATTACACAATCTGTCATTTCCTTTCTTTATTTTTTGCGTAATATTTATGTGTGTTATTGCTGTAAATCAATGTTTTTTCTTTCTTTCTTTCTTCTACTACTACTCTGGGACTCGGTTTTTATTTATTGTTTATTATATAAGACAAACACATGTTTTCAAAATTTAAGCAGTAACAGAAAAACTCCCAGCTACTTTAAAGACAAACGATACATCAGTAAACGGCTTAAAGCATGGCAATGACCACCCTTCAGATTAAAGTCAAGGTAACGTCATCCTCCTTTCATATGTAGGAGGACAGGAAACCTGCGTCATTACTGACTGACTGTACTTGATGTGTAACACCACAGGTTTATTTATGTCTGTGATTAATTGCGGATGAATCATTTGATTGGGTTTCTTGGGTTTTTAATAAAAAATATTGGATTCTGACGAATTGTAGGACAGATTTTTTATCCTCATATCTATGACGCATGATAGCGTATGTTTATGTGTGTATGTTACCTATGGACTCCAAAGCGGCTGGATCGATTTTGATGAAACTGTCAGGCAACCTTCAGATTATCCAAGGGGGTGATTTTGTGATCAATATTTTTATTGTTACCCGTGCAAAGCCGTGACGGATCGCTAGTCTTTATTAAAAAGTTATAACTGTACTAAAATATCGTGCAATTTTCTCGTGATACAGTAAACAACTAACATATACAACCAAATCTGCAATGATAGGATACTTCTAGCCAATCGAGCGCGATTTTTTCATCAATCTGAACGATATCCCAAAAATAATTGTGTTAAAATCGTATTTCGTCCTGGTCCTTCGAGCCGGATAACAATCTAAGAGGACTTAAGGCTCAACCGGGCAGGAAACTTTCCCGGTGGCCCAGATTGCAACAGATGTCCCGGATTGCGAAGGATAAGAACAGGTCACGGGGTCAAAGCAGGTCAAAAACGGAAGAAAAATTTCGCACTTCTTCAAACATGTTTAAAAATGTTTTTCGCTAACTTGGTGAATGTCGAACAAGTGGCCTGATTCAAATTCTATTTTTTATAAACGGCTTTCACTCCTGTTAAGGGTTATTTTGCCAAGGTCGAGTTATTTTTACTCCTATGGATTTATTAGAAATAGGTCTACGGACAATTGTTCGGTAATAGAGTATTTATTCTTGAAGACTAAACATAAGCGCATGGGGTTAGCTCCACGCGCTTCTGTCAAGTCCCAAAAGTTGCCTAGAAATGAAACACAACGCTAATCGCTAGATTGTAGATGTACGGAAATGGGATTATTGGCCGAGGCGATGTATGGTTAACTTGGGTACGTAAATTTTATACATTTTGACAGATTTAGATAATCGCTAACGTTGGCATCTGAGGGCTCAGACAAGATGCACTACGCTAACTAACGTTTCTATTCGATTCGTTTTTAAACCAATCGCGTCACTGGTAGACCACGTGACTTTTCGTATCACGTCATCTTCCAGTGACGCGATTGGTTTAAAAACGAATCGAATAGAAACGTTAGTTAGCGTAGTGCATCTTGTCTGAGCCCTCTGGTTACGATCCCGAATTTACTCGTAAGAGGTTAGGTGCAATCGTTTTTGTTCCTTGATTTGTTAGTCTAATAAAACATTACAAAGTGTTGCCATTTTTTTTTACAAGCTTTCATTTAACGTGCAATTTTCATATGTTTTTAATTGTCCGTCAAAATTTTGAAACCAATTTTGAACCACGTCCCTTTATATGATTTAAACTGGATGACAATACATTATTACGGTATCTGAGAGCTGATCTGATGATGGAGTTGGAAGGTGGCGACAGGATCTTCGCTAGACCGACCCTGTTGGGACTCATTATAACAACGCATTCAGAATGTTGGGATTGCCGAGATGGTGCAGTGCCTCAGGTATGTTTGCTGACGCGCGCACAGACAGTTTTCAGGCCATAATGAGGAAAAAAATCACTTCACATATGGGGCGCGTCAGAAATAGTTCCAACGACATTCTGAATACGATTGCTGGTAGATATGACTGCCGCATCCTTATCTACTGGGTTTCACAGGTCTCCAGTGGTGTTAGATATAATAAATAATCCTGGCACCTTTGTTTTAGTTTTGTGTTACTGTAGTTGTATTTAATATTGTCACTAACATATTTTATTTAAGTAACATGTAACTAACCAATATTATGGGCAATAGCCTGAAATAAATGATTCTATTCTATTAGTTAGTTCTTGGTAATCAGATAATGACTTTGCAAAAACAGCTTCATCGGAAGTAAAAGCTTGTCCCGAAAATGAATTTTTTGTCAGAAACTTGTTTCGTGGATAAGTAACTAGCATGTCGGAGAATATTAAACATAGGTACCTTTTTTAAAATAAATAATCTTCCTAGCAACAGCTGCCAAAGCTAATTAAAATACCAATATTCATTTTAAAATATTAACCGTCGAATTTCCAGTGACTAACTAATGCGACTCACAATTAAAAATAATCCATACGTCAATGAATGCTTAAAGCTGTCAATCAAGTCGCGTTCCGTCTAGCCTGTGTTTAATTTAGTCAATCAGATTGATGAGTGATTGACGGTTTGCTGGAACCGGTCCGTACTTATTTATTTTCGCATTACCATGGCTCGAGATGACTTACCTGTGAAAAAAGAAAACATGATTATTAATATTTGTTATTGTGATCAATAAGTACGGACTAATGAGTGCCCTTAGTTAAAAACTCTTTTTAAATATGTCTTAATTAAAATAAATAATACATACATACATACATACATAATCTCACGCCTTCGTTCCCAGAGTGGGGTAGGCAGAGCTACAGAATTACAAACATCTCTAAAAACTTGTTGATAATTCTATAACCACAATTTGCACAATTAGGCTAAGATGTTTACCAGCGTATTAGTGACAGGTTGCAAGCCCATCGCCTAACAGTACTACAAGCCTTTATTCCCTTAGTCGTCTCTTACGACATCCACGGGAAGACATGGAGTGGCACTATTCTAACTCGGCAACCACACGAGGGAAATAAATAATAGGTTTATTTTATTGCCGTCGACGGGCAAACAGGCAGACAGCCCACCTGATGGAAAGTGGTCACCGCCGCCTATGGACATTTGCAACGCCGGAGGCGTCACCAATGCGTTGCCGGTCTCAAAGAAATTTAATGATACCCTTAAGTAAGTACTTTTTTAAGTTACTACTGATTGATCTAAATAACTTCTTTATCTTTATATTCTTTACATAGTACATACCAGAGTCTCTCTGTCTGGCTGTCTGTATATCCGCTAACGCCTCCTAAACCACGCAACGGACTTCGATGTGGTTTTCACTATCAGTTAGATAATTTTTCATGGAAGTTTTTTATGTATTATAAATTCTAAGTAGTTTATGTACGGGTGTAACAGAAAAATCTCATAAATTGAAGCGAAGCTTGTTTTTAAAAAAAAAACACTATTTCATTATTTTCAACACTTTTTTTGACTTAAATGGTATTTATGTTGATACAAAGAGAAATCAGTAATTATTTTTTGTCATTAAAAGAAAATACAATCAGTTTATACCAATCAAATATTATTTTGTAAATTACTCTTAAAAATGTACAAAGCTAATCGACCAATTTCCAAACAGCACCGAACTAAAAAACCGGAACAATCCAGTTCAGACCAGCAAGTAATACTAACCCTAACTCTCAAAAACCGAGCAGGCCGATAGTAAAATTTTATTCGCACGTGGCTGGCTGCATAATACAAACGTACGTTAACTAAAAAGAAAGATAAGTGCATATTTATACTATCCGAACGCGATATTTCGCTGCGACCGTCAGAGTAAAGTGTTCGATTGCAATTTAATGTCGCGATGGCGGCCGTGCCACGTTATTTAACATTTCAAGTGCCATTCCAACTTTAACCAGAGCTCTATCTATACCCAACTAAAACAAGGTTGAAATTTCTTCGGGTTGGGACGGTGTTTATTTCTTTTTAGCATCGTGGAGGAGGTCGTTTCGGCCAGCATCGGCTAGAAGTAGTTGGCAGAATGTGACAGGAGCAGTGCTATGGTTATTTTTTTAAATAAGGGCAGCCACAAACTCATGACTTTATTAATGCTGGCTGGTAATGAGACGGCTGGGAGTTATTTGATGTTTGAGACACGGTTTTGATCTTATGGTTTTATTGACGAGGAATTGTGTAAAGAGTTTGATTTGTGTTTTGTTGTGCAACTATAGACAATTGTTATTCAGTGATCACTTTAGTACAATATTCGTTTTTCTAGGAAACACGAGAGACAAATATATTGTCGGTTGCGAGTAGGGTTGCCAACCGTACTATAATATATAGTATTGTACTATATTTTCACTCTGTGTACTATATACTGTTGAAGTAATATATAGTGCGCAAAAATACTATATTTCGGTCAGTCCTTATACATATGCGGTTTGGGTTGGCCGTTTCAATCTGATTTTAAGCAACAATGTAGATGAAGTGGAAAAATAGGCTTTGTTCAGCTCAGATAGTTGCCTTAATAGCAGGCAGAATGTTAGTAAGTACCTAGTAAATATTGTGCATTATACCTATTTCATGAATGAATTTACACTCTTTTTAAAGTTTTTCTTCAAAGTACTATATTTTCTTTATGTGTACTATATTTTTTATTCCTTGGGCTGGAAAATACTATATTTGCCCAAGAAATAGTTGGCAACCCTAGTTGCGAGTGCAAGCGTGAAAGCAATAGCCAACCTAACGCTATTCTGCCGTAATAGGTACTAAGATTTTTATAATAATTAAAATAAAACCGTTACTATTGCAAAAACCGTAAGGTCAAACGATTTTATGCGTAAAGATACGTTATGTGTAAAAAAAAATGCGATCCAACAGTGAAACCCTACATAACTTGAGTCGTTATTTTTTAGAAACAAAAAAAAAATAAAAAAACGAAATACTAGTAATAAGCTAGTTAAATTAATTAAACGCCTACATGTTCCCATTGCGTTGTCATTTTTACAATACTAACATTATTCTTGATTAATGTTAAAAAAACAGAATAGAATTTTTGAATTTGACAGCAATAAACCAACGACAGTAGCAATCCCCTAAATAAACTGTTAAAATAACACTACGTATTCGCTTTCTGTTTCAACTCGTTTCTTTTTATAAATTTATAGTCGTCATAAATTAGACATAAATAACTAACATAAGAAACTATCAACTACTGTTGAAAGCGGAAAAATACAGAGAAATGACTCAATCTTGTCAGAGATGACTTTGATTATAAGGAAACGATTGACACAGATTTTTACAATAATTATGTAAAATAATTATATGTCATAATTATTTGAAAATTTATAAATGATTCATTTTTGTCGCAATCATTTGGTATGTTGGGCAATGTCATTGACAGTAATGAAATGAATGGCTTATGTTGGATGATGATTTGTGACATATTTAATTTTATTAAGTATTATTATAATTTTATAATACGGCTGCCCCATTTCAAAACCTAGTAAGTCTCCAAATTTTACGAATTTTGCATGAACCGCGGTTTCTAGCAAGTCCCTATTAGATGCAAATTAATTTAGAGGCCTATCTCACTTCAGGTTCACATTTACGAGTAACCCGAAACCTAGTAAGTATACAAAAAAACGGGCTTGGCTATTTCAAAACCTAGTACGTCACATGCACTTACCATGTTTTGAAAAAAACAGAGAGACTTGAAAATCATCCGCTCACTAATTATTTCTTTGAATTCAAATTCAAATGCTAGTATTACACAAACATGTAATATAGGAAATTAAGGATAATAAATGAAAGATATATGTATCTTCTGTACTTATTCGTTTTAATCTAATTAACCAAGAAAGTATTACTTCTTGAACAAATATTGCAAAATTTTGTACGGCTGAGACAAAACATGTTTTTTCACTCTCCGGTAAAATTACCTCAATGTCCCTTGCTGGGTTTTGAAATGGGGCAGCCGAATAAGTAAAAGCATGATTTTTTTCTTTAAATAATAACGAACCAAAATTTTAGCAACCTTTTTTTTTTGTTTTAAAATAGTTTTTTAACGACTAAGGGAATAAAAGCTTGTAGTGCTGTTAGGCGATGGGCTTGCAACCTGTCACTAATACGCTGGTAAACGTCTTAGCCTAATTGTGCAAATTGTCGTTATAGAATTATCAACAAGTTTTTACAGATGTTTGTAATTCTGTAGCTCTGCCTACCCCACTCTGGGAACGAAGGCGTGAGATTATGTATGTATGTCAATAGTTTTTTTATTTCAATTTTATGAGTACACTGATGTTTTCTCCAAAGTGTATAACTTTTATGTATAAATTGGTCGCTTACATTCACGTACCTTAATGTAGGTACCTACATCATTCATCGTTAAAATTATATTTGAAGCTAGAAATTCTATTTCTAGCTCTGAAGTCTATTTTACAACTAACTCTACATTCTCGTCAAAAACAGTTCGACAGCTAACTTTATTAACATTCGTCTCAATAAATTTCAGTCGCGAGCTAATAAATGCAGGTGGCGCTGACCTTCACCCCTAACTAACTTAACTCCTAATCTCTATCCACTCAAAAAAGCACTTTAACTCAACGACCCAAAGCCTCAAATAAGAAGCTACCGTTTAGGTTTATTCCGTATCGGGCCGCCACGTGTCGCGTCCCGCGTCGCAAGTATTGCCAGTTCATTTATAATGGCGGGGATGGACGGGCGACATCCGGAATAGACTTGAGATGAGTTTTCAATCAGTATAGCTGTTGATTGATACTTTAAGGGTTGGGTTCGAAAGGGGCAGGTTCATTTGTTTTCCCGTTTCTTTCGCACTTTGTTCGTGAATGAATTGAGTGAGTGAAATGAGGATAGTTTACCGAACTCTCAGTTTCTAAATGAGAACTCAATGTTTTAACTGTTGTTGTTTTCGCATTGTGAACGTGTTATATTTATTTGACAAAAGACATTAATGTAATTACATGTTATATAAGACAAAAACTTAAAACTAAAATTAAGCTTAAATACTAAATATACCTAAGTAAATAAAATAAAAAACGAACACACAGATTTGTTTTTAGTTTTGACCGATGACTTCGTTAATGTTGCACAAATACAGTATAAGATAGTATACATATTAAAAAATACAGTAAACAGACTATAATTGGTACTAAATTGCAGTGTTTTATTATACTATTTTATACTGTAAAGCTCTTTGGATTAATTATAAAACCATTTTCATTTCATGACTTTCTTGACAGACTATACGAGACCATTTATTGTGACACTCTTTAGAGAGAAATATGCCCTTGGTTTTTTAACTGATATGGTGAGGATTATGATGATGATGAAATGTAGTATTAAGATGAGGATTGAAAACGTTCTATAAAAAAAATCTTGAGATTGTAACACAAAAGCTAGAAATGTTTAATTGCATGACCTTTCTTGTCATTCAAATTACTTTACAACCATAAAAATAGCTAAAACACTTGTCAATATTAACAAATTCGATATAACAAAGATCCCATAAAAAACCCACATAAGATGAGTCAACACTAGCTTAAAAAACGCGGCGTTTACACAACTTTTGGTGAAAAAAAAGCATACCTTTTATAAAACTGTTATTAAATTTGCAACCTTATTGTCAGAACATAGGGGTTAAATTTTCATTGACATTTAAAAGTTAAATAGGTCATTATTAAATGTAACGATTTTTGGCAATAAACCCAGATTTACTATAATACTGGCAATAAAAAATGTGCAAATGTAAAAGTGGCAATTAAATAGTTTCCGTTATGCCGAGATCGTAAATCCGTCATTCCCATGACGAATTTATGTTTTGGAGAATTGATGTTTTTGGAACATTAAGGTCATCCTTTTTTAGATGAGCGTTTTGCGTGTCTACCATATTACTAGAGATCGGAATAGGTAAACTTGCCTAAACTTGACGCATATTCATTCATGCGTGAGAGAGATGGGAATACATTATTGAATGAACATGCATCAAGTTTAGGCAAATTAGCTCTACCTATTCCGATCTCTGCATATTACATAATTAATTACTTATGACATAATTTTAAAACTTTAAACATTGTGAAATGCGTTTTTTTTTCTAGGACAGAGTATAACTTTTCAAAAGCCCAGCAGTTTAATCAAAAGGACTTCAACAAATCTTATTAGAATCCGTCTGTTTATTCCTGCACATTATGGGTACCTAGGTATAAGCACTAACATAATTTAAAAAATATTTCCATTGACCAGGCAAAGATTTTTCGAATACGTTAGACAGATATTGGAACCTTAAAATGAAGGACATGGATTTATAACTTCGTCCACATAGAATTAGTTATTCGGCCATCCCATGTTGCAAGGATTTTAATTATCGTTATTCCCTCTGGGAATTTAATATTTTCCAGAATGAAAAGTAGCCTATGAGTTAATCCAGGGTATAAGCCATCTTCATTGCAAATCCGTCCAGCCGTTGCAACATGAAGGAGTAACAAACTAACATATACACAAACTTTCGCATTTATAATATTTGTGGTATTCTCAGAAAAGTCAGAAAAAAAGCGAACTGAGACTGTATAACTAATATAACAAAAACAAATTGGAGCCACAAAATTAAAACAAAAATGGAGTTACAAAATTTTGTGCAGGAGAAAAACGTTAACATGAAAAACGTTATTAGTTAGATAACAATTAATGTAGACAGTTCCCTATTACGAAAAAATTTTTACACAAATTAAAATATTGAGCATATATTTTAGAGTCAAAATAAAACTGGCGCCACTAAAATATAAACGTTACATTGTGTTATAAATGAAACTATGTTTCCCTTTTTCATATGCCAAATATCATCAACCAAATAATGAAGACGACGTAAGATATGATAACAGACCAACTAATTGGACAAAGCCAATCTTAAAGAAAGTATAACGTAACCTAAATGGCTTCCAAAGCGATTTTTTATAGACATTGGCGCCACAGACAGAAAAGTAGTCAGGAAACTTTAAAAATAATATTGTAAAAAGTTAAGTGGTTTCAGAGAAACTGCCAAATATTATGAACTAAGAAGTGAGAAACGTAAAAGAGAACACAATAATCAATAGTTTTAAATTAACCTAAATTAAATAATAACGTATTAAAGAACTTTTAAAAATAATGAAACCAGACGCTGGCGCCATAGGAAACGAAATAAACAACAAAGTAGAAAATGACAAATCATTAGAAAATGTTACAGAAAATATGAAATTTAAGTGGCTGGGTTTCGGTGTTACAAACTAATTGGTTAAAATTTAAAAGAAACCGTCCGCTACAAATTAACTAAATCCGTAAACTAAAAGAAATAGACTCTGGCGCCACAGAAAACAAAACTAAAACAGAATCTGTCAAACCAATTGAAGAACACAAATGCATAGACAGTGCTACTGAACAAAATAAAAATAAAATAAACATAAATTTAATCTTTCACAAATACCTCAGTCACCAAGTATTCTTCTGTGATATAACACCGATTCATTCTATTTTCAACTGAACTCATAGCAAATGTTAAAAAATGGTGATCAAATAAACTCTCTCTTCCGACAAATCTCTAACCAGCATAAGTTGACCAGAAATTTCAATCAAATACTTTGAACCCAGAGTTAAAGTTACAATGGGAATTCAGTGAAATAATCACAGAACAACAGCACATCACGTCTGTAGGCGGGCTTATTATTCACGATCATAAATGTGATGCTGTCATAAAACAAGAAAAATAACGAGTCTCGTCGTTTTTATTACTCATGACCAGTGGGCGACGATAAATTCGGCCACAGTGTCGAAAACTCTGGTATAAATCTGTTTAATTTTGTCGCGGTCGAAATAGACACAATGTCGGGATATTAGACGCTTGATTTGATGTCTAATTTGTAACAGCGAGAACCAATTATAACTCAGGGTTCTCTTAACGAGGTTAAAACACTAGAAAATATCGAAGAAAGAAGAGATCAAAGTGTATGTGATCGTGACCTGTGGTCATGAACTTGGTGTTAGAAAAAGTTAATAATGAATCCATCACCGATGTCCATGAGGATGACACTGTCGTGAAGAAGTCCCGCAAGAAGCAAGCGATTACTTTAGACTTTCTGTTTCTAAGGAATCCTTGAACTATAGTTTTTTGTTCGTGAAGACTAAAATCTTGAGTAAAACTGATGCCTGATGACAAAAAATAACAATTATTTTATTTCCAAATTTACTTTGTATACTTCTAAAAGACAAAATCACTTGTGATATTTTGCGTTTTCGAATCACCCTCACTGTGATGTTAAAATACCGATAGTTCCAATTCCAAAATGATCTAACTATATAACTCAATACTAACTAAACATATAAATATCTCAACATAACTCCACACCTAAATCATGCGAGACAAAGCCCAATCAATCTGTAAGCGCCCTTCAATAGTAACACGAAACAGACGCAGGCGCACGTTGCAGCGCGTGCGCAGGAAAATGTGCAGCGCGCATAACGTAAATATGCGAAACAGTCAATCATCGGGTGTAAACAGACGCGATGCATGCGTTCTGAGTCATGGATGATTTAGTTCTTTTACCTGTGTTATTTTGGATGGAATAACTGAAAAACTTTCCTTTAGGGATTTTATATTTTTTCATATCAAGCAAAGGAGCAAAATGGTCATATGATGATGAGTTATGAGACCCGTAGACAATTGCAATCTCAAGTCTGCAATTGCGTTGTGAACCCTGAGGATTACGAAGGAATAATAGTACATTATTGCCTAGGCATGGAAGTAGGCAATTGCGGGCCGAGTATTGGTTGCCGCAATTGCTGTTCCTGCCGAGGCAAATATAGTGCTTTTCTCAAAAATCGCCAGATTTATACGTAAAATTGTATTGGAGTAAAATCTTCATAACTTGAACTCATTTTTTAAATTGCATACAAACAGAAACTTCACGTGAAAAGACCATCACTCTTTACCGCCTTTTTGTTTATGACAAGAAGAAACGCAAGTTTTGTTTTTAAAAAAACATAAACTATTCTAGACACAGATAAAAAAGTTATGTTTCGAATACAATTTGGATGTATAAGACTTGTGCCATCATTTTATTATGGGCTTTTTCACTTTTTTAAAAGTTGCAAGCTAGATAGCAATGGAATTTGTATGCAACATTGCGGGCTTCTGTAGCGAGCACGCAATGTTTTTTTTTTAATTTGAGAATTGTTAGTAAACTATGTACTTCGCGTCTCATTATGTAGATAGTAATGTCAACATTTCCGAATTTTTTTGAGAAAAGTAAATAAATAAATATTAGGGGCCAATTTCACGCACCTGGTCCCAAACTAAGCTTCTAGGCTTTTAGTAGGTACATACTTGAAATACATAGAAAACATCCAAGTCTCACGATTACCAGGATTCGAAAACGGGCCCGCTAGCTTCGTAGACAGAATAAATAAAGCTAGGCTAACGTATCGTGAAATGTCGTAATGGATGTGGAATGCGTTTCTAATCATTACTTCTGTTAGTGCATGCATTACTTTTTTTGTTCATCATAATTGTGTTGATTTTACAACTACACCCAAAAATCCTGATCTCTCAAGTGTTTTATAATAACTAGTCTACGTTGATCCCCCGAATACTGTAAGCCACATTACTCGGCTCTACGAGTCCAAGCGAAGAGTCAAAGGCTAAAAGACATCTAAAATATCATATATTTTAAATTACCAAAGTTGTTCTATTTTCATTCATCGGTATACTAACAAGATAACATCTAATAAGATTTTTAACATTTCTTACTCAGTCTAATTAGAAACATATTTTAACAAACGTAGTTGAACACCTAAATGCTCGCAAAGATGCGTTCTACAAAAACAAGAAATTGTAGGAATCTGTCAAATGTGCGACTATTCCATACTATCTCTTAAATTTCTGAAATCGTTCTTTGCAAAATGCCACTTACCCAAGCCCATTAGTACAGCAATACATTTAAAATAAGTGGATTACCCATTAAAAAAGTACATTTTAACATAGATTTACTATTTTCCTGGTCGTTTCGTCGAACAATTAACATCTTTACACAACTATACCGTCTTCCAAACGCCAATACTTCTAATTTATCTCAATATACAATCGTTACAAAACAACGTAACAGTTGACACATTCTGATTACAGCTGGCAATTTGGACGTATAATTCACCCATAGGTCTCAGTGCCAATCTTCCTAATTTACAACCAAAGTTGACCCAATACCAATATTAGTGGCACTGAATTGTTTAGAGCGCTGAATTGGCATATAGCCAATCACCTTTGACATTACCGCGAATACCGCCATGACAGATTTAAGTGGCAGTAGAAGTTTAGTGTTCGCGTCCGCTCGTTTCTAAATGGTCTGGAATGATAGAGACGGATGTACTTGGTTTATGGATCTAAAAAGAAGGTGACTGACATGGTGAAATCTGGGCCAGGATGTCGTAAAAGTCGATATAAACCTCACCTCACAAGCCATGATACTCATGATCACTTTTTACCAGACTATGGAAGGAGGAGAGTATTGTGTTTCACAGCCTATATATGTATGTTTGTTCCTTTGTGTCACTATAAAAACTAAACCCGTTGTCCGATTTTAATGATTCTTATGTCAATCCATTTGTCTTAATCTGGTGAGTGTCACTGAAGATATGACAGTAATCAAAATTCAATATGGCGGCAACCAGACGCCACAAAATGCAAATTAAAAAAGAAAAAGTCCACCAAGTATGACAAGTGGGGTATCATTGAATAGGGATTTAAAAATCATCTTTAGGTTTGTTTCATCATTTTTCATTTTGAATGATCATTTAGGATTTATAACGATTTAAAGTTGGTTAGCAACAGTCGGGTTTTGAAAGCTTGCTTTTTGTTAAAGTTATTCAGAATCAGTAGCATAGTCGACTCTTCAACAGTTAGTCAATTTTTGAACTCGATCATAGTTAGACTATAGCTAGAGATTGTAGAATCTGTTTATTCTTGATGTTCTGTATAACCCCCCGAGATAAAAAGAAGGGTGTTATCAAGTTTAACGTGTTTATATGTATCCGTCTTTGGCATTGTGGCTCCTGACATATTCAGACACGGTTTTTCTTAGCCAGGTTTAATAGACATCCTAGTATGTCTGCGGGCCTAGTATGACTGCGTGTATATCGCGTGTCAAATGTGGATAAAGCATCCGTCACTCTCGTACTTATTTACTTGTCAGAAGGTGACGGATGCCTTAACGAAGCTTTGTCACGCGATAAACGTAGCTCTGAAAATAAGGATCGACATTTTATCGGATACTTTTGTCTGTTTTATACTTTTCATCAATTATGTAAAGGATTACTTTCTGTAAGTGAAAGTAATCGTTTACTACTACTTGGTACGCAAAGTTAAATATTTTCTAATAAGAAACGTAATCCTTAAATAAACACTAGACTCTGCACTAAATTCCCACGTCACCTAAAGACGCCTAAGAGTATGTTTGCCGCCTAAAAGCCGTCTGTCACCAACTGAATGTTTACAAGAGCTAAAGTAGAAAGTACTACGTCTACATTTTCTAGATTTCATGTTTCATGTGGCCGACGTTTAGGTATGATTTTTGTCACCTAAATCTTCGAGAGTTTCTGAGCAAAAGTGTCTAGAATATCTAAGAAAACTTTATGGTTTTTTTTTTTGTAAAGTACGTTTCTTAAAAGTTTGAGGTACAAATATAATAATATTCAATAGAGTAGGTATCAAATAACAATTTGTGTTAAAAAAACTCTTCCATTTCGTGAATTTTTAACCGACTGCGAAAAAGGAGTTTTTAATTCATCTGTATTTGTTCGTAGGTATGTTACTTGATTTGTCTGCCAATTGTCAACTGATTTGAATGAGCAGGTTCTCAGGGATAGCGAAAAAATTATTATTTTTGAGATCTGTTCATAGGATCCATGAGATTCAACGGAACTCTTTAATGATTTATTTAGTTTTTTTTGTAAGCTTTAAGTATTTCTCTTTATACCTAGGTAAATGAAGTGCTTTTTTCAAAATCTGTTTCAGCTTCCGAAAGGCATGAAAAAATATACTAACTTAATGATATCGTACTTAAATAGAGGTGAAGCCTGTCTTGTGACGTCAGAACAGTGTTACCACTTTCAATTTCCTGCTTCCTTAAGGGATTACGTATAAAACTCAGAAACCATCTTATTTTGAAGCTAATTACATATTCTTTAGGGAAACTAAATAAACGAAAGGTGTAATGTTGATTCTAGAATATGCTGGCGTTGAGTGACATAGTAAGTTTTTGAGCCTCGCTGAAAATACACATTCATCCCTTGGTATGAGACCATAAATACAATTTAAAAGCATTATAGATCACTATGGGATCGAGACATATAGTCCCATGGGTTTGTGAGCCCGACGACTCAAACTATTTACGGCCTACAGTGAAAGATGGACATACGTCGTCTTTACTAAAATTCCGATGTTAAAAGCATTTGGATTGGACCAGAAAGGAATTTTGTAGAAATATGTGTTTGGTGAGTAAGATGAGGTTTAGAAAACTGTGTAAATCCATGTAACATTCAATGTAAATGCGAAGTGGGTATGTTTTTTTAGTGTGTTCCGTCTTCACGGCGTAACGCCTCAACTGATCAATGTGAAATTTTGTACAGAGATAGTTTGGAGATTGGAGACGGAGATAGAGTACATTTTATCTCGTAACACTAGTTAGTATCCAAGCGACTAGTAGTAAACGTATGTTTAGTAGGGTGACGGCACGAATGATGGACACTTTTAGCTGACAGGCACCAGCAATGGACACTTCACTCTTAATTCAAATTTCATACGGTCCTAAATTGATTGTTGCAAAACAAATGAATAGGTATCCCTTATCTTCTGTAAAATAAGAACCAAGTGTCCATGATTTTTGTCCTCGTCCATTACTGGTTCTGTCACCCTAGCAATAAATGAGTTCTACGTGGACGGATTCCCGGGTAACAGCTATATTATTTTAAGTACGTGCAAAAGTGTATGTATGATTGTTATAGGATGTGTCTCAATGGTCACTCCATTTTCAAACATATTTTTGGTATTGAAATCCAAAAAATATATTTAATATTCACTAAAGAGTTAATCATAAAAAAAAAACTTTCGTCGCAAAATAATAACAACATAAAATTAAAAAGTAGAGCGTCTTTCTAGATCTGAATATCTCTTCTATTGAAGTAGCGACATGCTACTAAATAACTTCCTTAAGTTGATAAATGTCAGCCCTTGATCCAATGCTGGGTGGTCCTTTCTGATCGTTATCTTTACTTAAGTTTAGAACTTGAACTTGGATAATTATCTAATTAGAACCCAGAAGTTTTTAAAATTGGAAATGTATGTCTACAATTAGAAAATCAATAAAACAAATGCAACCATCGGAGATTTCAAAATAAATACCGAAAAAAAATTGTCCATCATAAAGTTTGTGCCGAACAATAATTTTTATTTCAAAAAATGAGTTTGACAACAGAAAATTTTACTTGAAATTTATTAATAAAAGTATTTGTAAAGCTATAACTGTAGCGAAGCGAAAGCGTCGCTAAGATAGTTGAAAACAAAACTAACTGTATTTTATTTTGCATTTAATTAATTTAGTTTTTCGCTCTTGACTTATAAGAATCACATGGATGTAAACACACGTAAACCTAACAATGCATACCGAATTGTCACCTGTCACATGTAGTTGTCAGGATGGTAAAGATTCATTGAAAAGTGAACAAGTTTTTACATTATCAGTTTGATTTATAGTGAACTACGCTATGTACAGTCACGAACTTAAATTTGGGACCCACCTTAGGTCCAAAGTCATTCTGACGTTCTACAACAATAAGGTTGAGTCTCCCATAAGTTACAAATGATTTGGCATCTCTAATGACATTGACGACTTCAAGCCTATTTTTCGTGAAATGGGTCACAAATTAACGATCGCGATAGTACGCTAAAATGTCACCTACACTGTCAAAATGTTGATCATTATCAATTTATTTTTAATTTTAGCAAACTTCTTATGAACTGGCTCTCAAGTCAATTCTTGATAGATACGTCTTATCGACCTTATTTTTAAATGATGTGCAAAGGAATTTCAACCTCACGGTGACAGTAGACCATATAACTAATTGAATAAATGTACCTAATACCCTTTAAACATTCAAGTCGCATCTCTAAATAATTTACATTCCTGACCAAAAAGCTATCGGCAGCTTTGACGGGCTGACGCGGACTCGAAAGCTCATGGACTTTACGTGTACGGAAGCTCCGTTATCTACAGACTGACAGTTTACGCGAAAGTCACTTAAGCCAATTAAAAAGGGTCGGCCGTGAGTTGTTCTAATAATCATGGTTCCGTATAGGTTGTTGACAGGTGTAACGACGTTATTATGCGCTTTAAACTTACTGAGAGTGAAACGAAATGCAGATTCAAATTCTTTTATTAAAAAAATGTAACTCAGCTTTATTAAGCTTTGTTTGGGAATATATCGTTTAGCAGTACATCTTACTGTTGATCTCATAAGTATGATTACGATACAGAAGCTAGATGGGCCAAAAATTGGAATAGAGCCCGTGTTGTATGACAGTAACTTCTAGTTTTTTTTTTGAGTACCGCCTATTAAACATCGGTCGTATAACGCTCGGTGTAGTTTTATCTATGAGTAGTGTAAACTTAGACGTAAATTAAAGTAAGTTTTGAATTATCGCTGTATCTTTTTTCTCTTTTCTACAGCACGCTTTTCAAATCAACTTCAAAAGATCAGTTTAGTCCTGAAAATCGGACTGATTTTTTATCATCAACCTTACTTGCGTACCTAGCAAAAATAAGTGTCTATTTATGTACCTAAGCTAGTCCGTCTTCCGAGAAAGCCTTGGTTTTCCCGCCTCCCAATGGACCCCCAAAACGCTAGATCATTAAGCCGACTCCCGCGCATTACAAGTGACACGGAAACTCAATTAGCGCGCGTGTGGCCGGCGCCATATTGTAATTGCGCTTGCGCAGGTGGGTCTAAACGGGGCATGTACGGGGGAGGGGGTGGATTTAATTAGTCTTTTTTATTTATGAATGGTAATCGTAAACTACTAGGTTGTAAGTTGTCTCCAGAAGGGAGGGAGTTTATTTGTTTTTATTGTTTATGAATAAATGTGTGTTTACTATTGGATTTAAGATAGATGTGGTATTTTGCAGAGGAAGACCCAATAAGAATGTTAAAAGCGATTGTTCCACTAAAAGTCAAATACCAACATCAACACAACTATGACAGATTATTTGAATACTGTAGAGTGCTGAGTGTGTTTGATAAGGTGAAGCTAACTATGATACTGGAATACAGAGATGTTACGGGGGAATTAGTTAAATATAGAAGATCTGATAGATTGCGAAATCTAAAAGAAGGAAAATTATTTATCACCCCAAGAAGTAATAACCTTTATGGCTTTAGAATTTGGTCAAACTTCCTACCTCATATTTTAAATAGTTTCCCTAAACATGTAATAGAACGCATAGAGGCTAAACCGGGGTCTACCAAAAACATTGTTAAGAGATTTCTTATGTCTAATAATTCTTATAAATAGTGTCCTCACTAACTTAGCCAAATAATCTTAAATTAATAAAGATTTTAGCTTAGTAAAAATTGTAAACATAACAGAAAATTGAAATAAACAGATTTTATTATTATTATTATTAAGTGGGATGACTTTGACGTTTTTTGTAGCGAGTGGCGGGGGTATGTATAGCTAGCAGTAGGATATTCAATGAAGAAAGGTTATGTGTTCTTTTCTATAAGGGGCTTCTAAACGGGCCATATTTTCACTGCAATATGTGGCCGGCAACTATTGGTGTCTCTCTCTTACCTCTGTGTTAGAGAGAGACACCAATAGTTGCCGGCCACATATTGCAGTGAAAATATGGCCCGTTTAGAAGCCCCTATAAGGTGGATTTTAAATACTAGACAGTGAATCAAAGTTTAAAATCTCATACAGAGGATTTGGCAGTCACAGCAACCATACAATATCGTCGCTTTACTTTCTCAACCTCGTATCTAATCAAATAGTTAGATAGGAAAGTAGTCTTTATTCTTTAGGGAACATGAGTGCTTTTCCTATCCAACTATTCGATCAGGTTGAGAAAGTAAAGGGACGATATGTTAGTCCTTTTCCTCCAAACATAACTGTCACTGTAAGACAGGGACAACTGACACCTAGAATGCCGTTTTAACGTACATCAATAAAACGGGCAATCAGCGCCCGTCTGATTAACTTTCTTGGAAAATTGACACTAAATGGAGTTCTTGGTTTTGCAAAAACATCTGTTCGCGACATTGTTGATATTAAAAAGCTAATAAATTAACGCGCACCTGTTGCTAATGAACCGAGCGTGTAAACGATAATTAATTAATTTGGACAGACACACATACCTCTCATAATTTATTGTATTACTTCAAAACGTCAGTTTTCAGTATTTAACGTTAAACATAAATTTAACATCTGGCCGCCTTTAACTTGTACACAATAAATTATAATTATTTATTATATTGACGGTATATTTATTTTAATGTTACGGGTACATGTAGCTTATATTACTACCTACGAATAATTAGAAATAAGTGACAAATTAAGATAAAAATAGTTGATAAAATTTTTATCGACGTAACTTAACGCCTTTAGGAATCTCAAAGAAAAGGAATCCACACTTGCTACCAATTCAGCTTTTGTCAGAATTAGTAAAGTTTCTCATCTTTGTCGGTTAAAATGTTGAGAAAATCTGACTAAAGCCTAATGCCGGATTTCCTTCTAGGCCTTCAAGACCCCGGCCTAGGGGCCCCTGTGGCGGAACCATCATTTAAGCCCAAATGCCAGGCATGCCTTTTTTTTTGTGGTAATCGCCTGAAGGGCCAAAGACAAAAGTCCTTGCTTTTGTTTGCTTTTCGCTTTAAATACTTTAAGAAAAAAGGGCAGAGGTGAAAATCCCTTCCGGAGACCTGGGAATGGAGGGCCCAGGTACTGCCGGGCTCGCACCGGCTAAAAACACCAATGCCCCAATATTACCAACTAGAATTTAGGCTTGCCTTATCAAAACGCAAAATTTCCAAAATGGCTTCGACATCGGGGTGCCCCAAATGCCAAGGAGCCCTGGGTATCTCAGTCCGGGCTTGATCATGACACCAACAAGTAGTTCAACTTAGCTATGTATAAACTAGAGATGCCGCGAATAGTTATTTGGCCGAATATCGAATATTCGGCGAGGCTCGTGGCCGAAGCACCGAATATTCGGCAACACTTTTCCGCGGATGACAAGTCACAATTCTTTACTTAGCGCGTTTAGTTTTGTTTTAGAAAATGTACGTACAGATGAAGGTGTAGAACAGAAAACTTCAGTTACAAATGAACTACATTTTTACATGGCATCTGTTCGCCTAGATCGGACAGCAGATCCTTACAAGGTGGTCAGCGAACTCAAAATAATATCCAACCCTTTGACAATGTGCTAAGATTTATTTATCATCTCCCGGTATTAGTACATAATAGTGAGCGGCTGTTTTCGGGGGCGGGTATAATTTATGAGGAAAAACGTCTTCTATCGGAAAATGCTGAAAATTGTTTTCATCCATCATATACCAATGGAAGACTTATATTAATACGTTAATTACTTATTTGGTTAATTACAGATTATTTATTTAATAAGCATCTTCTCACTATAAAAATCGTATCAAAAATATCAGACCCATATCTAACCGACAACGCCACATCTAATAATTCTAATTCCAACTCTTTCTTTATCCTAAGCTCTACCCATAAATAACTCTAACATAATTTAAATTCATACCGCCATCCCTAACATATCTCACTGCACATCATCTTAAATCTCCGACACATAAATCCTTCAAAAATTGCGTCTTTTTTTAAGGTGCGCACGCGTTCGTATCCTGGCGGGACAGTCCTGTTTATCCCCCCTTAAGGGGGCCCGGGACCTAAAGAAGACGTATCTCGCCACCACCATCCATTGTCCATTGTTTTTGTCCGCTGTTATTTATGACGGACGACATCATACCCGTCTCCCTCTAACCCCCAAGACTCCCCTATTACCATCTCGCCCCAACGGCTTCCGTTTAGTAATGCCTTACCTAATAAATTACGCTTTAGAAGATTATTTATTAGATTATTCATGGCGAGGCATTCTGTGCAGTATTGGTCTGAAGGACGTTTAGTACTTGTGTTTTAAACTTTTTTTTGTTTGATTGATTTGTGGGACGGAGCAACAATGGGACACGACCCAAGCTGAATGATGAATAGCAAATGAATCCGGATTGTTTTAATAATGCTTTTAATTCCGTCATACGTTTTATTTTACGCGTGACTTACCAGATATTATGTTTTAAAATTTATGTTATTTATTTACTAATTTCTGCGACGTCGTCCATGTTGAATTAATTAATCACTGGGTATTCAAGGGCTGGTTTTAAAATAATAGGAAAATGACATCTAAACTTTTATGTTTGTGCTAGATTAAATAACAGATATGCAAAAATCGAAAAAAAATATTCATTCACAGTATAGTTTTACTTGTCCAAATTTTACTTGGGATAAAAGATCAAAATTATATCTAGAATGCTATATTTTTGTAGAGTCCCACGAACAAACTTACAAACAATTTTCTTGCTTTATACTCGTAATATTAGTGTAAATAATAGTTTAGAACATTATATATAGCTTTTATAAACTTATTCTCCTTAAATTTTAAGTCACTTTAAGCCAGCAACACAGCAGTAAATAAATGCCCTTCTAAACTCTATAAAAAAAACTCGATCTCAAACAAACCATCACCATATCACACCGGACGCGCTGACGTTCAAATAAATTCAAAAAGCGACATCCACATTATTATTCAGAGCCATTAATTAACCTCGAATGTTTTAATTAAAAAAGGAACTTTCCATAAGAAAGGACGCGGCGACGAATTCAAAATCCCTCGCGTCTCAACCGCCATAAATATCGGGACAAAACCCCACCCTGACTCGAGATAAGTGTCTAAAATTTTCACAATCCGGCAATAAAAAGATAATTTATTAGAATAGCTCTTATTGTTTTCGTTATTTATGTGTATGGAGTAATGTAATCTAGCTGGTGGCCCTAAATAAATAATTTCTCTTTAATGTCGCTCCTTGCCTAATCTCCTGAGCGACCCGCACAGTCCGCGTTTTGTGAACGTAATGGCCACCCGAGGTATTTTTAGGTCTAAATAAATATGATTTGTTGTGCCTTTTCTGACAGAATTTAATTTCGTTCCGCCAACGGAGGACCCTGTGTTGCTAATCTTTGAATTATTTTAATGAGTCTACGTCGATATTCTGGGGGTTTTGATTACAACGTTTCCTATGTTAATTAGTAGTATTTCAGTGGTTTACTATTTTTTAAGTAACGATTGGCGATCATAATTGATTTTTGGAAATGGAACAATAACTTACTGTAAATAGATCATAATTAAGGTGGCTTATTAACTCGCTGAGTAATATTATATGTTTTATGTAAAAAGTCTTAATGAGATTAATAAAACTTCTAAATTTGATGGACTGATAGTATAAGACCCATCGTATCTTATTTTACAGATGAGCCCATTCGGATACACTTCGATCCCTTTAGGATATTTATTTATACACTCAGCTGCTCGAATGTGCAGGTTTCCTCACGATGTTTTTCCTTCACCGTAAGAGCATCGGGTAATGCATTTAAGTTAGAAAAACTCATTGGTACATGGTGACCGCGGGGGTTCGAACTCGGTACCTTACCATCACAAATTGATCCCCTAAGCCACTAGGCCACCGACGCTCATAACAGATAAGATAAGATAAGATAAGACCCATGGATTTAATGATTTATGATTAACTAGCGACTCGCCCTCGCTTCGCTTCGGTTTATGTGAGTTTTCTGTAACAACCGTACATAAATCAGAATTTAAAATCTTTCCGTGAAAAATTATATAACTCATGGCAAATACCGCATCAAAATCCGTTGCGTGGTTTAGGAGGAATTAGCGGATATACAGACAGACGCGGAAAATGACTGTGTTTTAAATGATGTACTTAATAATAAAAATACTATCTATACTGATATTATAAAGAGAGTTTAGAGTTTGTTTGCTTGAACGTGCTAATCTCAGGAACTACTCGTCCGATTTGAAAATTCTTTCAGTGATAGACAGCCCATCATCACGCTAAGGAGCGGACTAGCGGAGCACCAATGAATAATGTTTCAACCTTCTCCTTAAACAAAGTCGCGGGTTAAAGTTAGCGTTAGCCCAAAGTACCTATTCCATGGGGACGAAGTCGCGGGCAGAAGCTAGTGTAAAGATAAAGAAGAAAATAATAATAAAGATGTCAATCAAATATTGTAAATTTATGATTTACTTTAGTAGTTTAATGCGAAATCATTTCTGATGATGTGTCATGTTAGATTTGATTAGGTACTTACTTACTATTTTATCGGTCTTGTGTTGATTCAAATGAATTGTGTATTATTTTTATAAGTATGTAAACTCTTTGTTCTATTTAAACAAGTTGTCAAACTAATCTTATATGTACACATTGTACCGGTATACCACAGGTTCATAATGTGTGTATTGTTTTAAAATCCTGCTTATAATAAATACTTAATACACTTATATCAATGAACACTGGATGCCTTATTTAAAATCCCTATAAAAAGTTCAAATTAAACTAGAAGGAATATGCCATTTACGTATATTCTGCAGTGTACCCTGTAATTTACAGATACAAAATAATACAGCCACCGTTCTTTTGGCTTTTCAATCATAAAAAGAACTTAAGTCTCAATACACAGGCCTATGCAATATTGAGACACAACATCAAATAAAAGAAAGTCCACTTTGAACTAATTAAACGTAAACAACCATCAAGCTCAAAACTTTTCTGGAATTCTTTCCAAAGTGCGGAGCATCACATGCAGAAACGTCTGAGCGCGGCCATTTCTGAAAATTAGTGGACATTTGTTCATGATTTACGCGGCTCCGCTATTATGTTTTGAGTTTATAAACAGTTGACGGCAGACCGGGCGACGCCTTGCGTTAGTTGCCTAGGCGATTTAGGGCTCTAGAAAGTTGACATTTTAAATGCTTCCGCAAGAAAAAAAAATTAACTTAATGCAAAAGTAAAGACGATGGGATGTTTTTGTAGTATTTTTACTGCTAATTATTTTATTAGGATACAGGACGGACACTTTAAAAATAGTTGCATGTCATTACGATTACAACATGAAATTAAGAAATTATAATATTAAGTGTAATTTATTTGGATCAGACTAAAAACCTTCCTCTTCGTTTTAACCTCAGTTGCAAATCATTTAAGGCGAGGTTTCGGGTCGAGCCTAAACTAAGTCATAGTTCAACTTCCTACCGAGCTCAGCCAAAATCAAAACACTACATCAAACCTCGTCTCTACCCAAACTTATTAGGGGGAAAGAGACAGCAGACATCCTGGTCACGGCACCGTCCTGACCGATCAGTGCTACCAACATTACGAAGGTTGCGGACTCGCAAACGTTCCGTAGTTCCGTGTAGTTTCACCCCACGTTCCAAGCTTTTAATTATAATACTTTATAGCCCAATAAATCACGGCGTACGTCCCAGGGTGCCGCCCCCCACCCCGTTACACCCCCTCCCTCGCCTTTGAAGGATATCAGTTCAATTCTCGCCGGCTGTAATAATTTATAAAGAAATTATTCGCTTTTTCTGGGTGGTAGGGTGGCATTGACGTGATCTTGGTTGCTTGTGTTATATAGGAGCTGTATGTGACGTAATGGGTTGCATAGGAGTCGTGTAGACGTGAGTGGTTTGCGTGTTTTATGTGTCAGTTGGAAATGAGATAGTGTTATGTGAAACGAAATGTTGAGCATAGGGAATGTTTGAGGGAATTATAAGAAGCGTTGTTTATAGTAGACATTAAAAATAGGCATCATTCGCTTCTCAACTTGCAGAATATGACACGAAAATGGTGAAGGTTATTTTGTAAATAGGTATTTCAGCAGCATTACAGCTTTTGAATACTTGAGCTCATAGTTTATGGGATCGTTAAACTCACCTTTTATTTAATTTAGTTGTTTTTTACTTGTTGCGAGACTTACCTGAAACAAAAAGGGGTTAAAAAATTAAACGTTGATAAGAAAAATTTGCATAATAAATGAATGTATGTATTTATACGCTTCTAGGTAAGAATTTTATACACATGTCATGTCCAAAGGATGATTTTTTTTTTCTATCCTCAATCGCTTAATGTACATTGCGTTCTATTGCGGTCCTAATACCGCAATGTATGTACAATCTAGCTTTGAGAATGCAAATGTCTAATAGTCTGTGTCAATTGAAATTAGTACTGTTTGACACATAACCTCAAATATTCATCAAGCGTGTTTTTATTTAAAATAATGTATAATTGATAGTTATTAAATCTTAAACTTAATGTGAAAGTAAAAATTAAGTGGATAAATCATCGCTGAGACCTCACTTGATCTTTAAAAGCACGTGATTATCGAGTAATCATGGTAAATCGGTTCGTTTGGTTGTGTTTACATTTTTGACAGTTTCAATTGGCACAGACTATAGGTCACAGATCCCACTTATCATCAGTAGGCCCGTGTGCTCGTTTACCTTCTCCTTGCTTTAAAAAAATACATAAACATTTTCATTTGTTCGTAGAGAACCCACCAACTTGAAGAGTTAGGTTTATATCGTGGCAATAACGTACGTATAGTCAAGGCGCTAAGGTGCCTTTTTGTTCACGGTCTGCTGATACTTATTGTATTTTTTTCATTGACAGTGGTCTCATTTGCAATAACAAAACAGCCTCATAAGTGTTAAACAAAACACTACCCATTCCTCTGACCTAAACAACCAAAAACTAACACAAGACCTGAACTCAAAACTTGGCACGAACTCGGGGTGCGTGCAAATATGACAAATTTATGTAAAGAGGGGCCCACTGTGCGGCGAGGGGGGAATTAGTGCTCATTTTGTCTGATGTTTACGACTGTGGAACCACTGTGCGCGAAAATATGGTAATGGTGGGAGTATCGATTGGCGTTTAAGTTGGTTATTGTAATAAGTTAGAGGGAATTGCTATGGGATTGAAGGTTTAGTTTTAAATTGGGGATATTCGGATGTTAATTTATAATTTGATGGCTTTTGCTTTGTTAAGGTCTAGAATTCAAGCGATCATTATTTCAAATAGGATTTGAACTTTTCCTATTGAACTTAAACAGTTTAAGTACAAAAAAAGTATATGGTTTTTAATAGTGAGACGTTCGAGTATTTCAAATTATGGGTGTAAATATTATGGTAAATGGGTTATTAGGTAAATACGAGAGTAGTCTATCTTCAATTTAAACATCAGTCTAGCAGTTCTGGGTTTGGTCCCCGGTATGTGTATGTCTGTGTGTACCTTATCATTTAAAAATGGCTAGACTGGTTTTGATGTTTTTTTCAGGCAATCTTCAGATAAGACAAGAGAAGCGTGAAGGTAGCGGCTGGTATCGATCGGATCAACGGTTTTTTTTTGTTTTTCAGTGTTACTTGTGCGAAGCCGGAGGTCGCTTCATCATCATCATCATCATGTCAGCCGAAAGATGTCCACTGCTGGACATAGGCCTCCCCCAAGGCTCTCCACTCAGACCGGTCTTGTGCTTTTGGAGGTCGCTTGTTGTGAATATATTGTCAGAATTTAAGAAACTGTATAAGTAGGTATCTATATCACTGTCAAGAAAACTAAACGTTTAAAGCTTAAATTTCGGGTCTTAGTCCTGATATGTATTGATTTATTAAGTAGCTCTCCCATCTTTCTTAGTCTATGAGGATATTTTAACAAGAGCAATAGTTTCTTAACATCAGTTGTTATGAAGATCTATCGTCGCAGGCGCAGGCCGATCGTGACGCATTGCTTTATTCCTGTCACTATGCGACGCTGACAAATAGTGACAGACGGACGAATTTACACGGTTCACTGAAATTGGAGCGATTTATTTTTAATATAGAGATTTGCATAGCCGACTGTAAAATGTATTTTTAAATGTAATTTATGACTATGTTTTACTATTGTTATAAAATATGGTTAAGGAAAGTTTATTAAGTTTGTATTTTTTGTTTCAGAAACAATAAAAAAAAATAAAAAAAAACATGCAGCAATAATTTCAGTAAATGTTATTTACGTTTTTACACAGAATTATCTATTAAATATAAATGTACATAAGTAATTATATTGTAAATACTTACCCCCTTACTAATAAACGTTGAGTAACGCTGGTATAGCTAAACAATGTTTTGTCCTTATCTGTCAAATTCAAATGTCACAATGACAGATAATAACAAAACATTGTATAGCTATACCACCGTTACCCAACGTTTATTAGTAAGGGGGTTAAACTTTAAAGTTTTCATCCGGTTTCCTTTTAAAAATACAAATAAAACCAAATAAATATGGCAATAGAGTAAAAAAAACGGGACGTCAATCTGATTCACACAAAAATATAATCGAATATCTCGAATTTCACCTAATCTTAATTCCCCACCTCGTGGCAACCCTAGCGTCTGACAGACAGAAGTCGGATTTATGTGTTTGTTGCATAAATCACGCGCGTCAGGGCTGCCACCGTTCTTTTTTCGTCTGCGACTCTTGTTCGCTATACATCATAAGCTGGCGTTTTATGTCTTCCGTGGTTACGCTGTTTTTAAGTTCTGTGACAGGTCAATGACCTTTGTTAGGTTATAAAATGCTAGTATTTTAATGTACTATCTTGAAGTAAACGTCATTTTTCATTAAAAAAGCAACCTTTTTTTATGTATTTTCTTCCATGCATTTGTTTTTATCAAAGTTAGTGTTCCTAAAAATTTAAATTAAAAGAAGCTGATTAGCCAATTGTGACATTGATGACGTGTTGACTTGGTGACGTGTCAAGTGCGGTTTCGATTAATATAAGAATTAAAATACCGTGGTGTGTTGGATTCGAATCCCGGTAGGGGCAGGTATTTGTGTGATGAGCGCGAGTATTAAATTTGTTCCCGAGTCTTGGATGTTTTTCATAGAATTAAGTATTTATTTCCCTACATAAGTATGTTTATCTACGCACATATCATAAGTCCTCTATTATGCGTTCAAAACCCGAAGGCAATGACCAGCATTACCTGTGGTAGTAGGTTTCAGCGATGACAGCTGTTAATTTCTGAAGATGTTTCAAATTTGGATCTCATTACCTTACAATATTCGATAACGTAATTTCAAAGTTACGTTACACCTGTCATCACTGTCACTACCACAGGTAAGGTCATGCTGGTCATTTGCCGTTCTGCTTCTGAACCCATCTTAGCGTACTTATAATATGTGTGTAGATAAAGTATTTTACGTGACTCTGCGTAATTAGCATTACGCAACCGTCACGTAAACTACTATTATCGTTGTCTAGTACCCATAGTACAAGCCTAGAGCTTAGTTTGGGACTAGGTCAATTTATGTGAGATCATCCCCTGTTTTTTTTTATTATTAAAGAGTTCTCAAAGTGTGATGTAATTAGTTGTTTACAAATTGAGTATGTGTAATTTGATCCCTGCGTGGTTAACAAGTAGTGCGCTGTAATAATGTTTGATTCTTTAAATTTGTCCTATTTTTATTAGTTAATCCACTTTTTTTCGTCATGACTTAATGTCCCACTTGTCAATGCAGCTCGTAAAAATTCGAAGAAGTGTAATTGGCAACTTTGAACCTTATTAATAGATCAATAAGACACTTGTTAACTATTTTATCAAATGCGATACTTTGGCTAACTATTAATATCAATGAAGTGTAAAGTAGACCACCGCAAATAAAGTGCCACATCAAATTGCAATCTGATGTTAACCAAGATCGACCAAACCAAACAACAAATATTACAAGCTAAAAACCAACCAAACAATAATAGAAACCAATAAATTTGCGTAATCCCAAAAATATTCAACGACATCGTTCGCTATCGAGATCCATCATCGGCTCTTAACGACGTCCGCAGCTGTCGCGGGTGATAGAGCTGTAAACTGTATTTATAGCTGAAGTTTGGGAACCGTTTGAGACGCAGTAGATGTGGTACCTACTTTACTAGCAATCCTTGTTAGGTTTCCGTACCCAGAGGTCGCCAATGTTATTACTAAGCCTTCGCTGTCCGTCCGTCTGTCCGTCTGTCCGTCTGTCAGCGGACTGTGTCTTACAAATCGTAATAGGTAGACAATCGATTTTTTTTCACAATGTGTGTTTCTAAAGCTGCTTTAACAACTAATAATAAAAATAAAATACAATAGAAACTAAAAGGAGTACGAAAAAAATGATACGAATTCATTCGTGTGTGATACAACTCGCACCTGACTGGTTATTTTTCACAACAGTCTTTAAGACTGACTAAATTTATGAAAATGAGCTAGACACAGAGCCTTTGTTACAGAAAAAAAGGTACGGGATAAATTTGCATGTGGCAAACTAGTAACCACTTCTAAAATATCTAATTAACTAAGTTATTTTTCATATTTTTCAGAGTAACAAGTGTGTCAACTAAAAACAGTGTCAATATCAGAATACATATTCAAATGCAACATTTCAGATCCATTATCGGCTTTTAACAACGTCTGTAGCTGTTGTGATGTGTTAGAGCTGTAAACTTTATTTATAGCTGAAGTTTGAGAACCATTTGAGACGCAGAAGAAACTACTGGACTACTTGAAGTAGGTACCATTATTCAAAAATATTTTTTTATAAGGACCTCATGCAGGTCACTAGAAGTCACTGGATTCAAGAGGCATGGAACCAAGCATTGTGAACGTTTGGAAAGGCATGTGCAGCAGGAGTCACGTTTAGGCTAACATGATGAACAGTCGCAGTGACATTTCAACCTGAGGGTTTTCGGAACATATAGGCACAAATGGATGCACTTCTCATTTAAAAATAACAAAATTATAAAAGAATATACAGTAAAAGCTAAATAATTAGGTCCTTTTTTTTTTAAACCTACTCCATAAGGTCACATTAACCCACTGCACTACCCACGAGCAAGCGCAGTGTGGGTAGGCCGCCAGCTGAGTCTATATTGACTGACATAATTATTTTTAGTCATAATGTGCTTCAGGTCATAATCATCGCAAGTCATAACGTGTTTTTTTAAAGAAACTGTTACTTTTTCAGGATTTTTATAAATCAAACCTAACCTAACCTAGCCTTGTCTACACGTTAGATATTTCGGAACTTCTGAAAAGTTTAGTTTCAGCGATATAAAAAATTATGACTATCAAAAATTATGTCAACAAATACATTATGACCAATAAAATTATGGGATACAAAGGGCTCCCCCGCCCAGTCCGCAGCTAGATGGACGGACGACGTGAGGAGGTTTGCTGGGAGCGGTTGGATGAGTGAGGGCCAGGATCGAGCCAGTTGGCGAGCCATGTTAGAGCCCTATGTCCAGCAGTGGACTGCTATATAGGATGATGATGATGATGATGATGAACCCACTGCAGCGTATAGGCCTCGTCTCTTTTGCGCCAAGCTATCCAGTTCTGCGCTTGCCTCATCCAGCTCTTCCCCGTTGAATATTTAGCAGAATTGGTTACTAAAAGAACTTAAAAAAGTCTGGCATTTAAGGCTTAGTTCAATTGGTCAACCGCATGCTTGTAGCAATCCATTGACGGGTTGTTTTGTCATTTTTAAGTCGGGAGCTATGGCTGCGATGCAATGTATCACAAAGCAGTGGGCTATCCATCGATGAACCTGATCCTGTATTCTCCGATCCTGTGTTCTGTACTGCCCTCCTTAGAAAAAAGGGCGTATGTCTCATAGAACTGCGCATGTATTAGTGACCTTATTTCTTTATTATTAAGGTTAAATTTACTTTGACTAACAAGTTGCTCATGCGTCCTTTTTATTTAGGAGGGCAGTGTAATAATTCAGATAAAGTGTCTTCCTGACTAGTAATTTTGAAGAGTTTTTAGTTGTTTCATCAACTATCCAAATTTCAAAACTACCACCAGTTCAAAAACCCTAACAATTAGTATTATGAAATATTTCCGATGCTCCATGCCTCATTGGCCTGTTCTAGATCCCAACATAATGCAATAAACACGAGTGCGCCTACGCAGCTGTTATAAAACGTGTTATTGTCATCAAATGAGTATCTATCTGTCCGCACTATTCTATTCCTGTCTCCGATTTTATCATAGTTTTAATGCCTGTGCTATCATGTTCAGAGCTCGGAATAGGTAGTGCCTATTTACCTAAACTTCGCGGGAGGACGTAACTAAGAGTGGTTACAACCACCAAAAATATATATTTCTTATTATTGAATGCGGGATTTCCCGGGATTGACTGTATTACTCTAAAGGTTTAATACTTTTAACTTTACTTATAAATCTTGCTATATTGTAAATTATTTATTTATTCATCTTGAAATAACAATCAGTCATAAAACAATATAATATAGATCAAATTGAATGAAACGGAAGCCTGAAATTTGATCTTTTTAGTTGATTTAAATAGAATTATAATATTGTATAGAATGTATTCAACAAAAACAGATGTAGCCGACACTTTAGCCGTGCACTTACTACCTGCAGTTTGCGACCCTGATTTATAGGTAAAGTTAAATGTATTAAGCCTTTAGAGTAATACAATTAATCCCGGGAAATCCCGCATTTAATAATAAGATTTAATTATTTTCGGTGGTTGTAACCACTCTTAGTTACGGCCTCCCGCGAAGTTTAGGTAAATAGGCACTGCCTATTCCGAGCTCTGATCATGTTATAGATTGTGATAAAATTTCGAACGGCATTTCTTTTTGCATGGAAAGAAATGTCAGTTAAGAATTTTACTTAACTGATTGTTGGCACCGTTTTTTATTTTTAATTTCATTATTAATTAAGCATTAAAAAAAGAAAGTTAAAATGGAGGACTTAAAGCATTTTCTACAATTCAACTAATAAATAGACCAAACAGAATGGTGACGGCACCAATGATGGACACTTTTAGCTGACAGGCACCAGTAATTGACACTTCACTCTTAATTCAAATTTAATACGCTCGTAAATTGATTGTTTCAAAACAAATGAATAACCCTTATCTTCTGTAAAATAAGAACCAAGTGTCCATCATTCCATTACTGGCTCCGTCACCCTACTGAGTTTCAAGTATTATTGTAGGTAAATAGGTCAGTCCAACTGAAGTCTGCTTTTGGTTAAAATATTGTTGGACGCCGACTTCAGTTGGACTGACCTATTTACCTACCATTTTAAAGAAGTTATTTTTTGCTTTTTGAAGGCGGTTTTTTGTTTTTTTAAACATTTATTTTATTTTATACTTTTTAGTGATCCTATTTATGCTGTAACGTAGCTCCATTTCTAAATATTAATAAGAAACTATAGAACATTTCAAGCTCGCCGCAGACAAAGCCGCGGGAATGTCATAGTCATATTTAAACCTAAATGTGCTTCGTCATAGTCGCTCAACTTCCTTTATCGAAATATCTTATCGCCACCCGTGAAATAGGTACCGTTAAGGAGTTCCGGTGGCCATCTGTGGTCTTTATCATCAGTTTCACTTCACCATATAGTACTTTTCAAAAGCAAATGCATGAGTTACAGTGAAAAATACCAAAATCGCTATAGGTGTGCCTATAATATTTGAGGAGTTCTCTTGATTTCTCCATGATCCCATCATCAGATCCTGACGTGGTGACAATGGGACCAACTAGAAAGTATACCCATTCGAACAACGAAAAAATTTTTCAAATCGGTCCAGTGGTCTTCGAGTAATCGGGGAACATACATAAAAAAAAAATAAAAAAAAAAAAAAATATCCCGACGAATTGAGAACCTCCTCCTTTTTTTGAAGTCGGTTAAAAACCAAGATTAAGCAGAAATTTGTTTACTTATTTTGTCTGTAAAAAAAATCTAAGCTTTTAAGACATACTTCTATCAGCATGTTTTTTTTTCAGAATATCTTTTAAAAAGCTCCTCTTGTCAATTTAGGGTAACCGCATCGAAAAAATAACCCTAACCCTACCCCTAACCCAATTTCCTGTTCTCGTTTCAAAATTCCTTGTATTCAACTGTCGCATCGAACAAAAGTTGGAAGACAGAGCGAATGCAGTCTCCGCTGCACTCCTTGACGATCGATTGACGGGCGGGGTGGCGATGTGACCTACATACAGTATTTATTATAATTGAGCTAATAAATCGTATTTAACTGGTATTGGAATCGTTTCCGGAATTGGAATTGGTTCTGGTTCCGTTTTTCTTTAGATTTTTAGACTGGGTTATTATGAAAAAATAGTTAAGCAGTGTGACCAAAATCAAAGAAGGTATATAAAGTAAGGCGTATGTTGGATTTAAGTATTTTCTTTAATAAGCACGATGTTGTCTTTGAAACTTTTAAAGTCAAGAACAAGTCTTTATGTTTGTTTATTGACGTTATAGTGGTTCTAACTATCAAAAGAAAGATTATGGTGAAAAGTAAAATACAGGCGTTCTTGTCCTAGACAAAATGCTTCATGCTAACGTAAACGACTTTTGAAAATTGACAAAATTTACGGAATTGACAACTTTGATATTACAAAATCGCGTAATGGACAAATTTAATAGAGTAAAATAAACCTTAACATCTTAGAAAAAAAGTGCATTCTGCTCCTCATGAAAAATTTTACTTACGCGGACCGTCCGTCAACTACATTTACATTTTCAATAGCGACAATTCTCCTCGAATGCATCTTGTCTACGACCACTTAGCCTCTTTTCTACATTGTCTTAGCCCACCTTGCTACTATATCGTATTCATATAGTTAACGTTATGACAGCTCTTATTCACTTGTCATTAAGACCAATCGTTAAGTTCGTATCGTGCAGTGATTACGTTATATGAGATGGCCTTAAACAAAGTAAAATAAAAACCCTATTGATATTTACTAGTATTTTCTAGTATTAACCGATATCAATCTAAGTTAACTCCGTGAACCGGTTTCAACCGCTTATCCAAGGATTCCCATTCACGACTGTATGAAATATGTGACATTATTTGAATTATGGTTTTGTGTAATATTGATGCAGTGAGTCGAACGCTGGGGGAATACGAAGTGACATGTCATTGTGGGGTAGAATTTGTTAACGAAGAAGTAATCTATATGCATATAAAATACTTCCGTGACTGACTGACAGACGGACAGCCTAAACCACTGGACCTAGGGATTTGAATTTTTAAAGGATCTTTGAATGGGTAGCCTAAGAAAGGATTTTTTTCAAATCGATCCTCGACGGTAAGAAATAGGGGGAGTAGCGCTAAACTTTTGACGACGTGCTGGCTTAGTTGGTAGTGACCCTGCCTACGAAGCTAGTGGTCCTGGGTTAAAATCCCGGTAAGGGCAGATATTTGTGTGATGAGCGCGAATATTTATTCCTGAATCATGGATGTTTTCTATGTATTTAAGTATAGTAAGTATTTAGAGCTCTGTTTGGGACTAGTTCAATTTGTGTGTAATTGTCCCATGATATTTATTTATTTTATTTAAGTCACAGAAAACTGTTTCGAAGCCTTAAGTACCAATTTCACCATACGATGTTAGATTTAATCAATGTTAATCGACTGTTAGTTCATACATTTTGACAGCTGTTAACGCTCTAATCGTCTGTTAAGTTGTTATCATCGTATGGTGAAATCGGGTCTTAATGTTCTAAATTAAATTATTCTTGCCTGAAATGTTGAAAATTATGTAACTAAGTACAGACACCCAACAAAAATGTTGAGCATAGTTAGAACCTTGTCATTGTGAATGTCATTGTCATTGTCACGTGTGTAATTTGATGCTCTGAAGTTTACTATGACAACGCACTAAAGTGCTTAACATTTTCGTTGGGTTACTGTACATAACCAGTAATAAGATAAAAACCGTAATAATGGTGACCTCTTCTTTCAGAGTTGATATCTCTTAATCAGCTGAACCAATTTTCATGAAACTGACTAAGAACCATCTTGATTACACTAGCTTTCATTTTTTTTAAAAGCGTCCAAATCAATCGATCCGTTAGGGAGCTACGATGACATACAGACACACAGATAAACCAGTTGAGCTAATAAAACTATTTGTCAGAATTAAAAACAAAACAAAACTTCTATTAAAACATGTAACCCTGTATAGTTTCTAGAACACACATCTTTTTTAAGCATCCCTTTTGCTCTTAAATAATGTCCTGGACGTGGTAACGAGGGGGTAACGGGTGGGGGAGGGAGTGTTATTTACTTTACGTACGTTTGTTTACCAGGTTCAGTCATAATGGAATCTAGAATAGTGTTTATGAGTGAGGTGGGAAGAGTATTACTTGGGATATTTTTACAGTATACAGGGTGTGTTAGATTGAAACTGTAGGTTTAGATTATTTTGAACTGAAATTAACTGGGTTTTTTCTGCATATACAAAGTAATAGAATAAATTAATTAAAGGCTCAAAGTGTGTTCTATACAACGATATAAAAACCTACTTATTATTAATATAGTACAAAAAAATAAAAACTTAAATATTCAAGAGTCTGCCGTGACATATTGAATTTGCTCTATTTATATTTTTCTAATAGTAAAAAATATTCTTTATTCCGTCCGTATATTTATATTGTATACGTATTGTATTTTGTTATTATATTTCACCATCATCATCCTTTCTCAAAATGATCGACCCTGTGCTATTAACATCCAGCTCTTTTAATATATTTCATAGTAGTAAGTAACATTATAAAGTAATAAAAAGAAACAAATCACAAAATCCTATCGCACATGTCTACAGAAATAAGGCGGCGTTCACATAGATTCAATCTTGAAAGTGTGAACATAAAGGCGTACCCACACTAGCGGCCGTCCCTACGGAAGTAGCATTAAAAGTTTTGAGTGATTTTGCTCAGTCAAACGCTGTAAGACGGGCGGTGGCTACGCGTTGGAGCTACGAGAGACTTTCCTATTAAATGTCAATCAGTTTCGCACCATTTTTTTTTTTTACTAAAAACCTATTAAACAAGAAAAATATTTTACTTTATTTCTTAATGAACATAGGTTATTCAGTTTAAAAAGTACATTTTTAAAACCTCCAATAAAAATTTACGCGTATTTTCAGCTCCAGACAAATATTTAAAAGTCACTTGGCAGATTTTTTTTGTAAAAATGATTTATAATAATCGAAGATTCAAATTATGTTAATTGAAACCCATTCGGTATTATATCACAAGAACGAAAATAGGCTTTTTTCCTTGATGATACGGAGACAAATAGTAGTAAATGTCCCGTTACAACTCTTTGAGACTTGGACTAGTGTCCTAACTAATGTTTAGAAACATAAGTCCTAACTTATGTTTCTCCACAAATTTACTGTTTCTTAAAAGTATTGGGAAAAGTGTTAATAGCTTTTGTAGACATTTGTTACAATCTAATAACAACAATCACATAACGTATGTATGTATATATACTCTTTATTGTGCAAGAAAAAAAAAGAAATACAAAAAACAGGTAATATAGCAATAAAAATCAGTAAAAAGGCGAACTCATCCCTTTTTTGCCATAAAACATACTTTAACTATTGAAAAAAAGCGCTAATAACATGTTTTTTTTCCATATACGTACACGTTTACATGGAAATTTAGGACCACGATAATGGTCACCCTAAACTGTCCGGAAGTGGTGTCTGGCCGGACCGGCTAGCGACTAATTTGCGAGCACCTCCGCTAGGGGGCGCTTCGTTATGCCTTATTGTTTAACTTATACGTTAGGCACAATGTGGTAAAATTTAAATTTTAACTTATGCACAAGTAGCACCCTTAACCTTTTTGAACTTCAAAATTGACTTATTTTGAACGCTTCTTAAGAAATTTTATTTTAAATAGTCGTCTCATAATGAAATATCTAACAAAAACAAGTATTAAAAACGTCACTCCCTGAATTAGACTTATCAACAATATCTCACTTTTTTAAATCCGTTTACCATCCCACAGGAAGTAGCAAAGTAGCATTCATTCTTAAGACGACACTTGACAAGGAGTATTGGCCAAATATAGCTTTTACCTCTCTCACGTTTGACATACCAAATGAAAGAGATCGAACGAAAATATTTACAAATAACAACCAACTGAAGTGCCACCATTACATACACGCCCTTACCTGAAAAACATTAGCCGTTGAACAGAAAGTGAAAAAAAAGCGGCAGAAAGTCTTAACACTTTGCAAAAGCCTTAACTTTCCTTTCTAAATCCCTCATTTTAAGTTTAATTTGTTACGTAAGACCTTAACACTATAATGATTTTAATGAAATATTTTTCCTTTCCGTTTGGTCAGCAAAAAAACATACGTCGAAACGCTAACACGTAATGCTCAAGTCAAAACAAAGGCGCGCGCAGCTCTCTCCTTCTCGCGAATTAAAAGTGCAGGTAGCATTGATCTGCCCCTGACAGCCGGACGACACCCTGTCTGAGGGTGGCGATTGATAAGTTGGCAAATATAAGCATTGTAAGGGTTAAACGTTTAGGAAAAACCTGGAGAGCGTGCGGGTCAGAAGTGTCTTTGGATAGGCTTAGGCAGTTTAGTAAAATGTGTATGTGCTTTCTGACAAAAATTTAAATCAGGTTTTTTTTTAAAGTTGTTCTAATAAAAATCATGCTAATAGAGGCCTTTCTAAAAAGCATAGTTTTTATTGATTGGTTATTATCAGTTTTTGCTACGCCGGCTTTGGAGTAGTGGTCGGAATGGCGTTTAAACTCTTAAGCCATTACCTGAAATTTGTTTTTTTTTTTCTCATTAAATAAAAAACTTTTGAGACGAGCCTTTATAACCATTTATTTTTCAGAACACGTTTTGAATTTGTAAAAATATTTCTTATTGCCGTCGATTTATTGAAATTTTAAATGTTTTACAGAAAGCAATGGCTTCGTAACATTTGTTCCTGGCAACATTTACTGTTACTAGGATCCAAACATTGTTTGCAGCCAGAAACAGCAACACGGTTTGCAACATGTTGCCAGAAAACCACCACATACTTACACAGCTAGCACCGTGTGGTTTATGTAATGGAATTTCATATCAAAGGTATTTTATTTATAAAGGTAATTATCACTATATAAAAACTTTTACAGCTAGCAATAACGGCAAGGTATAATTTGAAATGCATAATCTTTTTGTACGAGACCTTTATATTCGTAACAATAACAACTTTACCATGCTCGGGCACGAAACCCTTTCCAATAAAATTGCCAATCGTTTAAATCTGGTCAACTTTCTTGACGCAGCGACGTCCCCTGATTTCCCCATAGAACAACCGAACTCCCCCCGAAAAAATACCTGCATATTTAAAAAAATACCGCCAACTTTTGACGACAAAACTCTGTGGGGCCAGATAAGGTGTTTTTTATTCACTCCAACCCTTTTGTCGTTATCAGTGACGTCACGGGACGTCTTCGGAGTGACGTAATGAATTGTTTGCAGATATTTCTCGGGTAGATGATAAAATTTTCTAGATCGCGATACTCGGCCCTTTTTTTGGCCCTTTGGGAATTTTTGCTCGCTATTTGAATAAAGAGTAGACTTTATCTGTAAATTGACCAGTTTATGCATAGAGTATTTTTTGTTTATTTTTAAAAATAAAACAAGTTTTATAAGCGACAAAACAGACAAAAAAATAAACGACACATAAAAAAATGACTTATTTATCTTTACGATTCGTATCTTAATTTAACAGTAGCAATAACCACTATAAGCCTTGCTTGATTTCAAAACCAATAGTTACAGATAGCCAATGACTTAAATTAAACTCGATTTTATGTGCGACTTTGTCCGCGTTTTCGTTAATCGTTTTTCCGTTGAAAATTATCAAATTTACCGGGAAAGAAAGTATATAATCATGTCCTGCCGGAGTCAGGCTATCTCCATAAGAATTTTCATTACCTGAGATAAAGACGAACTAACTATCTCATTTATAATATTAAATAATAGACATACTGTTCAACGTTGTTCCGAATTTATATACGACTTTTAAATGTCATAAAAACAATTTCCGTATTCCATTGAATAATCCAAATCTAAAACGCATTCACTTAGAATTTTTCATCAAATTAAACAAGCCATCATAAAATTGCAGCTACGTCAACTCAAAACCGCCCCTATCCTCAAAAACTAAGACTCAATAACGGATGTAAGTGACCCAGAATTCTTATTAACCCCGCATTGAGAATCAAACGTGTGAATATTCTGCACTTATTACATCCCGGTATGATCCCGGGATCGGATACCGGGATCCGGGATGATTGGCAATCCGGGATAAGCGCCATTTTAATAGGATGGGGTAGGTCGGTAGGTCGTACGGAGGAATAAGGTGCGTCTTGTATAGGATGTTCATAAAATATCAATGTGTCGCCGAAAGTGCAGCTATGAAAAAGGTTTTTTTTATTATACAAATTCATTGCCACCAACTCCTTAAGGAGTCCAGTTTTGATTATTATCTACTGTATGATAATTATAATACATACACATACCACAACACGACCACTAATATATTAATTATAATACTTGCTTGTATCTTGCGTGGCTATGGCTACACCATCATTTGGAATACTCGTAATAACTTACCTGAAACAAAAAACGATAAATGAATATAAAAAAATTCACAAAAAAAAATTACCAACCGATTCCGATTTCGTAAGAGTTTTATCTATACATATAAAAGAAGAAACTGACTGACATACCAACGCACAGCCCAAACCTCTGGGTCTAGAGATTCCAAATTTGGCTCGTAGGTTTCTTATGAAGTCCAGGGATGCAGTAAGAAAGGATTTTTCAAAATTCACCCCCTAAGGGGTTAAAATAGCTGGAAACTAATTCTACGCGTACGAAGTCGCGGGCGTCCTCTAGTTGTTAATAATGACGTTTAATATGTCAAATTAATCGTCATTGAAACTCTTTATTTTGATACGCTCTCGATAGGATTTAACGGTAAATAATACGCCTAGCGTTCATCAAAATCGGGTCCAATAACAAATCCGCTTAAAAATACAAGAAAATGCCGCACAAAACCACGTGAAAACAGTTGTGAATAAACCGCCCCATGTAAACCACTGCCACCCTTTGTCTCGAGTCCATCGGAATTCTTATACTCAATGGATTTAATATCGCCCGGAATGCGGATAGTGGACCGGAGCGACTGCGACTTGAGATTTGCGATTTTTTAGCCGGAGTTCTGAGACAATATGAGTTATGTTTTTGTAAAAGGGTATAAGTTATTATGAATGAAAACTTTTTGTAAACATTGATGGCTTTGACAAAAAGTTAAGTTTTACACGACATTTTCTTAAGGTTGAATAAATATCAAAATACTAGCTTTCGCCCGCGACCCGCAGAAGTCATTTATCGCTGCTCCCTCGGGAACTGTCCAATTTTCCGGGATAAAAACTATTCTCTATCCTATTCTAGGAACTAACTAATAGGTGTGCCAAGTTTTATCTCGATTCGTTCAGTGGTTGAAACGTGAAAGACGGACACATACACATTTTCACATTTATAATATTAAGTATGGAAGTATGGATTGGTCCGATACACCCTATAGTATCAGGCAATTATGGCAATAAGTCTACTTTTAACACAATTTCATCAAGCATTTCGTGAAAAATACCTCCTTCCTTGTTAATATAACATAACAAACCGTAATACAACGAAGCATTAAGATTTTCCTTCCAAAGAAAAGCCATTAAAGTAAGCAGATATACAGCCTGATTCAATAAATGAAATCATGACAAATCATCCTAAGTAGGGTGGTCCAAAATAGTATGAAGAAAAAAAAGTATATCAAATCCTTCCTCCACAAGGCTTATTTTTGTTTGCTATAAATTAGTTACTTATGTGTTAAATTTAAACTTGTTATGTGATCGTTTACTGGTCGCCCAAAGCGTTTAGTTTATGCCAAAAAGATCTCATTCTCATAGAAAACGATATCTAGTAAACGTAACAAAAACTAAAAACAGAAGTAGAATATTGTTTGCCTACAGCAGCAACTCGGAATACAGTGTCATGATCGGTCCAAAGACTTTCTCATTCGATATCTTTATTAGATGTGTGAAGCTCTATACATTTTTATATGAAACAATTTTATCATTATGGGCGGCCTGTAAAGTTTATTCAATTGCTATAAAACTTGGTATAGTGTATTTTTGTGTATTGTGAAATAAATAGAAACTTGTGGAGAAACAATATTACACACTTTTGTTTTTTGGACCACCCTAATCCTAAGATTTTTTATTACCCAGAAGTAAAATACAGGTTGATCACAAATTGGATGTCATAATCCATCTTAAGTTATTCCAAGAGCGGCAAAAAAGTCGCAAGTCTGTCCCATGTTCACCTTAACCCTACAGAATTTTACAGCGTCTACCCGAATCGAATTTTATTTTATTGTCCCCTTTTATTGGGCCCAGTTAGGTCCATCGTTTCCTAGTTATGTTTTATTTAACGTTCAGTTTGCATGGATTCCCCTTTACTACTTTTACGGTTATCGATGATGGGTTAAGTTGTGGAAGGGTTAACTTAAGGATAGTATATGGATTTGAAGAATTTGTCTATTTTTTAAAATTATACTATCTATTTTTTTTTTTGCAAGATCTGATATTTCATTCAATATAATGTACAGGGACCGGTCAGGTAACCCCTTCAAGGGGTTTTTGAAAGGGTTTAACCCTTTGTAACCCTTTCAAAACCCCTTGAAGGGGTTACCGGACCGGACCGTTGATACTGTATCATAATATTTAATGTTCAAAATCATCCTCAACAATAATTATACACCTCAAGAACATAATGAAAAGCAAATTATGAACGAAATTTTCCCGCCGTAGCCAATTCTACATCACCCAAAATCAAAACATCTCAAACCCAACAACATAGCAGGCTACCTATTCCCAAATCCCAAAATACACGATCAGATTACATCCGCTCGCGACCCCAGACCTCAAAGTCTATTATTGAAAAAACAGAAGAGGATCGCGTCAAGCGCGGAGACAGCAATACCCGAGTATCAACGAAATAGCAGGCGTGCTTATGTAAATTTCCATGTTATTGTGTATCTAATTTAACCCTATACCTGCTACAGGGGACGGTTATCAGTGGTTTTTTTTTAAATATTTATGAAGGTAGACCGGTAATCCAATTTCAGTTTATGTCTTTGGGTTTCGGGGCCGATGTTCATATGAATTAATTAATAATAGAGAATTGTCAATGGTTTTGAGGTTAGTGTTATCTCGAGCGATTGGATCTAATATTTAGAGTGAGATTTTGGAAGGGTCTGTTTATATTAGATGGCCTGTGTCTATTCTGACGTTCATATATACTTATTAAAAATACTTACGTAGAAAAATCTTTTGCAAAAACATTTATAACCGACCACTATTCAAGTTTCAGAATAAGAATTACAATAATAAAGCCTACTTCTGCATTAGCCAAATGGCACAGATATCAAACAAAAGTTTCAATGTCATGTTCATTCCCTCAAATTTTGTCACTGATGATTTTTTCATTATATCACTAAGCCAATAGCTCCCGCTTTCAAACGTTTTGCTTATTGAAGAACATTATTGTACGTACGTTTCACACTAACTGAATCTCAGAACTTCTTTCCAAATTCGCAAAAATAAAATTTAAACAGAAAATTCAAAACGAAATACTTTTCAACTTATCGTGTCACGTTAGTTTCATATTAGGGTACAAAAACGCCAAACAAAACTCTTAAATACCGACCCATTACGCAAAACACTCAACACATCAAAACTTAGAAATCACTTAGGCCTTTTCGCAGCAATCGAACTAAAATCCACACGAGTTTAAGTAGTTCCCGTCTGTCACGCTTAAAAAGGGTTCGAGAAAGTTCGGCGAAAAAAGATTCGGCGAAATTGGACATCTGAAATCTAACGACTTCGCGCTGAAGGGTTGAAAAGACTGGGTAGTGGTCGGCCGCCGCACAAACGGGTTAAGTACAATGCTTTTGTTTAAACTGTTATCTATACTCTTGATACAAAAGAAGTAACATTTTGTAATATGTCCCTATTGACGTGAATATGAACAGGGTGTATTTTTTTGTTAAATTATAAACGCTTCGAGATTAAGACTAATTGTTGAGTTTTTGACAAATGCATGAAATTGTATGCGCTACTAGTAAATAAAGTTTACTATGAAGTTTTAAAAATCGACACCCCTAAATAGCTAAATCAAATGTTATATCTGTCTCTTTTACTGCTTTTGATAGAATTTGACAGCACACTATACAGCCCATGACTTCCAAAAAACCATGATCTAAACAATTCACATTTGTATGGAACACCGGATTCCAGCAGGGCAGTCTAAGTGGACAACTGGACAAGTCTGTCTGTCGATTACGGGAATATTTTTTAATGAGTTTTTAAAATTGTTTTAATTTTCTCCCGTCAATGTTCCAAAGTCACTAACTGGAGATTTAACGACGTTTACATTCGGGAATGTCTAGTTGTTTTAAAGTTTATTTTAGAAGCTCAATCGGAACCAGTTCATTGTAAAAAGTTTAGTATGTTATGAAAATTGAGTTTACATTTCTTGTCTTTTTTATCACTGTTTATTAAATTATTAATTAATTATTAACGACATAACTAAGTGGTGACTGAGGAAATATTAAATTTGAGATATGGACTTTATATAAATTTATGATTAACACTCAAAGTTTTTGTACCTTAAAAACGTTGTCGGAGTCGTGACAACAGCGACCTCTACAGCGACAAAGTCTACGATAAAAGTTTATACAAAAATAAAACACTCAAGAAAATAAAGACAATAATTACTTAGCAAAAAAACGTCACAATTCCGTGAAGTACAGTAATATTTATTTCTCCGACTCCTTGCCAACGTGTCACGAAACTTCGAATTAGCCCTGTCAAACTTGTGCGGGTCTGCTGTAATTATGTTCTTTATAACGTTCAGGCTTTCCAGAAATCACGTGCTTTACACTGAAGTTGAATACGTACTTATTAGTTTTTTGCATTAAAATTGCATGTGAATTTCCAACAAGTGTGACCTTTACTTTGTACTTGGAAAAGAAATATACAGGGTGAATTGTTTTACGATTTTTTACAGTACACCATTTATGTGAGTTAATGGTTCAACTTTAAAGATTAAAAAAAAAATCAGCCTGTAATTTAATAAGTGATTGAGTGAATGTCGGTGGTATAAAAGTTTTAAAGCAAGATATCCATGAAAATGTATACTATTTGAAGCAATATGTGGTTTTAATATGCGCCTCTATTTTACCTATGTTTATGTTAATCCAAGCTTTTAGAAATATAGTAAAGGCTCAGGTAAATATGTCATTGACTACAATACCTTTACAAATGCACTCATAGGTAAACTGCATTTCATCCGCTAACTTGATGCAATTTCCGATAATTAATGCAATTTCGACTCATTCGATCATTGCGAATAAAATAAACTTTAACAGAATCAAAGTCGAGCTTTGAAAGTTGCACGAGACTTGCATTTTAAAAGCACAAGCACAGTTTAACAGTGCTTTCAGTTCATACAACTTTTTTTCATGTCAGAAAGCATTAAGTTTGCTAACGCACTGAAGTTAGGAGGATCGCCGGTCGGTGCGGAGGCGGTAAGCGCCACGCTATGGCACCGGGCGGTTTTGGTGTGACGTATTACATGACAATCGACCATTACAGAGGGCTCAGACACGATGCACTACGCTAACTAACGTTTCTATTCGATTCGTTTTTAGACCAATCGCGTCACTGGAAAATGACGTGATACGAAAAGTCACTTGGTCTACCAGTGACGCGATTGGTTTAAAAACGAATCGAATAGAAACGTTAGTTAGCGTAGTGCATCTTGTCTGAGCCCTCAGATGTCACTTTTTTCGCATTACCTCGCGTCCGCTTTCACCGCATTTAAAGCGCTACATAATTTTGATTACAACAATATGGATAATTACATAAAATTAATGCCTAGAATTTGATTGCCGTAATAAATTAATTTAAAAAAATAAAAATATTACGCCCATACGTACAGTCTATACCTGCCTATATAATAAGCCAAGCGCATTACATTAAAAACAAAATGGGGATGAGTTACGTACCGCATTTAAAATGAAAAAAAAAAACACTTACCATCTTAATACAGGGTGTTGTTTCTTCATAATTATGTTCCTGTACTTTGTCAATATTTTACATAGCTTTTTATGACATAAAGAAATAAAAACAAAGGCATCCTGAAGTAGGCTCTTAAAAATATAGTTTCCAACCCTGAGGAGTAAGATGAAATGCTTTTTTCCTAGTAATTTCCTTGGTGGTAGTTCTGTTTTCACCTAGTCTGTGGCTAAGGTTCGAGTCCATTGACGGCGCAACAAATCAACGCGGTGTAACTGTGATGGCAACTTAATTAAAACAGCTAAAAGTTGGCGATTTTAAAGCGACGGCAAAGCGAGGCGGAAGTCAGAGCGAGGCGGGTGTGAATAAGTTTGTAAAAATAACGTTTAGGTAACAAGGTTTTTGATTGAAATACTTTCGTACAGGGTGTTTGTAATGATTCGATGAACAATGCGGATTTTTTAATCATCGATCAACATGTATATTAATAAGTAAGTGAATTATCAATAGGTTCACAAATACATTGACGAGTTTTAATAATGATATGTCAAATCAACTGTCAAAATATACATTTGCTAATATTAAATACCAAATTGTTTAACAATTGGTAGTAGTAACTAAAAGATCTAACGTCCAAATCAAAAACATACAAAAACAGATGTTATAGTAACATAGTTTAAGTAAAATTTGAACGAGCGTACGCTGACACTTCCTCCCTATTAATCGCGACGCTACCGCGCGCTATCAAACTGCATCGAAAGTGCTTACTGCAAAAACTCAAATTTCAAGTTAAACAGTTTTAAAAGTAACAAGTTAAATTACAAATTACAAAAATCAACTTTAACTTGGATAGGAAATTTATTAACAGGTCGATTGTCAAAAATGCTATAAATGTCGCAAAAACATAAATAGTAGGTAATTTAATTTGGACAAAGTAACAGCATAATCAATGAAAAGTATAATAATTGCCATTTTAAGTAAGTAAGTAATTCATTTATTCACAAAAATAACACAAAGACAAAAATACAATAAAAACTAACTTTAAGTTAACTTGTTAAAACGCCTCAGATTAAAATAAAAGCAAAACATTAACTTAAAACACAAACTTTAGTAAATCCAATACCAAAGTGACGCGTGTTGGGTTGGTCCGTCTGTCCTGCCGTCTAGCTACATAATAAACCTTTTTTACTAAAACTTCAGCCGCCCGTTTCGTTTCAACTCGCCTTTTTGCTCGGATTTCGTGAGTAAATATCAAATTTTGTTGTAAGACAATTACACGGTGTTTTTTAATCTTTTTGGCGAAGCTCAAGTTAAGAAGTTGACTGCGAAACGTATTTAAAGTAATGCATTTGTTGCTTTTATACTAAACATCGATTCTAAATATTTACTTAGAATTTAGCTGTAACATAAAAAAACATGCTGTACATTAGAAGACAACAACATATTTACAATAAAGCAAAATGTTACACATCATGTCTTACATTTTTAACTTGACGTAGACAAGGAAAAAACCTATTCACCCCAGTACACGGTAAAAAGAGATGCATATAAACACATGACAAAACACCTGGGCTCTGCCAATGAGCACTAATCAATAAGGAGGTGGCGAAAAATAACGAATGTATTACCGGAGCTCGTGTGTTTCCGTGGAGGTACGGTTGGCAGGTCAAGGGGGATAAAAAGTGTGTTGACAAAACTTGAATTAAATATTGTTTATTAAAATTAACGGCTGTGTTTCTTCTTGTGTTGATATTTATTTTTTTATATTTTACGAAATAATATTGGAAAAAAAAGTTTTTGAAACCATTTTTATAGCTAAAATTAATAAAATAATAAAAATATTTTTTTGGCTTTGACAGTTAGGCTAAACGCAATAAACCTAAATAAAATTAGTAATTAAGTAAATATTTATTTTTGAAATGATTGTACTTTTACTCTATCCTATAAACCAATTTGTACGTAGGATCATTTTTTTTAATAAGTAAATTGGCATTTTTTATTTTCTACATTTGAATTATTTCACCTGCCAACACTTTTCTGCCAACCATCCAGCATATGCAGTAATCGACGGCCGGCCGGGGACGTATTGGGCCGTCGCGGAGACGCTGGCTCTCTGTTTTTAAACCTTTTCTTCCCCCCACAGGGGAGGGGCAAGGGGCCTTCCCCACAATCGATGGACGTCACGTTAGTGCAGCGCCCGATCAAGTGCATACGTGTCTTTGATGTGTCTTTGTGCTGGTTTTTAGTACGTGGGTGTGGAGTTTGTTTTGTTAGAAATTAAATACTGGCTTTATTTTGATGTGCTAAAATTTTTGAACACCCTTTACATGGCACGTATTTTTAATTAGGGTTTTTGTTACTTAGATGTAGTGTTTTTCTTTTTTTATTAACTTTACGCTTAAAGTTAAAGCAGAATACGGTTTTTTTAAAATTAATATTATTAAATAATACCGCGTTTATCAAAAATTGCATCAAAATAAATTTTAAATTTCAAGACATGCTCTAGTAATTTTAATTCCAAATTTCCATGTGCTATAAATAGTACGCAGCAGCGGGCGCGTGGCGGTGACAAGTTGTCACGTCACTGCAGCGGTCCACAAAGTGGATTTAAACAATTCCGGGAACACGACGGAAGAATTTCTCAAGTGCATATGCGCAAAGATATACACTAGGAATATCTTGTAATAGTAGTTTACGTGACGGTTGCGTAATGCTAATTACGTCAACTCTCGTACAATACTTTACCTACACAGATGTTGTAAGTACTCTAAGACGGGTTCAGAAGCCGAAAGGCAAATGACCAGCTCTTACCTGTGGTAGTAGGTGACAGCGATGACAGCTGTAACGTAATTTTGAAATTACGTTATCGAATATTTTAAGGTAATGAGATCTATATTTGGAACATCTTCCAAAATTAACAGCTGTCATCGCTGTCACCTACTACTACATGTAAAGCTGGTCATTGCCTACGGGTTTTGAACGCATAATAGAGGACTTATGATATGAGTGTAGATAAAGGAAATTAAATGGGGATAATGACAGTTCTTGCGAGATTCATTTCATTTACTTACATACAAGGTGTAAAATACTTGCCGATAAAAAAATGTATGGTCACTAAGCCTAAGCACGATGGAAAAGGAAAAACTATATATGTTAACTTTTTCTTTTATTGTTGTGAAATAGTTCAGTAACCCTACAAACGGGTTTGACGACGCGCTAGCCTAGTTGGTAGTGACCCTGCCTATGAAGCTAGCGGTCCTGGGTTCAAATCCCAGTAAGGGCAGATATTTGTGTGATGAGCGCGAGTATTTGTTTCTGAGTCTTGGATGTTTTCTTTGTATTTAAGTATTTATTTCTCTATATATGTATTTAAATCGTTGTCTAGTACCCATAGTACAAGCCTAGAGTTTAGTTTGGGACTAGGTCAATTTGTGTGAGATTGTCCCTTGATATTTATTTATTTATTTATTTATTAAACGGGGTTTTTGTTACACCTTGTTTGTACATGGCGTCACTGCCTTACTAGATAAAACCCAACAGCCTAAATTTAGAACATTTATTCTGTATCATTTTGATCCTAAACCAATGACATGGACCTGTTCAAAGCTTCCTTGTGTGTGCAAACCGTAAACAATCTAAATGATACTGACATACCACATATTATAATATTTCACAAAATTTGTTAGGACCTGTTGCATGGCCTATTTACATACATACATTGGAAACAGGAAAATAGAAAGTTATTTAGGTTAATTTATCTAGAACCTTGTCACAATAACTTTGTGTAAATTACTACGATAATATAACTAATCTGAATCACCAATTTAAAGGGGTTTTTTTTTATGACGTGTCATAATCAAAAGGAATCAAAACAGTTGGCCTTTACTTTTAAAGAGCACCCTGGCTAAGGCACTGAAGTTTATGGACAAATGCAAACTGCAGATGACTTGTGTATCCCGAGGACAAAGATGGAATCCCTCTTGTGCTAATAATTGCACCGGCTATCTTACTCCCACACTGGAACACGAAAGTACGAAGACTGCTGCTTGCTGGTGGTGGACCCTACACCAGGTCCCACAGGGTGGTAAGCCAACCACCAAGGTGCTTTAATTTTTTAAATGCAAAATTACTATCACCACCACTTCATCACCATCACGCAATCACTATCGTCATTAATTTCTTACCCATTAACCAAAAGCTAAGCAGTGTATTCATACTATTATGTTCCGGTGTTAAGACAACCGAAGACATGATCACCGTATAGGTAAAATCATGTTATCTTATCCTTCAGAGTTCCTACGCATTTTAAGTCTTGAGATTGAAGTCTTAACACTGCTCCGTTTGTGTTAAAAAGTTATTGAAACTACTAAAATCCAATAGTTCCTGTTGTTGTCTTGACAAACACGCCCACCCACAAAACATAACAACTGTCAAAACTTTGTTTTATTTTTCCCGTGACTTGTTCAGTAATAAAATCGTCAACACAGACGGACACATGAATCAAATGTCAAATGATTTGTGCCAATTTGGCCCACATGGATTGATGCTACGGAAATGACATGAAAGGAAACGAGAAAATTTAAAAGCGGTTGAATTTACATGTTGACGTACACATGTGGCCGCACAAGATCACCGCAAGATGGCAAGGTATTGATGGCTTCCGTCAATGTGTTTTGAAACTGAAAACAAGTAGCGGAATATTATCGCCAGTATGTTTATTACTTCATAAAAACAGAAGGAATTGCAAATAAGATTGTTCGTAGCCTGAAAATTTACATAGGGTCAGTAAAAATTTTCAGGATTCATACAACAGTATTGAACATTTTCCAAGGAAATACCGATGAAATACATCTGCGCAAATGGAGTTGCGAGCAAAAACTAGTATATTATAAACCATTCATGTAATACTAAGTGTAAAGTTTGCTTGTCCTACTAAACAAAATAAGTCTTAAAGAAGTGACCTAGATAAAAAATCCTTAATATCTCCCGTATCTTCAAAGCACTCTACTTCCAAAGAAAATCTTAAACTATCACTATAAAAAACTACAGATAATAACTAACCTATTGCCACCAATAATAATGCCACGGAACCTTTCCTCCTTAACCCAGAGTATGTTTTCAAAGTCAGTCAAACAAAGCATCCAATCAATAGGACTAACAAAATAAACTAAGACAGCGTTGTCAGATCCGCGCGGAACAATTCAGTCGCGCTGTCAGGCCGGCGCTGACGGGTGACTGCGGCCGGAGCGCAAGTCACAGAAGACTGTAGTCAAGATAAACACAAACTACATTGCAAAGATATAAAATGGCAGAAGTCAGAAAAAGTTAGGGACCACCAACAACATCATTTTGACTTAAGTATAGACTGCGGTCTGCAAATGACAGAAGACATTGCAACATGCAACGTAGTTAGGGTTGTAGTAGATATAATTACCATTAGGCAATGGAATTTTAAAAGGCTTGAATTTTTGATACATAATTTATAAATACTTTTTGACCTTAACTTCCTTTCGAAGAATTCGATGATCATGGTAATGATTATGAAGATGTTGAAAACATTGATGCTGATAATAGTGTAAATGGTGATGATGCTGAAAACCAAACTGAGTATCTAACGATTATCACTATCAAAATAATCTAAGACAGCATTGTCAGATCCGCGCGGAACCATTCAGTCGCGCTGTAAGAACGCTGACGGGTGACTGACTGTGCTCCGCAGTGCAAGTTACAGAAAACAGCCAGCGAACGAGTGCGATTCGTAAAAAATGGGAATAACCGGAGAATCCAGTCAATTTTGCATCATTCGAAGCTGTTTTTTTAGAGATAGGTAACTATACATGATTAAAGTAATAAGTCAATAGCGGAATCAATTTTCATAGACTCGATAAAGATAAATGAAAACATAATGGTGATGATGATATTGATGATAGTAAGCATGAACTATGAATACTTTCAATGCTTTATTTATAATCTATTCAAAGATCGAGTTTAGTGTCGACGTAGCTCTGATTGGTGATTGAAATGACAACACTATAAGAAATTAATAATTTTGTTAACTTTAAACTTTAAAACAGAACAAGATAAATTTGTGACAATCCTAAAGTCATATTAAAATACTTTATTAACTGACTGTTCAAATGTCAATCGTCGAAATTTTGCATAAACTCATCGACTGACTGCGATTGCGTTAGAGAGACACAACAGCACTGCAGTGTGGTTTATAGATAGTCATGTCATGACTGATGCTACATAACAAATTCTGCAATAGGTGGCAGTTGGAAGTTGTGATCTTGATTTTAACAAAGACCCCAGCAATACTTGCTATTATAATACATCAAATCATTTAATAGAGTAAGTATAGTAATGTAATATAATGTAGTAATTACGTATTATAACAAGTTGTTAGTAAATCAGCAGTATGACTGGTATTGTATTATTTTGAATCTTAGCTACTTTCTAACCCATAATTTTATCCAATTTCATTTCATCGATTGTATCTCTTTATAGAACTCTATTTTCTAAAATAACTATGATATTTTCAGCATATCTTAATCATTAAGAAGTTTAGGTTAGGTTAAACTTTTTGTTGTACCTAACAAAAAAAAACCTGGTGCGGCGAGAAGTGCCTTTCGATACAATGAAAATTCTGCGTGATACGTTCCTTGAATGATGTTTCGACAAAATAATAGGTACGTAATATCTGCTTATGAGCTCAAATTACTCATCCATTTAGTAATTTTGTAACAGTACCACTAGATATACGCTGTCATCTCCGTCTCAAGCCGCGGCAAAGCAAGACTGGAGTGAAATTTCCAGGCGCCGAGTAAACTTGGGGACGTGGAGACGACAGCGGCGCGTCATCTCGATGCAGTTGATAATGCACTGAGCGCGCCAATGGCAGCTTTGACTGCGATAATTTCGTTATAGCAAACAAAATGGAAAATATTACTGATGAATATACAGTATGCAATGAAAGGTGTGAAATATTGAATAAAATAACCGTTTTTTTCTTGTAAATCAACACAAGGAATAGTAATAAAAGTCCTAAAACGATGCTTTCGGTTTACAACTGAAAATGTTAGTTTTAATAAAATAAAATAAGTAGGAATGTATACTGAACACAATTATTCAACTGATAAACACGATCGATTGAAAGTAGATCAAAAAAAACCCTCGACCTCCTGTCCTGAACGACTGACAAAACCAAAAAAAAAACATGAAGAAGGCCGTATGTTTTTAGACGATTAAATAAAATCCCACATGCTACAATTAACCATTACGTTCTTAAAACACAAACCAATCAGTTATTCTTAAGCAATCTAAATAACGCCATACCTTGAAAGTTCCAAGTAATGGTCAAGATAACTTCACTTATAATATAACAAACAAATAACATCGTAATATCAAGACTGGCATTGTAAAGCCGTCCGTCCACCGTTCTTCAGAGCGGCGCTCCACTGCACCCGTGACAGTCATTTAAGACAGTGACGGGACCCCCCTACCCCCCACCCGCCACCCTCAGATGGATTGATATTACGGTGCAGTAGCAGACGTAAGACGGTTGCATACGGGAATTTAAAAAAATATGTTGCGACTTGTATTTCTTTGTTGATATTTTTGTTGTATGACTTCTCACAGACAGTGACAAGTGTCATCGACAAAAAAAATACGAATGCGTTGTTTACATAATGAAAATAACAAAAAATACTGGTTTCGGCCAATAGTATGGCTATTGGCTACCACAGATTGTTTTCTGATCAGAACTCTTGACTTGAAATTCGAAGAAAATCATTATGAGTATTAACAAGAGCAGTCAGTGCCAAAGTTGAGGATTTCCAAATACAAAGAAGCCGATATCAAATTGGCAGTAATATGTTAATACATCGACTTTTCTAGTCTTCATTAAACTCCACACCAACAATAGCGACATCGCAAACTTTTTACCCAACGTTCCAACTTCTCGACCAACGAGCAAGTATATATTATTCATTTAATATTATATTCCGTTCTGCAACCCTTCAAGTTGAAAACTACGTCGTTGGAGGCAAACGAGACGGGCGTGATGGCGATCCAGAGACAGTGACGTGACGACCCCACCCCCTCCCAACCCCACAGGGGGGCGCACTGACCCCTGAGGGGTGGATAATAAGGGGGCAATGCGGGATGGAAGTCTTCTTTCGTGGAAATGTGTTGCGTTTTTGAAAGTGTGCATTTTGTCAACTGGAAGTAAATTAGTTTGGTTTAGACAGTTGCATGTTTTTAACGTTTATTCTGTACATGCCATTCTAATTTCAATAGTTGCTTTTCCTTTCTTAAAATCGTTACTTCAGTGACTCACTTTTAAATATTTGTAAATACTGATGCTTGTCAAGAAGAGCTCGGTGTCGATTTAGACCCGTTTTTAGTTTACTAAATTTTATTTCGTATTTATTTTCATAGTACCAAAGCGTTTTCACTACTTTAAACACATTATAACGAAAAAGATGATGATTTACTATAAAAACTGAACAAGGACACACAAAAAAGGAAAATAAACATTTCAAAATGTCAACGTAGCGCCCTGTCCGCGCGACGTCGTGTCATTTGCACAAAATTAAATACCCCTCAAAGACGAGACGTCAACTTTACCGGACCCCACCCTGACCCACCCGTGGGGGGGCAGGGAGCCAGATGGATTGATATTACTACACGAATGCAGGTGAACTCAAGCCGATCTTCGAACAACGTCCATTTGTAAGGCTGTCTTATGCTGCAATTTAGAAGGCTCGTACACTTATTTACGAGTACGTAAACTAGTCTAGGTTTTAATTACCTTTTTGGTAGTAACTCTGCAGTGTTTATGGTGAGTTTTACAATACAAGTGAAACCTTATAGACTATCCGTCCTTAATAGTTCTTTAAACTGTTGTTTAAGTTTAGCATAAAACTAATAATGCGACACTTAATGCATGTATTTAGTTTTTTCTAGTTTTGGAGTTACTAAACAACCATTGCCAGTACCACATTTTCAAAGAAAGTATCCGATTATTTCCAGTGAAAATATTTCCTATAAATCAGAAATATGTATGACGAATATCGTAGAGAGAATCAAAGGGAATATATGTTAATGAAGAGAAATCGAATCACGTATAGATGTAATGAAAGATGAATGACGTCCATTAATACATCCTAACGAGACTTAAAAAAAACTGGCATCCCTCTTACACCCCATAAAAACACGACAAAGACACATGTCCTCCCTTATTATCTTCAATTAAGAGCCTGAGATAATGTACCGTGACATACGTTCGACATGTCCAAGCTAGCTAGACCCGTTTTCAACGAGGACTGAATGTTAGCTTTCTCAAACATTAGCAAGGCGGTAAGCCTGGTTCATTTTATGCTGGACGTTTCATTATGACAAAATTATGCGTTCAGCTGCGGTAATTAAATGTCGCCTTTATCGCTCGGTGTTAAGAGCTGCGTTGATTTTGGAGGTAACGTTGCACGTCAGAATCTCGTGAGTGATGCACGGAGGACGGTGATAGATCGGCGGCCGTTACATGTGATTAGCAGGAATGCGACTGAGATTTTGCTGAATGGGTGTTTCTGCAAAAAGGCTGGGAAGGACCACGAAAAAATTTACGTGTGAAAATCTGGTTACTTTTTGAAAGCTTGGAAGTTTCTTTACTGTACATTTTATTAATTATTTCGTACTGCAAATTTCTAACCTTGGCATGACCACTTTTTCCGTACTATGTAAACATGATAAATATTGTATGTGTATAAGACTTTACAAAAATAACTTGCCAATTCCGGAACAGGTGTATCATGATGGTAAAATTTAATGTTCGATGACACGAAGTGTATTGATTTTATAGTACTGACACATCAAATATACCTGTTCATTACTGTGATTTACATACGAGTCAGTTTATATTTTGATTTTAATAATAACTTTATATAATTAACCAAATCTATTTTTGTTTACTTTTGAAGGGCATGGATATCACACTTTACTCGTAAGTAACTTGATACACCATTATACTAAGACAGACATTTTCTCATCAAACTATTTTGTGTAATTAGTTATGCATATTTTCTGTTTTTTTTTAGGAATTTGACAGTAGTCTGTTGGCTACTAGGTACTCTGTAGTTTTTTCAAAGAAGACCCTAACGTTTTCTCTTGCCCAGCCACATCCTCGTTTCCACAATCACGACGAATAATGTGGCGTGATGGATACAATCGTTCCCTCCCGCCTGACAGATGTTTGTCGTGGAGGAGGAATTAGAGGTGGCTCAAAAACTAAGCGGATTCTGACTAATTATCAGATAATACAATATAAGAGGAAAATAAATGCTAAAAATACTTAAGTTATTTTTTTTTGTATATGAATGAATTAAAGATATTGGCCAAAACGTCGTCAATGCGTAATAGTAACCTTGCAGTTCAAAGGTAGTCAGTCCCCTGAAACGTAATTTAGGCGACGAAATCTCATTAAGAGTTTTAATCTCAAATGCCATTATTGCGTTATTCTTTGATTTGCAGCTTTATAGTGTTGTCTACTAGTATATCCTAGATAGTAGAGGTCCTACGATATTCTTCTTGAAGGATACAGACAGGTAGGTACACATACATAATGTAGTACATCTGCTTTGTTCTAATGTAGTTTCTTTCTCTCGCTGCTTTGGTTTATAAAATACGTGTAGCTAGACTGTTAATGTTAATAATGGTAACTATAAATAAATAAATAAATAATTGAAGACAAGTCACATGTAGAACAATTATAGGTTTACAGATGTTAAAAATTGAATAACTCTGTTTTGAACTGGCATTAAACGTAGTAAACGTTTGATTTAAAATGTTTTGCTCGTCCATGGGACACAATTCTTTATCTTTACATTTATTCATCTTTATAAATGCGAAAGTATGTTCGTTAGTTCCATCTTCGTGGTTCACCTCGACCAAATGACATGATATTTGGAATAGAGATTGTTTTTATTTCGGGAGTACGAACAGTTCCTGAATAAATATCAATACCTAAACGTCGGACGAAGTTGCAGGTAAACTTGAAGTCAAACCCAAGTAAGAATTCTCACAATAATTCCAACAAACGTCGATTCATTTATCAGATTAAGTTCGGCCCGCGCAGGCGTGACACTTATCCGTCACGGTGACGGGTGATGCTCATTCGTCACCGGGACGGGTGTCACTTGTCACTTGTTCGTCAGAGTGACAAGTGTCACTTTCTTGCTCATCTGATGTCACGCTGCGCTAGGGTTGGCGATATGATATTTTGCCGTTCAGGAAAGGCTACGATTGTATTTTTTTGGCTGTAATATGTTTCTATGACAGCTTTACTTACTTGCTTAGGAATTATTTACTTGCGTTTTGTTAGCTCGAGGCTTTACTTTAAACATTAACTTCCTCCTTGGGTAAAGTGAAAAGGGACACTGAAAAAAATAATTGGTCGGTTGTAACAAGATTGTGATTGTTGTGCATAAGCGTCTTGATCCCATAAGAGCCTAACAAGACGATAGATACATCAACTAAGACGTTAGATACATCAACTAAGATGTTAGTTGAATCACTAAAGAAATTTCTGTTTGTTACTATCAGTTTTGGTTGATATAACTAATATCTTAACTAATGTATTCATTTTATGTCAACTAAGTGAAAATCTCTCTTTGTTGGCTCTCATTTTTTTGAGTGGATTAATTAAATTATTGTACTTACAGCTGCTTAGCCCTAAAAATTACGATCCTCATTGCTTCGTAGGTAATAGATCAGACAGTGATTATTCAAATATCTTAACGGATAAAATTGACGTAAGCTGCCGTGCGTTCCATTTATTTTGAGTAAATTTTTCGTCGCCAGCTTACGTAGAATTTTACGGGTGCAAAAATAGACTTTTCATCACATTTGCTCGTAAATAGTGTCCTAATATGCTAGAAAAATCGGCCGTCAATCCAAAATAATACCCGCGGGACATTTTTTACCATTACGCCCTATCGTGAGTAATAGCTTTTTTTTTTAAATATAATACGTGGACTCAAACTATCATAATACGTCAGGACCCCAATTCTTGTGCCATTCGATAAGAAGTTTCATTCGAGATGAAATGTCAGCTGCATACAATTTTCTAAAAATCTCGCATATAAACTTTTGATATCGACTGTCACTAGAATCGGACTTCTGAACACGTTTGACATTATCTGTGGTAAGTCATAGACAATGATGTAGTCTGCCGCTAATTTATAAATACTGAAATCTTATAAACTGTGTGATTCCAAAATAATAGTTAAAAGGGTGTCTTTGTGCACGTATTAAAATTTATAGAATCCCTCCAGCCATTAAAGAAGCAACTAGTTACGGGTCCTTTGTAAGATTGCTGAAGGCGAAATTGATTACCGATGCATTGTATTCCATTGATGAGTTTTTTGTAGTGTGAAATGTGACATTGACATGTAGATAATATTTAATTAATTAATTATAATAATCAAATAATGTGTAACAATTAATTTTTATATATGTAATGGAGTAATAATAATGTAACTAATAATCAAATTGACTTATAAAATGTAATATTTTATGAATAAATGTTTGAATTGAATTGAATTGAATATATATCAATAAAAAAACATGTCGTCAGCAGAAGAAATGGATAATGCGACTTCGCCGGACATCGTCAACACGGCTAAAATTATTAGTGAAAATCGTAAGTTAAAAATATGTTCGTTTGTCTGATTATTTCCTCGCAATTGTGATGAAAAACATTGTATGTTACACGGGTGGTAAAGGAAATACAAAGCTCGCACCCTTAACACACAATGTACTATTCTTTGTGTTTTTTGAGATAAGCTATGATAACAATCCTTTAAAGAATACTCGGTAGTAACTAGTAACAAAACAAAGTTCAGAATATTTTATTTATTTATTTACAAATGTAGTGACAACCCTGAATACCATCCGTTGCGAAAAATATAATATTCGCCTCGATACCTTCAAGAGTTATAATTCAATATGAAATATAAAAATGTTTGTTGGAATAAATTGCACCTGGCAGATTACTTGCCTTTTTAATCCGACATGATGTGAAAGCATCGAAACCGTTCGTCATTTGTTTTGCTGCGACTTCTTCTGCTTAGAATTAATTAACAAGTGATCTGACGGCAAGTACGTAACAATTTTCTATGATAAAAAGCTATATATTTTCTATAATTAAGTAGAAAGTTTATGTGACATTACGACAACAAGTACATACAAAATATTTCGCTTTTATGAGTAAAACGATAGTACGGGTTACCGATTAATAGTACATTACTACAGAGGCCGGGTAGTACGAGGCTGGCAACCCCACTTCACTCCGAGGTTTGTATAGTGCTTTTCTCAAACATATAAATAATTCATTAAAAAATTAAAACAAAAATGACAACGTCAAATACGTACTAGGAGTGCATAAACATTAAAAGTAACCTACAGTGCTCAGTCATCCGCGCTGTGCCGGGTGCGCCCCGCGGCGCGCCGCTCCGTGCTACATTGCCTGCGATCTAAGTTGCGCTACGCACCCCTAATAACTTCTGCCCTCCTGGTACTTGGTGCCTTTATGCAAATGCTTTGGTTGGATGCACGGCTTAAGTATATTAAAAAAAAACAGCTATTTAGCCTGTTCATAAACACAGCCGCCATGTTTACATACAAATTAAAAAAAAAACTACTTCCCGGCCTAGGCCATCAATTTTGTATGAACTGTGTAGTTTACAGTTCTCTCGAGGTGTTCCGCCCGCAACGTGATACTTTGAGGCCTAAAATAACTAACATAACGCCAATATTCCATTGCATGTTTGAGAAAAGTTACTTACTTTGCTTAGCCCTTTTGTAATGAGCAACATAAAAAACACTGTAAAAAACGTAAGCACATTCAACACGTTTCTGCGTTGATATAGTAGGGTTACTGGATTCGAGATAAAGCCATCTCCCAATTATACAAAATTACCAAATTTAATAGGTAAAAGCCACACAAGTTACTATAAAGTTGTATGTATAGATGCTTCTCCGAAATGATGGTCTTGTCCGAAATGCTGATAGATTCACTTTATATTACTGACGTGTAAAAGAGCCCTCATGTGGCCAATTTACTGAATAAATATATATATTTTTTAATTTACAAAGCTGAAAGTAACCAACCCGTATGTAAAAACCTTCAAAGCAAAGAAAGCTGAACAAAACAAGGACAAAAGGGGTAATGTGGGAGAGGACGCAAATAAAGAACGGTTCTCATACGAGACAGGCGGGACATTAACGACTGCTCTTTAGTTTTCAGCTTAAATAATAGGAGAATCACTTCAGCCTTGCATTTGTGTGTGTATGCGTTTACATGCAGATGACAACAATATACATGGATTAAGTGGTGGTAGGATCTTGTGTATGGTCAGTCCAAAACAATCTTACCCATTAAGCCGCAAACAAACTAAGAGCGTAAGCTCCGCGGCGCATTCCTATACTAAAAACGCCTCCACCAAGCTTTTGGAAAGCTTTTGCGTATGGAAACGCCCCGCAACGCGCCGCTTCCGCTTTTAGTGTGTGTTGCGGCTTTAACCTGCCTCCAATTGGTAGTGTTCGTAGTGACTACCATCCATAGTGCTATTAGCTTCTCGGTCGGTAATGCGTTTGCAGTCCTGAGATTGACATCGTAAGATTGCTATCTTGAGATTGCAAATTTATATCGTAAGAGTCTACTTACCATTAGGTGGCCTGTGTGCATTTGCGTTTTCCATGATATAAAAAAACATTCGTGTACGCCAATTTGATTGATAGGTTTACCTAGGTTCACCCTGTTGTGGCATAATTTTGTAAGTAATAATTCTTTGTGGCATAATCTATATAGCCATATTATATATATATAGGCTTTACGCATAATCTGGTGTCGCAGAATCTACGTTCGCATAGTTTGATTACGCAGAATTTCGTTAGTCCGAATACATAAATTGCCCGAATGTATGATTTCGCAGAATACTAATTTCGCATAATTGTTATTCTACCTTTGACTTTTTAGAAGAGTTATAAAATAAACCTAACCTAACCTACTCTATTCTACCTGCATTATACAAAACATTTAAAAAATATTGTCCGTTTAATCTGGAGAAAAATTATGCGAAAACAAAATTCGGGGTAACTATACATTCGGCGTAAAAAGTTTCGGACTAACTCATTTTCGGGATGTTACAAATTATGCTAAATAAGGTTTCTGCCACATTACCATTCGGCGAAAACCGATTATGCCAAGTCTGTTATGCTAAAACAGTTTCGGACAATAAATTTTATGCCACATCTCTATGTGGTTCCCTCTGGAACCCGTTTAACTAACTATACTCTTGGTTCGGTAACCCTATCGTTGAAGTAGACACTTCAAATTGACATTACCATTTTATCGACCTAACAGTTTTATGACGTATGGACGAAATTTAATCCAAACCGTATTTAGCTGACTGTACCTTTTCATTTACTTAACCTTTTGAACGCCAAAGACGGCAATTCACGTCGGCAGATTTTTGTGCCACGGACGCCAGACTGTCAGCGAGTTGTTCTACCTTCATATATTTTGTGGCGGCATACGACGTCCGTGGCGTCACGGGCACGTAAAATAGTAATCTACCGTGGCGTTTAAAAGGTTTAAAGATATATTTTTTACAATGGAGTTAAGTAATAAGGTAAACATGGCGTTTAGAGTAAAAGCGGCGTCGCTTTACAATTGAGCTGACGAGAGCAGCCGGCGGGCGGCGCTTAGTGCGCGATACAGCGGGTTCAGGAGCGGAAGCGATTCCAAATAATTATGTTGTTTTAGTTGGTCAATATTTGAACAGAAATGGCTTGATATGATGTGATGTTTCGATATATAAACCAGAACTTAAATTTTTAAATTTTCGGTTGTTCATGGTGCTTAGCAAAAGTCATTAACGAAATTTAAGCGTACATATAAAAATATTTTGGTAATATCAATGTCGGTTTTTTGGCCGAAGCGTTTGTGATCCTAAATCCAATGCCATAGCATTTCTGATCCTAACCAATATTTGTCAACATATTTTCACATAAGTATTTTCTTTTGACTTTTTTGTTAGTAAAAAACAGTTTTATAAGTAATAAGTTTTTAAGCCTAATAATCGTTTTGTCCTAATGATTACTTGATATATATATCGCTCGTAGTTTGATTAAGCTCGAACGTTCTTATAATCAACAGGTAAGTCCTGGTTATTTTCTACTCTTATCCCGATTATGTCAATCAAAGTCTTCTCTATCTGCCTCTTTCAGTTTCTCCATTCACTACTCCCAGTAAAACAATAATTATTAGATAGATAATAACCTCCGATATAATATCCCCTTCTATTAGAGCTGATATCTCATATATGGCTCGACCGATTTTCATGAAACCTAGCTGAGAAGCATCGCTAGATAACCTGCTTTCAAATAAAATAAAATGCATCTAAATCGCTTCACCCGTTTAAGAGCTACGGCGCCACTGACAGCGGTCAAACTTATAACACCCATCTTATTGCGTCGGGGGTCAAAAACACTGCGAACCAAAGCATCTTTAAACCGCTGCCGCCTGTCACCATAACCCCTACCTTAATTCGGCAACACTACCAATTTCCCCAGCGAAATAGGCGAATTAAAATCGCTCAAAGCAAGGCAGCGCAAAGAATCGCTGGCTGGCACACAGGCCTTTTTTCCTCCCCTTCTGACTGACGGCCTTTGCCCGGCCGGGGCCCTAATATGTTTACCTTGGTTCATATTTAGCTTTACTCTTGAATATACAGGGTGAAGTTGAATTGACGCCTTAGCCGCTTAAAACAAGGGTACAATGATTTAATTAAAAATACAAAAATTATAAAAATTTCAGGTAATAAAGGAAAAGAAAGTCTTTAGTCTATCCGTAGTAGGTATGGTGATAGAAATTAAAACTAATATCCACACTTTAATTAATATTTTTACGGAGATAGAACGAATTACATTACGCATTTCAGGTAAGTTTTATCGAAACGTTTACTAGTAAACACGCATACTAACGCCCAAATACACTTTTGTTTGTGAAAATTGCGAAGAAATCCAATCAATAAACGAATATTTTAAAAAAGAAGTCTAAGTGCATCTGAAAAAGGATTACAACATCACAAGTAAACACGTTACACACACACATAAACATTCACAATTATAAATTTTGTGTAAGGCAACACTAACACAATTTGAGTTGAGACACAAACAAAAAACCCGAAAGTATCGTCGCGTGCAAAACTTCGGTTCATTAGTCCAAGCTAATTGTACAGTCGCATCGGCAAGTCCTAACTTCGTTTCCTTGACGTCGCGAGTTATGCCATCTCATTCGGATCACGTACTCGGCTTCTAATTAAAAATCGAGCGATTTTTGTTGGCGAGTGTACTTTGGTCACAGCGAGGGCAGATGGTGCAGTATTTGCTAAGTTTTAGAAAACAATTTTAGCGCTTTCTCTGTTTTATTGGACTATTTTGAACAGCGTAAGGTATATTTATTTTATCTGACGATGTTTTTACGACTTACTATAGCCTCGTGCCGCCCAATGTACCTCACATTGTACAAAGTGACACTTAGCATACCCGCCATGATTCAGAAATGAAAAATTTTAGCAAAACGCCCTGTGAATACACTGTACTAATTGGCAGTTTGGACATAAAATTGTTCTGGCTTATACATTGCACACTGGGCACGTAGCTGATTCGCGGTTTTCTTGGGTGGCACGAGGTTAAGTACGATTAACAAGTATCAAGTCTAAATTAATCTCGTCTTTAATTTAGAATTATTATTATTTGTTACCAGAGAGCGCTACTCTGATTATAACTGCCTAAATAATAAATGTTACCGTGATTCTAAAAGAACTAAGCAAATCGTAAAATTACTACTAAACAAGTTACATATAAATACAAATCAAAGAAACATGTCATCTAACTTTCTTTATGTATGTATGACTATTATCTCTAAAACATGTTACATTTCATGTCTCACAACAACCATAAATTAGATTCACTCTATTCAAATTATTCCCTTTTAGATAACAATTTTGCCTCACTTACACTTAACTCTTTACAAAATCCGTCTACGAGTGCTTCGTCTGCCCCAGTCTGTGCCTCATCGATAATCGCACCCGGTTCGCACAGCTAATCAGAAATTTTCCCGAACGTACGGACAAAATCAATTCAGTTCTTATTAATGCCGGCTCTATGGCGCCGGGAAATGCGATCGACTGTACCTCGCTGATTCGTTTAAGTTTTTGTTCACTGTATTAGTAGGGTTACCTGGATTAGTAATTGCCTTAGAAGAATTTCAATCAGGAAGAATTTGTAAACTGAATTTCATGAAAGTCGTAAAGTAAAAGTCAAAGTAATAAAACCAAAAAAAAAGTCTATTAAAAATAATAATTGAGAGAAGCTTTTCTTCCCGACTGTACTTTTTTTGTACAGTCATCATTTATCGAGACCAAACTAAGAAATCCCAATTCTGTGGATCTACGTTAAGTACAGCCCTGCGGAGATCCTGTTGCCCACTCCATCATCAGATCGGCACCTGAATACAATAACAATGCCGATTCCTCAATGTAAGTTACATGACTTCAAAATTTCAACCAATGACGGTAACAGAAATAGTTTAAAATTGACTTGCAATGATAGACAAACGAACGAAGCAAGTTTGATAAAACTTTTCAAAAATTATATTTATCTGAATTTGGTTTCGTAAGTAATAAATACACACCGACAAATTTAATAGGTACCACCAGTGTACCATGCAGGCGCTGTGCCCAATGCATATACTATTATATAACGGACGTTACGAAGTTATACTATAACTTCCACCACCCGCCTTATACAGCAAAATTTTCCTATCCAGAAAACTACGAAACCTACGTAAGGTTAACGCCCTCTCAGGTAAATAATACTTGTACTTCTTTACGACTCACCTCCCTACCGCCAGCTCATGCTTACAAACTGTCGCATTACAGTATCCCTGGCACAACAAAGCTACACAAAATACTCACTCAGAAAATACAAGAATCAACCTTAAGGCAAGCACTCAAAAAGAAACCGCCTGTATATACTAACTTTGTACAATACCCCCAAGGTACCCATTGCGGGTGATTCAAAGGATTGTAGACTTTATCTGGTAAGCAACAAGGTTGTAAGGAAGTATGTGTAGTAATGTCAATTCTAAGCTAATGAGAATGACAGAATGTACAGAGTGGTTTCTTTTGGGATTGCTTAGTTTAACATATATTATGTTAGTTTGCTCCTGGGATAAGTTTTGTTCTATAGCTTTTGGCTAAGACTTTAGCCGTATCTTTGTTTTGCTTTAGACAGATACTGACTTCCCTAGGTAAAATTTTATGTAAAAAGTTCAGTTATTTTGCGAGAATAGTAATCATTAATAGATAACTATAACATTTTGCACTATACTAACTTTTTAATGCGAATTTTGTCTGTACAAATGAAGGGTTTTGTTTTTGTTTCTTCTTCAAAAATCATAACTCCTTATGATATAAAGTATGTACTTTAACTATAAAGCTAAGTCAAGCTTATTACAACAAGTCTAGATCAAATATGGTTGAAGCATTCCAGGTGTCCGGATATGAAACTTACACATACTCTCTAAACAACTCAATAAACGTTGTTCGACGTTAGAATAAATCCCAACATAAAACAGCCTTGCAATGCATAGAAACCATTTCTAAATATTGCCAATAGTCTCTGTAACACGGCATTGCACTACAATAGTAGGGTCATTCTGCAGCTGAGTGGATGCGGACGCCCAATCGCGTTGAGTGAAAACTGCCATAACGCCGGAGAATGGCCCGCGTCGAGCCATAGAGTACTGTAGCACAGAGATAAGACGGCTTCTTGACTTACGGTAATTGTATACTAGAATTGTTCGGATTGTTTCAGGAAGTCGTGTATTTGGAATTTAAAGGTAACTACGTCAATAACGTGAGCAGTATCTATTTAATGTTTACTCTCTTGTTATTTTTGATGTGTGATATATCCTTTAGGCGACATATTTTTTTTGAAGATCTTTTTAATAACGTTTGTACAAGTGCTACAGAGGCTTAAACAGTCGCGTTTGTAAAGCACCCGAAAAATGTTACGACATTTTACTTCCGAAAATCATCAACGTATAGTCAATATACTTCAACCTTAGAGTGAAAGATCATCTAAATGACTTATAAAACAACCCTATTTCGTAATCGCCAGTAAATGACCGCGTATCGCGTCCAATCGGTCTGAGTGAGCAGCGCTATAAAGGAAGCGGTTAGCGCTAACGGGCTCAAGTAATGGCTAGGCGCGACAACTACCTGGATTACATTGGACAATACTTATACTATTTCTGTTAAGAGGTTTTTCTGCTTGGAACTTTTTATCAGTTTATTCTTGGAAAGTATAATTTTTTGAGGTTAAGTGTCCTTTTGCCGACCGGGGGGGAACTGTCTCTACCTTTATAAAAATTTTTGTTCAGCTGTGAAGGTGTAACTAACAGACAGGCAAAGAAACTAGTTTTTGCATTTAAATAGAAGTATAATATGATATGTTCTACATTATCAAGAGGTAGCCTTTAAATGAAGCTCATGAAAATTACGTCAGAAGTTTAAAAAAAATGCGACATAATTTACAGTACCAAAAACGAGATAGGGTGACAGGGCTTTGTTCTTACATTTTATGCGAAAAAAAAACCCAAAGGAAACTATACAGTGTGTTACCGGCATGCGGGCATTTATTAAAACTGCCGTTAATATGTTGCTTTAGCAATTGTTTGCAAGTATTATCAATTAAAAACAATTAAAATAACTTCACAATTAATTTTCTTAGATACTGTCCATTTTTAATGTAGTGCATGTGCTGCGTGTTCATCATTATCAGTATCGCTGTTGCTTAGTACAAGGCATGTCGTGGTACGGGGGCAAATCATAATAATCAAAGTATCCGTCGACTGTCATTTACACTTGTCAAAATTGCTGTGCTTTACATTGCTGGCAATTAATTTTTTTTTAGAAAGTTAACAAAGCCTGAAAATTCATTTATTAATTAAATAAATGTCATGGTTACGTTACAGATATACGTTATTTCAACCTCCTTTAAAAAAAGCCTGGGTGCTGGTAACACACTGTATAATATAATATAACACCCTGTAACGTAATATGGTATGTGGCTTTTGTACATCCTTCGAGATCGTAATCACTCTATTGTCGTAGAATAAGAGCTATTATCATGTGCAATAAAGTTCTTTGTGGTTTTGAGATCTGAAACCGTCATACAATGTTATCTATCGGGTGAAAGCGATAAAGTACCAAAGTGATATCTTCATACCTAGTTGACATAGCTAAATCTATTAACATGTTTTCTAACGATATGCTCTGGATAGTAAATTGCTTTGTTAAAACATAGAACTGTCACGTCTCTAACATAGCTTTGTTCCGTTTGTACCAGACGTATGACCCATTGTGTGCTTAACATCATTTCTTTGGCCGCCATATTTGCGCGGCGTGGGCGCAGATATTTCGCTAATTAGTTGTGTTGGTTAAATAAGGAGTTATAATAACTAGTATAACAAATGTGTTTGTCTGTTTTACCACTGACGTTAGCGGCTGCTGTGTGGCGTTGTAGTTTCAAACCGGATGGATATATTCAGGCACGGATTTTTTAGTAAAAATCCATTTTTCACAACACTGCTCGGAAATATGGCCATAGATGGTCTTGTTTGGAGTCACAAAACGTCACTTATAAGGACAGACCAAGAATGTTTTTGTCGGCGTGTTTGCTGATTGGTCGAGAACATTGTTGTCTAACTTTAAGAACCAATGAAAATCAATCAATCATTTTTTGTGTCATAGCACCTTAAAATGAAAAATTGAAATCGACCAATAAGAACACATCATTTTGTGTCGTAAAATATTAGGTGTATTTTTGCTAAAACATACACAGACTAAAAACTATGTCACTGCTTTATATTTAAATGTAATTCAAACTTGGCCCCTAATCTCGAACCACTAGAGATGAAATTACATGGGAGATATTATGGCGAAACAAATACAATTTTATATGGAGTTGACATCTTCATCTCGCATGCTAGTTTATTAATCTCGAGTGCCAAGAGAACAGGGGACCAGATTAAAAAAAAAATATCTATGGTAAAATTGGCGGTGATCTCACATTAACATGAATTAAAATTTGAGTTTTGAATATGAATTTTTACTTTATTTCCTCTCAGTAGTTGTGAAAAGCACTAGGTCTGCCTCGGTAGAAAGTGCAATTTATGGACTCGTACACTAGAGGGCCTCAACTACGTTTCGGCCCTCTATATGACTCGTCCAAAAATCGCGTACTTTCTATCCTCGGCAACAATGTACTATAACTGAGCCTCTATTTAACCCAGTAAAACAATATTGCCTTTGACATGATTTTCCTTAATTAATGGCTTTTACTGCTTGTTATTGTATTTCGCCAATATCATGTTTTAGATAAATCACCATGGTCTTAAAGAGGAACAAGTCCATGGATATCACACGCGAGGACAATTGTTCGGTTAAGAGGATTGTGAAGCGCCGCTAAAATCGCGTGGCTGTCAAAAAAAATCCATACAAATTTAGCTCCGGGTGAAAACGTTTCTCACCCCCTAAATCAAGTCCGATTTCCACGATTTATTAATATGTTGTAGTTATTATAAAGAACTAGGTCAGTACGTTTAGATTTTTGTTTTTTAAATTTGTTTCTTTCTAAGAAATATTTTCGTGGAACGGAAAACGTACGGACATAGTTTTTCATGATATCTACAAAATATTCAAAAATCCTAAAAATCGGACGAGGTTTAAGGGGAGAAAAACGTTTTCGCATTTTGTACGTATATGGAAATTTTTAGCTTCACAATCTCCTTAAAGAGTATTGACTCTGGTGGTCTAAACAGAAGCACATGGAGTTAGCTCCACGCGCTTCTGTCAAGTCTTTGACATGTTATGGTCAGTGATGGTGGGGCATATGGTTTCAAAAGTGAAACTTTCACTTAAATCTCTGCAATATTCTGAAAGTTTCAAAAGTGAACCTTTCACTTAAAATTTCATGAAATATTCTGAGGGTTACCAATGTTCCGGGGTTTTTTAATCTATTTTGTGGTTGTGATAAGTGTTTTGTATTGTGATGTGATTGTGCAGGGTCAGTTACTGCGATCCGTGTTAGAAATGTTGTGTTGTTTTGTGAGGGTTAGACAGTAAGTAGGAAAATACTATAGGCGTACAACTTATTTGAGAGCCGGAATATGTATGAGGTGCGGGGAGAGGGCAACGGTGACTAGTCGAATTGTTTCGTACCTCAGCGCCGCACTTTATGCTTAGGCTGCGGCTCCACTGAGGCGGAGACGATCGGAGCGGAGCGGAGCTGTGCTAATATTAACCAATAGAAGGCACATGCGGTGACGTCGAGCGCGCCTTGCGCACGTTAGTTTAGATTCTATTTTTTAATATTGGCACAGCTCCGCTCCACTCCGCTCATCTCCGCCTCAGTGGAGCCGCAGCCTTATTCCGGCTCTCAATTGAGTTGTAGGTCTTTAAATCATTAATTTTAGTCCCCAAGTTCGCCGATGTGTTTGCAATCTTGAGATTGTAGTCAAATTAGTTTTGGTGCTTATTTGCTTTGTATTTGGTTACGCAAAATGTTTTTTTTTAACGCGTTTTTAAGGGTTATTCTAGTAATTTTGTAGTGAAAATGATGCAGAGGCTCAGTAATTTTACAGCCTAGGTTTTTTATATTATAGAAAGTTAGTTTTTTGTTGGTAAGATCCATATACTTACCAATTCTATGCGGACGTAGTAGATTTTGTAACGATTTGAAGTAATTATTTGGCAATAATTCCTTTTTGAAATTACACTTTGATGACATTTATTTCTCGTGAATCAACCAAAGAACTTTAGAAATTTTGTATGAATTTCATTAAAAAACAAATACACGAGGCAAACTTAACTTGCATGTAACAATGCAAACTAATTAAAAAAAACTATTGTAACAGCGTCCCAACTAATGACCACGCAATCGGGTCCATACAAATCGCATGTTTAACTTCCATACAAATCCAATACACGCTGTATCGTGGATCTACAGCCATTAACGGACTAGCTATTAAGATATCAATCAAAGGGGGTTTATTGTCGCGAAACGCGGGTAGTCGTTAAATTAGCATGGAGATGTTAGATGGCAGCACTGAGACGATAGAAAATAGAAAAGTTGAAATAGTAATAGCCATTGGTTCTATTGGCCGGACCTTTTCATATATAAACAAATAAATGTACCATCGTTACTCCATAATCACGTACTTTTGAACATATTATCACGTACTCAACGGTCATATTATTTATTTATACACTTAATCTTAACGTATTTTTTGATGAAAGCACTTTCAATAAAAATACAATTAGACTGACAGATTCTTGTCATAATAGTACATTATTGCCTAGGCATGGAAGTAGGCAATTGCGGGCCGAGTATTGGTTTAAACGGACGAGCTTGCGAGTCCGTTTAAAAATACGACGCCCGCAATTGCTGTTCCTGCCGAGGCAAATATAGTGCTTTTCTCAAAAATTGTGTTGGAGCCAAATCTTCATCGCTTGAACTAATTTTTTGAATTGCATACAAACAGTAACTTCATGTGACAAAACCATCACCCCTTACCGCCTTTTTGTTTATGACAAGGAGAAACGCAATTCTTGTTTAAAAAAATACATAAGCTATTCCAGGCACAAATAAAAAAGTTATGTTTCGAGTAAAATTTGGATGTATAAGACTTGTGCCCTCATTTTATTATGGCCCTTTTCACTTTTTAAAAAGTTACAAGGTAGATAGTAATGGAATTTGTATGCAACATTGCGGGCTTGTGTAGCGAGCACGCAATGTTTTTTTTTTTAATTTGAGAACTGTCAGTAAACTGTGTACTTGGCGTCTTAATGTGTAGATAGGAATGTCAACATTTCCGGACATTTTTGAGAAAACATTCTTTTTTCCAACTATGACATAGAAAATGTAGTGATGTTTTGACAGATTTGATTGGTCACGGTCACGATGATCAATTTAATAATCACTATCACCATCACTATTTCATCCTCTATCTAATGACAATTACAGTTCGATATATTTGTTATTGTCATTGGCAGTCTGAATAGGAACAGACTTTACCATTTTAAAGCATGCTATAACAATATTAAAGGTAAGTAATTAATTTTATTTGATGGGACATTCATCGTTTCGACCCGTTTCGAATTATAAACGTGATAGTAACTCTGTATGCTTGTTTGTTACGCTTTCAGGGCTAAACCGCTGAACCGATTTCTACTAAATTTTATATGGAGATAGCTTGAGTCCCGGAAAAGGACATAGGATCCATTTTATACCAGAAGGTAGGAAATTTCCCACTTAAAAAAAATATACTGCAAAATGTTATCCTATCTTGGTGGAGAACTATAGGATACATTGCGGCTCTATAAGATATTTTATGTCATTACTATACTTTTTTAACAGTTAGGTAATGACTACTTCCACCCATTTTAGAAAGTGGATAGTGGAGCTCTATGACAGTTTCTAAAAATCCTTTTTTTTTGAGTTAACACAGCCAAGAAATTATGTTGTTACTCCGATGAGATCAAATTGACATACTATGTGTTTCAATTTGCCTCACATTCTACAATCTGTCGTTTCCTGTAGGCCCTTGGTTAATGATTTTAGCAAAATCTTACTATTCATCACAATCTTGCCCTTATCCCAATCATTCGTGGTCGGAGCAGCCCATCTCTTTCTTCCAAACATCCCTATCAGCCATCTCAGTATTCACTCCCTTGTTATACATATCGCTCTTTACACATTCCATCCATCTCTTCTTAGGTCTCTCCCTTCCACTATATAGCCTTCCATGCTTAAATCTCTTCTTGCTACATGCCTTTTTCTTAGCAAAATCATAATTAATATCAATTAATTTACAATAATTGCAAATCAATCACCTCCGCAATCGTGAGAACGTTAAGGGAGCAAAGGTTTCAAAGGCGTAACCGTTTTATGACAGTTGACCCGCGCCGGCGCATTCCTCGCGGTAATACCGCGCGACAGGTTTGCGCACGCGTTTTGCTTACGGATTGAGTGCCGAGTGCTCCATATGGAGCCTTGTTATGATGGGAATTGAGGAACTTGGCGTTAGATGGGTTGCTACGTTAGGCGCCAGTGACACCAAGAGCGTGCTAAAATTACATGGATCTGTCATTTGTTGGTTTTGATTAGATTAAGAAAATTTTGGTGCCTATTTTGCTTCGGTTTTGTGCCCTACACTTTTTATACGTTTATACGTTGTATTTATGCATCGATTGCAATTTCTGATGTTGATTCTTGTCGTGTAAATGCAATGAGATAACAATCTTACGCAAATGAGCTTGGTTCTAAGCCGTACCTTCTTAGTCATAAACATACTATAAACTTATTTTAATGCTTGGTCCCTTTCTGTCACATGCAAATGTCAGAATACAGATAAAGACAAAGTGTATTTTAGGCATGTTTTAGTTATTGTTTTTAGGGATTACTATAGATACAAAAATAAATACTTAAATTTACACGAAATGTTTACTTTTTTAGACATCATTCTTTCTATCGTCATCTAGGCCGTGTTTATTAAGAATAAGTACCATATCGACACTCACGGGAAACATTCAAAATTATATTCATGGCTGTTTTCTATTGCGACTTAACTAACGATCAGTAAATTTCCAAAATCAGAACCAATTTAAATAATACAGATATTGATCAACCAATCAAACCTGGCAATAAATCAAAAAACACAAAACACGAAATCAAAGGGAACCTCATTAAAAGCGAACCATCAATAGCTAATAGAAAAATCCATCTCCACCCACTAGCCCATTAACGGACTGATTTACAGTCAAATATCGAATGAACAGTCGTGTTTTAAATTACAAAATATTATTTATGTAATGTATCGGGTCTGTCGGAAGATTTATCGGTCGGTATTGACCCCACCTGGATGTGAACTCGAATCCATCGTCACGGCTAGACAGATCCTAGGCTATAACATTTATTATGTATCGATCGAAAGATAGTTTATGAGTTGCTGTTTCTTTAGCAGTTTTTATAATTGGCACGTTAAAGCCAATTTTGTAAATGTTTTAATTTGAATGTATTTACACAAATCAAAAAAGTTTTTGTTGGTTTTCGGTGCTAATGGAAAATATGTTGTAGAGTTGTTAGGTACATACCTTAGTGGCGAGACATAGGTAAATACTTACATACTATTGTAATTCAGAAGCTCATTATAGTTGTATCATTAAATCAAAAAGGAAATCAACAGAAAGTCATAAAGTTTCCAAGCCTATCCTAATATTACTTAGTGTTCTATAACCATAACTATCCCAATCTACATAGCACCTGCAATCTCTTCTAAATCTAGCCGCGTATCGTTAATCTTCCGAGGCCTAGGGGCGAATGCCCGTCGATCTAGCGTAACTCAGGAACTGTGCTATCAGATCGCTGGATACTGCAACAGGCACAATAGATTGAAGATAGAGCCTTGATTATAGGGTACGGTTTGAGTGATTTAAAAAGAACTATATAAGCATTTACTTAACAGAAGGTTAGTCAAGATAGAAACTGTTTCGAGTAAAATATTTATAACAAGAACGAAATGTAACAGTCAATACTGTTGATCTTTTATGATTTTGTAATCACGCTATTGTCTTGTCAAAACGTAAATATTTCAAAATTATCTTAGGTGTTTCTCAGGGGTCGAGTTTAGGTCCTAGATTTAATACCGTCATTGTTTCCAACTAAAATATTATATTGAGTAATCAAATTGATTTATTGAATCATTATCTTTAAATGAGAGGCAATAATAAAGTACAAACGCAAAAGAAACAAGTGGTAACTAATGAAGACAAAGATCTTTAAATTTCTAAACTGTAGACAAAATAATTGTCATAATTAACGATGAAACGTCGAAATAAAACTGTAATAATAGTTATAAATTTAAAAACGTCTTCCAATATCAACACGGATTCAAGAGTTCTGATCACAAATCACCCAGGGTTTTCCGTTTAGAACACGCATACCGATATAAGCAATCATCAACATTTGGTTTGATAGAAATGTAAAGTAATAATATTCATTAATTTTCGTGGTTCAGTCGCGGACATGTTTTGTATTTATTTAAAGAATATGTCAATGTCTTACGAGTATCTAATAATTTCATCATGACATTTTTCCGGAAGTAATTAAGCTAAAAAATGATCATTGTATTTAATTTATTCATTAACAGTTTTAATACTTTTAATTTATTTCCTCGTGATTATTTCCCAAAATAACCAAAACCCATCATCATTAATCGTCAACCTTTTACAAACGTGCTTCAGGTTGCGCGCCCCTGCGTGAGATCAAGATGTGTGCGTTACCGCGCAGGCGCAGCAGCCGACAGATTTATGTGGGACGGCCGCGGTCACGCGCAGCTATACAAGGGGGGAGGAAGGGCGTAAGAGCAGACCTTACTTGACGGGTATACACATGGGTTAGACATAGATAAAAAGCTAGGTGCATTGAGGTTTGATAGGAATTCTAATATTAGAAGTTAGTTCAGCGATTTGGTTGAGGAAGTAGTGGATACCTACATGTGTATAGGTAGCTAATATAGACATTCAATTAAGCACAAGCAGACAATAGAAAAATTGATAAATTTCGAAAGAGGACGTCAATAACATTGATGGAGTTCTTCAGTGTAGATTTTTTTGGGGAAGCAATTGCATATAAGCTAGACTTTTATGATATATTTTGGTTAGTTTAAAACGGGTATGGGACAGCTTTATATTATAGAAGAACGTAGAGATGGCACTAGTTTTCAACCTTGTGTTCTTAGCTAATGATTCGTGTGCGTACGGCATAGGTGAAGAGTTATCTCAACCAGAAGAAAACCATAATACTATTTATAGAGAGATTTTGCTTTCATTTCACAACTTGCTAGGAATATTTATGGTTTGTTTCATAAACTGGAGGTTTTTTTTTCTTTCAGTAGGACTCTACAGTAGGATTATTTCTGCATCGAAGTTCGACCAACACAATTGACATGGCTCAACCGGTAGTGTTTACTTGCTTATGCGTCAACCAGTATATCTTCTTCCACGAGGTCGCTAATGTTTTTTTTAAATATAACACGGGTAGACAAAGTCGCAGGCAATGTCTACTTATTGTTAAACACTGGCTACTAGCTGGACCAAATAAGGCATTGTAAAATCAGTCATATTAATACTTATATAAGGTTCATGCGCGTCAAAAGATGCTCCTGCGCAAGATTGCGTGCGCGATTAGATCATTAACGCGCTTTTTGCTGCGTCATGTTATTTTACTTACATTGTTTTTAAACATGATTAAATGCTTGTTAAGTTGTGTTTTTTTGCATGGTGATGTATGGTATGACTTAATTAAGAACATAATTATGTGCAAAACAAGTTTTTGACTGTGACTTCATCAATTTAGAATTCATTGTTAAGTTTATAAAAGTCATTTATATTCAACTATTTAACCACCTCTGAGAAATAAACTATTCTTTGACAAGAAAATGAGAAATAAAACGAACACTTTTATAACATTAGTAACATTTCTTTGAATGTTACTTGTAAAACTTAGTTCATAAATCGTATAATTAACATTTTTATCTTTTTGCCGTCATTTATTTTAAAAGCTTATCCTTTTTTGTACAAGTCCAATACGAGTATTACACTAGAGTAATAATTGAACTAATGTACCTACTAAAAACTAGTAAAAGTAAAATAACATGGCGGACGAGCTCTGCCCTGCGATTGGTTAGCTGTCAGTGCACGCGCATCCATCAAATACTACTCGCTTAACGATTACATTTAAATATCGAACCATGTCTAGATGATTAATAACACAATACATTTGTAATATTCAACTCGCAACGTGATTATAGTTTTGCAATAATTTTTCGTCTTTGGTATAAATTTAATCAACTTCCGACATAATTTCCTGGTTATCCTGGTATCGAGTTTTTTTATACTAAATGTGTATTTGTTACAGCTCATTTTTGCTAATATTTATGTATGTGTATGTACAATAGATTCGATATCGTGATGTGAGTGTGACATTATTGTGTTATTTGATCCCCACATCCAACCAACGCGTACCTCTAGTGATTTACAAAGGGAAAATATACGGACGGTAAGTACTTGGAAACTTGTATTACATTTCCAAGATCTCTCTAAAACCTACCTTTTAGCACCTTGCCACACTATAGCTAAACCAATACATCTAACAAGTTATCCTGACCAGGCACTAAATTGCATGTGTGAGACCATAGACAACTGTCTCCTCTATCTAGATCCAATGCATATAGCAGTTTATTACCTCTCGATACTGATTCGTTCAGATACGTAACAGATAGTAAATTTATTAATCTACTTTGTTTAAGGAATTATGCTGTGCTACACGGAAACATTACAGAACTCAGAAAAAAGCTTTAATACGAGTATATTAAATGACCACAGTGATGACCACAGTGTTGCCTTAATAAAGGTTTAGACTGACGTTGCGTGCTGACTTACTTTTAGTTTTAAGTTAAGAAAGGGCAGCAAAATATTGTGCTGCTTGTTCTAGAACTGAAATTAAGTAAGACAGCAATTAACTTTTGCATTTTTTATTGCCAGTCTATTTCATTTCATGCTTTAAAGAAGTTTTTTATAGTATAAAGAAGGGAATCATCCACACTGGCCAACTGATGGTAAGTGACATTTGTAATCCCAAAACTGCGAATGCATTGTCAAACCGGACGACTAAAAGTCTGGTAGACGGTTAAATATTAGGACCTTCTTAGACAAGATACTCAACGTAAACGTTAGCTATTTTCGAAAACTGGCCAAGTATTATAGGTTTCGCATAAGATGCTGATTCGATAGTCGTCAGCTTATGTTAATTCTATTATGTTAGTCAGTTTTGCAGTCAGCGTAATGCATTTTGTCTAGGTCTTTATGTGACTTCGTTTGTCATACGTCACTTTCTTTCAAGCTGGTGCAGAATACTTCTCTTTAAAAGTGATTGAGATTGTGTGTTAAACTAGGCTACAGTTCAATTATCGTTTTATTTAATTTAATTCTTTAATAGCAAAAAATAATGACTGCGCAACATCCGAGAGTGAACTCTCCCGCCTAGCTAAAGACCGAAACTGATCTTAGGGTATGATAGCTAACCTTCACTACTTGAAAAGGCACTTAAAGAAGTAGAAGAAATGCTGAAATAGTTCTGATAAATCATCAACTTTTTTTTACTTAGGTTATGCCATTTTGTATCTTTCCACTTATTTGTTGCTCATTAAAGCTACAATATATCTAGCGCGTAGCAAAGACTTAAATAACACAAAAATATATTAATGCAAAGCCTGGACAAAACACCGTTACTCATAACATAATGTGGCACGCCCTGATGTGGCCCAGTGTACCCGAGGCATAAATAGCCCAAGATAAGGTGGAATTTATCTGCCAAGTCTAGAAAATCTGAGAGGAATCGTTTGAGATAGTCTTGATAGGATTATAATTTACGCACTTTCTTGTCTACGAGGCTTTTAGTCACACGGGATTGTTTAAATTAAATGGGTCTATATTGTCTCCCATAACATTATCTTTCGATTTGTTTTATCCATACCGTTGTTTTTCATAATCGTTGCTCGTCATTTTGTCTTTGGTCATAATTTCAATAGTCATAATTTCCTTAACCCCCTTTTCATTAGTCATAACTATCGAATGCCATACCGTTATTGGTCATAACTTCAATGTGCTGATTGTATTGAATGGTAGAATTTCAAAAGGAATATTATTATTTTAAATAACGCTTACAATATTGAAAATTTTCTGTCACAAGGTCACTGTAAGGGATCACAGTTCTAACCTAACCTAACCTACTTTTCTGACAGCGGGGGTATTTTTTTGTAAGCCGGTGATTTGTTTATGTAAATATGACCTACAATATTTATGAAAAATAAACGGTATGCCTTTTGATAGTATGCTGATCAATTTTATGCCTTTTGTCTTGTATGATATGTAACGTTATAGTACTTAATGATTGTATCTATTTCGCGTTATACCTAACGACGATTATGACTATTGATTATTATGACTAAAAATAATATGGATACCAATTTCTGACTTTCGAAAATCGAAACAATAAAATTATGGGAGTCGAAGGGCACCCAAATTAAATACAATGCTTGAAGATTAACTTAGAATTTTTCTTAGAATTAATTAAGTGTTGGTAAGTGCGATGAAGTATAACTTTTAAGTTTCTTACTAAATCGGTGATCCGGAATTGTAATGCAATTATCAGTCTTTGGAAAGACTAAGTATATTTTTTAAGAAACACGGGTATTTTTATTTTAAATTGTTTCTATATTAAAACAATAAAATTAAACAAACAAATATGATCCGACCACTTACAGTGTGACATTTTCATCGGCCTTATTCTACTAGTATGCGAAACATAAGAGTCGAGAATGTCGAGATTCACACCAACGTCACCTGTCATCAGCTGTTTATGACGTTCGCCGCATTTACGCATAAATGAGAAAGCTTGTGAGAAACGCGAGGCATTTTAATGCGTACAGAAATAGCTAATGGCTACTTTATATGGATTTATGAGATGATCAGTAAAATACCTACTGTTTCTGTATACGTTTCTATTTGTGATTGTTCCAAAGATGCATCAAGAGGGGAGCCCTTTGTTTCCCATAATTTTATTGGTCATAATGTAATTGTTGCCATAATTTTTGTTAGTCATAATTTTTTATATCGCTGAAACTGTAAACTTTTCAGAAGTTCTGAAATATATAACGTGTAGACAAGGCTAGGTTAGGTTAGGTTTGATTTATAAAAATCCTGAAAAGTCACAGTTTCTTTAAAAAAACACGTTATGACTTGCGATGATTATGACCTAAAGCACATTATGACTAAAAATAATTGTGTCAGTCAATATAGACCCGCATCAAGAGACAATCTAAACGCATGCTCGGTAAAAAATTTGAAGTTTACTTATAACCAGATTAATTTTGCCTCCTTTAATTTCCTCCAGTGATTTCTAGAGGGAGTCTTCTCCACATCTTCCTGGCTGTTGCAACAATATCGCTGGACCATTTGGCTTCATATCTACCAGGTCTTCGGCTATTCCAAGGCCTCAACTTTAAATTTTTCCAGCTTTTTGTCCTTAATGACAGGACATGCAGCATGAGAAATTAATTGTCGCTCAAGTAAACAATTATTATCAGGGAAGTAAACCGTTTTTTAGTTACCAAAATAATGGTTTTTTTTTAAATATATTTGAGATGAGTTAGAGTTATTGCTATCAGATCACAATTTCATCGTTTGATAGACTTCTGTGAACCTAGTCAAATTATTGCATTAAGTACGAAATTCATCTTTGTTATTCTAGAGCAAGAAGATTTATCAAAAAAAATTAAGATCCTAAACACGATCACTTTTTATAAATCTCCATCAAACACAGTATCAGTTAATCATGCACGACGCGTCAATAATCATCGAGTCAGCACGCAAGCGTAAATCCGATATCGACCTGCGCACAAATCATTCAATCTCGCATCAGAAACGATCGTAAATACATCATAGTGATTAATGCAAGTTTGAGAATAAGAGCCCCGGGCGACCGCCATTGGTCGCCGCTAAACGAACAATTATTCGAATGGCGCGCTCTGATTGGTTGACGCGGCGTTCGTTTTTTAATGTGACGGCGTGATGGATTCGACCCTTCGACTCGTGCGCATCCATTGTTGTCGATGTGTATGTCCGGTGATGTAAATATGTGTGTGATTTACATTAGTTTATGCGTAGAGTTGGGTAAGTAAATGGTGGGATAAATGTAGTATGGTTCAATGTGTAGACCTTTTTTAACTGACTTCATTAAAGATGTACCCTCTAGTGAATGAAGAATGTAAATCTTATAACCCGTTTTTTTTGTTATATTAAAAAACATGAGGGATTGACCATCGAAATAAAATAATTAAAAAACAATGTCGCATAAAATGATGAATAGTCCCAAGCTAGAGTCTTTTACTACAGGTAATTTACAACAATTAACACACTTCTATAGCAACCAACTAATGAAAATACCAACTAATGAAAGTACATAGAAAACATCTAAAAATAAGAAACAAATACTAGCACTCATAACACAAATATTTGTCCTTATCTACTAGGGATCGAACCTAGGACTGGTTTCGTAGGCGAAGTCACAAAAAAAAGAAACTTATTAAACAATTGAAGAAGATTACTTTCACAACTATGTCATGATTTCATGAAACTCAAAAATCACCTACTTTAAGATTTAACAAATTAAAAAGGTATTTGTTGATACACAACAACTTACTTATATCTACTGACCCTAGAACCATGAACAACAAAAACAACATACTATTCATCACAATATATTCCTCTCTGCATGACCACGTTAATTGCATTCTAACTTCACAATCACTCATAAATTAAAAGATGGCGCGCGCGTTCTGCCCTCCGATTGGTCGGCTGTCAGCGCTCGCGCATCCATCAACTACCCGCGTAACGATTATAAATATCGATCTATTTTTAAATTAAATGAGCATCATAGTTTCTACCACTTGTTTTAATTTGTTACAAGTAAAGGAGTTGCCTAAAGGGTCAAGAGAAAGTTAAGTTCGAAATTATAAAATCAGTTAGTTCAAAAGTCGTAAGACTTTTATTATTAAAGATAAAGGTAAGTTTTATTTTGTCAATAAATAGCAAGAACAATATTAACTTCAGCTAGTCCCTTATTAATTTGACAAATTGAGAGTTGGATTGTTTAAAATTAATCTAATAGGTATAATAGGTAGCCTGGGGTTCAACCCAAGGCTTAGCAGATAGTTACATCACCAAACTGCAGTCATTCTCCGATAGAGGGCGTTAGTAGTAGGTTAATACCGTTATGTTTGAATTATTTTTCTCATTTACCTTTACACTGAAAAAAAACTGCGCTAGTGCCACTGTAGCTTACCTGAAACAACAAAAATAAAACATATTTAATTATATATTTCAAAGTGTTCTTACTAATTTTAAAATAAGACGACAAGCTTAACGAAATGTTCGATAGCTCGAACTATGAAAATGTTAAAATCTGTCAAGCTCCAGTCTGTGAGAGAGACAGAGCTGTATACTTAATTTACCGTTGCCCCTTTCACTAACTAGACAGGTTCGAAAGCCTTAGTATGCTTTTCAGTTTCCAAAATTACCCAACAGATGGCGTTAAAACCACCTTAACGTAACAAATATTTAAATTTAAATATACTCATGTAGAACCAGTAATTATTCCGCGAAACGAAACGTCACAAGCATTTTAGAATAAGACCAAAAATCTCATTACACCGAGTAAGAACCCGACAAATTGCGGTTGACATGGGGAAACCAGACCGGGGCGTATTAAAGAGTGACGTGCTGCAGCGGAGTAGCGCAATGGGAAGAGACCGGAAATTTAGTTATTTTTGTTATATTTGATTATTTTTTTTGCAGTAAGTATACTATAGTCGGCCCGGGGAAACTTGATCCCTATGACACTGATAGTTATTCACACGACACAACCTTGTAGTGGCGTCACCGTTACATTAGAATCAAATTGGAGGGGTCTAAAAATGACATTTATTAATTTTGGGTAGATATATGCCATTACAATGATATTCCGTTGGAATTATAACGATTCTTAACATTTACAAGAAATTATCTCAATCAGACTTTACGTTTACGTCCTGCAAAACTTACTTCATTTGGAAGATATCGACTAGTGCGGAAAAATATCGATAAATGTTGATAAAAGAAACGAGTGAACAAAATACATTAACATAGTACGCTTTCAGTGTCCGATTTACAATCCCATAACGAACGCCAGTTTACCGGGTAAAAAAATATGATAAGAAAATGAAATGGGTGCATTTTTATTGTTGGAAAACTTTCGTTTTACTTACTTAATCTATGCCAAAAAAAATATAAGAAATGAAGATTATATTTTTAAAAACATGTTTACCAACGTGGCTGAATGCAATTCACGCCTTTGCCTATAAAAAAGTTAAGTTACATCGACACGACCCATCACTAAAATGAACTGTCATAGGGATCAAGGTTCCCCGGGCCGACTACAGTTGACTATTTACGAGAACACTACCTGATAACTTTAGCAGGTAGTGTTGTTTATTTATTTACAATCTTTAAGATTAGGGATTTTGATCAATCTTGATCACGGCCGCCCCGTTGGACATACAAAAATAAAATACAAATAGATATCATTCAGAAAAAAAAGGAAAGGAAGGGGGAAGGACTACTTGTTCAAAAATCTATAAACTAATTTTGCAGCACCTGTCGCTGGTTCTGCCAAAATGGCCTGAAACAGTCCGATGTTCAATATATTCAAATTGAGCTGAAGAAGTAATCCTCCCCTCTTGGTTTGAGTCCAGACACATTCCACTGAAGGTAGTGTTGTTAAAAGTTGTAGATTAACAAATTAATCTATTGGGATCAAGATTATTTTAACGAGAAGTAATTGCCTCCATTTTGCATTTCAACGATTTTCTTAGCAAACCGCTGGACCGCTGGTAGAGTCACAATTTATTTCGAGCTTGACGATTTTCATTTTAATTTCGGTTTAAAAAACACCTGATTACTTACTTTTTTGTAAGTTTAAAAAGAAAACCAGAGGCAGGTTTTATAAAGCTACAAATTACAATTTTACAGGTCTAAACTGGCAACACTGCTCAAATGGCTGGTCGTCATTGGTCGAGGTTGTGTCGAATGGAAACTTGTAACCTGTAAATTGTAATTTGTAGCTTTATGAAACAGGCCCCAGTTGTTAGGTTTTAAAACAATAAAAGATGTTTATTCATAAGAAGGCCACACCGTCACTTTTACACGTAAAAAATCTACCAGAGCAACTCAATAAAATTGTGTATTTTTATAGTTATGTCTTTTAGTACAGACATAAGCTTTTAACGCACATAAAAATAACAAAGAATCAATTTGAGATTATATTTTTATTGTTAAAACAATATGATAAAATTCTATTGACAAATTCCATCATCAATATCTTCAATGCCTAAAACACATTTCAACAATAAATTTTATTACAATACCGAATTTTATAGTTTGATAAAATACCTACGCAAAACATAAAAACCACTTATAGAAATAACCAACGGACACGGTTATAAAAAATATATAAAAATATCTCAAATTGACTGTTAAGTTACGGTTTACGAGGAGCTAAACGCACTAATTTAACTGTTAAATTTCAAAATGGCGTAATTAAATATTCAAGAAGCACCTAGATCCATCTTAATCAATGGATTAAGTTCACAGCAAATACAGTAGGTGATATCTGGTCACACTGCATTTTGGTTTAGGCTAATAAGGGGAAATCTCGGAACATCCTGTATTTATTGAAATACGTACGGTCATCGGTCGTCCTTATTAGTACCTGTATACTTTAGTACTTTGTCACATTAACGTAATGTTTGAACTGCTGCACTAATCTGTCAAAGGCGTTGTGACGACAAGGTACCAAAGTGTTCAGCTACTTATTTATTAGTGAGAGATTACTTTATGATAGTTTAAAGACCAAAAATAATATTTTAATAATAAAACTAGTACTTAGATCAGTTAAGTACCAACTTCACCATACGATGATAACAACTTAACAGAAGATTAGAGCGTTAACAGCTGTCAAAATATATGAACTAACAGTCGATTAACATTGATTAAATTTAACATCGTATGTTGAAATTGGTACTTTTTTAGAAACATTCTACTGAGGTGGAGTCTGTCAGACGTCAGTTTTGATAAAATATAGAAAAAATACTAATGGTTCAATGAATAAGTATTGTTTACTTAGTGCATATCATGATTATTTAATTTTAATGCGCAATTTATAATAAACATGTATATGGGCTTTTAAATAAATAAAAAATGAATTAACTTGAATAAGGTAAAAAATCAGGTATATTCACAAAATTTTAACTTAAAATCCGCGAGTCGTTAGAAGAAGGTACTGAGCGATACAGAGCTATATCACGCTAAACCTCGTTTTTTTTTGGCGACGTCTAATAGACGTCACGTCAGTCGCAGAGGGCTACTGTGTTTCACCTGGTTTCAATACGATACGAATTATACTTCGTTGTCTCAGTTTTATTTGGTAACTGTTAAGTCATACTTGATTAACATGGACTCTTTAAAATTAACATTACATGTAAAATTCCAAGTTGTAATTTCTTGACACGCATCAGCATGAGCTTAATCAAATATTTCTGATCATTTCAGTGGGCATATCATAACCAACCAAGTCTTTAAACATTCCAGTACCAGACCTCCAGATTTACATACATAACAGACTACATTATAGAGTCTTCGGCACTAAGTAGTATAGTTTTAAAACGTCCAGCAACTCCAGTGGAAAACGTCTAAACCTATTAGATACATCGGGTTATTTCTGCTAATTGTTGGTCCATCTTGCAGCTTGCAATCTAAATACAAGTCCGATTGGCGTTACTCAGGGTTTAAGATTGTGGAAAACAAATTATGCATCAAGTATTTTGCTAGGATTTCTATCATTGTCTATCAGCATGCTAAACTCTTTTTACTAGTTTTAATTTGTTTTTTATGAAGCCGTGGATCCTTCAACGATTATGGGCTTTATACTAAAATCGTCAAAACATATTAGAATACTAGGTAGAGTACTTTCTCCCTATAGTGCCATTGGTGACTGCTTTGCTGATAATTATACTGTCGGTATTAGCTGCACACTTCAGTACTTTGTCACTATAAAATCATGTTGGAACTGCTACACTAATCTGTTAAAGGCGTTACAGCGACAAGGTACCAAAGTGTGCACTTGTGCAGTGCAGCTACGACTGTATAAATAATCAATTAACTGTGACATAGTCCTGTAGATTACCTGTCTTTTAAGCGTGTGGGATTATCAGAAAATATTTCTCACAAGTTTCCCATCCCATCACAAGTAGGGGTAATGTCCCGGCGAAACAAAGGCCGACCCGGTCGACACATTAGACCGACTTTGAGGCATTACTTATTGATATCGGTAAAAATACTTCGAATACGAGCGCTGGACTAATATAAGTATCTATTGGACCAACGCTGTTACAAGGAAAGGTACCCAACTGTCCGCCTTCGATTTGGTTTATTTTGATATATGCTAGAGAGTAGTCTAAAATAACAGACACGTATTTTTTTTTAGCTGCCCATCCTCGTGTTGGGAAAAATTGACCTCCAAAGTACAGAAAAGTGACTAAACCCTCTAACTTATATAGAAAATTAAAAAAAAACATGCCATTTTCCTACTTTTTTTGATTATATGTTTAAGAACATGAATAAATAATGAACACGTGTTTTTTTATATAAGCTAAAACTATTTTTTTTAAATCCCAAGGCAAGTGTATCTTCAATGAGAAGTAAAAAACTTTGAAGGGTATTTTTTTAACATATATCAAAAGAAACCAAATCGGAGCCGGACAGTTGGGTACCATTCCTTGTAAGTAACATTTTGAGCAAAAAGTTCATGTTGTACCTTGAAGTCGATAAAGTCGTTTTTAAATTTGGTTGTGATGAATAGGAGATTTTAATGGTATTTAGTGAATATGTAATGATGTATAAAATAGAGGTAAGATTATATTGTAAGATTGTCATGAATTTTAGTTGTGGTAAAAACACACTTCATCGGGGCCAAGACGACCACAGACTGACGGATAGATAGACATAGATGCAGACTGAAAAATATTTCAGATAAGGGATTAAAATTTTAAATCCATCCAATTATCGATTATATATAATTACTGTAATTCAGAAAAGCTTTCAATTTTATTTTTGGCGTGACGGAATTTCTGATAGTCACTACCTACTTATAGTTTTTTTTTTAAGTGAGGTTGGTACAAAATATAATTAATGGTAATAAAGTAAGTAATAATCCGAATGGCAGTAGGTAATAAAGTTTATAGTATTTCGATACTTTTAAGGTATTTGCGGAAAATAAACCGGAAATACTCAAGGCCTTCCAAAGTTGTCTTGCTCAATTTAAAAGGAATCCATTACATTTTAAATAAAATAATTTCAAGTTATAATTTACATTAATGACGTTGTCATTGGACGGGTTGCTTTAAAATAAAAAAAATTTTTTCTAGATTTAAATGCTGCCAGGCTGCACAATAACTCATTATAAAAACATTTAATTGATCATAAATAGGATGTTCTATTTTAGTTTTTGAAACTACAGGCTGATATTTATAAATGGAGTCTCACATTATTTCTAGCTAAACTCTCGCCAGTCGGTCGGGTCCAAGTTTTTAACTTTTAAACTATTACTTATTTATCGAACTTTGTTTATTATTCCATAATGAAAAATATATATTTAAATCGGTATCTAACAACACGCTTGGTCTTTAAAAAAAAAACACACTTTACAAATCAACATTCCGTTTAAAATTTCAAAACAAACTCTAAAGAAACACAATCTTGCTCCAAAACTGTACAGCAAAGTGATTATCTAAATGGCCAGACGCGATAAATACAAATAGGCACAATTAGCTGACTTATTCGCGGCGGGCTGAAGGCGCGGATTAATACGGCATCTGCGGGATCGATCGTCTGCCCTTTAACTCTGACTCGGCTCCGTGACTGTACTGTCGCTGTCTTGTTGATTGGTTTGTAGTGCATAGTCTTGAGTTTTTGGTTATTTTGTAAAGTTTTAATTTTATTTTTGTGAAATAGTGCATTGAAAACTTATTTCGCATTTTCTTAATTTTTAAACTGTCCTGTGGCCCTAGACAAGATTAATTCTGCGAACGTTATCGTTATCAAAAATGTATAGTACAGCCGAGTTCATAAATATGTATACACTTTAGTACCTTGTCGAACGCGACTGTACATCTTTTCAAGGGTTATTGTTATAGCTTTCCTTTCAATTCGTCTTCAAATCACTAAGCGGATTAGGCTCGAAGCGGATAGCTTAGAGTCAATTATTATGATGGAAAAATGAGCTAATTTCTACTTTTCCCGCCAAATGTAGGTAGGTAATTTTTTTTTTCCAATTTCCGTAATGCTAATATTTTTCTTAATTATTTTGTAATGGTGTTTTTTTTTTACAGCAACTAAATAAATATTGGAACACTAGATTTTGCGCGCGGCTCCGTTCGTTTAGTTCCTTTAGTTTAGTTCCTGAGGGAATATCATTAAACGATTAATGACTGTTCTGTCAGGAGCTTATGTGCTATTCCAGACTATCTTCAGCCGTTCTGGCGTGATTGAGTAACAAACATCCAAACCTTCGCATTTATATTATTACGTAGGTAAGTAAAATTAGCACTGAGATTTTTTTTGTTGAAATTTTCAGCGATTTACCTCTATCTCGCGTAAATGACGATAAAATCGAGGATGGAGTTAAATGTTCCTTTGGAATTATTATATAAGTTGTTAAAAAAATCTACGTTGAATATTATTTGGAGTATAATGCCTAGATGAAGCGTCTGCAGTAATCAATAATCATCTTTGTCCGTTTCCAGACGAACCAACATAGCTTGCTGCGTCTGACAGATATCTCCGCTGAGCCTCTGAACAAAGGAGACGATGTGTCGCGTCCAATGACATGTTCACGTCAGCGGACGTGATATGACGTGTTTTATTATAAACTATTAGTGGTTGTCTATTTTGATTGAAATATATATTTAAATATTTTATTAAAAGGCTTAGGTTAATATCGACACAAATAATGAGTTTTTTTTTAAATTATGACTGTGATCAAAAATATCATTTAACTTCATACATGGGATCATCGAATACATCAAACTATATATAAAAAATGTTAGAGCTTTCAAGGCTCTCAAAAATATCTGAACTCGACTCTATTGTTAAAGGTGTAAGAGCGTGTGTAAGATACTTCTGAGCACAAGTCTTTCTTACCTAAGTACACTATCTGAGAGCTTTCTATGGTAACTGATGCTCGGTATGGTAAAAACATTGTGAGGAAACCTGCATGTTGAACTGAATGTGTTAGAATGTAATTGCACATACAATTGAAATGTTATAGGATAATTTAGGATAAGCATAGAAATACACTTTCAATTCATTAAAATCCATCTTAATATTAAAAATGAGAAATTAACCTCGTATGTTTGCTTGTTACTCTTTCATAAAGCTACACCGCTCAACCGATTTTAATGAAATTTGGTATGAAGATAGATTAAGCCCTGGGAAAGGACATAGGCTACTGTTTAACCCAGAAACTTTGAGAGTTCCCAAGAAAACAACGACAAACGACTTTTACGCGGACGGAGTCGCGGGCAACAGCAAGTAACTAATGAAATTAAATTAATTACATTACCTTTGAACTTATTCACGAAAGCGTCCTTTACGTCTTAAAACGTCGACATAAAAACTATCCCATCTATCGACGGAACAATAACATATTTCCTCGACCTCCTCATTGTGCTCTCCTAATAAACTATCCCGAGGGAGATATTTTGAGACGTTTTATAGCTGTTTTTGACATATTTGTGATTGTGACTGGATGCCGCCGGATTTATAGATTCCAAGCCATTTCTTCCAGTCCGCCTCTTTTTTTGATGTGTATGATTTAGCGTTATAGATGTTAGTTATGGAGGGTCTTGGTGTGGCGAGTTTGTTGTGTCCGATTGATGTTTTTGTGGGGTGTTTTAATTGGTGAAGTGTGTAAAGTTCTAAAAATATTGTTTTAAATTTTGTGGAAGTGGCCTGTTTTCCTTAAATAACCTAGGGTACCTTCTTAAATTCAATTCGAATGGCAATGTGATTCTGAATAAATACTAATTTATAATTATCACAAGTCTGGTTGGCTTAGCCTATAGATGTACTACAAGAAATACTCGTACGCCACAGGTTTGATTGCCAGCTCAGTGTGTTGTTAACAAATCCTACAATCAAAAGATTTTATTTGAGTTTGATGTCTTAAAAACTTGGAATTACTCTTTAAACCGACTGCTTACACTTATTTTCTATTCTTTCTTTCACGGCTGACAAATCAGCGGCCGACATTAATATTTTATAAGGCAAAAAATACAAAACTAGCTGGATACCCATATACGTACACGTCATTAAAAAGGTCTTTAAATACTAGGTAGTCCTCCTATCCGTAAACACGTAATAACTAAAGTGTGTTTCCAATATGGTTTGTCCTTATCTGTCATTGTGACGTTTGAATTTGGCTGAAATAGACAAAGAATACTTTAACTAAAATGGGTTTATTTTGCGTTTGTGAATAAGGGGCTAACAGTTCACCTGTAGACCCAAATCAAACATCAATTTTAAACTTTAACCGTAACTAACTAATAGTCTGTGTTCTAATACAATGCACTGAGAGGTCAATATCGCTCTACGACTTATTAGTCTTTGATACCCTTAAAAGTCTAAAAGGGACTTAATCTCACGTGGTAAGATTGACTTTATAACCTCTAAGAGGGCTCTTAGCATCTTAAAACTACATAATAATGTTATTCTGGAATAAATTAAGCCAAAAACCTCTGGAATACGAACAAAATGGCGACGAAAAGTCATAATAAAGTACGTTGAATTATTGCATATTGTACAGAACGCTTGGCTGCCCTTTAATTCCGCATATTAATATTATTTACGAACGTAATAAGGCAAGATTTGTAATGCGCGGACAAAGTTATTTTATTTACTTACATTTGAGACATTTTAGAAACATTGAATATAATAAACCAAAAATTTAAAGTAGATCTTAGACCTAATAGTGCCTAAAAAATCCTACCTCGTTTTTAAAACAGAATTAATTATCTTTCCAATTTTAACGCCGTAATGGGGCCAATTCGGACCGTAGTCTCTAATTTTAAACATGTGTTAACTTAAATTAATAAACGCGAAACTCTATTCTAGTCTAGCAAGAATGAGTTTGACGTTTATAAATTAAGGTTTACAGATATTCATTAGAGAACACGGTACAAATTGGCCCCAATATTTCATAATAACTTAAGTTTTAGGGTTTAAGATTTACCTACGTAGTTGCAGTATCAATTTTCAATTCAATTTACGAAGTCGATATAAACCGCTATGTCCTATCTGTTAAACATTATGTAAGCTATTTTAATCTTTGACAACGTAACGCATTCTAGCTAATAGCAGCGATCGTTTGCGAAATGAAATTAGTCATCACCTCTGATCCGAATGATGTATTGAGGCGCACGCCCACGCGTTTAGCGAATCTATTGCAAAGATCAATGATAGAAGAGGCTTAAGAAGGTAGGTTATGTTTAGACGTTAGGTATTTGTAAATGTTTTCAACGTGCTTGACTCGTATCGTTTTTTTTGTCTTTATATGTTCTAATGAAGGATTTCTAAATATCTTTTTTGATTCACGCTAGTATAAGAAAAGCTCAAAAACTACAGTTATAGTTTTGACAAATCAAAAGGGCAAAACTAATTCAACAGCATAACCATTTGTATTTATTCCTGAATTTTGGATGTTTTTTATGTATTTATATATACATATAAGTATATTTATCGTTGTCTATCACCCATAATACAAACCTAGGACTTATTTAGGGAATATGTTAATTTAGGTGAGATTGTCCCCTAATCTTTTATAAATAGCAATGTAAATAATGTATTAAACATTTTTTTATTGTTTATCACTAAACTAACACTTCTTTTTAATAAGATTAACTGCGACTGCCATTCGCCTGTCCATAAGAAAACCGATAGAAAGAATCTCTAGTTTTTAAATCCAGCAAGCAAACATCATGCATTCCCATAAATAATAACGTTTGTTTCATGAAATGTGGACAATCGGCGAATGCTTATCCGATGTATTTATTCATCATTCGGACAGTCCCAGAAGGAACGAAGATTTTTTACGAGGAAGTGAGAGTGACACTTTTTGCGTAATTTCGAAATACTGAAGCATTTAACTATTCATCTTCATTTTCGATATGCAAGCAACTATTTTAAACATGAAACATTACAAATAATATTCTGATCTAGAAAAATGCCTGTTTAATTTATGAGCGATGTTACAGTCCAATTTAAAATCATTACATTTTGATCTGGGGCTCTATTCTAACCGGTAAAACCATATTACTTTGACATGTTATCATTATTGTCAACGTTACGATAGCTCTTATTTATGGAGGTAGAGTTAAAAACAAACCGATAACATGCCAAAAGCGATTTGGTTATACCAAGTATAATAAAACCTCTTTAGCTTTGAAAAAAAACGATAGTTTTATAATTACCAATTAGAGGTGATTTTAACACCATAACAGCAAACGATACACCTAGCTTACGGCAATAAATGTAAAGTAAATTGAAGTGAAAATATGACTGTAAATTCTTCATAAATTGGCAAAAGGATCTTTTATTAAATGCATATTTACTTATAATTATCACTCATAACTGTCACAGACGTCAATATAATTGATTTTACTAGTGCCATCTATCAGCAAATAGTTCAGGCCTGAAAATGTCAGTGGGGCAGTAGATCTCGTGGGAACGCCTACGCATTTAACGATGATCTTTGAGTGACTCGTGCGCACAAGGTGGTCTGTAATGGATCATTAATAGTAATGACTGAAATTGTTGGTTTAATTTGTGTATCGTTCGATAATTTAAAAGGGGTATTTAAATACCGGTGCCCTGCATTTGAGTATAATACACTAGGGATGGTGATTGAAAAACTGGTTTTTAAGTGTAGCATTTTAATATCATTGCCTCCACATTTTTTAACTAAAAGGCCATATTAAACAATATGACATTTTACATCTGCACAATTGTAAAAGGTATTTTATGATTTTGGACTAAGAAGGTTAATTTGTATATATATATAAAACGTCAGCCAGGTAAAAAAAAAACATAGGCTAATGTATAAATCCTAACGAGATAATCTAGTGTGTATTAAGTATTGTAAAAATGAGTTTTAAAAATTACCAATACGGAACAGCATAAATAAAATAAAAAGGACGACTCTTTTTTCACTGCCTATTTCTGATTAATCCTATTCCTCAACTAAAAACAACCAATCAACCATCGCAACCCTTTACATCTCGCGACTATTCTAAGCGTGAAAAGTTGTATTTGATACCGACACGACACGACAGCTGCGGCTAAAAATAATACCGGACGCCCAATTCACGTATTTCACTGTCCGAGCGCGCATCAATTCCTGTCCACATTTGTTACTCAATGACAGATGTTTTACGCCTCTGGCGACACCAACTAGTCTTTGCCATTTCAACACCTTTACCGCTCCGGCTTAAGAACCATTTTGTTTAAATTCGTCATTCAAAGTTTGTAGTGATCAGCGTGCCTTGTGCTTGTCAGTGTTAATGACAGTTTTGTTAAGTACTTGTAACTTCTAGGATGATTTTAGAACGGATGATGGCTAGCTGAGAGCCGCAATAGTGAAGTGATCGGTTTATTATTGAGTAAGAGCGGGTGCCAAGTGTATCTGTTAGTTATGTAGAGGGTATTCTTGAATGATGCACGCGTTGGCAATGGAATATTATTTATGGAATTGTTTAACTAGGATTTACTGGTAAATTGTATATAATTAGATGACAATTATAAGTTGTAACGCATTGTTACTTACATAGCTGAGTGCGCTAATATTGTTTTGAATGTATTGTTGTGTCAGCTTTACAACACCACTTTAGTGGTGGAAGGACCTTGTGAAGGGTCTGCCCGTATCGCTACCACCATTAACCTGCCGCTAAACAGCAGTGTTCGTATTGTTGTGTTCCGGTGTGGGTTAAGACTACCGGTGAGCGGTTAGCAACGCATTAAATACGTACTTGTCCAGTGCATTTGCTCTTAAAAGAATATCGTGTTCGGAAAAAGTTGTAAAAAAGTGTATTGGAGAGTGAAGTAGTAACATAAAAGCGAAGGATATCCTGTATTTAAAATCATAATTTAACATATCATTTTAAACACGAAAAATCAAAATATGGCCAGTAACAGAGCTGTAGACATCGGCAGCGCAATATAAAGTGAGCGAAACATCCTGTTGCACTCACTATTATGAAAGAAGGCTTGATCCACGTAGTAACATGTGATATACAGGGTGTAACTTTGGCCGAGATTATATAAGTTTCACCAAGACCTTTATTGAACTACACATTTAATAACCAGACGCAAAAAAAAAGTTACAATTTTTAGGTGTGTATAGGCTCCCAAAAGGAGATTTTTTGTAAATTAACTAGATTTTATGAAAATCGGTTTAGGCGTTTTAGAGATATCAACTCTGGAGCAGAAGAAGTAAGGATTGCTTATATCTAACTTAAAGCCCAACATAATTCCATCGTCACAAACATCATAAAGCCTTTGTATTATCAAGACTAATTAATAATTATTTCACACAACAGCATCACAGCTTTCATCGGGTCATAACTCAGCAGTAATAAGCTCTAGGCAGTGTTGATAACGTGACAACTAATTATCTTGAAACGTATGTCCGTACTACTGTACTGTAGTCACCATCAAAATTAAATATAACAAAACATTTACGACGAGATATTTGATGTGTTTAGCCAAGTTGGTAGTGACCCTGCCTACGAAGCTTAGGGTCCCAGGTTCGAGGTCCGGTAATTGCAAATATTTGTTTGTTCCTGAGTCTATACTCCATCTGTTTAGGTACTTAAATAAATGTAAACAAAACAAACCACGTGGCTCTGTTCAACAGCCAATCAAAACTGTTGTATCGACCTTTGACGTATCAGTGTTCTGCTCCTATTGGCTGATCAACTATGTCACGTGGTTTTTTGTTTACATTTAGTTGAATACCTAAACAAAGGGAGTATAGGATGTTATCTATGTATTTATTTTTCTATGTAAGTGCGTATATCGTTGTCTATTTTTATGACGAGCGAGCACGCGACCACTCAGGCCACCTGATGGTAAGTGGGATCTGAGACTCATAGACCTTTGAAATCTCAAGACTACTATCTCAAAACTGCAATCCTAAGACTTCAAATGCGTTGCCAACCCTGAGGACTAAGATGGAATGCCTCTATGCTAGTAATTTCACCGGGTGTCTGATTCCCGGAACACAGCAATGCGACCACTACTGCTTGGCGGTGGGTTAATGGATAAGATGGTGGTAGCGATCCGGACGGACCCTGCACAAGGTCCTACCACCACTAGTCCCATAGAGCTAATTTAGGACTAGGACAATTTGTGAGAGATTGTTCCGAAATATTTATTTATTTATTGTATTTAAGTAACATTTAACTCGACTCTATCGTTACTAAGAGTTTAGCGTGTGCGGATATTTTGAGCACCTTTTACGCTCTGATACATTTGATGACACACTTATGATTTACTGTACAGTCATTGCTTGGATACACGGATGAGTTACTATACAGAGTGTTTAAATTTTCATGCATTTATCATCTCCGGTTTAAGTTTTCCTGTAATTTTTTTGAGTTTAGGCCTTTATCTTATTAGTCAAGGCGATATAGAAGATTTATGTCTAGCGAGGTGCAAAGGCAAAATTTCCTTATGGAAGTTGAGCCCCATGTATTGCATGCAATTTGCATATAATCATTCATGCAGCCAGTTTCTGTTATCTTGGTTTTTATACTCTTCAAGCTAACCTTTGGGTGATTGAGGAAAATAATAAAAGCAAAAAGTGGCAATAGTAGACTCGTTGCCACTTTTTGCTTTTCTTATTTTCCTCAATCACCCAGAGGTTCGCTGGAAGAGTTCTCTTAAAGCGATAATTTCGCGTTTGTACAATCCTTTTCTTTAAATATTGTATTTGAATTTGTGTACGTTGTATAATAAAGGATTTGCATACATACATCAGAAAACAAAACTCTATCCAATACGAAAACGAAAGATGTCCATCACGACACTTTTATTTTTGTTGGTGCATTAAATTAACACTACCTATTTTGTTAGCATTTTGCAAACTCCATACAATGCAAATAATATTATTGCAATGTATTTTCCTATATACTTACTCTTACTACAAACATATAGTCTATGAATATGTCCAAAGACATACCCCTCTTTGTTTTTCACGAAAGTATAATGAATATATTTTACAATTTTCGTCGATCCCAACTCAACTCCTAATTTTACAACATATTAAGCTATTAAAGAAACTGTAGCATATTATATGCGTAGTAACGCCCTTAGGAATGTCACGTCATAATCAAAATGGCGGCTAATCGTGTGATATATCAGTCGCGCGCGCGACAGCGGCAGTTTGCGCTTGATCCATGCGCCCGCGTTTCGGTATGAGCGAGCTGATTTATTCAAGCGCAGAAATAGGTGTTGATTAGTGCATGTTGAAATTAAACAATAGGCTTAATTTAATAATGCGTTATTTATAAAAAAAACTGCAAGGACTTAAGTATATTGTTCATAATTATGTATAGGATGTCCTAAATTTTAATCTTTGAAGCCGTGTTTTATGAACACGCTTTGTAACACTTATACAATGTTTTTCATGTAAATACACATACAATATAAAGATAAACTATCATTTATCAAAGCTTGCGAATACCATCTAATAAAAACAAAACTAATACTCTTGTTGAAGACGACACTGAATAAACGGCTATTGTTGCCAAAAAAAAACAATTTTACATTTGCATAAGTTTTGTAAGTAAGAGTGAAAATTACCAACGTGACATAAAATTATTATAACAATATAATTTACCGACCAATCTTTGCCAACTTGCCCTTGATTATATTATGAGTAAATGAATAAATCTGTAAGATTAAGAAATAAGACCAACCTTAAGACTTAGCGCCGATCCCAAGATAAATAATAAATGTTACAACACCTGTCGGTTCCGTTTTAAATAAATATTGTTTTAAACGTTAATAATGCCGTGTGAGTTTGTCACCTGTCGGGCGTCCATGAGACGTGAAGTGACGACAAATTGTCGTCCTAGAAGTGCTAAAACTATCCGTTACCACTGTTTATTTAAAGCACTAGGCGCGGCTTATCTTGACGTGGATAAGTATTTGCTATTAGGAAAGTAATTAACTATCTTAAAAAAGGTGCCAATTAATCAATGATAATTATTGTCAAAAAACACTAATAATTCACAAGATGTACAGGCTGTTTTTTTATAAACATTGTTTTTTTTCAAGTTTAAGGACATCCTGTGTACCTTTTTAGTGTGGCTTTTTATATTTAAACATAGTAAAAGTTCGTCAATGGGCTCTACAGCGAACCGGCGAAACTAGACCCTGGTATGTACCGAGAATGCACAGTAATCAGTGTCTATTACCGTTAACCGTTTTCTGGCAGCTCCGGTGCCAAGAAATTTAGCGTCGCCAATCACGATTGACTAATTGCCGTATGAACAAGTGGTGACTTATTAGGTATGCGTTAGGTTCTGCCCTATCTGTCAGACATGTTGAAAGGCGTTTCTTTACATTCTTGTGGTCAATTGCTTTAATAAAGATATGTGACGTTTTAATTTGCTTAATAATATCTTATTTAGTAATAAAAAGTTAAGATTAAGCAAAAGAAACACAAAAATGGGAAAAAAGTAAATAACCAAAAGTGAACTTAGTATATTAGTCAATCAGTGGGCCAATGAGAATAAAACAAGTTCTGTTGACTAGGTTCTTAAAACGCTATCGTTCTATGAGACAATATTTATATCCCAGGCGAGCCAGTGAACCTGATCACTACTATACAATAATTAAAAGGATTACCTTTGAGTATTGCTCTTTTTATAATATTATCACATGTTAAAAGTAATAATTAAAAAATAGCGTGTTTCTTTCCTTAGATCTAGCATTACAATAATTTATTTAATATCCTTTCGTACAATTATTCACCTCTATAATAAAAACAAACAGGGTGTAAACAATCTGCAAACTTCTAGCCCAATGCCCAAAGCGTTATTTAACAAAATCGATAACCAAGGCCTCGATAAAAAGCTCGCGACTCCCATCCGCCCCATAAACTTGGAAACTTATGTGGCATATAAACATAAAACTATGTTCAAAAAAACGCATCAACGACTTGTCGTATACGACTATAAAGTAGATAAATAGGGCGGCTCACAAAAGTACCTAATTTGGTTTTATGGGAGTCAATCTACCTGGTGTACATTCCTGGGGAATTTATGGGATGTACGTCATGTGCATGGGGCATTTTTTGGGCTTAGAATAATTTATTGGTTATGGACAGCTTAATTTATATTTCTGGGTAAAAAATGATGGGATAGGCTCAACTAGAAATTAAAGTTTTCTCACTTAGTTCAGTATTTAAACTTTTTTACAACGGAGCAATAGGGGTGTGTCCTGGGTAAATAAATAATAATTCTAATTGGTCCGTCAGTAAGATTATCAAAAAATATTGAAACGTATTTTTTGCTTTTTTATTTCAATCAAAATTGACAATTATAACGCGCATCAAAGTTCGGGAGTGGGAGCTCGTGATGTCACAACGTGGTATAAAGTGTTCCACGGCGTGACGTCACGCGAAGCTTCAACGCAAAGTGCAGTCTTCGTCATTTTTTTTTTTAATTATCAAAAGAAAAAATACGTGTTCAATATTTTTTGACAATGTAAAAGACGGACTATTTAGATTTTTTTAGGACACTAGCCTATTGTATCTACAATGCACACACAAAATTGACCGTACAAATAAAATACAAATTATTTATTTGCATATTTTCGAAATTAATAAAGTTTTAACCTAAATTCTACCCATTTAACCCATCGAGAATTTACGCTCACTTTTCAACCACCCTGTAGCAGGGTAAGTTGCATGAATAAACATGTCTGTCACGGTAATTCTGAAATGACAGCTGAAGCCTGCGACGCCTACTAATACCCCATCTGCATAACTTGAAATTAGGGGGAAGGTGGCTTCGAAAAATCATTGAGTTTAAGATGCTAAGCCATTGTTTGGAGACGTCATTTTTTGTTAACCAGTATTTGATCTTAATTAACAATATTTTCTAAGTAAAATTACAACAATGTTACACTTTATTCCATTATTATTTAAAGAGTCTACAATTTGACATAGTTTCGTAGAAAATATGATGATGATTCATGGTGGGGTGCGGGAAAGGACCTTACCTAAGTGGTACCTTTACACTCTAAACTTGACAAGATTCAGGGTATGAGGTAACCTGGAAAATAACCTAAATCCTTAATACTAGAGTTACAACTCGCCTTCGTTACAGCATTTTTATGTTTAATTTCCTTATAATCATTTTGCTAAATTAAGCGTGTATTTACTAATAGTTTTCTAAGACACCCTCTATCTCTATTTCCGTCCCAAAAGGCAAAACTAAAGGAAAAACGCAACGATCACATTTTAATGAGCTTCCATACATTACCTGGACATAAATCAGGCCTGCGCGGGCGCATATATCTTCGCTACTCGGACAAAAGCGAATCGCGTGGCTTTCGGCGCGGCGTGCGATACCGCGAGCGAGATAGCCGATGTCCGTAGGGACGGGGGAAGTCGATAAAAATGTCGATGGTTGGTCGGGTAAGTGTGTATCTCGCATTATCGATAAGGTTAATTTTATTACACTTGTTTTAGTAATTCTGTTTGGTAGGTACGGAATCCTAGGTTAAAAGCTGATATTAAATGTTATATTCAAATAGGTACTTTATAAGTCATATAAGCGCAGCGCAGGTGTTAGCTCGATTGTTCATATCAATATTATAACTATTATAGTTTGTGAAGATGTACATACCTACATACGTACATACCTTCACGCATGTAACCCCAGAGTGAGAGCTACAGAATTACCTACAACTTTAAAAACTTGTTGATAATTCTGTAACCACATTTTGCACAAATAGGCTAAGATGTTTACCAGCGTATTAGTGACAGGTTGCAAGCCCATCGCCTAACAGTACTACAAGCCTTTATTCCCCTAGTCGCCTCTTACGACATCCACGGGAAGACATGGATGTGAGAGGATGTTTAATGTTTAAATCCTACTGCGTAAATTACACATGAGCAACTGGACAGATTTCGATAAAATTTAAGCGAAGGCAAAAATAACGTTTCGATAAAATTAAATTATTTACAAAAGAATAGCGTTAAAGCATTCTAAGTACATTTTTTCTAAAATAAATCGACAACACACAACCCTACGCGACAGCACACACTGGCGACAGGTAGCGTCCAACCACATTGTTCCTGGAACTGAATCTTGCCCAACCATCGATTGATATACGAACGCATATCTAATAGGGCTGGCGATTTATGTGACTGGCCAGAGACAAAAACAGAACATTATGGTGAGGTCACTGTGGACGTGGCTAAGTATTTTGAAATGCTTTGGTATAGTCACCATCAAAATATATTGCATACAGGCCGTTTAAAAATACAAGTATGTTAAATACAGGATGTTTAGAATATCTGAACAGCTCTTAATAATAGAGTATATTTTTTCAAGCACCTTATAGGTTTCGATGTGTTTAATGGGGCCTGTAGGTACATGTTTTAGATTGCATCAGGGCTATGATGATACAGGTTGATGGTGTAACTTTGTTTATTTCTTTGGATTACCTTATCTATTTAATGGTGTGTCACAACCATGTTACTTTTTCCGAGTCTTTTTTACGATAGAAAGATCAACAAATTTACCGTTTTTATAAAAAATGGTAAAGCCTACCTATGTGAAGCAATAGCTTTAAAACATAGTGTAGGCATATAATTAGTTATTTTGCACATCAAAAAATCAGTCAAAGTCAGAACCTGAAAATAATCAGGCACCAGACTTTTTCAAAAACACTTTTATTTCTAAGTCCAATACATGCTTCTAACAATTAAAATGTTGGTTTATATCACAGAAATCTCATTGTCAAACACTTCCCTATACTGAGATATCAATGCCTAAATTAGCAAATTTACTCGCCTAAATCTGAATAGGATCTAACTTAGTATTAAAACCCGCTATCGGAAATCTAAATTTACGTTTAGAGTTAACAATGAAGGCCATTTTTAGAACGGATGTCTGGACTGTTATGGTCTCATACAATGCTTAGTAACTCACCCTGTACCTTAACAGATTTGTATAAATGAGATTTTGTTGTGGATAATGTTACTAAAGAAATAGGGAAGGACGATGGCGAGATTTCTAGACTTTAGTGAACCATTATAAAACTAAAACGCTAGTATGACGGACTCTTATAATTTTTATACAGCCTATGACGCTTATAGGTTTTTTAACGAATCATATTATGACACACAATTTATAAAAATCGGTCTTATAGTTTAGAAGCTCTAGTGGAATATTCTAATTTTGGTAACATACATAACATTGATGGTTAAAATTACCCTTCTTTTGATTTGGCACTCGTAGACTTTTTTCCATATTGGCGCCCGTGTAGACTACACCGATAACTTTATTAAAAAAAAATCTTTAAGTACTTTTTTGTTTCGAGACTTGGAAGTCAAAGTGGTATGAGACTTACAAACACAATTAAGGGCATTATAGTTTTAAGATAAAGGGTGTTTAAATAATAATAAAAAAAGTAAAACCTAATGAGGCAGTTTTATCTCAATGATCAAAACCTCTTTTACTTTGAATTTTATAATTTAACTAGTGTACAAAAAGTAAAAAAAAACTGAAACGTGCTAACTTCTAAGTGCATTTAAAATCTATTTACTACAAAATACCACACCTAATTGACACATTTCAAAACTGCACTAAGCCCCATTCGGTCGTGCATCAGATACCCGGCGCTAGCGACATCTGCCGGCACGAATCTATAGCTCAAATCTCGAGTATAAATCGCCGCACATATACCAAGTATGTGTAACAGCCTTTATATACAGTGTGCTTGCGTCATGCGGGCTTTTATTTAAAGTTACTCTTGAAATATATTTTTATGTAGCTACAATAAAAAAATACATGCATACCTTATTAGGCTTTGTGGCTAAAAAGATAAAGCTTGTATTGGTATGAATCATATAAAACAAGATAACGTAAGTAAATGTATAAAGGTCTCTCTAACAGACTCTAATCTACCAAACCGCTATGTAACGTATCTACTATATAAATTAGAATAAACTGTGTCGTCAACTCAAAGGAGTAAATTAGGTAGACTTATATGAATATATTTAAAAAAAGTTATACGTTTATACTAAAGCACACGTAACTATGATCATTCGATTTTAAACAAATTACCCTTAAAACCTACGTCCAGACCGGCATCACACTGTATATCAAGTATCTGTAACAGGGATATACCGAGTATTCGTACCAGCTTGTTAGCGCGTAATTAATGTACCTGCTCCATCTTGACCGCCATTATGATTTTGTATGGGAAATCGTTTAATATAGTGAAGGGAGATTTGTTTGTTCGTTTGTGTCTAGAGAAATTGAGCTGTAGATATTCTATGAGTTATCGTTTTAGTTAGCAACGGAACGAAGATTGTAGAAAACAATTTCACAGTATAGGGATAAAATACTTAGTAATAGTTAGTCACGCGTAGTGTTAGGTTAGATTATACAAGTCGCGAAATTTTTTCCTTTTTGAATAACATAGCGGATATTTAAGTATATAACTAACATAATAACTTGTCTAAAGGAATTCCATTTCCGTTACCGATTTGAACGACAAGTTAGCGATTTTCGAAATCGCTCTAGAACTCGACGGATGGATTATCAACCGGCGAGTTTAAGATGTCGACGTGCTGGCCTAGTTGGTAGTGACCCTGCCTACGCAGCTAGCGGTACTGGGTTCAAATCCCGGTAAGGGCAGATATTTGTGTGAAGAGCGCGAATATTTGTTCCTGAGTCATGGATGTTTTCTATGTATTTAAGTATATATTTTTCTATATAAGTATTTATATCGTTGTCTGGTACCCATAATACAAGACTAGAGCTTAGTTTGGGACTAGGTCAATTGGTGTGACATTGTCCCCTGATATTTATTTATGTCCTCTTCGGGCGTACAAACAACATTTAAGGGCGTGTGTTTTCATTTAGGTAACTTTACCCGATCGATCGACATAGAGCCGTTTTTAAGAGAATAGCACCACTGGGGTGTGATTCTCTCAACAACGACGAACGGACGGAAGAACGAGTGATTGTCCAAGCGGCGAGTTTAAGAAGTCCCGTCAGAGTGAACAAAACACATTTTAGCGCGTGTATTCAGTTTGGCAGCATGGCTTCTCGAACTTATAAGGCTGCCTAATTGACAATGCACGCACTAAAATGTGTTTTGTTCGCTTGGACGGGACTACTTAAACTCGCCGCTTTGATTCGTTCGTCCGTCCGACCGACCTCGGTTTTTTGAGAGAATGACACCCCTGAAGTATATTATGGCACTTGCTGACTGTGGAAGTTAAACTTACCGAAATACAAGAATGATAATCTCATTATACCCTGCGGTCGTGTTCGCAATTTAACTTACCTGTAACAAAATTAACAAATAGTAAGTATAAACATCGTGACAGACACTCCTGTGGAAGAATTTTAATTCAGAAATGTATTAGATACTGAGGTACACTTAGGTACGCTTGCGCGTAAATTTAACCCTAGTTTAACCCCAGGTTAAATTATTAAAAAATGTCAGATTCATATAAGAACTGTCAATTTTAATAAAATAACCTGTTAACCCGGGGTTAACCTAGGGTTAACGTTCACGTGCAAGCGAGCCTTTAACTGTGAATTTGGAAATATATAGGGAGGTATGAAAATTACAACCCTCTATAGTTATACAGAGTGTTCAAAAACCGCGTTTGACTTATTGTTCTAGGCCTAATTTCAAACCGGAGACGGTGGCATTTACATTTTTAAATTGGTAATATGACAGTGTGCCTTTAAAACCTGATATCTTGCAATATAGAAGTCAAATGAAAAAAGAAAACGTGAGACAGCTACACAATATCCTGTCATATAAAAAAAGTGATTCATTCAATGTGTGATAAAAACAGCGAACAATCCTAACCATCATTAAGTTACATTGCCACAGAATAAGTGGTTGGCGAAATAATTTCGTTACTCTATCGAAGATCTCAGTTTGTAATATATATGCATATATATATTATATATAAATAAATAAATAGAAGTCTACTATGATCACGAATTATGACGTTTTGCTTTAAATTATATTTTCTACATCACCTAAATCATCGTCAAAACATACTTGTTTCATCTTACAAAGGTTTGATAGACACAGAATATCACAATGACAAATGAAGAATGCATGAAAATGTACAGCCGTTCCAACGTGCTAATATAAAACCGGTCGCATACAGGGTGTAACAAACGAGCAGCGAACAATTCCAATCATCAGTTAGTTACATTAGCACTGAATTAGTGCTCGCGGAAATCGTTTCGCATCGCTATCGATGATACGGCCAGATTATGGGGTGCTGGCATGCAATGTAATTTTAGATGATGTAGCTTTTGACAAGTGCAGCTGTCAGCTGTCTTACATACCTGACGTCTGGAATAAAGTTACGTCTGGAATGGTTTGGTACCTTGTTGTCAACGAGCCTTTAGTTTATGTGTTTTATTGAAAGTTTTTATACACATATTTTTTTGATTCTTAGTGTTTTGGAATAGTTGCACTGTTCTTTCGCTCGATTGCATAGTAACTGTGGAATGTAATTTCGAATTTATTTCAGAGCATGTAACCCACCAGAGAGCTCGGTTTTGGCATAAGTGTATACAAAAACACAACAAACTTGGCACTGGATACATGTTATTATCGACCAAGTGAGGGTTAATTCTTCACTTTGAAAAAACAAAAAATAAATGAACACCGTAAAAGCCGCCAACTAAACACTCGTGCGCCGCTGTTAGCGCGGTTCGCCCATAGATGGCGTTCATTAGGCTAATTACATAAGATCGGTAAGGAGAAAGTTAATTAAGGCGAATTTGTGGTTCGGTAGCACACCGCTTTTGGAAAATAATTAGCAGAAAGGCACTAAGGAAGTTGCATTGACGATATAAAGTGCAAACTAACTTATAGTAATAATAATAAAACCTTAAAAGTCGTTTCTTAGAGACAACATTTTTTAATCATCCTATACTTACAATGAAACTTTAAAGATACAGCATGCTCCTTATCGAAGACGTATCTATCATATACAGTATGTATAAAACTTAACCCGAGGTAACATCGAAGCATCGCCAAGATTGATGGCCGAGACCCCGCATGATGGACGGTGGGAGGGAAATTGCATCGCCACTTACACCGCTGCACCTGAGAGCCCAGATAATATGGGAATAAAACTAGTATCAGCTTTATGGATTGCTAGATGCTGACCGCGACTTTGCGTGGGTAGAAATGTTTTAAAGTCCTGTTAGGTTTCTGTCGGCAAAATGGCAAAGGATAAACCGTTATAAGTTTTGTATGTCCGTATCTTTATCTCTACTCCATTGTCAAGCCAACGTTGATAATGGACAAAAAGGCATACGTTTCTAAATTAAGCCCTTTAAGTAGGTATAATGGTAAAATAAAATAAATCAACACTACCATGATTCAAAGCGCAACTGACGGTGCTTATTTATGATTAATTGTCAGTTGTGATTGTCATCTATGTGTAAAAAGGCTATTTGTGTACAATCGAAAAGCAAAAGCGATACGATAGCGACACGGTTGTATTACCCAAAAAACACTTCATCATTATACTTAAAGTTGGAGCTATTTAGTACCTTAGTAATAACGTCGTGAATAAGTAACGTCACGTCAGCGTAACGTCACGTGACGGGACACGTCGCGACGAGACGCGAGGCGTGACAGCCGAGGAACCCGTTTTATGATAGTTGTAATTATTTTGATTGCCTTCCGGATTTTGGGGGTAATTTTGACTGACTTGAAGTTAATTTATTTGGTTATTACTTTGAATACCTAACTCTAAAAGTTATGTGTACTGATGGAAAATGATGTGAAATTTGTAGGTACTTTATGGTTTGAAAATAAATTAAAAAGATAAAAAAGATAAAAGAAATTTATTCAGTAAGTAGGCCGCACGGGCACTTTTACACGTCAAGAACCTACCAGCGCTTCCCAAGAGAAGACCACTGCTGAGAAGAAACGCCGCAAGAAACTCAGCAGTCAGTCATTTTTTAAACATATTTCTTATTACAATGGTACTACTTAGTCTAGCATTATATAAAGCTATAAATATTAAATTAAATATAGTATCAAATAACATGCGTAGTTCAGCAGGAAAACATGCCAATTAAGAATCTTACGGGAGAGATAGAGAGAAAAAAAACACATACTTATGGTGCGAGACGACCACATAAAAGTTTCGATATGTTTTCCTACATCAACGGTGTCCCCTAGAATTAAGAAAGAATTAAGAAAGCTGTGTAGTTTGCTTCGTCCGTGAAAAATATAAGACCTATTTAATAGACATAATACTTTCCTGCAACCTTATTGACTTTAGCCGTATCTAACCAACAAAGAACACACTTAATTAAAAAACGGAACCATATCTTAAAATGCATTCCCTCGAGCCACAGAAATAAAATTTAAAGTAGGTAGCCACTTTTACGGGAGTTCGCGAGACTTCACAGTTTCGGGGGGGCGGCCTGCAAATGAAATGACACTAAGGTGACTGGCTGAATAAATAAACTGTACATCGCGTTTACGATAGTTTTTTAAACTTTTGTATACATTATGTATTTTGTTTCCCAAACGATTGAGTTTAAACTTGGGTTTCTTGAGGGCAGTTATGTGGGAATCGTTACTTGATATTGTAAGGCAAGTAAATTTACACTATGGTATTATTGATTAAATCACATTAATACCTATGTATTGTACGTTCATTTATAAAAAACACGGTTAAAAGAAAAAACAAGTATTATGCCAAAAAGCAAACTGCCTACTTGATCTTTTATTTTCATGGTACGAAATTAAATAATGTACTTTACTACTAATCTACGTTACTTTCTTTAATTATTAACACCCTGTTTGTTAATTTTGTCAATCTGAAAAACAGCCCCTGTATATTTTTTACTCTTAAACAAAAAGTGACCTAATTACAAAAAGTTGACTGTGCCATTTTAGATACAAATACTGTGATAGCAGACCTCAATATTGCGTTTTTTTTTTTAAAGTTAGGTATTTTCAACCTTCATCAAGCACAGTACTGTTTCCAGTGCAGTGCGAGTCGAGTGCTAGATTACATCGGCATGGAGTCGCCACAAATCATTTGGTAAGAGGCTGTTGCGCTGTCACAGGCTATAGGGGGTGCGCAGAAGCGATACGATATGAACAGTTACAGTTCGGCGTGAACAAAAATAAAATGTATTGTTGTTCTACAATGATATAAATTCATCGCGTGATGGCGATATTGTGTGTAGCAAAGCAAAGTCAGTGTGTCTTTGTTTCTATATTATTATTCTTAGACTTATTAACTTATTTTAAATACGTTTAATTATAATCTCTTCTTATCTCTGATTAGGACCAGTACAAACAATGCTTAATAATTTATATTGACACTGGTCTATATGGTCTTAATTAAATCCAATGCAGAAAACTTTATAAGAAAAGTGCTATAACGTACCGAAGTGCCACTCGAATAAAACAGTGCCCTATTTTTATCAAATAAACAGCTCTTCATTTGATAACACCCCGTATACAGCCCAGAAGGTCCGCTATTTTGCTCGAAAGATTTACGCGCCCCGGTACATGCTAACTACCTCTTTAAGCCACATGAAAAATATGAACCTAACAGCCCCGGCTAGACTGTTTTACTGCGTTTAGTGTTTTATACGGAGAATAATGGAGAAAAACGTAACTTAAAACACGTTTACACAAAGTTAATTTGAATAGATTTTAAACAGCCTGTAGAGTTGATTATACAATATACAGGTTGTTTAAAATTTACCTTTAAAATCTAACTTTTGCCTATTGTCCCTAATTCTCCAAAACATGACCTAATATTGCGGGTAAAAAGTACTTTTTGTTTATATAACATTCACATTAAAAATGTCGATTCAGTGTTTCGATTTGCCGTAAAACATAACTACGTAAAAACAAACCAACAACACGTTTTTTGTATTTCATAGATATTTTTTAGCTGCTGCCACTCAGATATCTACTAAAACTCTCAGATGACAGGTATTTTCTCCAAGCACATAATGTCTGAGATAGATGACTAATAATAAAGTGAACTTAAGTGAAATGTCACTTTAAAGACTTATCAGAGATGTCAAGTTTTCTATGACTTGACATTTTCTTTGACGTGTCAGTTCAATAATACGCTCCTCAATATTTCAGAAGTAATCATACAGTATTTTCCAAGACAAGTTGTTTAAATAATAGTAATGACTTCAGGCTATGCTTATTTTTAGTGTTCTGTATGTGTAATTAGAAACACTGTGACATACATTTGACGAGACGATTACCCTAGTTAGTGGTGAACGTGCCTACGACAAGAGATGCCAGGTTCGATTCCCGGTAGCAGAAAATATATTTCTCATGGTACAAGCCCAAAGCTTAGTTGGGACTAGGTCAATTTGCGTGAAATTGTCCTCTAACTCTATTTTATATTAATTATATGAAAGGACACACAAACTCGGCGGAACTAAGAGTTCCTTGTTGCGGAACACTTATAACGCGCGAAAACCAAACACAACACGGCCAATCCTACATACAGACAAAACATCGCATAAAAACCCAGCTTTATCTTTATTATTAGTCTACCGAGCAAAATTATGACGACTGCAAGAGTTTCCTCCGTCTCTTTCTAACCTCAAACGGTTTTCGGCGGCGGTCTCTCTCCCGCTATGCACGTCTTGCAGTGATTCTACGAGATCACCGGCGGGGGACGTAATGCCGTTGGTTTATAAGACCGTAGAGGGGTTAAGTTTCAGTTTTGTATTTAGTTTGGTCTTATCTCACGGGTTATTTCCCCGGAAGGGGTTAGCTCTTTTAATTATTTTTCTCCACCCTGTAGCTTTAACGACGCCAGTTTTTAACATCCGACACGAATTCGACACGATTTGGAAATCGTAGCACGACGTTACGATTTTTTTGTGTCAATGCTGTTGTGAAATTTAATGTACTTTGTTGTATTAATGTTTTGTTTATTATAATAATCTGAGTAACCTTTTGTTTTCGCAAGGTATCACAGGTCAAAATGTGTTAGCGTTTGTCGTATAACATTAATCTTTAAGACAGTTTAACATTTACTTGAAATCAGAAATAAATCATTTAGATGTTTATTGTAATAGATGTCTTTAGATACTCGTATGTATGCAGGCATCAGCTTTGCGATAGTTATTTATAACCTTACCAAAGACCAAAAATGCTTTGTGTTTAATTTGTAGATAGGATTAGCTTTATGTAGGTACAATGTGATTTTAATATTAATGAGTTAAAAATAGTTTGTTAATACCTAAGTTTATAATGATGAACAAATGTCTTAATATAAATATTCCAGTATTTCGGACCATTTCCTGATTACAATGATGAAGATATGTAACATATAAAATTCTCGTGTCAGTGTCTGTAATAAAACTCCTGCGAAACGGCTTGGTAAATTTAAAGTTTAAAAAATAATTTACCGCGATTATAAATTAATAATGAAAAATTTGTAGGTGCTTAATTTTTTTTTTTTCTTAAACTAACCTACTTATTTCTGATACAGATTTTGTTCCAGGACCCGAGTGAGGATTCTAACGAACGCAATTGCTAATATTTTAAAAAGGTTTGTCACACCTGACTATACTAATAACCATACCAAAGGTTTGTTACAAATGCCCTCACACACGAGCACCGATCATTGCAATTGGTCGTTTTTTCAGTCGCAGATTAGCCCGCGTCGATTGCTCTGAGTAATAAGCCACTTTGCAGGAAATATGATCGGGAGCACGATCGATTTGGAAGGAGTCGGCAACGGTCGATTCTTAAAGTATCAAGATTTCATAAAGACAATCTTGATCGTAGCATATTAATACTTTAAGATTTGAAAATGGAAGAACGTTAAGGCTTGAAAATGGAAGAACGTTAAGGCTTGAAAATGGAAGAACGTTAAGATTTGAAAATGGAAGAACGTTAAGGCTTGAAAATGGAAGAACTACGCGTACTAATTCAGTGGCAGGAGTCGACAACTTTTGGTATTTTAACATTTTATCAAAACCCCTATCACAATTTTATCTAAATTTCTACACAAATTTCTACGCATTTGGAGTCCTAGGATTGCAGTCTTAAGATTGTAGTTATGAAAATTTAAATGTTCAGGGGTCTCAGATCCTACTTACGTACCATCAGGTGGCCTGTGTGCTCGTGTGCCTTTTCTTTCCCATAACAAAAATAAATATTTGCCCTTACCGTCGATCAAAGTTGGGACCAATAGCTTCTTAGGCAGGGCCTCTACCAACTTCACTGCCGAGCAAACATAACGGATAATTCTGTAGTTTTTCAACAACCTTACGCTATTTTTAACCACCGACGCAAAAAGAGGGATTTTGTAAGTTTAACGTGTGTCTGTTTATGGCATCGTAGCTTCCAAACGGATGGACCGATTCGATCGCGGTGGTTTTAATCAGGATGATTCTAAGCAAGATTTCGTGAAAATCGGTTGAGCTGTTTAATAGATATTAGCTCTCAAAGACGGGGTTGCCATTATATCGAGAGTTTTTCTCTGTTTAATAGTTCGTAAAGGTGCTGTGCACCATGCACCTACATGGGTAACTTTGAAAACAACCGCAGTCTTACTACTTGACGAGACGTTGGCTTAGGTTTGTTTAGGTACTTAAATAAATGTAAACAATCCAAACCATGTGGCATTGTTAAACAGCCAATCAAAACTGTTTTATCGAACTTTGACGTTTCAGTGTTCTGCTTCTATTAGCTGACGAACTATATCAAGTGGTTGTTTTGTTTACATTTATTTAAGTACCTAAACAAACTAAGTATAGTTAGTAGTGAACCTGCCTACAAAGCTAACGGTCCCTGGTTCAAATCCCGGTAAGGGCATATTTGTGTGATGAGCGGGGGAATTTTAGTAGGTATTTCTCTATATAAGTAAATTAATCGTTGTCTAGTACCCATAGTACAAGCCTCCAGCTTAGTTTGGGGCTAGGTTAAGTGTAATATTCTCCCGTGATATTTCTTTATTTAATGTTATGAAATAGAATAAGACGTCAATATTGGTGATGGGAAATGATCGCTTAAAAATGTAATGTGCTGTTAAGTACAGGTTAACCGCGTCGCTGTTGGTTTAGACATGTACCTACATATCCCTGTGACACAACAGCAGCATATGTCGTGTGACCGGGGACACGTGATTTGTGGTCAGTCGCGGAGCTGCCGCTGACGTGCCAATTGTCTCCGTCTTGAGACGCTGCTCAAGTTACAGGCGGAAGCGAGTAAGGTCCAAGATACAAGCGGCGAGCGGTTGTGAACTATTTAAATACATATTTGTAGGTTTTAATGTTATGTTATTGTTATGAAATAGCACGATATTTATAACAATAAAGTGGTATAGATAGTACCCAGTATGTTATTATGTCATGTGACCAGGGACACGCGTGATTTGTGGTGTCGCGGAGCTGCCGGCGATTGTCTTCGTCTTGAGACGGTGCTCAAGTTACAGGCGGAAGCAAGTGACGTCTAAGATAAAAGCGGCGAGCGGTTAAGACCTTTTAATATCTTACGACCTAATTGTGTTCATATTTAGATAGGTTTTGATGTGTTGTTATTGTTATAAAGTAGCTTGATATTTATAATAAGTAAGTGGTATAGTACGAGTACCCAGCATGTTATTATGTAGTGTGACCGGGGACACGCGTGATTTGTGGTCAGTCGCGGAGCTGCCGCTGACGTGCCAATTGTCTTCGTCTTGAGATGCTGCTCAAGTTACAGGCGGTAGCGAGTGAGATGTAAGATGTAAGATACAAGCGATCTGAGGTAAACTTACTGGAGACATTTAATTAATGTCACTGGACAATAAAATGGCTTAGTATCATGTGATATGGTCGTTGAATAAGCGGCCCCAAACTAGAACGTCACTGTTGCTTAGATTCTAAATGTATGTAACTCACCACAGAAAATCGGCAGAAAATTGATGTGTAAGTTACTGAAATGCGTTTGTGGATAAACTTTTGTTTTGCGTTCGTTTTTTTTTTTGGTAATCCCGATCTGAAAAACCTCCTTCCTTCCTTCTTTCAACAATGAAATACAGCTATTTACGCTATTTCAAAGTAAAGTAATGTAACCACTAGTAAGATAATGTAATCTATCCGCTAGTCACTTGTAAATTGCGCCATGCTTCTCACTCTGTCACGGGCAGCGGGTTGTGTAAACGCCTCCTTATTACCGAAACCCCTAAAGGGCAAACTATTATGATGTATTTAGCGTTATATTACACGATTGAGGATTAATTTTATAATTCATTCTTTTAAGTAAGTAATTTACTCTAACCAACATCTGAAGAAACAAAATTCGCTAACTATCCATACCTCTTTTCCAGAATATTTTAGCCTCTTAATTCAATATTCTAATCATATTATTAACGTTGTGATATTGTAATCTCTTATTCATTTGACAGTGAGAGCTGTCAACATCAACACTGTGGTTACGATTTGAAAGCAACATGGTTTAAACCAAAGTAGAATAAAGGCCCAGAATAATAACACACCAATCGTCATCATCATCATCATCATGGTGGCCTCTTGGCAATCTTGGATGTTAGCCTCTTCCCTCTTCTTCCACTCTTGACGGTCTTGTGTCATCATCCTGTCCCGACCTCCTGCCGTCAAATGTCGTCCAACCAGCCCACCACTAAGTTATTTTAATTAAAATGGTTGATATTTTTATTTAAAGAACTTTCTGCTTACTACCATTATAATTTTTATACAGCCTAGTTTTCGACGAATCATAATGACACCTCTTATTTTAGAATCGGTCCAAAATTCAGAAGAAAGAATAGACCATTGTTTTAATCACACCTTACCTCTCTTAAGCTTATTACCAAGGATCGGAAAAACGCCCGTCATTTTGAAAACATAACCCTTTTCCGTACAGGAGAGACTTCCTTCTGATGTTAATTAAAAATATTATTAGGTATTTTACATTTACTATACCATTATTTATATGTATTCAGCAACAATATTATTAATGACTAAAACCATAATGGTTATGGGAAAAAAACGCTTTCGCCAATCAAAAAGAAAGTCTTTTTTTAAATTTTCGCCTGTTACGTGAATTTAGGACCTATTTATGAGTCGAAAAAGTTTGTTCACAGTTTACGGAGGACATTGGGGCAATCGTTGACATTGGTTTACTGTTTGTATGTGTGTTTGTGTTTTCTAATTAACATTTCGGTGTCATTCATTAATAAAATTGTCGCTAAGTACATATAAATTATTGTATAATAAATCTATAAAATACCTAATAATATTTTAAATTAATATCAAGGAAGTCTCTACTATACGGAACAGGGTTATGTTTTCAAAATGACGGTAGTTTTTCCGATCCTTGCTTATTACCTCTTTTGGCTTCGCGCAGTCGAGCAGCACAATAATCAAAACGATTAACAACACACCCTGTATCACCCGATAACCTATAGTCTATGGTTATAGCCCATAAAGGGCTCTGCATCACCACAGACCCCGAACAACCCAAGCTTCATTATTCAAACAACCCCATAAACTTTTACACCTCAATCGGCTATCGTCAGCGTCCCTGCACGCCGCGATAGCGCTGACCGAGTGACGTCATAATAGTGCAATGCAATTGGCAGGCCGGCGATAGCGGTGATTGGTTTGACAGCCCGCATTGGTTACATGTTTATATGATGGGTGTCTCGGATATGGTTGTACACGAAAAACAGAAAGGATAGGTACTAACCCCCTTACTAATAAACGTTGAGTAACGGTGGTATAGCTATACAATGTTTTGTCCTTATCTGTCAAATTCAAATGTCACAATGACAGATAAGGACAAAACATTGTTCAGCTATACCACCGTTACTCAACGTTTATTAGTAAGGGGTAAGAATATAGTTACAATTGCTAAACTTCTAAACTTGCTAAAACATTGAAATTTTATCTAATAAAGTTGATTTTTAACCGACTTCAAAAAAAGGAGGAGGTTCTCAATTCGTCGGGATGTTTTTTTTTTTTTTTTTTTTTTTTTTTTATGTATGTTCCCCGATTACTCGAAGACCACTGGACCGATTTGAAAAATTTTTTCGTTGTTCGAATAGATATACTTTCTAGTTGGTCCCATTGTCACCACGTCAGGATCTGATGATGGGATCATGGAGAAATCATGAGAACTCCTCAAATATTATAGGCAGACCTATAGCGATTTTGGTATTTTTCACTGTAACTCATGCATTTTCTTTTGAAAAGTACTATATGGTGAAGTGGAACTGATGATGAAGACCACAGATGGCCACCGGAACTCCTTAACGGTACCTATTTCAAGGGTGGCGATAAGATATTTCGATAAAGGAAGTTGAGCGACTATGACGAAGCACATTTAGGTTTAAATATGACTATGACATTCCCGCGGCGTTGTCTGCGGCGAGCTTGAAATGTTCAATAGTTTCTTATTAGTATATAGAAGTGGAGCTACGTAACAGCATAAATAGGATCACTAAAAAGTATAAAATAAAATAAATGTTTAAAAAAACAAAAAAACCGCCTTCAAAAAGCAAAAAATAACTTCTTTAAAATGGTAGGTAAATAGGTCAGTCCAACTGAAATCGGCGTCCAACAATATTTTAACCAAAAGCAGACTTCAGTTGGACTGACCTATTTACCTACCATTTTAAAGAAGTTATTTTTTGCTTTTTGAAGGCGGTTTTTTTGTTTTTTTTAACATTTATTTTTAAATACTGTAATTATGTCAAATTCTGGGACACCCTATAAATACCTATATTTTGGATTTGTTAGATCATTTTCACAAAAGCATTTTTTCATAGTAGCGAATTTTCACATCGCGTTCTTTCATAGTAGCGAATTTTCACATGGCGTTCTTTCATGATCGCAAATTTAAGTATTCGTCTTTCTTCATGTAGCGATTTTTCATAAAGCGTTTTATAATGTTCGCGTTCATTTTCTTCGCATGTTTTACCAGTAGATTGTTTTATTTCTCGCATTTTTTCCCAGCCTAATTTGACAGAGTCGACGGAGCTCCTATAAATAACGCTATACGAAAAAACGCTACATGAAGAAAAACGAATAAATAAATTTGCGATCATGAAAGAACGCTATGTGAAAAATCGCTACTATGAAAGAACGCGATGTGAAAATTCGCTACTATGAAAAAATGCTTTTGTAAAAATTATCTAACAAACCTTTTAATTTACTACCTTAGCACATATGAATTGTTGTCAATTAACGATCGCGATAGTTCGAGTACTATTAGTATGTCTTCCTGTAAAATAGTGACGACGATAGAGAGAAATATCTCTATGAGCCTTACAAATCTATTTTATGTAAAAAATCTTCTTCAACTAAGATATCAGTAACACAACACCAAAATAAATTTTGTACCGTGACCACTTCACACACAATTCCAAAGAAACCTGAAACCAATAATTTCCAAAACCAAAATAACCGAATTAATTTTCCATAGAAAAAACATAACTTTGTCAACAATAAAATATAACAGTTCAAACATAAAGGTAAACCATTATTTTAAAATAAAGATATCACATTTGTAAATAACACCTTAACATGATACGGTTAGGATTTAATATTGTTTGAATGTGTAGGAGTCACAGGTCACGAAATATTGTCAGTCCAGTCACATTGTAGAAAATATTTGATTTTGTCTCTTACCGAAAGGTTGGGCCTCAGTGGCAGCGGGTTTGTTCGTAAAATAAATACTTAAATATAAATTTATGATGTATTTAAATGAATTTATAACAATAAGTTAACCAAATAATTTCTAATATGTTTTGTTTACCAACTTCTTGCTGCTGTGATTTTCAAACTTACTTTTATTTAGCAATTCTTATATTAAAAAATAAGAATAGAATTGAATATGCCATCCATGACAATCGTCCTCTTCCTAAAAAGGAAACCCAGTTTTGTTATCTACCCCACTCTTTAATTTCAAGAACCAAGAAATGCGACAATAATATCACAGCTGTTTACTTTCTTTGTATGTGTCCTGTTTTATTTACTATGATTTTAAAATTGGAAAATACGCTCTTATCCAAAGTAATGTAGGACATGCTGCATCTAAGTCCATACTTCTTTACTATTTCAAGTTGCAAGTGTATTTTTACCAAAAACGCTTCAGCCTAAGACTTATAACCCGCTGACACTTACACCCAACATCGAAGAGGCGTCATAATGTCATAGTGTATAAAACAGTGGTAAAATCGCTTCCGCGCTGCGTGGGCGCAGGCCATAGGCGTTATTTAAATCGGAAACGCCGTCTGTCCAAATATATAAACATTTAATAGTTATCGCCGCAGTATGTAGATGAGTCGTAAAAACGTTTTGTTCTTTTAGTGGTTATTTTTTTTAAGTTCAAGCAGTTTTGTTTTTAAATAAATTTAGGGAAAATCTGGGGAATATTTCACATAAATTTATCTAAACCCAAACTAAGGTACACTTGTACTGCGGGCTTAGTATGACTGCGTCTATATCGCGCGTCAAATGTGGATAAAACATCCGTCACTGTCGTACTTATTTACGTGTCAGAAGGTGACGGATGCCTTATCCACACTTTGTCACGCGCGATAGTCGAACTCTTCAAAATTTATAGGCACACCTATAGCGATTTTGGTATTTTTCATTGTAACTCGTGTATTTGGTCTTGGAAAGCACTATTTAGTGAAGTGGAACTGATGATGAAGACCACAGATGGCCACCGGAACTCCTAAACGATATATATTTCGAGGGTGGCGACAAGATATTTCGATTAAGATAATTGAGCGACTATGACGAAGCATATTTAGGTTTAAATATATGACTATGACTTTCCCACGGCGTTGCTTGCGGCGAGATTGAAATGGTCTATTGTTTCTTGAGAAATGGGAGAATAACAGCATAATTATGATCACTAAAAAGTATAAAATAAAAAAAAAGTTTAAAAAAACAAAAACCCGCCTTCAAAAAGCAAAAAATAACTTCTTTAAAATGGTAGGTAAATAGGTCAGTCCAACTGAAGTCGGCGTCCAACAATATTTTAGCCAAAAGCAGACTTCAGTTGGACTGACCTATTTACCTACCATTTTAAAGAAGTTATTTTTTGCTGTTTGAAGGCGGGTTTTTTTTTTTTAACTTTTTTTTTTAGTTCACCTAAGAATGATATGGTTTTTGCGCGTGGAAAGTATGAATGCCAGATGTGGTCTCAATCTCAAAGCTCACGCTCAAGCTCAGTCATTACATTGACTGCACGGCTAGCACAAGTTGCCCGCGACTTCTTTGTCGCTCGGATCTCCCTTCCTATCTAGTCCGTAACGATAGAGACGCACTGAGCGACAAGCGAGAAAATACAACTTGTGCTACCCGTGCTGAATTGGAAAGGAGCGGTTCGGGAAAATCTTACTAACTAAATCTCATTTAAAGACCCCTGAACTAATTGGAACTCTTCCAAATAAGAGATCAAAAGCGGCATGTGGTGTGTGTACTGATACTGAGGGTAAGATAAATTAATTTTTCTACTCTCGTAATATAAACCGCTGATATAGATATATCGTTAACGGTATCAGAATACCACCTATAGTGTAACCGAAACTGGAAAACAATTCTATAATGAGCGTTGTCATTGTAATTCTATAATAATTTTTACCAGTTCTATAATAATTATTATAGCATTGTTATTACCATGGTTACGGTCATTCCGGATATCAGTCTTGCCGTTTAGTGAACACTTGAGATCCTAATTTGTATAATAAACTGTTAAAATATTTTAATACCAATTGCAATTACGTATATTAAAAACAAAATTAGACAAACAAAGATAGACTAACTAAATTAAGCTTGTAGAAAAATTTATATATGCAACGGTTCATAATTAGCTCATAAGGTACTCGTGCCTGTAATTAGAGCGCTCGCGAGCTCGCGCTCTAACCTCGGCACTCGTACCTTAAGAAGCTGCATTATGTATATACATTATGTTACATAAATAACCAAAATAGGTCTTATTAGTAATTTAAAGTTTTAATTTATTGCTTGAAGATGGTCAAGGAGTAAGGCCACGCGGTCAGTGAAACTCTGAAGTCCATAGACAATTTAATAGGTTGCAATCTTACGATGACAATCTGCAGACTACAAATACGTTGCCAGCCCTGAGGACTAAAACCTTTATGCGGTTTCAAGCAGGTATTACTTTTTTTATAAGGTAATACCTAACCACATCTGCAGCTAAGACTACGAAGTACCAGGAATGCAGGAGTGAAAGGCGGTATCATTCCGCTTCCTCAATCGAATTGATACGTTGAGCCCCGTTAGACGCAGGCGCGAATAGTTTACCTAGCGCGCTACAAGATGTCCCCTCCGTAATAAAATTGTAATCCATAATAATATTATTATATTTGTTTGTTTGTACACAGCTAATAATTTGTGATAAAGGCTTGTATAAAATATCCAAAAGTTACGGATTACCTATTTATTTGTCTTGAAATAAGAGTACAGTGCAGCCATGTTCTTAATAGCGATCGGCAATCTTCGTTTTTCTATGACACACGAGTGACAAATATACTGTCAGTTGCGAGAGCAAGCGTGATAGCGATAGCCAGCCGAAAGCTATGAAGCAGCTAGGAATACTGTACTTAACAAAAAAAAATAGCTGTTAGTGCAGCAATCTGTTGTTTTAAAATTGACTAGTTGCCCTAAATACAGCTGTATTATAAATTATAAATTTTAATTTACAAATAGATAAATATTATGTCACCCAACTTTTTTGCAAAGTAAAATACACATACATAAATACCTTCACGCCTTCATTCCCAGAGTGGGGTAGCCAGAGCTACAAAATTACCAACAACTCCAAAAACTTGTTGATACTTCTGTAACCACATTTTGCACCAACAGGGTGAGAGGTTGCAAGCCCATCGCCTATCAACACTACAAGCAAGCATAATAATTATAGTAAAGTAAATTGTATAATTTGAATGATCTACATTAATCTTCATACCAATAATGTGTTCCGATTTCTTTCTAAGCCATAATAGGTATTATTTACTAACATAACTTTCCAAAAGGAAGAAAACGCATAAAATAAGGACGTACACACACTTAAGCACTCCAATCAACAAAACTCCTGCGAAAAACATCAACAGCCCTCTTAAGACCCTATCAAGTGCGCCTTTAACCGGACTCCAAGTAAAGGGTAACCCCCCCTAAAAAGAAAAGCTCAATTCAATCGTCCAGCACCTTTGAAGGGAGACGAGTTAAAACCTTATCCAGGGATTTAATTAAAGGTGGGGGGTGGCCATTTCAACGCTGTCCACTTCCGCTTAGCGTGTTCAATGCCGAGGGCTCCTTTCCGAGTCAGATTTGTGAAGGAATCGGGATGCTTGGCAGTTGGGTTAGCGTATGGACGGCTACTTCATTTTGGACTGACGAGGGAAAAAGGTTTGCGCGGGGTGTGGAGTCGACTTTGATTGGATTTTTTGTGATTTTAAATGTGTGGTTTTTTTAATGCTGTCGCGTTAAGATTTTCTTTTTTTTTGTTATGATGGAGACTTGTGACAAAACTAGAGCTATAAACGTTGTACAGTCGACGGCAAAGATATGTTTACAATTTAGTACCTTGTCACTTTATCCGCTATGACAATTTCATAATTATGGCAGTTAAAACATGACCTTAAATAGACAAAGTACTTAAGTGTAAACATATTTATGACTTCGACGTACCATGAAAACAACTGTAAAATTATGTCGGTAAAATGTATGGAGTTGACATAGTTTTATTCCTTATTTCATTTAATGGTTTTCACTCCTGTTAAGGTGTATTTCGCTAATGTGGAGTTATTTATAGACTTATTAGACAAGTGGGTCCATGAAACACACGCGAGGACAATTGTTCGGTAAAGAGTATTTTCTCTCGTGGACCAAACAGAAGCACATGGGATGAGCTCCACGCGGTTCTGTTAAACCCGGAGTTGACATAGTTGGTAGTGACGCTGCCTACACGAAGCTAGCGGTCCTGGGTTCAAATCCCTATAAGGGCAGATATTACTGTGATGAGCTGATGAGCGCGAATATTTGTGCCTCCATCCATTCTACGTATTTAAGTATATATTTCTCTATATAAGTATTTATATCGTTGTCTAGTACCCATAGTACAAGCCTAGAGCTTAGTTTGGGACTAGGTCAATTGGTGTGACATTGTCCGTGATATTTATTATATTTATATTATTATTCTGTGAAGAGAATGAACTAGAACTAGATCTTCGTAAACTCAAAATGGCGATTGTTCTTGTTTTATTTGTCATTTCAACTTAATTTAGATACTATCGAAATATTTGAAAACTTATACACTTACGAGCAAAACAATTGCATCACTTTGCATTTTTTTATGCAAAAAAAAACTTGAAAAAATATTTCAGAAAGAAAAGTCGGTTTACAAAGATAATCGGTGGACATGAAAAAATTCAAAGTGATGCAATTGTTTTGCTCGTAAGTGTAAATATCCGCGACAAGATAGTCTGTAGTTACTACTCAGAAATAATACAAAATAATACAAAAAAATCGTCAAGCGCGAGTTGGGCTCGCGCTGATTCGATTCGAAATCCAACTCAATTTGAAATAAATATTAATACCTACTGTACGGCGATACGGAACCCTCGGTGCGCGAGTCCTTCTCACACTAGACCGGTGTTTTTTTTTCTAAAATGTTAAAAAGCCTTGAAATTTAAATGAATTGTGAAGGGCAGACAGTAATAGGCTAAAGTAACGCTAATTCGGCGCGGGAGTCGATTAGCCGTGTTTAATAATCGAATGTGTAACGATGGCTTCCCATTTAATTATCGTTTCTCTTTGCACGTTCTCCGCGAGGGCTAGCATGACGCTTGCAAGTCCTATCAATACTAAGTGCGAAAGTGTGTACGTCTGTCTGTTGTACGCTTCATATCGGGTGATTTTGATGAAATTCGGTGAGGAGATAGCTTGAGCCCCAAGACAAAACATGGCATAGATTTTACTTTAGAAAATTTGATAGTTTTGAGAATAAAGTAGCTATACGCGGACGAAGTCCCAGGACAAATCTAGTATACTCGTGAAATCAAACAAAAGTGTGTGTTACAAAAGTAAAATTTACCGTGGCAATAGCGCTACATATCAAGCTAATAATAATCCCACACGGTGCTGGGGACAATTTTCTTTATTATGACTACTTCTCCATTTCTATCTTTCCTTGACATTATCTTCGGACGCCTGACATCACCTGTACCTGTGACAGTCAGTTCTTTGGCAATAAATATTTTCATAAATCGTTTGAAAAAACAAACAAAATGTACGTGGGTTTTGAATCCATAGACATTTAGAGTATTTTTTCTGATACTCGAATGTACGTACTAATTGTTATTTTCGGTTATTGTTGTTATTTTATCTATCTTCTTGCATTGCCCCTACTTATTCTACATCAAGATTAACTGAAATCCCAAATGTGATAAGTTTTTGCCAAATTATAAGTCAAAAATATTCCTAGCGTTTTATTCTTACCCATAGGCCATGCTAGCCCGTCGACGCTGTCGTTTTGTCCCTTTCTTGAATTGTTAATGTGTCCATCTCCACCGCAATCGAAAGCGTCTCTTTTCTTCTTTTACAGCGGAATCTTAAGTTGCAACGTGTGTATAAGTATACATAATGTAAGCCTTCAATGGTCAATGTGTAAAAAACGAAGTGGTGGGGGGGCTTTGTGGATTAAAGACACTGTAAAGACTGTATTCTCGGTGAAAATGGGAATACTATGAGCCGAATAAAATACATTAATAACATATCTTAAAAAAAAAACTAAAATCTTGGCCTGTTTATTGCGTACTGATGTTTAGTGTAACCTACTGTTTCTATTTAGTCCGCTAAGTTATCTGGAAATGATGTGTATACTAATTGGCTTGTACACTAGACATAATACCCTGACCTGTTACCATGATATTATAAATGCTTTCAGTACTTGCTGTAAGTGTACCTTTCAATAAATATATGTCTTGCCTGATATATAACTGTTGTAAAATTCAACTAATGTCAAGTTATATTTTAATTCATTTATCCTTGTTTTTTTTTGCATAAAATACATTTAAATATCCAGCATCATTTGGTCTGTGTGCTCGTATTTGGACTACAATTTCCCGCTCTATTGAGTACAATAAATTAATTTATTCTTTAAAGTTAAAATTGCAAGTTAAGCCAAAAAACTTGCAATGTAAAAATTTCGCTAAAGTTGACTCCATTTGGCTTCCTCGGTGACTTCAAGAGGTTTGCTCGCAGTGAAACCACTTGAAGTCACTGTTGGTACGCTAAACTGAGTCCGCATGGTCTACTCTACTCCACTCGCCGTGGATAGCGGGCATTAGGGTGCCAGTGTCAGACCAGATATTGCAACGAATGCAGGTATCTCATTTTTTTTCAAGCTTTTTTTTAACTTGCAATTAGACGACGAATTTTACGACGCGCTGGCCTAGTTGGTAATGACCCTGCCTACGAAGCTAGTGGTCCAGGGGTTCAAATCCCGGTAAGGGCAGATACTTTTGTGATGAGCGCGAAAATTTGTTCCTGAGTCATGGATGTTTTCTATGTATTTAAGTATAAATTTCTCTATATAAGTATTTATATCGTTGCCTAGTACCCATAGTACAAGCCTAGAGCTTAGTTTGGGACTAGGTCAATTGGTGTGACATTGTCCCCTGGTATTTAATTAGACATGTGCGCCGCGCCGGTATCACGCCGATTTTACGCCGCCGCTGATATTTTTTCTATGCCGCGTTGGCGTGAAATCGGCGTGAACGGCGCGGCGTCAAATCGGCTTGTAAAAATGTCTACTTGCAATGTGTACGCATCAAATCTTGCAAGTTAAAGTTAAATTTAACCCAGTTCCCGTTAACAGAATGGACTGAAATTTGAACCACATGTAGACCGGATGACAATGCAATATTATGATATCTTAGAGGATCTGATGATGGAGTCGGAAGGTGGCGACAGGATCTCCGCTATTCTTAACGTAGACTCACCGTGTAAGAACTCAATAGTTTGGTCTTGATACGCAGATAAAGATTTTTGCAAAAAAAGTACAGTCGGAAACAAAAGCGTGTCCCAAAAATGATTTTTTTGACAGAAATGTATTTAACACTAAGCATTTCAAATCGCGTACGTCAGTGCGTTTATCATCAAGTCCCTGATAACAGCCGGTTCGCTGTACTATTTATTACCACCTTATATTTAGTAGCCATTGTTACTCGGGATCAGGAAACGTAATGAGTGTTTTTTATCCCATGCCAGGACCTCCTTGAGGAGTCCAAATTTTATTCAAATTTAAGAAACTGGGCGTTGAATGTGTGAGGCTTAGCATAATTTGTGCAGTTGGAGTTACAACTCTATGCAGTTGATTGAAGGTTGAGGTTTGGATAGTTCTGGATCGAGGTCGGTGTAAATCTTAAGTAAGTGATTGTGTTTGTCGAGATATACCTAGCAATCTGGGTAAAAAATCGCAAGTAGTTAGTATTGTGGGGTGTAAGATGGTTTCCGCGAGATTTTACTGTTATAATTTATACTAGGTGATGCCCGTGACTTAGCTCGTAAACTGATACTACGAGTACTACGGAAATGCAAATAAATTACCTCTTGTACTATGAGTAGTAGACTATAATTAACATGCTTAGGTAATACTTACAAAGGCAAATACATAAAATGCATACAAGAACTTTTGTGGGTCTTACCAGGAATCAATCCCGGGACCGCTAGCTTTGTTGGCAGGATCTCTACCGAATAGGCTAACCGTCAAACAAATACGCAAAACAAACAGGTATTTTCATCGTCAAAATGACCATTTGAGTAGTCTTGGGGAGCGTCTCCTCAAAAACTGTGGTGACCGATTGAGCTGAAAGCTACACACATAATTATGTAAGTCGGTATTCCATTTTACACCTGGGGCACACATACGGGGGGTAAACTAAAAAATTAAAAAAAAAGTTTTGCAAACTACTTATATCGTGTGACAATATCAAATAAAAGTGTTTGTTATGAGAATCTCAATATTATTTTTTGTGATAAGTAAATAGTTTTGAAGATATTTAAAAAATATGCGAAAATTTACCATTCCTCCCCCCCCTATCTCCTAAACTACTGGAACTAACATTTTGTTCTTTTCCAGTTCTTCACCAGTTTTTTCGGATTTCGTTTTGAAGATATTTAAAAAAAGGCGATAATTTACCATATACCCTCAACTCCGACACTACTTGACCTAAAATTTTGAAAAAATACAGAAAATAGTTTAATTACCAGTTTTCTTTACACTTCACAAAAAAAAAACTTTTACCAGGATTCAAACTGCACAACCTGTACATATGATTCAGTCTTATAATAAATCAGCACCTATCTCAGGCAAGCGAGTTAATCACAGACAGACAGACATACGTTTACCTGTTGCCTGGAGCCGGCATGATGCATCACTGTCATTATAACGTTAGATAAAGCCGGTTGCATGTATGTATGTAAGTCCTTCATTACCTATATAACTTACCAGTTAACTGTAAATAAATAAATATCAAGGGACGATCTCACACAAATTGAGCTAGTCCCAAACTAAGCTCTAGACTTGTACTATGGGTACTAGACAACGATTTAAATACTTATAATACAAAAATAAATACTTAAACTTTTCAGTACTTTAGAGGACAAATTTCTCCCAAACGGTTGAGATTGGGCAGCTGAAAAAATATACGGGTCTGTTATTTAAGCCTACTCTCTAACATATTCTTTACTTAAATACAAAAGGGACACAAGTCAAAATGTGCTTGTGTTGCATTTAATTTCTGAATGCTATTTACTTTAGGTTTTAAATCAAACTATATCTGTTTTTGATTTGTGTCCCTTTTGTATTTAAGCAACGATATATCAAAATAAACCAAATCGGAGCCGGACAGTTGGGTACCTTTCCTTTCTCCTAGGGCTAACATATTTATAATTTTTTGGGTATTTTTGTAACACGGTATATTTGATAGATACTTCTTTTCGTGCTGGATAATTGTGCGCATCACTCAGCTCAACAAACACTGACCTAGTTGCATCGTGCACCTCTATCTTTGTACATAACAGCCAAAACACAAGTCATACAATCCTCTTTGATTTGACGTCCATAAGTACCATAAACACTTCGCACACTGCAAGCTATAAATTCCTATAATATAAACAATCGAATTAGCAACCGAGAGTTATGTACGCAATAAAGTACGTCGCGCATTGAATGCTGCATAATATTAGAATCTCCACGATATTGTTATAAAATCAAATCCTTTTGAAATCGTACAGAATGCGAATATGTTACGCCCACGGTTGGTTTGTGGTGCAAGTCACGAGATATCAGAGATTAAACAATTATGGATTTCTGCTTATGTCTACAAACAAGGAAATATATTCGTGTGCCATCTTAGAATCCTGTCACAATGACAGACTCCTTTACTTAAAGTGTAATAATGTGGCATTTATACGTCACCTTATTGCGACAGAGCCGATGGCAAGCGAAAACATTTCCTTGACTGGCCCAAATCATAGGAAATTGTTACGTAAGAGTCATGCTCCTGTCATCGATTATCGCGTTTCTCTATTTTCGCCAGCCATTTCTTCTCCTGATACGACATGGCATCGGCCCTTTCTTATTTAGTCAAATTAAGTACGCTTTCTTTCCTGCTCTTTTCTTTAAGGTAAAAAAACACTGTAGGTTTTTACAGATCAAAAGTAGGTCTGATACGCCAAGAGGGACGGAGTCATCTGTTAGAATAGGATATATTTTCTCATTCTAACAAACGGCGGCGTGCCTCTCGGCCTAACAGTCCAAATATCAGTCCATTGGAGTCTTTAGGGCCTTATATGATTACTGATCTTGAGTAAGATACCAGTTTCAAGAGACGTCAAAGAAAATGTAAAGTATTATAAAACCGGCATCTCACTTAAGATTAAGTAGGTACTATCAACAACACAATTAACCGTCTATTTGTGAACCTTATCACCTAACAATAAGACTCACTTATGGTCAGTTAATAGTGATGTTAGTCCTTAATGTAGCTCACAGTCGACGTAAGTTAATGTCAATCGCGGTCGCTTATGCCTTGGTAACACGGATCCTTCTGAAGCGACTTGATGGCGTATAAAGTAGCCAGCTCATGACAAAGGCGCGTATCGACCGAGCCATCTCGCAGTGGACGGGTGACCTAACGGATAGTTATTATAAAGATGTCATAGGCTTGCTTGGAAGAAGGTGTGTTTCGTATAGTCTGCGACAGTTGAAATTGGAAATAAGTATATTAGTAGTGTTTGACACATAACCTCAAATATTCATCAAGCGTGTTTTTTATTGAAAATAACGTATAAATAATAGTTATATAATCTTAAACTTAATTAAAAGTAATGATCAAGAGTATAAATCATTGCGAAGACCTTACTTGACCTTTAAAAGTACGTTATTATAGATTATAAATATAAATGTCTTTATTTTGACATGTTATCGTATTGTCAACGTTATGGTAGCTCTTATTTACTTGACAGTAATGGCGGCCGTGTTAAAACAATACGATATCAATATTATACGTGTAGAGTCAAAGTAGAATAAGACCCCAGGTCATGCGTTGGTATACTTATGGTTGTTGCTTTTTGCAATAAAATCAACGAGAACTCTCTCCGCTTTCCATCAGACTTAAATGTACACTATCCCTCGGTTCACTTACGTCATTCCCCCCCTTCACTTTAAAATGCACGTTTAAAATTGGAACGCAATGAAACGTCAAACGCACAAGATGGCGGCTGTCATTTTTGACGTAACATACGACGCTAAGGCCTGGCGTACACGAGTGATGGCCCGCGCGGCACTGACGTATGACGTTCATTCTTAACCTCGTGTATAGGTTGCCTTACAGTTATTTATTGGTGCTAGAGTTGCATGCAATGGTTTGATACTATATAGTTAACAAGTATGAAAAAGTAGGATTGGGTTTTAATAAAGGAATATTTTCTACATCATCAAGGACTAAGAGAGTTTTATTATGTTAATTAACGAAAAACAATAAGCAGATAGTCTTAAGAGGAATCTTTAAGGCAATTAAAATAGTAAATACATAATTTAAGTAGATGAATATACTTAGTAAGTTCAGAAAATAGTACTTAATTATAATGATGATAACAACGAATAAATGTAAAAAAATATTATGTTAGCGAGCTGCGTCAATCACACTTATAGTATACCTACAGACTGGAAAAAACGAACGCCACGTGGACGGCAACTACCTTTAATATTTAAAATAGCTAATTCTACACAAAGTAGACTTACTTTTATTTTTGAAAACAATTATTACTGCATTTATGAATGTTGAAAATTCGTCTGCGTTAACCGGGAATCGAACTGGTCGAATATGATAAAACCATAAAATCGTGTTTTTTTAAGGTATTGATGGTTTAAAAGCATATACAGCAATGACCCTTTCGATTTGTATCCTGTATCATAAAACACGGCTTTATTTTTTATCATATTCGACCAGTTCGATTCTCCGTTAAGGCAGACGAATTTTCAAAAATCCATTTTTTTTTTTTAATCTTTGTGGAGAATTAGCTATTTTCAATATTCAAGGTAGTTGCCCTTTTACCACCCCGTATAAGAGAGTTTGTTTGTGTGAGAGAGTTAGTTTGTTTCTTATTCCTTCACGCATAAACGACTAGGCGGAAATGGATAAAATTTGAGATGGAGATACCTTTTTAAAGGCCTGATTTTTAAACCATAAAAACAATGTTTCCAAGTTGTTTAACGCAGAAGAAGTCGGGCGGGTTTTTGTTTTTTTAAACTTTTTTTTATTTTATACTTTTTAGTGATCATATTTATGCTGTTATTCTCCCATTTCTCAAGAAACAATAAAACATTTCAATCTCGCCGCAAGCAACGCCGTGGGAAAGTCATAGTCATATATTTAAACCTAAATATGCTTCGTCATAGTCGCTCAACTATCTTAATCGAAATATCTTGTCGCCACCCTCGAAATATATACCGTTTAGGAGTTCCGGTGGCCATCTGTGGTCTTCATCATCAGTTCCACTTCACCAAATAGTGCTTTCCAAGACCAAATACACGAGTTACAATGAAAAATACCAAAATCGCTATAGGTGTGCCTATAAATTTTGAAGAGTTCCGTCGATTCCTCATGGATTCCACCATCAGATCTTCATTTTGAAAATGGGACTAATCTGGAAGCACCAGCTTTCAAATAAAAAAAGAATCTTCAAAATCGGTTCACCCAGTCGAAAGTTCTGAGGTAACAAACATTAAAAATAATAATAAAATAAAAAAAATACAGACGAATTGAGAACTTCCTCCTTTTTTTGAAGTCGGTTAACAAATAGATCTATCCCGTCAACAACTAGCAGTTTAATCAAAATGCATACAACTACCGATCTAGAATTCTAGACTTAAATAAAAGTATAAAGCGTCCAGTCTTTCCAATCTTCGTGAGGAAATCTTTAAACTCATTACCTCTATATCGAATAGCGGACGAGATCCAATTACCTTAACGAGGTTTAAGCATTATTGCTCATAAGCGATAGATGGCGCTAGGTTTGAAGTTTTAATCAATCCTGTAGACGACGTTATTATGGGTGTACTTACGAAGAATCTTAGGCCGTATTACCAAACTGATCTTTGCTGAGATGCCCGTCTCAAGATAGACACGTCAAAATAAATGTCAAGTTATAAGAATTGAGATTTCGGACTTGTCGTGAGATAGGTAATACTAAATATGGCATTTACCTAATCCTGACTGAAGTTATAATGAAAATAATGTATTAAAATAATGAATCATAATTTAATCAAAATTATATTACGAAATACACTGAAGAGATATCCGTATACATATTTTACGAAGGAGTCAGAAAGAATATTGTCTAGTATTTAAAGAAGCAGTCGAAAGACGTCCTAATAAATTAATGAATTATAAATGAACAAAATTGTAAACATATTATTTTTCACAACACTGCTCGGAAATATGGCCATAGATGGTGTTGTTTGGGGTCACAAAACGTCACTTATAAGGACAGACCAAGAATGTTTTTGTCGGCGTGTTTGCTGATTGGTCGAGAACATTGTTGTCCAACTTTAAGTTTTAAACCAATGAAAATCAATAAATAAATTTTTGTGGCATAGCTCCTTAAAATGATAAATTTAAATGGACCAATCAGAACACACCATTTTGTGTCGTAAAATATTAGGTGTATTTTTGCTAAAAGATACACAGACTAAAAACTATGTCACTGCTTTTTTTAAATGTAATTCAAACTTGGCCCCTAATCTCGAACCAAGATTAAAGATGAAATTACATAGGAGGTATGGCGAAACAAATACATTTTTATATGGAATTGACATCTTCATCTCGCATGTTAGTTTATTAATCTCGAGTGCCACGAGAATAGGGGTCTAGATTTAAAAAAAGTTATCTATGGTACAATTGGCGGTGATGTCACATTAACATGATTTAAAATTTGAGTATTGAATATGAATTTTTATTTTATGTCCTCTCAGTAGTTGTGAAAAGCACTATGTCTGCCTCGGTAGAAAGTGCAATTTATGGACTCGTACACTACGTTTCGGCCCTCTATATGACTCGTCCAAAAATCGCGTACTTTCTATCCTCTGCAACAATGTACTATTAATTCTTAATCTAACCCTTTTTGTTATAAAACTTCCGTGAGACTCACACAATTCAGACATATTAAAGAGATCACAAAGAGAGCGATTTTCGACATTATTTGAGTTACCCGTTGTGATCTTTGTAATACCAAGTGTAATTTTTTTAATTATTCACTTGACCATTTATTTCAAATTATGTTAAGCATTGAATAACTATAAATTATAATTTTTTCAACAAAAACACGTGAGATGAAAATTCGAGGTATAATGTGTCAAACGGTACCTACTAGTCTGTGTAGGTTCACCATTTTAATTGCCACCAAATATATACCTACCGAATCTGATATAATACCACATCGCCACACCGACACATTATTAACTTAACAACCCGTATCTTACGGCGTTACAGGCATTTAAACAATAAAAAAGGCAGCAATTAATTTTCAATATTAATTTCACCATGTAGTTGCGCAGGAAAATATTAAATCCTGTGCGCAAGCGCATAATGGAACGGCTGGTAGATGATTATCGACAATTTCGCGGTTATTTATGGGGGGATCTAGGGAGTGCGTATCGATAAAATTTGCTATTATGCGCGGGAGTCGACTGGGGCGCACCGGGAGATAGCGGGTTCTTTATTAGGTCGGGTTTTATGCAATTTCTGTTGAGTATAGTGTTGATCTGAGTTATTTTCAATAAATGCATTTATATAAAAAAAATGTTTATTTTTTACATTATTCTCTTTTTTAATATTTAGTACTAAAACCACATTTTGAATGAGTCATGGCAGTTTATTAAAATAATTGCGGAAAAAGTACCTACTTACCGGTTTAATGATATTGAAATCTGCTTCGCTTCAAACAATGAAATGACTTACCTGAAATAAGAAAAAAAAACATTAATACAAGCATAAAATACCTATAAAAAAAACAATACATTTCACAAATTTTTTTTTGCAAGTAAGTACAAACAGGTTATTTGACCCCTATTTCACCATCGTGACAATGACGATGAAGGTGACAGGTGATTGGTGACATTTTAGTGTACATGATACAGCTAAGAATCCTCATGATGAAAAAACTTATTTATTCTGCAATGTATACCGAATTGTCACCTGTCACCTATCACTGCCAAGGTGGTGAAATTGGTAAGTGACCCATAAAAACGTACAAAACCATACCTTACCTGAGGAAGTGCGCTGCCGGCCTTTGAAAAAAGGAAAACCCTAATGAGTTAGTTCTAATTTAAACATGAACCAAACCTATCTCATATCGCAAACTAGTAACACCTACTCATTAACACAACAGCAAAGGTTGCAATAAACTTTATGCCAAACTCTCATAAAGTTTCCTATAATTATTTGCACCCAGTGCATCCTCGGCATGCTATAAGGCCTATTTTGCCCCCAAAAGCCAAAAGGCCGTATCTTAAATTCATTAGCCAAAGCAGATTGAATCCTCACCTGTTAGAAATAAGGTTGCATTTACTAGAAGAGTTTTGTCTGAGATACTGCCATTTGTCTTAGAAGACCAGTATTACACTACATCGCAGCTTGTCCATTACTCTGACACGGTAAGGGTGCGTCTTATCTTTAATTACCGGTTTTCGTTACCGGTTTACCGATTACCCGTGTGATTTACCGGTAACACGTTAGATATTCGCTATTTTCAATTAGGCGGTATAATAGCCTGTTAAAGGTTCATATTGATAGGTCAGTTTGATAGTTTATAGTTAGCTATGTTAGGAACGATGACTATAGTACAACGCAGACAAGACGTCAATACTGACACATTACAAAACCATGAAGTTTCTAAATATTGATAATGTTGGCAGCATTAAAAAAAATATTTTTACTAAAGGGCAGCTGACGGGTGCAATATGGTGACGAAAGCATAGAATGGATAAGACTTTTATAAAATTTTGAGTACTATTTATGTATGAAAATACATGTAGTTTTTACAAAAGTACTAAAGTATCACATTACGAATGAGACTGTTATATCTGTAGATGTAGAGAGGTAATTTTCCCTAGTGGATAGTGAACTATAAAAGAAATGCGCTGAAAATACGTAATATACAAATAAAATATGATTATTTACTTCAAGAATAACAACTACCGGGCTTAGAACTGATAGATTAGTTTAAGTTAGTCTGTAAGTCTCAAATTGCCATTGTAGACAGCAAACTGTACTCTTTTTTTAAAGTGTTAATCCGAATCCGGTTACCACGTGACAGGCATGGCCTAGTGTGGGACCAACGGAGAATCTGTTCGATTTGTTACTCTTAACTTGTTTTTTTTTATTAACTTTTTTGCTATTCTATTCTCTTTGAAATTTGAAATCAATTATAATTATATCTATATTACGGATATCGTTCGACATTATTTTGACGTAATTTGCATCCGTCAGCCGACCATTACTTATTGTTATTACTATTCCTTCAAACGCAATGAATAATTTTATGGACTGAAATTTTTCAGCCTACCTATTCGCCATATATTACTTAGCATATTTAAAAGCTTAGCATTAAAGGGCATTGGGTAAATTTGTTTGAAGAATATTGTCATATTTTTTTTCAGCGGCCACGGATGATTCTTACATAGTTATTTAGAGGACCTCTAAATACATATAGATATATATCGACGGTCCCCGCGAATAACCGTGTACGAGCTCTTGCACAATTTTTTTTTTATTGCATAATAACGTTATTTTACCTATAACGCACCTCCTAGATTTTTTTCAAGCAAAAATAATGATTAATAACCTGTTTTAAGGTAACTTCAATGTTTTTTCTAGGGAAAATACAATTATAGAATACGCAGCAAAATAATAATAAACCACTGTGAAGCACAGATCTCGTCTGTTTTAAACAATAAGAAACGTGTATCATCGGACGGATCACTTTGTGGCTCGTGTAAACTGCTTTGCACGTTTATTCGTGTAATTTATTTCATCGTACGTTTTCGTATTTTCTAATGCAATATGAAAGCAAATTAGTTTACTTATGTAATTGCCTATGTTGATCACTCTTGTAAAGTTTTAGTGTGTAAAAACTTTTGCCCCTGTATAATTCTATGATAGTGCATGAATGTAAATTATAATGGGTAATACATTTATTACAGCAAATAGCTTTAATCTGCAAGCATGCAGTATCTGTTTTTAAAACTGTATTTTGAGCGTCTACTACTTGGGTATTGCCCTAAAACACACGACGATTTGATGTGCAGAAATTTCCCGTTTTGCTGTAACACCTATTATTGCGTCAGTCCCGCGTAAGCAGTCTATTTACAAACAACGTGTTGTGGACTTGTGACGTAGTTTTAGCACGTATTAATTAAAACTACGAGTATTACTGAAACCATGAATCGATCAAGGTGCAGAGGGATGTTATGAGGTGCGGATGAAGAAGATAATACGGGAAATAAAGGTAAGGTATAGCCCATAATTTGTCTACCTTTGTTTGTAATAGGCACCCTTGAATTTAATTACCCATAACTTTCAATTCATAAACAAACAGGGTGGTCGATTAAGTGTGACCGAAAGCGAAACATTAAACTTAGCTTAGGTATACGTGTACCTAAATAACCATTGTATTCTATGGCAGTTAGCAGCGTACGTATAATAATATAATAGGTATATCGTGCAGAACTGATCAGAGGAACCCGTAGTGTTCGGCGTGACCTCCGGAGCTCTAACACACGCCTAATTGAGCAGGCGATAGAGCAAAACCGAGGGTCCAAAGTATTCACTCAGCAGCTTGGAAGGAGCAACCTGAAGAAGCTCACAACACATGAGTGCAGGGCCGTGTTGTCAAAGTCGGAGATTTTTGCTGAGATCGAGGACTTCTATGGGCGACTTAACGCCGCACATGTCCCTCAGCCTCAGCGTGACAGCTGTGATTTCAGCGCCACACTGACACGCCACTATACCGACGAACTGCCAGAAATCAGCGAGAAAGAGAGCGTGTTGGCATAAGGCAGCTTAAAAATGGGAAAAACCCCCGATGAAGATGGAATTACGTCAGAGCTTCTGAAGGCAGGAAGAGTCCCTGTTGTCAAGGAGCTTCGAAACGTATTTAATTCCATCATACATTGTGGAAAAACTCCAAAGGTGTGGCATGGTGCAAAAGCGGTATTGTTCTTTAAGAAGGGAGACAAAACACTTCTTAAAAACTACAGACCCATTTCTCTCCTAAGCCATGTCTATAAGTTAATCACGAATCGTCTTGCCAGAAGACTTGACGAGTTCCAGCCTCCAGAGCAGGCCGGGTTTCGCACGGGGTATAGCACTGTATGGACCACATCCACACAGTAAGGAGCATTTGTACGATTGTTTTTTAGCTTTATGTAACTTGTCCGATTATAATTGCGTAACCAACAAAAACAACAGAATGCTTGACGTCGTGCTTACGAGCCCGGAGCTGAAGAGTGCGGTGTGCGTGCGGCGCGCGGCGCCAGGGGACGAGCTCGTCAATATTGATGCTCATCATCCGCCGCTCTTAGTTCATCTTGAATACAACTTCTCTAAAAAGCCAACTTTGTCGGATCCTTCTAACATATGTAGTTCAAAGGACTGGAACTTCTCAAAAGGTGACTTCTATCTCCTTTATTGCAAAATTAGGGATACGGACTGGACTGAATTGTATGAAATTAAGAACCCCGACGACGCTGTAGCTCTGTTTAATTATTCTATTTACAAGTCGTTTGATTACTGTGTTCCCAAAAAAGTACGGATGTCAACATGTCATAGAACCTATCCTGTATTTTACACAAAATCCATTATTCGTGACATAGTAAGTAAGGCCCACTTTCATCGGGAGTGGAAGCGCAATAATAATGAAGTTGCGCATAAGGAATTTAAAAAGCTGCGAACTAATATTAAAATCAGTGTAAAGATTGCTCACGATAACTATGCCATAGATGCCTCCCGAAACTTGACCAATAAGCCGTTACAGTTCTGGAATTATGTAAACACCTTGCGCTGCCGTGGAGGGATTGAGCCCGTGGTTTCTAGAGACGACGTTGAATATCGTGGTGCAGAAGCAGCAAACGCGTTTGCGGATCACTTCCAATCTGTCTTCCTCCCCGACCCCCCAACGCTGGATCCAGGGCCAGCTAGCTCGAACACAATGGCCAGCGCACGGTTAGTGGACATCCAGGAGATTAGTGCTGATGCGGTTTACTCTGCAGTAAAACGCCTTAAGGCGGATACCTCTGCAGGCCCTGATGCAATTCCTGCCTATGTTGTAAAAGGTTGCATCGATCTTTTGATTGCTCCTTTTACTTTTATATTTAATCTTATTTTAAGCAGTGGAGTTTATCCTACTAGTTGGAAGGTTTCCCGCGTGAATCCAATCCCCAAAAAAGGATCAAGGTTGAGAGTCGAGAACTATCGGCCCATCGCCATATTGTCTGCCTTGGCCAAGGTGTTTGAAATGGTCCTACACGAATACTTGTTGCCTCAGTGCATGCCGTATATTGCCAGAGAACAGCATGCGTTTTTACCCAATAGGTCAGTGTCCACTAATCTTTCTGAACTGGTGAATTTATTGTCAGGTGAGATGGATGATCGTTGTCAGGTCGACATTGTCTATCTCGACTTCCAGAAGGCGTTTGACAGGGTGGACAATGATATACTTTTGCTAAAACTGGGAAAGATGGGATTCACTCCCCGACTTCTTAAGCTGTTCTCTAGCTACCTCAGAGATCGAGAACAATTTGTCAAATATGGACCTTATTTGTCTAAACCCTATCATACGCGTTCTGGTATTAGCCAGGGATCAAATTTGGGCCCATTCTTATTTTTGACATTAATTAATGACATTTCTGAAGTTATCAATAACTCATATATGCTGCTGTTTGCTGATGATGTCAAATTGATTAAGCCGGTCAAATCCATCCGGGACTGCGAGATGCTTCAGAACGACATCGATGCAGTGCACAAATGGAGCTTGGATAACAAATTGTCCTTTAACATTGCAAAGTGTGAGGTCATGGCGTTTACCCGCTCCCCTACGCCCTTTCACTTTGGGTATTGCATAGCCAGGGAAGTTATGGTCCGAGTCGATGAAGTCCGGGATCTCGGAGTAATTTTCGATCCTCAACTCACATTCCGCAACCACGTGCGAAGTGTGACCAGCAACGCTTACCAGAGACTAGGGTTTGTGCTGCGCAATGCTGCGCCACTCACTGCTGCGGCGACGCGCGCCCTGTATGCTGCTCTGGTGAGAAGTATCCTCGAGACAAATGCAGTGGTTTGGAGTCCACACGAGAAAAAATACATCCTCATGATGGAACAAGTCCAGAAGAAATTCTTGCGCAATCTTTATAAAAAAATATGCCACTATTACCCCTTTATGTACCCAACGCGTTTCCTGCAGGGGCATTTGGGTTATGACTCGCTGGAGCTGCGCAGGAACGTTGGCATTATCAGGTTCGTAATACACATACTTAGAGCTAAGATAGATAGCGTTGGACTTTTGGAGAAGTTTCTCAAATTATCTGTTCCCGACGAGTACCGCTCTCGGCGCCGCGCCCCGCCCGCACTGGCGCCGGCGCGAGCGCGCACGCGCCTGCGAGCGCACTCGCTCGTGCCCCGCGCGACCGCGCTCCTTAACTCTCTGCTCGTGGCCTCGCCCGCGAGCGATTTGTTTGCGACGCGCATATCAACGTTGGTAACGGACTTTAAGCGGATACTTGAGAAAGAACAAGACAAACATTTAATAGTCATAAGATAGTATTAGTTAGATTTAAAATGTTATATGTTTGCAACGCTTTGGTAGCACTACTGTTATGTTACAAACTTATTTTTCAAATAAATAAATAAATAAATAAATAAATAAATTATACAGAAGTTCGAAGAGTATAATCGGCTATTAACTGTGCTTGGCGTTTGTGGACTATGAGAAGGCCTTCGATCCCGTCTAAACCTGGGCTGTTTTGGAATCGTTACAGCGATGCCAAGGAAACCGTCGGTATATCGCAGTGTTGAGATTCTTGTACGAATCTGCGTTTATGTGTGTACATGACAAACAGTCTGAACCAATCCAATTGCGCAGAGGGGTGAGAGACAAGGAGACGTTAATTATCTCCAAAACTGTTCACAAGTGCATTTGAAGATTTGTTTAAGACGTTGGACTGGAAAGGTAAGGGCATTATCATAAACGGCGATTTCATCTCGCACTTGCAATTCGCAGACGACATAAGTAGTCTTGATGGCGGAGTCGCTGGAGGAGCTGCAATAAATGCTGGACAACCTAGCATCCGCGTCAGAAAGCGTAGGTATCAGCATGAATTTGGATTAAACTAAAGTCATGTTCAATGACAACATTGATCTGAGACCTATTGCTGCGAATGGTCATCTTCTTGAAGTTTTTTCTGAGTACCTATACCTATCTCGGGCAGATCCTGCAACTAGGTAAAAATAACTTTGAGAAGGAGGCCAAGAGAAGGGTGCAATTGGGCTGGGAAGCATTTGGAAAACTACGTCAGGTCTTCTCTTCGCCCATCCTGCAATGTCAAATTCAAATTCAAATTTATTTATTTCAGACAATTAGAACAATCCTTTTAAATCTTATAATATAGTAAATTAAATAGTGTTTACAAAAAGGTTTCAGGCATGAATTTCAATGGTCCTCACACTAGGACAGGCCTGTGTCGTGAGAACCGAGTTGATGCGTTACCGAGGTAGATCAAAAATACATGATGCGTGAACAGATTACAGACGTGGAGTAAACATACAAGATTGAATGGTGTGCAGGATTACATTAGGAAATTAAAGTAAAATTTTACAAGATTATAAGTGAGTTTAGGTACTAGGTTACTTATAAAATAGTGTGTGTGTGTGTGTGTGTGTGTGTGTGTGTGTGTGTGTGTGTGTGTGTGTGTGTGTGTGTGTGTGTGTGTGTGTGTGTGTGTGTGTGTGTGCGTGTGTGTGTGTGTGTGTGTGCGTGTGTGTGTGTGTGTGTGTGTATGTGTGTGTGTGCGTGTGTGTGTGTGTGTGTGTGGGTATGTTTGAGTTTGTATGTGTAAGCGAGTACAAAAAGTATTTTAGGATACAGATTTCAGTAGGTCCTCAGCATCCTTATACGAGAGTGTAAGTAGCCATTTTTTTAATTTCGCTTGCATTTCTTTTATCGGTAAGTCCATCATGTTGCATAATCTAATAATTCGGTTGTAAATAAAAGGGTGCATGAATCGTGGAAAGCGACGTGCGTAGTGCGTTTTGACTGTGGCACTAGGGATACGAAAGACCCTTCTGGCTTGCAATTCATGATAATTAGGGGAATTTCTAGCATTTTTATGCATGATTACAGAAGCCTGATATATAAACAGTTGGCGAACAGTAAGAGTCTGGGTTTATCTGTAAAGTTCACTCGTAGGGTATTGAAATGGTTTTTTATACATTACTTTAAGGACTGATCTCTGCGCTCTTTCCAGACATATCATTGCTGAGGTACCGGTACCACCCCACACAGCGATACAGTAGCCCAGTATGGATTCACACAAAGCCACATAAACAAGCTGAAGGACTCGCTCATTGCATGAATTTCGTAAAAGACGCATTATGTAAATTAGTTTTCTCACGCGCTGTGACAGTGATAACACATGGTTTTTAAACGAAAGATGCTGGTCAATTTCGACTCCCAGATATTTTACGCATTCCGCTCGATCAATGACGTCACAGGAGCCTAAGCTAGAGTTATGGGCAGCTACAGTGTTAATCCGCAGTACTGCAAGGTGTTTGGGTTCAGAGGCTTTTGTTTTGTGGAAACAGATGAATTTGGTTTTGTTTAGGTTAAGTGTAAGGAGATTTCTGTCCAGCCATTGCTTAACACGTTTCATTCCAATTTCAGCTTCTTGCTGAGCGCGAGTCCAGGTGTTTCCGTAAAAGAGAGCCACAGTATCATCTGCGTAGCAAATGAGGTCGGTTTCTGAAGGGTTTACGAAAAAAATATCATTCATGTACAAGATAAATAAAGTTGGACCAAGAACGCTACCCTGTGGGACCCCAAAGCGTACCGGCAATTCTTCACTTACGCACTCACCGACTCTAACGCGCTGACATCTATTTGTGAGGTAGCTTGAAAACCACTGAAGTGGGAGTCCCCTGATTCCGTAGTGTTCCAGCTTTTTGAGCAATATTGTTACTGACACCGTGTCGAAAGCCTTTGCAAGGTCCAGGAATACACCTACACACTTTTGACCATTATCAAGGGCTGTAGAAACTTGTGTTATAAGGTGATTAACTGCATCATCTGTTGATTTGCCGTGCCTAAAACCATGCTGAAAGTTTGACAGCAGACCGAACCGCTCCAGGTAGCTACTCAGACGGCTATTGACAATTTTCTCTAATATTTTTGAGAATATCGGTAAAAGTGATATGGGTCTATAGTTAGAAGGAGATCCCTTGTGGCCTTCCTTGTAGATAGGAGTAACGATCGCCTTCTTCCACAGTGCTGGGAACACACCAGTCGACAAACTTAGGTTAAATATATAAGTTAGGGGAATGACAATAGCTCGGCAAATCGCTTTCAGCAATAAAGGTCTTAGGTTATCCAAACCCGGTGCACTGTCATTTTTTAGTTGACTAACGAGTTTAGAAACTTCGTTTTCATCAGTGGGTGCGAGGAAAAGCGTGTGTGTCGATGGATTCAACAGTTTTAGGCTCGAAGAAAGTGCGTTTTCAGTTTTGTTTTGATTCGAAAGAAGTTTACTGGAGAGATTTGTTCCAACATTGGAAAAGTAGTTGTTGCAATAATTTAGAGACTCTTTAGGGGAACATTTTAATTTGGTTAATTCGGTAGATTTTGTGATATTTTTGGGACATTCAGCAATTCCTTTGATGACCCTCCACAGGCCTTTAGTGTTGTTTTTATTCTTTTCGAGCTCCCTACTTTCGTGATCACTTTTTAACTTGTGCTGTAGGTTTGTGAGAAAGTTTCTATACCTATTGTACACAAGCTTGCGAGAGGGGTCATTAGGGTGATTTCTCAAGTCAAGGTGAAGGCGATCCCTATGCTTTTGACACCTAATAATCCCAGGAGTTATCCATGGCTTGAGCGTATACCTAGATCTACTAGCACGCGTCTCAGTAGTGTGTTTCTGTATTATGGAGTGTAGAATCTTATGGAACACTGCAGCTGCTCTACTAGCGTTGTTTTGTTCTGTCACCGTGGTCCAACTGATTGCCCCAAGGTCGGACTGAATAGCTTGGTAGTCTGTTTTCAGAACAAGACGGTTTTGGTGTTTTTCGCTTACAGAATTTAGTGACATACCAAGGATTACCATGTCGTGATCCGTTATGTGGGTTTTGCACACTAGACCTATTACATCGTGTGATTTAGTTTTCACAAATATATGATCCAGGCAGGATTCTAACCTAGTGGGCTTAGAGATAGCTGGGCGAAGGCCTGACTCAGCCATGAAGCATAAATATTTATTAGTGTTGTGATCTTGCGTATTTAACAGATTAATATTTATATCTCCTGCAATGACGATAGGAGAGTTACTTTTGATGGAAGCAAGCGTATGGTGCAAATATTTAACGAATTTCGCTGTCTGTGTAAATGAAGGAGAGCGATACACTCCGAGAACTGTAACCGATTTAGATAGTTCTATTTGAAGGCATTCCGCTTCTTCAAACCTTGGTTCGCTTACAGTAGCACTCCAATTGTCCCTTACGTAAGCTACGATGCCGCCAGCACGGTTGAGATTATTTTTAGTCGCATACTGGTTATATCCAGGAATCTGACCAGGACGCGCTCCAGCGGTCAGCCAGCACTCGGTTAGAATGATCACATCCAGTTCACACTCAAGCCGCTGGAGTGCCACAAGGAAGGAGTCAAAGTTCCGCTGAATACTGCGAATGTTAAAGGATAGCAGTTTAAAGTCGTGCCTACTATTTATTTTATGTGCGCAGTTTTCTAAATAATTATGAACCTGACATTCGATCGACGTAGATTCATTTATCTCAGTATCGGTAGTAACGTGGGGCGTGAAAGTGTAAGTACAGTAAATGGGAAAAATTATAGCAGAAGTTAGAGAATGTCAGGTTCCGTATAAATGGATTATATGTAGGTATCGTGTTGTAATAGTGCAGGTACTCGCAATGTGTGCGGTGTGTGATATGGATAGCTGTTTTGTGTCTATGTGATTGTGAAAATTTGTGTGTTGACCTATACTTTAACTTAAAGAGGAGAAGTAAGAACAATAAATAAGCATGCAAAAATATATAAACTTTCAAAAATGTCTTATTTACGGATGGCTTCTTCAGCTGCAGGACCAATGCGTTTGTCGAGATCGAGTTCAGTACGGATGTGGATTGCGGGTCTTCCCTCTGCTTGTCGTACGTAGATCGACCCGAAGCGAGTCCAGCAGTAACGAAATTGGCAGAGTGTCGACCGTTGTCTGACTGCGTAAAAAAGAGCGCGGTTGTAATTTGTCAACCTTTCGTTGATGAAGATCCTCATAGCGGGGCCCGGAACAATGTCATCTGACGTAAGGTTGCGACGGCTTCTAGCAGCATTCATAATTTCGTCTCTTTTTGACCGCCGTGTTAGTTTGACCACGATTGGTCGCGGCTTCTTCTTTCCTGTCGAGTGTGGTAGACCGTTCTGTAAGCGCTTCGGACCCGCTCTGTATACCTGGCTCACCTCCTCATCAGTCAGCTGCAATCCTAGTTTCTGAACTGTTACGAGTGCGATGTGGTGTAGGTTTTCGCTGTCAGTTTCCTCGATTCCAGCTATTTCCAGTTCATCCCGTATGCTATTCTGCTCAAATGAATTTTGACAATGTCGTAGTTGTTCTAGTGAGCTGGTCAATTCAGTGATTCTTGCTTGTTGCGAGGAAACTTTACTTTCATATTTCTCTATGGTTTCTGTCAGCGATTTGGTCACAAGGGACAGCTGTGATCTTAGGTCTTGAACGTCTTTTCTGAGAAGTATAATTTCAGATTTATGCTCCTTTAATTCTTTAACTTCGCCTCTCAGCTGCCGAATCTCCTGCACCAGCTCGGACATGCCAGGGTTACTATTGGTGGGGGCTGGTGCTGGTGCAGGTTTCCCTTTTTTCCCCTGGCTTCCGCGAGTCGTGTTTACATTATCTGGAGCATTTTGGATGTTGCTAGGCGGCGCCGCTGTCGAGTTTCTTATAGGCGTGTTGTCTCCTTTTGGTTGTAACTTAGTGCACGAAGGACACAGCCACTGGTCTTTGTGTTCTTGGGAGTACCGATTAAACGCGGCTGCTTCGATACTAAGGCACAACAAGTCGTAGTGTTTCTTGCAGGTTCTGCAATTCATGTACTCTAAGCTCGGAATTGGCTTACTACATCCACCGCAATTAATTGTCATGTTGTATCCAGCAGTCCAGCAGATAAATAAATCAATATAAATAACCCTTCGTTAAATGATACGGAAAATTACGAAGAAAAAAAAACAAAAAATAATAAAAGGAATAAAAAAATAAAATTAAAAATACAAAAAGTTCCGGACACGCACTGGATTTGAACCCGGGCCTATTTCATTCAGTCGAGCATTCGACGGACACTGTAACCACAGGGCTATCTACACATTAGCGTTGACGACGAAAGTTTGAGCTATAAGTAGACGTCGCTTAACTAGACTGGGCACGATGGGTTCAAATATCAGTTCTTTGTTCTCGCTTTGTTTACGTACCGCAGCGCAAATTATATTTTTTTGTGCGGTTGTTCGATGAACTTTAACTGTTTTGCACAAATTGTCACTTTAATTCCACTTCTTGTTTTTTAATGGTTACACTTTTAGACGCGGCAAAGTCTTACGATTATTTTAAAGTATAAAGCTTGGTGAAAGATGCACTTTAATCACCGATTTGCTAATAAAGCAGCACGAGCAAACTAACTATACGTGCTATCTGTTCGACGCACCTGTCTACCCGTATGTATGAAAACGAACGTTACGGTGCCGAGACGTGGACACTAACAGTGCGGCTGGTCCACCAGTTTAAAATCGCTCAGCGAGCAATGTAGGATAAAATCCGTAACGATGTATCCGACAGAGAACCTAAGTAACCGACACAGCACAGAGAATTAGCAAGCTGAAGTGGCAGTGGGCTGGCCATATCTGTAGAAGAACCGATAACCGTTGCGGTAGACGTGTTCTTGAGTGAAAACCGCGACTTGGCAAACTTAGTGTAGGACGCCCTCCAGCAAGATGGAGTGATGACTTGCGGAACGCTGCTGGCATGTTGGTTGCAACAGGCCAAGGACAGGGTAAAATGGCGCACTTTAGGGGAGGCCTACGTTCAGCAGTAGACTGATATAGGCCTTAAACACGGACTACATTGGTGTTACAACCTTTTTTTATTTGATATTTTAAAGTATTTTATGCTAAATAATGGTTCAAGTTAAATTTAGTAAGTGTTTATGTTATAAATAATTTTAAAAATAATACTAACATTTATTTTTATGTTAAAATATGAACCAGGAATAAAAAATGCTTTATCCCGATGTACAAGAAATTCACTAAAACACAATACTAAATTAATATGTCATACAAATTCCCATAGCAAAATCGCAAAAATCGAATAACATAACAGATGTTACTTAAAATACACAAGAACACCCATGCAAACGTTTATTAAATATAAATATCAAAACTAATTTCTGACTTATACATTAGTATATTGTTGACATACCTAGTCGATCACTTATCGTTTAAACACGAATAACAGTGTAAAGGTTTTTGATATTTAGGTTACAAATGAATTTTCACACGAATAAAAAAATAACATGATTTTCTCACTTTTTCTTGAAAACCCATAGACTTAGAAATGTATTTAGGTCATAAATATATTGGATTATTAATTTCCATTGTTTTCTCTCTACATTGTTTTAACCTAAATCCATCAGGTGAAGAGATATTCAAGTTTTTCCGTATTTTATTTTTCCTGTAAAGTTGGTGTTTTGATAATACACGTTTATTCGCGGGGACCGTCGATATAATTCATGGCGTTAAATAATATCGGAGCGGAGATTTTAAAGATTTAAGTGTTCAGTTTTTAGTACAAAAGTACGCCCAAGCATGAATATTTAAATATCTCAGCTCGGATGCACTTAAAAGTATTACATTACATAATAAAATATGTTTATTTTTAATAATTCTATCGTAATTTGCCACTTTTACGAATGGCCGCTCACCTTGAAAATGTATGAATTTTACAAATGACATCACTTTTACCCCAACCCCTTTGGTATAAAATACTTTTTATCGAATAAACAGCCCGGTGCAAATCGTCTCCTATTCGGATCTCCTACTATTTAGCATTGCTTTACTTCTGTCAATATTATCAATATTAAGAAACTTCATGGCTGTAAGTATAAGTTTTATTAATAAACGATCAAATAAAAGAGTATGCATGACGCCTTAACTTTAAAAAAATGCAAAGAGAAGAGTTAACTTTGTAGCGCGTCAAACTTCGCAATTCGATAATTTCGCCACATTTTTTTAGTCACTAACGATGATACCAGCGGGCATCGTATGGCTGCGTCTATTTAATGTGGATAAAGCATCCGTCACTCTCGTACTAATTTACGTGTCAGAAGGTGACGGATGCCTTATCCACACTTTGTCACGCGATCAACGAAGCCGTATTAGGCCCCCAGCTATCGTTAAATGCCACTGCCGTACCTATATATCTATAACGTTGTCATTTTAAATTATGTTCACTGTTTCATTAGTTTTGCTTATAATATGTATAGTCCATGATAGGTAGGTACTTCTAGTTTTGGACTAACACTCTCCAAGATTTTAAAACCATTATTTCTTCCCACTCTATCTTAACTTACAAGCCTTATGAATTTCACGCGAACATTAAACATCTCAAAAAAATTGTTTTCTTCAAACCGAACAATAGGAACGTAATCGTTCCCATTTTAATCGCGATTACGGAAACCTTCGATCTAGGCTTACAAAGACCGAATCTCTGAGACGCCTTTGTCTTCGGCCGCGGGAGCGGAGACGAAGTTTGATTAAACATTCAGGTAAGTACTTCGTTCCATTCACATTGACGATACCTAACTATGTATCGCCACTATGTCAGAGGGTACGTTCTATTCAAACCGGGGATAGATTTTGATAGTTCTATTTAAACCTAAAAGAAACCAATTCTGTTCTCAGGAAAAAATTTAGGAGTTATAAATATACAAATATTCAATTATATTTTAGGAACTGACAAAGGAAGCTATCGCTAAACGATTGTAGAAATGTAACATTAAACGCAATGATATTTTATATAAAGATACATCATCTGCGCGCAATTAAACGTTCCTCAAAAAGGAAGGCAAATTGCCTTACTTTTTATCTATTTATCTCTTTCTAACAATAGCGTTCGCTATGGATTGTAGTCTTTGTCTCTGTCAGTAATTGGTCACGGGTTTTGAATGCGTTTAGTATGAGCATAACGTATCTTAATATAAAATATCTTTGATTAAACGTATGTTTGAAAACACTTTATTGGAGACTAGCGATCTGCCGTTGCTTCGCTTCGATTTATGTAACTTATTTGTACCTAACACCCGTACATATACATAAAAACCTTCCATGAATCACTCTACCAATTGATCAAAACCGCTTTAAAATCCGTTGCGTAGTTTGAAAGATTTAAGCGTATATACAGACGGACAGGCGGCGGGAAGCGACTTTGTTTTATACTATTTAAAGATAAACAATTACCTCGAACTCCTAGCAGACATTTTTGCATCGATATAGTAAATGTACATAGACGAACTTATTCCATATCTTATCAAGTTAACCTTAGATAATTTATATTGACTAACCAATAAACGCACGATAGCTTTCGTCAATGTTAAGCAAATTCTTTGATTTCTGGCTTGGCTAGATAGACCAGACCTGTCAAATTTCAAAAGGGCGATTTTTGTTGAGAATTCTGCCAAAATGTGTACCTACGAACACAAGACCCCGTAAGTCTTTATGCAACATGTTTCTGGCTTCACTAGGCCAACGGACTGACACTTTATAGGACGAAATCCAAGAAATATTATAAAATGAATATATTCTGAATATTAGATAGCATTCAAGACGGACGGCGGACGGTCAGGCATGGAAGATTTTTCCCAAATCATAAAGCTTATTCCTGGCTCAGGTGATCGAAGGGCTAGATCTCTAGGTATAGCAATTCAATGAGAAATTGTAGCGAGATTTATGGAGATGATTTTCCTTGGCAGTTATTAGTCAGGCTATATTTTTTCATTGTACAATTAGATTAGATTAGGTAAGCTAATTTGTGAGGTCTAAATTGGAATTCCTAATCGTCATTTGTCATAATGTATCGTTTGTCCGAAGTTTCGTTTGTCCTAAACCCATTTCCGCCTGAATTTTAAAAAAAGTGTTGTTATACACAATACAGAACTTATAAGTCAATTTAAATATTTAAAATACACTCGTGCACAAATAATACGGGTCGGAGTGCGTTTTTCATACTAAAGAGGCTACTTCGAAGCCTTGGTTCCTCGCCGGAGGATGCTTGTAGTGAAATCTGATGATGGATACCCCGAGCATCGATACAGGACTTCGAGAGTGCCTAGGATACCCAACTGATTGAATCTGTGGTTAACGCCGGAATCGTGCATGTTCAGGAAAACATCTAAAATTGCAATAAAATGTAAGGAAATCCAAACGCTGACCCAAACTGTGTGATGTTATCTGATTGTGCGATCAGTTAGGTATCTTAAGAACTTTTGACAACCTCTATTGAACCTCGGAGTATCCACCATTAAACCTCACTCAAAACAACACCTGCCGAGGAACCAAGGCTTCGAAATAGCCTCGTTTGTATGAAAAACGCGCTCTGACCCGTATTATTTGACCGCGAGTGTAGGTGTAGTTAGTCAGTTAATTACAATTAAAAATATTAATATGCTAGATTTACAAATAAGTTAAGTAATTTATAAAAGGTAGTTAGGTATGTTATCAGCAGGGATCGTAAAATGCGAGCAAAATCCATTGAAATGACGTATGACAACCAGTTAGGGTTGGCGATGGTTCTAAATTGATGAACTAAAATATTAGGTACTAAAATAATACAAATAAATATTTTTTTTACCGATGAAATTGAACACAATCCGAAACTCAGTTTACTGGCTGGTATATTATTTTATTATATTTACAATTTCAAATCAAATAATTCCCAGTTTTAGACTTGGGATAATAAGTAATAATTTTCGAAAGTACGATGGCGAGACAATGCAATTATAATACAATCAGATTAACAATCATGACAAGATATTACTCGTAAATCTATATACACTGTACTTATCAATTCTTATAAGTTTTAGTTTAACACGTTCACGGACAGTACGTCGAGAGACGTAAACTGAGACCCTCGTGATATGGCACTACGGCTGTGGCCGGTGTTTTTAATTACACCAAAAATGGAACTCCGTCCACGGCCGGCTATTTCCCATAGCATTTATAGGAAGCGCGGACTCTGTGCCGTTTTAGGTTTTAACACAAGCCGCCAGTGTCACAGCGAAAAAGCTCTAGGGCAACCTCAACCTCATGCACTACTCTAAAAGGGGAACGACGCGTGTCGTGGCACATCACGGCTGTGGACGTAACGGCTGTGGACGAGCTGCCACATTAGGTAAGATTTTTATTGTACGAAATTACATACATATATTTTACGCCATAAAGTGGTACAATGTTTGACAAACGTTAAATGTGGCAGTTCGTCCATGGCCGTAGAAAATGTTGTATGAGATTGATTTGTGCCATATCACGCAATTTCGAGGATGGTGCTGTGTCCGTGAACGTGTTAACATTATAGATAAACCATGAACACTGATAGGGGCAATTTATTACCATAATGATAACAAGTATAAAGACATTCCTTCATACATATTTAATTTATTCGATTGTATTATACGTGACAACCCTAGCACTTCAATGAATTTTGCTCGCATTTTACGACCCCTGGTTATCAGCGCTATCACTAGCTACATGTTTAGTTTGTTGAGTCAATGATCCTTCTGAGTGAACTCATCAATACTGTATAGGAAACATGTTTTAATTTGATTTGTTGTTTTATTCAATACATTGTTTTTGACATTTGTGACTGTAGCTAATTAGTTATATTTTTATTTTGTTTAATTTAATTCTTATTTTTACATTTTGACTGCGTTTGTTTATTTTATTTCATTATTATTTTTACTTTATTTTTTTTACATTTTGACGATCTTATTGTGAATTCATTATGATTATGTGACATAGAATAATGTAATTTTCAATATGAAATAAATGCCTACCTACCATGCCCGGTCAATCAAAAGCGATTTAAGCTTGTTTTTAAAAATAATATCAGTTTTGGAGTCTTTTATTTCGGTCGGTACTGAGTTGTAAATAGTAGGTCAAATGATGCTAAGAAATCCTCGAGACTTGGCTTTATAATACAACTCTGACCTAACCTAACCGCAGGTATTTTTGGAAAGCTTAAAACGATATCTGACTCAGCTAAAAACCAGTTTCGGACAATCAATAATTAGGACAAATGAAGCGTTAGGACAAACGTCATTAGGAATTCTGAGGGACATCCTAATTCGTTCTTAGAACGCATTTTCGTGTTCATCTCCGGCGATAGCCTATTTTAGTGACCCTGCCTCCGAAGCTAACGGTCCTGGGTTCAATTCCTGGTATGGGCAAATATTTGTGTGATGAGCACGAGTATTTGTTTCTATGTATCTAAGTCTAAGTATTTATTTCTCTATTGTGTTATATCGTTGTACCCATAGTACAAACCAAGAACTTAGTTTCGGACTACTATGTCAATTTGTGTGAGTTTGTCCCCTGATATTTATTATTTATTTTAAAAAAAAACTCATAAATATTCTTCCAGTAAAAGACGATTTAAGCATCATCATGTCAGCCGAAAGACGTCCACTGCTGGACATAGGCCTCCCCCAAGGCTCTCCACTCAGACCGGTCTTGTGCTTTTCGCATCCACCGCGTTCCCGCGATCTTTACAAGGTCGTCACTCCATCTTGTTGGAGGCCTACCTACAGCTCGTCTCCCGGTCCTTTAAGCATATTAGATTTAAGCATAAGCCTATGAAATAAAAAAGTGTCTCAATTCTCCCATAGACTCCTAGACTAACATTGATGTTATCGGGCTCGATCACTCGCTCGCTCTCGGTACCGATACTGATGCCGATACCGATACCGCGTCGATACCGTCTCGCTGTCGCGACTGATGAGGTGCGAGACGGACACGTTGAGAGTTCCAACAAAATATTTGCTTTGTGCACTAGCTTTCACAACTGGCATCATATTTTAGTTTAAAAAGTTTATTTAAAAAAATATATATACTGCGTTGTTTTATAACTTTTAATGATAGTTATTTTGGCTTTAATTTATGGCTTTTACACCAGATTCGGGCCACTAATCTTTTAAATGTATTATTTATTACTGTTACTAAAAAGTAGATTATTAAGTGCTATATAGTTTGGTAAGACTAGGTACACTCAAAATAAAACAATTAGTAGTTTAAGTGACGGTTGCGTAATGACAGGCATTACAACATGATTGTGGTTTAAGAAACGAGCCGCAAGACGAGTTTCATAATAGATCACACGAGTGTTGTAATGCTAATTACGCAGAGTCGCGTACAATACTTTGTCTACACACATATTATAAGTACTCTAAAATGGGTTCAGAAGCCGAAAAGCAAATGACCAGCATTACCTTACCTGTGTGGTAGTAGGTGACAGCGATGACTGCTGTAACGTAATTTCATTACGTAATCGAATACTGTAAGGTAATGAGATCCAAATTTGGAACATATTCTTAACTAACTTTTTTTTTAGTGTATAAAAACGTATTGAAATGAATCAATAATTTAACAATACATAGGTACTATAATAAGCCATTATGACACCATTATTTGAAAGACAAGTACAGTTCGAGTGTCATAAAGTCTATTTGGTCTCGAATTACAAACACTGCACCTCCAGCTGAATACCTACAGATTTCTAACCAATAGGGTCTTGACAGGCGAACAGACAGACAAACGGACAACAATCCTACAAGTGTTATGTGTTTCCTTTTGTGGTAAGGAACCCATAAAAAGATTTGATATAATAGTTCAAGATGGCAGCCTAGATATGGCTCACTGGAATTGTCAATTAAATTTAAACTGTACGCAAATGTGATAAGGTTTTCAATTGAACTATTACCAAATCAAGGTCCAGGAGGATATAGCGATACAATATCAATCAATTGCATCCACAACCTGAATAAGTTCAGAGCCCGGCTCTTTTAGTTCCATATAAAAATGGACCCGATGAAGTGTCGCTGGCACAGAATAGATTGTCTCAGTAAAACCGCAGATGTTGCAGATAAATCGTCGTTTAACGAAGACTGACAGAGACAGCATAACCGTTTAACGAGGCGAGTGACAAAGACACCATGACGCGGTTACGCCCACGGCGCGAGCGCTGTTTTTCTGCCATAAACTACGAGGTAAAGAGGTATTCAGAAGTTAGTGGTTATAGTAAATATGTCAAAGTATGTTAATGTTTTATTTTGAGCTTTATTGACATATTATTATAAAGTTAAAGGTAGCTAGTTTATTATTACTTTTAATAACTAAGTATGTATGTATGTGGTGTGTATGTAGCACAACATGAATGCCATCAAAACGTACTATGAAGAAAAAAACATTTAAGTCATATTCCTGCGAATAAATTTAATCTTACCAGGTCCTTTATAATGGTTACCTTTATTGCGGTGGATAAAGCATCTGTCTCTCTCGCACTTACGGTCTGGTCAGAAAGGGACACATCACCATAAAGGCCCAGCCACACCGCCTGCGTGACGTGCACGTGCACGTGCGCGTTCGCTTTTCACTGCGTTGTATAGTGACATGTCGTAATGAGAATTCATACTATACAACGCAGTGGAAAGCGAACACGCACGTGCACGTGCACGTCACGCAAGCAGTGTGGCTGAGCCTTAAAACACCCGCAGAAGGCAAAATCATGCCCAAATGCCTATACCCAACATGAAACTTATTTAACATCCATGTTAAACACACCTTACCCTACCACGCGCAACTAAAAAGCCGTAACTTCAATCAACTCACGCGCATGTACAACCTTCTGCCCCGCACTGTCATGGTACTATATTCCAATTTGCACTGTCGCTAAAACGTGATTGTGTGAAATGACACTTGACAGCTGTAAAGAATTCCCAAGTGGGCGCTACACATAAAACTGTCAGTTTATGGCACAAGAATTTGACATAAACGGACGGGCGAAAACACTGAGATGTATATTGTAACATAATTCTTCCATGTTTGCATATTCATATTAAAAGTGCGAGAAAGGTATTATTATGATGCAGCGGGAACTATTTAAAACGTCCTTACCTTTTATAATATCTTTTTTCTACTCGCGCACTTAATAAGCCGCTAATATATTTAAAAAAAAACTGTTTATTTCCAAAAGACTTAAAAAACTAAACAGTCTTAGCTATAATCTTTACTTTTAAGATTGTTTTAGCTAAGATTATAGAACTAAAAGTTAGAATTGATATCGTTAACGGTATCAGAATGCCACCTATAGCGTAACCGAAGCGGGAAAACAATTATATAATGAGCGTTGCCATGGTAATAAAGGTTCTATAATAATTATTAGCTAATCTTGCGTTAAAAGTAAAAATACAATATTTGAGACATATTCCATTTAGATTCATTCTATAATAACGAGAATAGGCAAAGACTACCTCCTTATTGATAAATATACAACCAATTTGATTTTTAACCCACTACGGACTTCGTCAACGTGACGTTGTAAACCAAATCATAGGAAGTCTCTTACGTTTTGGTTGACAACGTCACTTTAATAGTCCACAGTGGCCTAGAAATCAAAATGGTTGACTGTACAACAAACCTATTTTAATTAAAATATGCTTTGTTTCTTTCTGTCAAATTAAAATGTCACTATGAAAGATAAGGACAAACCATATTTGAAGTATAGTTTTGTTATTGTCCGTTTATGAATAAAAGGATAAACATACATACATAATCTCACGCCGTCGTTCCCAGAGTGGGGTAGGCAGAGCTACAGAATTACAAACATCTCTAAAAACTTGTTGATAATTCTATAACCACAATTTGCACAATTAGGCTAAGATGTTTACCAGCGTATGAGTGACAGGTTGCAAGCCCATCGCCTAACAGTACTACAAGCCTTTATTCCCTTAGTCGTCTCTTACGACATCCGCGGGAAGACATGGAGTGGCACTATTCTAACTCGGCAACCACACGAGGCCAAAAGGTTAAAAGGATAAATAGAAACATAGAAAGATATTATTGATTTTCTCAATAGCAGCGATGTGCATGTTTTTTAAATGACTTCCAAAAACCTATTTTTTCACTCGTGAGAAATCCAGGAATCACTTAAAAATCCAATCAAACCGCAAAATGGCATCTTCATCACGTTTCGCCAAAATCTCATTATATGTCCAAAGATGACTTAATAATGTGAAATTATGGATGCGCCGGATTCGAACCTGCAATCTGGGGCCATCCGCGCGGTTTACTGCGGCTAATGAGCGGGCGGCGCGCGCGCACGTTGTGTCATTAAGTTTGTTGCCCGGATCGGCATTAACTGGGCACCCTGGATGCTACTTGAGGTGTTCAAATCAATCTTGGAACATGAATTTTATTTAATTAAATAAACAAGTCTATCATCTAGCTATATTTTCGTCTATGGACTATCAGACCAATTAACCCCACAGAATAAAGACTAAAGGCAACCGTACTAAATAAGCAGAAAATACATTATGGTTCACTTCTTTTTACTTATGGTTTTCATAATGAGTTGGAAAGAGACGAACTCGTCACAAGTAAGGCGTGACTTGGACCTATAAGCTCCTACAGTATTTGGACCTATAGACAAGGAAAGACAAATCCTTCCTATAGGAAGGACAAAGAAGGCCCCGTGTAAAACCTTGTGACAATGACAGTTAAAGAAGAAAAAACGGCCTACTTTTTGTTTATTTTTTTCTCATGTAATACGTAATCTAAAAAGTAGAGAAAGATAGCTGACGCAAAGTACGTCTTAAGGCCCAGCCACACCGCTTGCGTGACGTGCACGTGCACGTGCGCGATCGCTTTCCACTGCGTTGTATAGTGTCATGTCGTAATGAGAATTCATGCTATACAACGCAGTGGAAAGCGAACCCGCACGTGCACGTGCACGTCACGCAAGCGGTGTGGCTGGGCCTCTATAGTCCGGTTTCTATGCTATATGTTCTTATTCTGTGTTTAACCATGACCCACTGTGTTACAGTGACGTTTTGATCCAAGTCGTAACAAGTGTCAAACAAATTGTTTTATAATGTCACTGTGACACAGTTCTATGAGGCACAGGGTTCCATTGGGCTCAAAGTACTTATGTTAAATACCCATGTTATATGTATTACGAGCGTTCGCCCGCGACTCCGTCCGTGTAGAAGTCGTTTATCGCTGCTCCCTCGGGAACTGCCCATTTTCCGGGACTAAATCTATCCTATGTCCTATACCAGGACTTAACCTATATGTGTGCCAAGTTTCATCTCGATCCGTTCAGTGTTTGAAGCGTGAAAGACGGACAAACATACACACTTTCATATTTATAATATAAGTAATGGATTTTAATACTAGCGACCCGCTCTCGCTTCGTTTTAGTTTATGTGAGTAACATTTGTACATAATCTAGAATTTATGATACATTAAAACCTTCCTCTTGAATTACTATATCTATTGATGAAATATAGTATATGTATAGTTTGTAAGATCTATGCATACATACAGAGGGACAGACGCCGGGAAGCGACTATTTTATATACGTAACAATGTTTAATTTCGCCACCTTTCTTTATTTTAATTTAAACCCGCTTAGGGTTACCGCACTAATTAATGATGGACACTTCACTCTTAATTCCAATTTCATACGGTCCTAAATTGATTGTTGCAAAACAAAAGAACAACCCTTATCTTCTGTAAAATAAGAATCAAGTGTTCATCATTGGTGCCTTGTCCATTACTGGCTCCACCACCCTAGTGAAACTTGCAACTACTCTAACAACACCTCGTTGTTGAAATCGGAACATCGACTCAGCCTCTACATACACACATTACCTGAACTTTGAGCCTGAGCTCAAGTTAAATTGCCTCATTTCTCACACTATTTTGACGATCCTCTAATTAAAGGTCCTCGCCACCTGAACTTACTACTCTGTATCGCCCGCAGATAGCGCAGGCGCAGTACTGAACTATCACGAGTGGCGTAACTCATGCGCCGCATGCTATTCGGGATCTATGAGGATTTATTGGTGAAATAATCGATGGCGAAAACAAAGTGAGATCTGTTTAAGAGTTTAATGTTTTTCGGGTGTATGTACTATCAGCCCATTCACATTATAAAACAATTATCACACCATATGCTCTAAATTGCCCAATTATATATCATGCAAACCTCACCTTAAGTAAGTCATTATAGCCATCGGCTAACCAGCGGGTTATAATGAGATTGAGTACCATATTATGACCCGGCGGGTTATATATTGTACTGAATCTCATTATAACACGCTGGTAAATAATGAGATTTGAATTCGTATGAAAAATTATTCCATAGAAACCTACAGTAAAAAGAACTTATTTGAAAATGGAACTGGCCATTACAAATCTACGCAAAACAAAGAAAATAAAATAAAAAGTGAGAAAAGTAGACCATTCTCCTTTGGGATAAAGCGGTTTTCATCTTGGGCGAGCTTGAATCCCTCGCGGCATTCAGGACTCCGTTTTAATTTCCTCGGTTCGCTCAGGAATTAACTCGTAACACCCTCGCTACGCGCGGGAGTTAAATCTGGAGTCCCTCATTTGCTTAGGATTCAATATCGCGCCCGTGACATAAAACAATGCTTTATCCCCTCGGTGTAATAATCCACTATTATTTGGCACTCCTTACGACTTGATCCTAACGTCAATGTGACACAGTTCTATGGTGGATCAGGGTTGCATTAGGCCGATAGCTCTTAGAAGGTGCTTCGAGTTTGTACTTTGGCTCTCACTCGCTCTCATTCCCGACCCGAAGCATTCTAAGAGTTCACAGACTGCATCTATGTTTCTTCGTACCTCCTGTAGGAGTTTCATAGGCTATAATAGAGCCTTCTTAGTTAGATGCTGGAGGGGTTTTTCAAAGGCTGCTTTTTGTTAGACGACCTATGTTTTAGGGTCAAAATTAGATACCTATATAATTTTCAAGTAATAAAAATGCGGTAAAATCTGGTAGATTCTAAGATACAGTCAGAAAAACTAATAAGGTGCAACGTAACCTACTACTTCTCCTACACTAAACTACTACATAATACTACTGAGTAGGTACTATACACGGTCGGTACTAGAATTACAAACCTCGGATCATAAAACTCAGAAGCCCAAGGCTAAATAGACTCTCGGTTATAATTTCTTGTTTACAGCCCTTGATACACAATTTACTATAACTTTACGACGAAGCAGCGTCCTAAACCATTTTCAACAAAATATTATATAACATTATTTAAATAAAAAAACCGGCAATGAGATAAAACACTAAGGAACTAATTTTTTACTATCTTAAAATACTTTCAAGAAGGTATATTCGTAAAATATATGTATAAGTAAGTGAAAAAATATAATTAAAATTAAACAACGCTAACTACACGAATGTTTTTTTCTTCTTACACGATTTATTTAAAATCCCAACAAATCTCTCAAGTAAAACAGAACAATCCTCCACCCGGAGACGAAACTAAAGTCACGATTTTCCGGTCCTCGGGCGTAAAACTGCTGTTTACTGACCTCCGAGGACGTTGCTGTCCGTGCTAACATACTGGGACATTACCGCATTAGACTCTACTTTGCTTTAAAGGAATTTAAAAGGACCTTTACATTGCAATTTTGTTGACACATGAACGTTTAAAGGTACGAGTATATTAACAGTGTAGAATTTATTTTTACTGATGCCTATTGTCCATTACAATTAGTAAAGTAATATTAGGAGGCAATCTCACACAAATGCTTTTACTACGGGTATTTACCAGACAACGATAAACATACTTATATACGTAGGAAACATCCAAGACTACATAATATCCTGTAATTTATAAGGTAAGATAATTAAGTTCAAAATGATTTACCTAAATTAAACTCGCACTATCTAACAGTAAACAAATAAAACTTTTTATCAAACTCACCTTTTCTATGACTCCCACTTGACAACAAACAATCACAACGCTTATCTTTATTCAATCAAACTTTTAAAATACAAGCCTTTATACAACTATTTTGACACCGCACGTCACATAACAGCACCCGGTGGCAACTTATACGACACTTATGCCACCAATTCGTCAATCACGCGTCTAAGTTCGTAGACAAAGGCGTCTAAGCGTCTTATTACACGTCGGGCGTGCGCTATTGACGGCAGCCGACATCTCTCGCTTCTGTTATTGATAGAATTTATCAGCGAACGGGCTTATGTGTTGCCCCAAGTTGAAGGCTGGAGCGGGTAGTACAATAGCTTCCTGAGTGCCTTTTATACAGCTGTCTGTTAAGGTTAAGCCCGTAAATAGATGGTGAATCATGTGTTTGTGTCAAAAAATATAGCTCAACCAATATGAGATGGGCTTTCTCATGATTTGCGGGATGTGGGACGGAAACGCACTTGATCAATCAGTCCGTTTCACGTCTGTCCCTGTTAGTCACCGATAACTATGCCGATAACTCTAATGTTAATGATCCTACTTTTAAAGTACCTACTTGTAATTCTAACACCATCTTACTCGCTGACCTGACTTTTGCAATTTCAAGACTATAATTTACCATCAGATAGCCCATGTGCTTCTTGACCATCTCCATGCCATAAATCGTTTAAAAGTAGTTACAAGGCGGCTTTCAATTAGGGATAGGACAAGAGTGACAAAACATTAAAAATTGGGACGATTAAAAAAACGTAAACCTGCACCCGAAAAACATAACCGGATATTGGATACACTCAACCTATCTACATACACATACATACCTTCACGCCTGTCTCCCAATGGGGTAGGCAGAAACTATGGAACGCCAGGTGCCCTGGTCTAAACATACCTACAACTTTCGCTTCCTCTACATTCATCAACCTCTTCATGCACTTACGTCGGTTTCGGCTGCTTTGATTTAGGTTTTATTCAGTAAATCTTGAATGCGATCACTTACTCAAAAATATCGTGAAACAAACACACGAACTGAGTTCTATAAGACCTTATTGTTCGTTCCATAAGAAAGGGCGTTTCTAATCCGCTTCCTCCTATCCCTCGCAGTGGCTCACGCCGTGTCCCGCCACGTTACAATCATAGCGAGTAAACTTCGATACCTGGCGACTTGTGGCTCCGACTGTCTTCCGTCGACTCTTAAACTTATAACACCGTTAACACGGGGGGATTAGAGCTCTATTTATACAGGGTCTCCTGTATTTATAGGTCTAAGATCAACCTGTGTCCTATATGTTAAAAAATGACCTTCTGCTGGAGTTTCTTGCGGCGCTTCTTCTCCGCAATGATGGTCTTGTCCGAAGCGCTAGTAGATTCACTCCATGTTACCGACGTGTAAAAGAGCCCTCATGTGGCCAATTTACTGAATAAATATTTCGAATTTTGAATTTTTATCCGGGCGACTTCAAATTAGTAATACAAAATCAATGTTTTAGAAAAATCTTCTCTAAACTAAACCCCTCTACTAAATATCATGCTGTTAGTTTCGTTAAAAGTATATATTTTTTTTAATTTTTAATTTTCACTATTTTTTCGACTTAATGTGGTTACCCTATTACTAGGTTTCAATTTGATGGATAACGTCGAGTGACAGGTATGAAAGTTCGGTATTAAATGTAAGGTAACCACACTTTTGGACTTTAATTATTAATTTTATTAGAAATTTTACGATAGCTAAAGAAGGCTAATTTAAACAACATCATTAACTGAGCCTCAATCAAGTGGTTTGTATTACCAATTTGAAGTCATCCTGTAGACGAGCCTTTGCTCTTTTTTAACAACCTGTAGGACACCTTCAGGATAGCCTGATAAACACTAGTTTTTCCTGCTTTTGTTTTGAATTTTCTTTTAGAATTATCTAGTTAAAGTAGCCTACGATTACATCACTGTCTGTAACAAAAATAACGTTTCAAAATCACTAATACAAGTTGTTTCGCCGACTGTACTTTTTTAACAGGCATCATCTGCTTATCGACACTACGCTTACGAATTTAAACTTTAAACTAAGTGGGTCTACGTTCAATGTAGCGTTACCCTGTTGCTTCTTTTCGAATTCATCATACGAAGCTCTTGGAAACCATAGGAACCTTGGAGTATGGTCGACCTTATAAGTACCTGTACACTTTAGTTCTTTGTCATTTTAACGTCATATTTGAACTGCTGCACTTATCTGTGAAAGGCGTTAAAGCGACAAGGTACCAAACTGTGCAGCTACCTTATAAGGCCTACTGTACATTCCAATAACATGAATTGGGTCCAAATTGACTTGAATTGAAACTAAAGATACAAACTTATATGAGTTAAATAAAATCTTGTAAAAAAAACATTCATTGTACTAGCAGTCTTTTGAGAACCAGAAACAGAAGTTAACTTTTATAATATTGTCTCATCGTCTTAATAAAATATCACGATTCCATTGTTGTTTTTTCTGTCTCAATCGTAAAACACAACTATAATAAAATTAATGTGGTTATTGCAAATGTCATGGTTGTATCTACTCAAGTTGAAAAATGATGATGTGTTGCTAAAAAAATTACGCAAGGTTTAATTTGATTACACTAAATAGAAGTTAATAAATATTACGGCTTTTCAACTTCGCATGTCAGTTTACTTAGTTCAAAACTTGCGAGTCAAATCTGAACCAGTCCCCGTAACTGGGTTGTTATACTCTCAAAAAACGGCGGTCGGTCGGACGGACGAGCGAATCGAAGCGGCAAGTTTAAGCAGTCCCGTCCAAGCGAACAAAACACATTTTAGCGCGTGCATTGTCAATTCTTATACGTTCGAGAAGTCATGCTGCCAAATTGAATACACGCTCTAAAGTGTGTTTTGTTGGACAATCACTCGTTCGTCCGCCCGTCCGTCGTTGTTGAGAGAATCATACCCTGGGTAAAAAATAGCAAAAGGTATGTAAAGCCAAAGAGAATCTTATATTATGGTGACCAACAGCTTTTCTGATATTAGAGTAGGAAGGTTGCAACAGGACCTCCGCTGTAAGATTTAACGTTAACCCTCTGTTTGGACTCATTACTTTGGTATCGCTATGTAGATGATGCTGCAAAAATGGTGCAAAGCAAATTTATTGGGTGTCCCTCACAATCCCTAACAACGTTTGTCCTAACACATCGTTTGCCCGAATTTTCATTTGCCCTAAACAGGTTTTCAGATGAGTCAGGCAACTTTTTAAGTTTTCCAATTATATCTTCGGTTCGGTTAGGTTAGCGTTGTATTATAACAATACTAAAAAGTTTTAAAATTTAAGCAGAAATGGCGTTAGGATAAATGAAAATTCGGACAAACAATGCATTAGGACAAATGACGATTAGGGCTTCCATAGGAGAACCAAATTTATTTTAGGCATTGTTTCTTTTTGTTCCTTTTATGTTTTTATATCTATCTGTGAATCCCTAAAATTGGCTTTATGTTTCTTATTTTTATATGTAATGTTTTTCTATAAATCCTAATAATAATAAATGCGAAAGACTGTGTCTGTGTCTCTTACTCCTTCACGCTGCAACGGCTGGACGAATTTGGATGCAATTTGAAATGGAGAATTGGAGATAGCTTATACTATGAATTAACACAAAGGCTACTACGGAAAATTTAAAAGTTGCCGAGGGAATAACGATAATCAAAATCAACGCGGACCAAGTCGCGGGCGGAAGCTGGTAATCGAATTAAAAATACAGCTAGAAACAAAAGTTTGTCTCAAAAGTTAAATTTTCGATATGACTTTATTTTGCATTCCGCCTTACACATATTTTCCCGAAGTGATCAAGGGCTACTATACTTTATTTAGAATGGGCAACTATATTTACTTTTAATTAAATAACAGTAACAGGGACATAAACATGTCGCCACTCCCACGTGTTTCCCTCTACTTTAGACCCTTTTAAATCTAACGATTGGTTTTAGAATGCATCCTGGGTGCATAAAATGACGCTTTAAAGGTGCTCATTTAACTGCGTTATCGGTGACGGTCTTTTAGTCTAGCCTCCTGAGTCCCCAGGTTCTTGCTTGAGGTCATAACACCAAACATAAAAAGCACCCTATAGTTAATTCGACAAGGCTGCCTTTACAATGTTACCAAAAGAGGTATTGGGTGTCATGAGGCTAGAACAAGATTAATTAACAACAAAGTTAACGCACACAGGTCACTTCGTTAGTTACGATTTTCATCTACATCTATAGATTTTTACATACACAATAAAGCGTCCAAAGTAAAAGCTTATAGCAAAACTATTGAAATTGTAATTTAATTACTAACACAGCTACTATTTTTGGTGCACTATACTCCCTTTATTAGGAAAAAGGTCGTATGTCTCATAGAACCGCGTATGTGTGAGTGACCTTATTTCTTAGGATGGAGGGTTAAATTTACTTTAACTATCAAATTGCGCATGCGTCCTTTTTATTTAGAAGGACAGTATGGAAAACTATATTTTAATGATTTTAAGCCATACAGCCGAATGCAATACTTTTTTTGAAATATAACTTTGGATTTTTCTCCGACATCTTACACGTTTTTAAAACAATTCAAAACAGTCATCACATTAAGAAACTCCTACTCAAAGCCGCAAAGCTTCCAAGCCATATAACCTTAATGACGGCTAGACACATACAATATTCACGGTACACTCGGTGGCATTTTAGCGGCCCCATCAGTCTGGGACACTTAAAATGGCCCGGAGTAGACGAGCACATTAACATCCATCTTGCCTCTCAATCGATCGTGACAATCGCATATACCTTTGGATCTGCCGGCAAACGAAATGTTTTCGGCTTTATGGACCCTATTTGTTGTTGGGAAGTTATGTGTCTTCGTTTTAGTATTAAACTTACAATTAGTACAAGTTATATTATAATAAATGTTACTTACGTTAATTACAACTTACAATCATAGAAAGCAGTCTACGAGTATTTCGCAAAGCTTACAGTGTCAGGTGAAAAGTGACAATTGTACATTGCGTCGCTTTTTATAAATTCCAGTGAAGTAAAAAACTTGTCGAGTTGTCACCTATCACTAGTTTTAGACCGACCCATACTAGTATCATTTTTGTTAAGATTTAAATCTACATAATTTAGTAACTCATTAGATTGATTTGATAGACAAAGTTATTGTGTAGTGAATTCTGAGAAGTAACGTTGCTGCTATGAATGTCGCAAAACCACCAAGACAAAAAATAGAGAGAAACAACGTCAAAGAAAATCAATGCAAGCAGAAAGTAACAAATACGAGTCTCGCAACAGACAATAAGCTCCGTCACTTGTCTTTTATATCCATCGGCATAACAAACGTATCGTCCAACATTCCGTGGAAAACAAAACGTAGACGGGAAAGACAATCCTTTCTATCAACGCATCAGTCTATCCGGAGAATAGATAACGAATAAAGATAATGTCTATCCGTTATTTATTCGATTGTTTCTATTGCCATCTTCGAATCAGTAACTCAGGTCAGCCATAACAATATATCGATACGGAATGGTTATTGAATAGAATACCGATAGCGTTTCGACGAAACGAAGATTCAACTTTAGCGAAACGATTGACCGAGATACGTTTACCGCTAGTCTGTAGACAAATTCGGAAATTTGCGCTTTATTGTAATGTGGGAAGAAGCGTTTTTCTTGTTTGGATGTTTAGATAAGTGAAAAGGTTAGTTTGTCAGGCAGTATTAATAGGTGCTTCTAACGATTATTTAAATAATTTACAGCGACGAAGTGGTGTATCTAATAAACATGTCGGAGAGAGTGTCGACCTCGCGCTGGTGTATAAATCGTTTAATTCGGATGATAATCGTCTTGTTATAACATTAATCAGCCTTCCTCAGCTAGATCCCATCAGTTAATTCCAACATTAACATCGATTTGCGGATTGTGACTTTAAAGTCTCGGAATGTTGAGAAGTTTGATATTCGTAGAAATGTCCAAGTTGCTTAATTTGGATCAATATATCGGGGAATCATTTGCATCTAGCGGTGTTTCTTTTTCGACGATGATTACATCTTTCAAGGCATGATGAATATGTAAGACATGCCCAAATCTTGTTAATCTGTCTTTCGCTTAGTAGCAAACGAGCTAATCCCGTAAGACTGTATATTATTCGTGGTGTTCGGTAAATGATAAATACGAAAACATACTATACCAATTTGTATCATCAAAGTGTCACGAGAAATTCGACACGCACTTAACTAACGTTTATACGACCTCTAAACAGCCTCTTCGGAAGCTCAAGCTGTATAAAAATTATTTAAAAAACCTGATCGGAAAGCCATTAGTTCTAATTAGTAATTTATTGACACGAGATTATTTACTTGGGCTTTCAATTTCGGATTCCTCTTATGTAAATATAGTGATGTATATATAATGGACTATGTACGTGTGATTTATGTTGGATTCCGTTGCTATGCGACCGTTATGCCGCCTTTTCTATGTGAATTGTTAATTAGGTGAAAATCTCGGCTGGTGCCGCGTGCTAAAAATATTTGGAGTGCTTAGCAGCTATTTTATTTAGAGTTTGACACCTTTTTTACTTATTAGATTGCGAATAAGTTTTAGTCATATTTGTTTTCAATTGTTTATTTATTACAACAATGATGAAAATTGCACATTTTTTTTTTATGGTAAAGAGACGATTAACGAGCACTCAGATCATGATGGTAAATTTACTCTGGGACTCATAGAAATGTTGCACCCAATCTCAAGACTGCAAGAATTCCTAAGACTACAAAATCAATACCTAGTCAACTATTTAAAAAAAAAACACCTCATGGTGCTTTTTTGATACACGTATCTACCAAAATTTGAAATAGGTATTTAAAGTGTGAAATAATTCAATCTTTACACGCATCTAGATTTATAGCCAAACATTTTGTTTTAATTGCTTGACTTGTTTAATGTCAAAATGTAGTCGATCAAGTTTTTTTTTAATTAATGTCAGTTTATAATTTATGCATTTTATTTATTTAATATTTATCTTAAAGATTTAATGGTTTGACCGCTCTGACCTCGGCTATCAAGATGCATAAATTAGGCCTGATTATCACGTTAAAAATAAATATTGAATAAAAAAAAATATGGGAGCGTACTCACTGAAAGCATTCGCGTGTAATGAGCATTCGGCGCGAACATCGCGTGGTTTGTAAGCTTTGTAACGCTCGGCTCAACGTCCACACCACTCGAATATTCACGCGAATGCTCTCAGTGAGGACGCTCCTTAATGACAGTTTTTAAAGCATTTTTAAACCAAATATTTTATCGCTGAAACAGAATCGACAGAAGGATTTTTTTGAAAACGTGTTCTGTTAAAAAGTTTGTTTATAGAAGTTTGAAAAAATGTCTTATCAGTGTTTTGTCACTTTGGACCAGTGGTCGGAATGACGTCATTTGGTTTGTAACCGTGTTTTGTTTTTTAAATCTAACAGTAGCTGTAACGTAAAACAGACCATGAGGCGTTTAAACTCTTTAACCATTAGCAGAAATTTGTTTATTTATTTTACTCAGTAAATAATGAACAAAAACAAGGTATGGTTGAGATAAACCACTATAAGCATATTTTTTTTCCGAACACCTTTTTTCAAAAGTTCCTTTTGTCAATTACTAAAAAAATAAGTCCAAGTAGGTAGCATAAATAATGATAAAACCACTCAGTCAGCATTACAACGCATTAAAAAGCTGTCTAAAACCATATATAAGCTTCTAAAATAACCTTTATAGGACTAGACGATCTAACGTGTGGTCGCGAGACAGACAAGCTAATTCGACCCAACAATAGTGCAGTTTCAATCTGCTACTCGAGTTTCATTTGAGTTAGGATGGGTACTCATTTGGTAGTGACATTAATGAAGTAAGAAACAAGTTTACTGTGGAGCAAAGTCATTTTACACCCAAACAAAGGTGTGTAATTTTTGTAAAAAAAAACAAAAAAACATCAAAATCGTTTTTTTTTCTGTTGTGTAGCTTTCTAGGTTACTAAGTTGAAACACCAAACAAAAAGTGTTAATAGTTAAAGTGACAGTTAATATTTTCACACAGCGTGTATTGTCGCTATATCAACAAAATAACATTAAAACTTAAAGGGAACATTCATGTAAGAATGCTATGGGACCCTTTCTGTGCGATTCCGACTCGCACTTGACCGGTTTGTTATTCTCATTCCGTAAAAGCATTTAAATCCTCGGAGTTCTATAACTAGTAATTTAACTACTTCACAATCACAATTTTATTACTATTCTACCCCCCGCTTTACATCATTACTTCTTAGGTTTCATTCATAAGTGGATGTCATATAACAGCCGTATAAGCAGCTTAGCCGCCACAGTTTATTAAAGACCTTGTGACAAAACAGGTAGGATTGAAAGTTGACTGTGCTGAACCTCTTATAGGATAAGTGCAGGATACAGCAGGACGATGGTTCGGGTTTCGAGGTCGACTTTACGCCTACATTAAATCTTTAGGCGTCGTATTAGTGAATGAATAACGTTTTACTTAAATAAGTGTATTTATTTTATTCAGCTGCTGCATCGGTAACATGTCTAATAAACTTTTCTCAAAAATGTCCGGAAATGTTGACATTCCTGTCTACATATTGAGACGCGAAGTACATAGTTTACTGACAGTTCTCAAATTAAAAAAAAAAAACATTGCGTGCTCGCTACACAAGCCCGCAATGTTGCATACAAATTCCATTACTATCTAACTTGTAACTTTTTTAAAAGTGAAAAGGGCCATAATAAAATGAGGGCACAAGTCTTATACATCCAAATTTTACTCGAAACATAACTTTTTTATTTGTGCCTGGAATAGCTTATGTTTTTTTTTAAAACAACAATTGCGTTTCTCCTTGTCATAAACAAAAAGGCGGTTAGGAGTGATGGTTTTTTCACATGAAGTTTCTGTTTGTATACAATTCAAAAAATGAGTTCAAGCGATGAAGATTTGACTCCAACACAATTTTTTCTTGCGATTTTTGAGAAAAGCACTATATTTGCCTCGGCAGGAACAGCAATTGCGGGCTTCGTATTTTTAAACGGACTCGCAAGATCGTCCGTTTAATCCAATACTCGGCCCGCAATTGCCTACTTCCATGCCTAGGCAATAATGTACTATTTATTATTTGCCATGTTTTTAAATATTACTACGTAAATTATTATAAAATTGGGCCTTTAAGATAAATTCTAATACGTAATGAAAATAGTGCTATGAGAATGATTCCAACGTAGTTAAGGAAAAACGATAAAACAGTATTTTTATCCATAAACTTAGTGGTGGAAGGACCGCTATTAACATCTTACCCAACCTAACGCCAAGCAGCCGTGTTCACATTGTCGTATTCCGGTGTGGGGTTAAGACATCAGATCATACGGTCAAACTAAGAAATCAAATACAGTTATTTAATATTAATCCTATTAGTTAGCAACGTATCTGAATTCACCGCGTTCCGCGGTGGATGCGAAAAGCACAAGACCGGTCTGAGTGGAGAGCCTTGGGGGAGGCCTATGTCCAGCTGTGGACGTCTTTCGGCTGACATGATGTATCTGAATTCTTGAGACTCTTCAAATTGCAGTCTCAAGACTGCGATTATATATTAATACTCATGAGTTACTCTAAAAATCAACTAAATTAAGTATTTTTTGACAAAATAAATATTAGGGGAAGATCTCACACTAATTGACCCACTCCCAATCTAAGCTCTAGACTTATACTTATATGCATAGCTCGAACAGGGGGTTATTATGACATAACTAAGCCGTTCAGTTTACGCTGAGAGAAAAGGACAGAGCTATATAACTGCTATAGCTCTGTCCTTTACGCTCGCCGTAAAATGAACGGCATAGCTATGTCATAAAAACCACCCAGGGCATCGCAAAACAATCGCAACACGGTAATAGAACAAGATTAATAGAGCCGTATTATGTACAGTATTATTTAATTATAGTTTTCAATTACATTTGTGAGGGTATTTTTTATTTAATTTTTTCTTCTTGTACCTGTACACAACATTTTAGACATTTTCATAATAAGAGAGCTCGGAATAGTTCTTAATCCATTTATGAACCGTTTCTAATTTCACCATATTTAAAATATTTAGAAATAGCCATAAGCAAATAATTTTACGAATTTCAATGGTTACAAAACTGTTTCAGGAATGTCACTTTGACAAAACTATGACAGATATGCAATTAAATAAGGTCAAAAGTTAAATTACGATAATATCCGCTTTAGATAATAAATCATAATTTTAGGTATTACGACTCTATTGAATCTTGTTCGATTTCCATATCTGTTTTTGCGAGACCTGTCCGAGCTATGGTAATATGTAGAGATATACATAATTAAGTAGGTACAGTCAGCCTTATAAGTAGCTGCACACTTTAGTACCTTGTCGCTATAACGCCTCTGGTAACCTACTAAATACTCCAGCTTACTGAAAAACATAAAAAAAATCAAAACCATAGAAAACTTGAAGAAAATATTATACAACGTCAAGCTAATTAGTAGAGCACTGCATCACGGTTCAAAAATACTCTTGTAATTTATTTGTTAATGTTAAGGTTATGAAAACTTCTTAACAGCTAATAAATATGTAAACATAAGTATTAAAACTATAAAAATCTATTTCACAGTTGCTCAAAGAAAATGACCCAAAAATATTAGTTATAGTTTCCTAAGAGCTCCACAAATATTTTAAGAGCGCAAAATTAGAACATCGAGAGTTAAAGAAGCCGTAAAAAAGTCGTATAGTTATTTTTTCCGCTTCACAGTTGCATAAGCTGTCAAACACCGTAACGCTTTTAAAAGAATATGATTTACATCACCCATATACATTAGCTAAAACCCAATTAAATACATTTTTAATGCATTTTTTATAGTACCATTTCAGCGATTTTTATGACCGAATAACGGCTAGTTGTCATAATTATGTTAAATTTTAATCTTATATTGAATGACATGGGAGTCTACGTCATATAATGGTCGTGTGGGGCCACACAGACGGCGGTTAGTTTTACGACCGTTCGGAACTCGACAACTGTTTACGCGCGTTTATTGACAACTAAAAGTGCTTTATGGGCCGGCCGCTATCCTAAATCTATTTTATTAATGATGCCCAGCCACCGCTGGCGGGCTACACTCAGGCTTTATGGCTGCACAATGAACTCGATTGAGAAATAAAATGCCATCAATACTTCAATCGTAAAATTATGATTGATTAAATTGGCTAGTTTTGTTAATGATCGATAAATTTAATACGATATGTTTATGATTTTAGTCAATATTTTAATTAATCTATGCAAACACAATTAAAACTACAACCATTAGCTGTTCGAAATGGGTATCAAACAGGAAGTGTTTCATTGAATTTATGTGAGGGAAACTACAAGTTTAATTTACGACAGCTTAATTCCAACAACAAAGGCAAAATTCCACTTATTCAATAATGCTATTCGAACCCAAGTAGTTCGCATAAACACTATAAAAAAAAATGAAAACCGAATCATTGTCACAGAAATAAAGTCCCTGTTTACAAACATAAGGCACTAATTTTTACGATCGCTATAGAACCGAACACACCCGAATAGGCCCGATGCCTGATTTATGGACTCCGAAATAGCTCCCGTCTTTTAAAAGATCCGCCGAAGAATTTACTGCTTCATACAGTTTTATAACTGATTTTATCAATCGTTAAAGTTTTACGCGCTATTCATTAGGGTAACAATGTTTTGTTTTAGTTACATAACGGTGTTATATTGGTGCGGTAGCTGTTTAAGTTTTTAGTACTTTTTATAGTGTCGTTTTTTAAGTTTTACTTGTATATTATTGCAAACAAATGTAAACTAAGAATTGCTACTCAATAATAAAGATTTTTAGATCAAAAACAAGTTTTGTGCAATATTTTTATACCTATTCATGTCGATAAATATACCTAATATATGCTAACCATTTATTCACTCAAACAAATCTTCTTAATTTCATAAACGGTCTTATAGTAAAAGCCGCCTTTGCGTTGCTCAGGACATTGTTTCCTTAAGATTGGCACCTTTAAGTGATTTACAACCCAACTGAACCAAACAATTGAAAACCTCAGCGGTAAAGTAAAAACTACCAAAGAAGCAAAAGGGGTGTAAAAACCAATAAATATCTCAGAAGCAGAACAACCGCACAATACGTCCGTAATAAGATTTAGGGGTAATAATTATTGCCTACTTAACTGCTTTAAGTTAAAGGGTTGTCAATAAAATACTAAAGACGGTAGTTGGCGGTCTGTCGTAAAATCACAAAGGTAAGCCTGAGGGGTTCCTAAATACGAAACTTCGTCCCGTTCTCTCGTTAGCACCACGACTTTGGAGAAAAAGGGACATTGGACATTCGAATTTTGTTTTCAAAACTGGTCGGGTAGCGGCTACAATTGTTTTCTCACATTCATAAAAAGGTTGTTAAGTGGTCAAATTGTTTGTGAGAATTGGGTGTTGGTATTGTTGAATGTTGTGAGAATGACATTTTGTGGGATTTGTTGCTAATTAAGATGCGTGTTCATCAAAAAATTCTTTTAAAACCATTGTAGAACTTTAAGCTGTATAAAGTGTTATTATAGAGCTACAAATGGTTTTATCATAGCTCAGAGAGCGATGTAACGTGAGTATTGAAATTTATGACTAGCTTGGGATTGTGTAATACGTTAAAATTCTTTTGAACAATGAATCTTGAACCTCAAATGCCATGGTCCAGTAGTAAACTTGTATGGTGAGAATGTGAGTGAGAAAAAGCGTTTCGTGTTAATGTAATAATGAGGCATGCCTGTTTTGTCGAGTTTCTACTACGCTGGGCAGATTAGCATCTACTAGTGTTACAGTTACTTGGTTTTTGTTATGGAACTTAATTTCTCTATATAGGGTGTAACCGTAAAGTGTAGCCAGGCGATTATTCCATAAATATAACAGATATCAGAAAACTTCAAACTAATATCGAAAACACGTTACCCAATGAGTAAAATCACATTAATAACATTTTTTTTGTGCGATTGTTACATTCTTACTTAGACTCTAAATCTTAATTAAGCTTAAGGCGAGTCAAGTCATAATTTATTATTTAATTGTTAGGTACATTGTTTTATTATTCTCTAATTCATGCTTATATAAACGTACTTAGGTCCTTATAAATTTCACTTATTAATTGAGGTAATTGAGGTATTGGGGAGGCATATGAACATAGGAAAATAAACCTTATTTTTATTGCAACACAGTTCAAATTAAATTGCCTTGATTATGTACATCCCATTGCACACTAGTTACTATTTGGGATACTTCTGGTTTTATAAAAAAAGTTACTGATGTGTATTTACTCATAACGTACTTTCGATATCAGTTTAAAAGTTTCTGATATCATAATCTGTTATTTTTACGGAATATGGAACTGGCTAACACTTAACGATTACACCCTGTATTTACGCCATTATGATAACATCGTCTAAGTTAAATATTTGGAGTTTTTGTAAGGTTACATTGGAACTCGAATAAGACAGTTATTGTTTTTTTAACCCTGTTTAATAAGTAAGTATAATATTGTTTTTACTTCGAATTTGAACAAACAATTTTTTTTTTAATGTCTTGGTGAAAGCAAATGTACACACACGGCTACATGAATATGCGTCGAATCTGTACGTATCTCACTAATAGGTATTATAAATGGGAGTATTTAAGTAGATGAATATACTTAGTAAATTCATAAAATAGCAATTATAATTAATTATGGTAATAACGAATAAATAAATAAATAAATACATGAGCTGGAGTTTCTTGCGGCGCTTCTTCTCCGCAATGATGGTCTTGTCCGAAGCGCTAGTAGATTCACTGCATATTACCAACGAGTAAAAGAGCCCTCATGTGGCCAATTTACTAAATTTTTTTTATGCAACATGTACTTATGTTACAAAGTTGCTTAAATCACACTTATAATATCATCTCTTCTCATCTCAACTGTAATGCGAAAGTTTGTGTGTGTATGTTCGTTAGTTTGTTACTCCTTCACGCCGCAACGGCTGGACTAATTTGGATGAAATTTAAAATGAAGATAACTTATACCATGGATTTAATTTAAAAAGTTTCCTGAGGATTAATGATAATCGACACCTCCCGCAAAATATTATGTGATGCCTGAACAACTAATTCTACGCGTCGCCGGCAGAAGCTAGTTCGAAATATAACAGACATGCTTTGTATCTACGTAACACTTATGCCAAACAAATGCTTTATTTCACCTTTAATTGTAATAGCGCATTCCAAATCGCAATTATCTACACAATTGGCATTATTGTTGCAAAAAGGTAACAGTCGGAGCCTTTATAGAACCACCAGCTTTACGACAGGCCGTAACAAATCCAAAACAATATCAAGTGTTTTGAATGCGCTACGAAGACAAAGGCCACAAAGGTTAGAGGGAGAAGCAGGATAGTAAATCAAGTCGGCAATGGACCATAAATTATTTTAAACTATGCTTTTTACTGTTATTGTAAGAGTGATACGCCGATTTCGAGACAGCTGGGAAACGCGGTGTGTGGTGGCTAGTTGCTGGGTACGTAAATTACTTGATTCGTTATGCATTGGATAGTTTAAAACTTTCTGCATTCATGGAAAAGGTAGCTAATACATTCGGTGAGAAAAAGTAGACATGTAGCCCTAGACAAGATGCATTCGGCGTTTGTTATCGTTATCGATACCGTATAGGATTAACGTACGCTGTCGAACGCTTACGTTAATTTCATAGATTTTGTTAGTCTTCGAAAATCATACGAAACTCGATTCTAGTCTTACAAGAATAGAGTTTAACGTTTATAAATTTAGGGTAGCATAGTTATTTAAAAATTTGAGAATTCGAATCGGAAATGGTCCCATTATTTGGTTAAATTAGACAATAATTTACAATAACGAAGCGTCACATGTGAATGTTAGTACATTTCAGGCGTTACAACTTTATCTACAGGAGCATAAGTTTTAATTTTGTACTTAACAAAACAAAATATAACATTCGCAATCATTCATACACAGACGACTAAGTACTTAGATACGAAATATTTCCATAAGAAAGAGACAAAACAAATGAATGCGCATAGGAAAGAGAACGAAGACTACCCTTAGGCAATAACAATTACTATTTACTTAATAATGAAGATACTGCGAGTGGGGATGGACATTAAAATCTCTTGTGATTTAGTGTGGATGGCATAGAGAGAGGTTTTATGAAACGACTTAGTGAGGTGGGGCCACACAGCCGGCTGACGCTTACGATAGAGCCAATAGAACGATTTAAATACAAAAAAGTTATGAAACGTGACAATTCATTAATTACTTAGAAGTTTTAAATTCTTATACTTACCTTTAATGTCGGTTGTTTATATAATGATATCTTCAGAGCGTATTTTGTCGTATACATTCTTAAAATCTCACTGCTAGATCAATAAGTAAGAACAATTTGCTTGTTTTGTTTCAAGTTCATAGTAAATGTATTAAAATTGATTTTAAAATATAACATAGTTATACTTTGAGTTGATACTTTGTTGATCTAGCAGTGCGAAATATGTATTACTAGTTGTTTTCTTGTTTCTTGTTAATTATTCATGACATGTGGATGTTCATGTTTTTCTAACAACGGGAACAGACCACCAAGCTCTTCTTGTGTCATATCATATATCTAGGTAATCATGGGTGGCTGTGGGTACTCGAACTTATCATCAATTAACCTACATAATCACTTGTTTCCTTGTCATATTAATTAATTATCATTCTTACCGTTTGTTTATATGGAATCTCATTACATATGACAGCTTCTTAATAAATAAAACACTACGATGTTTACAATGTTCCACGTACTCTACAAAATCCAATAAGAAGCGTCATAACCCGCTGTTTCCGTGGCCCGTCCAACAAAATCCCGCCCTGCGCTTTTACACCCATTACAACTGACAAAAACGCGTATAATAGCAAAAATAAATATTATTTATTACTTCACGGTGGCTTAGTTTCATACAAAAACCTCCTATGAATTATTACCCCATATTACATTTGCGTTTTGTATCGACCATTTTTCTATAGCAGTTACTCTGTATTTATTGCGATAGTTGTCTTTGGTTGTGACGTCACGCGTGTTTAAAAAAAACTTGTTCCAGCTTATCAATTAGAAACATTAACGCCTTTAGATTAAGAAAGGTTTTTCATTGATGATGACGGTGGTGAAGTTACAATGATTAAAGAGGCGTAAATGTTCTGATTAAGATACGTAATTGAGATAAAACGGTGGGAATAGTGTTTCATTGTTGCTTTCTTTGTAGCTAAGGGTCGAGTTAGCTTGACGTCTTCATAATAAGCGGAACTAACGGATTTATAGAATAACAGAATAAGCAACGTTTAGGACAGTTTTTATACCATTACCAAATATAGAAGTAAGACTAAACGTAATTGTAAAAGACTGAATAATCTAGCCTGATTGAAACAAGCACTAATCATTAAAGCATTTGTCCCTTTCTAATTCCTCAAGGAAGAAAGTGACAGAACTCGACTAAAGGTGACATTAAATTTAACAAACGTTTGTCAACTTGAAAGTATAGTTCGTTCGTTCAAATAGTGTGCATTACAACCCTTTGAAGTCGCCGACATCACTTTATATTAAAATGACAGAACTCGACTAAAGGTGACATTAAATTTAACAAACGTTTGTCAACTTGAAAGTATAGTTCGTTCGTTCAAATTGTGTGCATTACAACCCTTTGAAGTCGCCGACATCACTTTATATTAAAGTGACAGAACTCGACTAAAGGTGACATTCAATTTAACAAGCGTTTGTCAACTGGAAAGTATAGTTCGTTTGTTCAAATAGTGTGCATTACAACCCTTTCAAGTCGCCGACATCACTTTATATTTTAGTGACAGAACTCGACTAAAGGTGACATTAAATTTAACAAACGTGTGTCAACTTGAAAGTATAGTTCGTTCGTTCAAATAGTGTGCGGCTTCTTTATACCAATTTTTGCGGCACATCAAAGCATGCAAACTAACTATAAGCCAACTACTTCAAAATTCAAAAATGCTCGAATGAACGTATAAACGAGCAAGCTTGAACGTGAAGACTAACCAGTTATGTATAAAGCAGGACTTACCGTTTTCGTTGGTGTTAAGCCAGCGGTAGGACGGTCGCGGCTGCTGCTTGGAGCGCATCTCTACCGCCAGACGCGCGCCTCACTGCCCCGCATCTGTGCATGAAAAATTACGCCATTAAAAATAAGAAAATTTAAAAATAATAGGTTCTTCAAGGGAGTTTCATATGCCACGGGATTCTATTACGAGTAGTAATATCGAGTTCCTATATTGAAACTGCGTACAGATAACGCTTAATTCGGGTTAAAATTTGAAAGAAAGAAAGAAATAAAGAAAGAAAGAAAGAAAGAAAGAAAATCATTTATTCGTGACAAAAATAATCAAGAACAGATACAAAAACGTAGGTACAAGATGAAAGTAGTCACGAAATGGTCCCAACTCAGCGTAATGCTGGCATTCAAGTCAGCGCTGGTCTTCCGTTGGAACCGTCAGGTGAAACCACGGAAGGTTACAAACACATAATAAATTGTATAATAACAAGAAAAAAAAAACAAATAACAAAATGAGAAAAAATAAATACTCTTCACAAATTCAACGGAGTTTTCCATGCCTGTCCGTATATGGCGGAATGGGCAACAGTCCCTTAGCCCTACAAACAAAGAAAATTTGACATTTAACAATCTAAGGTGCCAAATTTAATGTCAATCTGAAGTAAGCTTTATCTATCCGCGGTTTGACTATAGGAACCGGACATAAGTATTCGCTGCTGTCCGTCTGTCTTGGTGTAGGTAGACAACAAAAACAAATAATAAAAGTAAAAAAAGAGTCATACAAAAATTATACGGAACGCTTCGTACAGTCAACAGCACAAATAAGTGAGTGAGTGAAGTACCTTGTCACTTTAACGTCTTGTTTGAAATGTCATACAAAATTTTGAAACGATTGAAAGCGACAAGGTGCATAAATGATCACTTATTTATGCTGTTGACTGTACCTATGTGAGTCAACCTCGTAATTGGCCGGTATTTTTTAAAATGTCGACTATGTACAGTCACGAACTTAATTGTGACCCACCTTAGGTTCAAAGTCAATCTGACATTCTACAACAATAAGGTTGAGTCTCCTATAAGTTACAAATGATTTGGCATCTCTAATGACATTGACGACTTCAAGCCTATTTTTCTTGAAATGGGTCACAAATCGATCGCGATAGTACACCAAATTTCAAGTTGTTAGCTATGGTAGTTGCTGAGACAAACAGCTGTGACGTACAGACAGACAAACACCGAAGTCTCTGGTACGGAACCCTTAAAATAATGGAACGATTTCTGTATGCCGTGTGCTGATTTCGACCTTTTTAAACCCCCCTTGCAGGCAGGTTACTATATCGTTTGGTTAACAGTTAAAAGACACTTTCAAACTATGTTTCTTTTTTTAAGTTATGGTTATACCATTGGTAATAAACCTTTTTAAATGGGGCGGCTTCTTAGTCACCCCCGCTCTGGTGTCGTCAACATTTCCATACGACTTTAATTATAATAATTTATTATTAAAACCTTTTACTGCAAGCGATATAAAACTGGAATGTACTTTAAATGATGTTGGTAATTACGGGACTTGATTAACAGTTGGATTAATTAAGTCAATGTATATTATTAATAATTAATTATATATTAAAGATTACTTGGTTACTATTGGCGAATGGCGGTTGTTTGGTTGGATATAATTTAATTTAACGCTTCCTATTGGCTGATATTAAAATACTTATAGATTAATTAATTAGGTATCTAGTTGAGATTCGGGCCCGTGAGTTTGGTAGTGGCTCTAAATACAAATCTAGCACTCCCAGGTTCGAGTTCCGGCAAGTGTAAATATTAGTGTGATAAGACAGATAAGTACAAATATTATTTTTCATGTTATTTATCTATCTACGGGACTATTCCAATTGGGTGTTTTTTTTTGACCGAATGCATAATTTTCCATATTTTTATTTGCCAAAAAGTTATTTATCGTCGTTTTATTTTTATATAGTCACTTGTCTAACCTTAATAGACATAACAAACGGTTTCGGTATCCCAGATATAAATGAAAAAAAAACTACAGTTTGGTCGTTCTAAGAGGGCCGATTTGACAGCTGTCAACTCAGTACAAAATATGTGTTTGAGGTTATATTTTATACAGCGTTGACAGCTGTCAAATCAGGCCTCTTAGAAATGACTAAACTGAACAAATTGCTTCTTGACTTGCTGGTGTTTATGGGCGGTGGTGATTACTTCCCATCAGGTAACCCGCATGCTCGTTTGGGAAATGATGCATTCCGACAAACAGAACGCTCCCATCTATCTATACGTATTAAGTATGTTTATCGCTCTCTAGTAGGTATGTATATCATAAGCTTAGACATCATTTTAGAACTACGTAAACCTACCTGGATCTAAGTCCATTTTGTTTACCGTCGTCCCCGTGGGCTTTGTTTAATTCTAGGTTATGTTTAACTCCCAAAATGTACAAGAACAATACTTTACTATAGATAAAAAAGCTTAACACCACATCACAATCAACATATGTTACATATTACATAAATAAAACTATCTCATATAAAACATATCAAAAAAACCCAAACACTCGACAAATCATTGTTTATTAACAATAGGAACAAAAAAAACAAAAACGAAAAACTCTTTTAGGTTATAAATCGGGGTCCTATCACGGCATCGCACGTCACTGTATCGCATTACGACAATGTCCGTTTGATATCGAATTTATTACAGGGGCTTATTCCGAATCACTCGAATCGCGTCACTCGCTTCTCATAAATTGTGTGACATATCGTCTGGAGCGACTTATAAAACCAAGAATCGAAGTGTCGGCGTTTTTCGATAAGCTATCTTTAACTCAACTAAATAAGGTCGGAATTGTGATTTCTCAATAGATTTTTTAACTCGGCCCTCCATATCTCACGTCTTGTCTCATATTAATGATGCTTTTTTTTATCAAGTATTTTTAAAGTTTGAAAACGAATTCTTGACGTTTTACTCATCGTTTTCAAGAATTCATTCCATCAAGATTTGATATTTTTATGTTTGTTGAAAAGTGGTTGATTAAAATTCGGTTTAAAGATAATTAAAACCAATTATTGAGTAAGGTGTACGATTATAGACGATTTTAGTGATAGCTGGGTTTTAAGGAAGTTGTGTTTATGTTTAATCTATGTAATTTACGGCTAGTGTGTGTATATTTATACCGCTTGGCCTCCGTAACCTGAAGACACGGGAAATCAATTACATTTTCCTTGATAGGTATAGGTAATGTTTACTTTCACTGTAAGATTAAAATGCTATAAATATGTACTTAAAATAAGTATTTAAGATCTTTAACACTGATGCATTTACTGTTTTAGGGAAGTACAGTACTATAGCTCTAAAAAGGTGGTCTGGATCGCTACAATCATCCTCTCTTTTAACCTACTGCCAAGCAGCATCGAATTGTTGTGTTTCGGTGTGAACATAAGACAGCCGGAGAAATTATTACCATAGACATATTCTATCTTAGTCCTCAGGGTTGGTAAAGCATTTCCAGTCTTAGGATTTTAGTGTTGAGAATTCTAATGTTTATGCATCTCAAATTCCACTTAGCATCAGATGGCTTGTATGTTCGTTTGTCTTCGCCTTGGCATAAAATAACTTTAGCGTGTGGTTTGTGCTTTTTTTTACTCGCTTCTATGTTAGCTTTCCGACTTTCCCCGAATCCAAAAGACTTTTAAAGACCTATTGCATATTTCATCGTTCTGTATTCTACTGAAGCAAGTGCGAAAAAATGTATATGTCATGATCTCGTTCTTAATAAAGAATGTCTATCGTTTCAGGGGCCATTTCTAATATCAAATATCGCATAGTTTAAGAATAAACCCTTTTTCTGTATTGAATTGATATTTCAGGGCCTCTATTCTGCTAGGTAAAAACATATGGCCTTTGACTTGTTATAGAGTTGTTTTCAACTCGGCCGCCATTACTGTAGAGTAAATAAGAGCTATTGTAACGTTGATAAAACGATAACAGGTCAAAACTGCACTACTAACATAATAAGTAGTATCCCAAATTGAATACCCAAAGCATTTTTAATTCTCTTCTGTTAGTAATAAGGTTGATATTGCTACAGGAGTTTTATCTGAATTACTGCGTATTGGATTAGCAGGGCAGATAAGCGGTAAGGTTTTACCTAGTGTATACTTACTTTTAAGTATTATTGTATTTTATTTTATGTTTGTTTTTTTTTCTCTATCTCTCCCGTAAGATTCTTAATTGGCATGTTTTCCTGCTGAACTACGCATGTTATTTGATACTATATTTAATTTAATATTTATAGCTTTATATAATGCTAGACTAAGTAGTACCATTGTAATAAGAAATAAATAATTATGTTTAAAAAATGACTGACTGCTGAGTTTCTTGCGGCGCTTCTTCTCAGCAGTGGTCTCCTCTTGGGAACCGCTGGTAGATTCTTGACGTGTAAAAGTGCCCGTGCGGCCTGCTTACTGGATAAATTTCTTTTATCTTTTTTTATGTTTGAAAAAATGTCCTTCTGCTGGAGTTTCTTGCGGCGCTTCTTCTCCGCAATGTTCTTGTCCGAAGTGCTAGTAGATTCACTCTATATTACCGACGTGTAAAAGAGCCCGTATGTGGCCAATTTACTGAATAAATATTTCGATTTGATTTGATTTGATTAAGAGATTCCAAGATATTCTGAAAGTGTTTGAGTTTTGAGAAAAACCAAGAAAACAAAATGAAATTTGTACAAATATGACGAAGAAGTTTCCTCTTAATTCAATATAAAGTTCAATTCGTATAAGTGGCTAAATAGGTTCAGGTGCGAATTAACTTGTTTAATAATAACGTCCTTATAAGCTTTATATAGTCTTCCGCAAAATTAACATTATTTAATAACCAGCCGTATGAAATGTCATAATGCACTTAATTAATTTTATTCTTAAAACGGCACCTACCTATTTTTTCTACTCAATTAAATTCACATAATTTAACTTTCTGAGGTCTAAATTATACCAGCCTATCTGACCCCTTCACTCAAGCTACTTATATCCAACAGTGGATCTTTAAACCACATTAATTGCAGATAATTTTTAGTGGCAAAAGGACCTCTTGTAAGGTCCTTTCGGATCGCTACCACCATCTTAACCTAACGTTCCGATAAGCAGCAGTATTTGTATGGTTGTGTTCCGACGTGGAAATAAGACGCGAAATTAATAGCATAAAGGCATTCTATATTACTCCCAAGGGTTCGGAATGCATTTGTAGTCGTAAGAATGCAATCATAAGTTGACGATGTGCTAGCCTAGTTGGTAGTACCCTGCCTATGAAACTAGCAGTCCTGGGTTCAAATTCCGGTAAGGGCCGATATTTGTGTGATGAGCGCGAGTATTTGTTCCTGAGTCTTGGATGTTTTCTTTGTATTTAAGTATATATTTCTCTATATTAGTATTTATATCGTTGTCTAGTACCCATAGTACAAGCCTAGAGCTTAGTTTGGGACTAGGTCAATTTGTGTGAAACTGTCCCTTGATTTTTTTATTTATTTATATGCTTCAGACCCCACTTACAATCAGGTAGGATATTGTCTATACTTACAATGAAAAAATAGTAACAATCAAACACCCTAATTTTCACGAAAAATTTCATCTCAATTCTCACTCGGTAGTCTCGGGAATAAAAATCATTTAGAACCACTTCATAAATTGTCTGAAGGCTTTATAAAGAAAAAAAAGAATAAATCGAGTAACCAATAACAGTATAGTGCGGGGTTTATGGTGATGCCCTTGGTCGCGTTATCGGGCCGATTCTTTATTGACACTATAATGGAGGACATACGGGAGCGCGGCACCGGCGCGCGCGTCGCGGGTCTGAAAATATTTGTTTAATGATTTATTTATTTGATCTTTATAGCACAGATTTAATGTCTAATGGCATTTTCTACCAGTCAACCATATCATAAAGAAACTAACATAAGTGGATAAAAAACCGCCTTCAAAAACGCAAAAAATAACTTCTTTAAAATTGTAGGCACCTAAATAGGTTAGGCCAAAAGAAGTTATTTTTTGCGTTTTTGAAGGCGATTTTTTGTTTTTAAAACATTTATTTTATTTAATACTTGTTAGTGATCATAATACGCTGTTACGTAGTCCCACTTCTTAGTTGAAATGAAACTTTAACTTATATCAAGCGCGCCGCAAGCAACGCCGCGGGAAAGTCATAGTCATATTTCAACAAGTAAATATTATTCGTTGTAGGTAGTCGCTCAACTATCTTAATCGAGATATCTTATCGCCACCCTTGAAATCGGTACCATTGAGGAGTTCCGATGGCCATCTGTGGTCTTCATCATCAGTTCCACTACACCATATAGTACTTTTCAAAAGCAAATGCATGAGTTCGCTATATATTTGCCTACAATATTTGAGGAGTTCCCTCAATTCCTCACTGATCCCTTCATCAGATACAGATTTGGTGACAATGGGACCACCTCGAAAGTATACTCTATCAAACCAAAAAAAAAAAATTGAAATCGGTCGACAATTGACGGAGTAATCGGTGAACATACATAAAAAAAACATACAGTGGAACGTATAACCTCCTCCTTTTTTGAAGTCGGTTAAAAAGATGGGCATTTATGACAACACAGATTGTAGAATGTGCGGCGAAGAGGTGGAAACAATGAAACACTTATTGTGTGAATGTGATGCCCTCGCCGGAGTAAGAATGAAAATCCTCGGTTGTGGCTACCCAGAACCAAGCGATTTCAAGGCACTGCCATTGCACTCCACTATCCGCTTTCTGGAAGGGGTGGAGGCTGCATTGGATTAAGTGCTAAAAAAGAAGGGGTAACTGCACAAAAGATCCCATAGGGTCGAAGTGTATCCGTAAGGACCCCGCCAATAAGATAAGATAAGATAAGATGGTGGTAAGAAAGTGGTGCACAAAAAACAAAGCAAAGAACATACAACATAATACTTTAAGCAAAAAGTACCAACAAATCAATAAATGTATATGATATACATAAATACAAATATAATTATGATTTATGAGGTACAATAACATGTTCAGCACTAAGTATTTTGATGAGGATGAAGATCTTGTTGATGATCATGATGATGCAAAGCTGTGATATATTTACCTACTACCGACACGTAGGGTTTTGTACCTATATAATTTGGAGTACCTAAGGTTTAACCAGAGTTTAATGTTTGGTCCAGGGACTGAGTAAAATTTTATTAAAGGAAATAGGTAACTAACTAATACTTAATAAATTCCTATTAAAGAATCAGAAACTAGAGTTAGATTTGAATAATTAAACAAAGTGAAATTTATTGCAGTTTCGAAAGGTGGTTAGTAATAATAAAGAATAATTTAAATTTTAATAGTGAATGTTATAATATTTTAATAATTAAGAGGTATTTACTGTAAATGTAGACTAAATTTTTTACATGTATCGGTTTTAGTTTTTTTATCGAAAAACATAAAATGAATATTAATTGATGATGAAGAAATTTAAAATGATCCGAACTTGTAAAATAACTCAGAGTAATTTAGTGACAAGCTCGGCCGTTGACTCAACATGAATCCTTTAAAAAAATCTCCAAAATGGCGACACACAAGCTTTTAGCTACCGTTATCAGCACACATTAAAAAAACATTAATTAGCAATTAACACTAATTCAACATATTAATTATTAAAATGTCTCCTGACAAAATCCTTTACAAACATTCAGTGCCGACAATTTAATTAAAAACCAAATGTTGTATGCGAGTTGGAGCCATTGGTTTAATGTTTTAATATTAGCACTTTCAGAGCATTCACTCCGATCGTCGCTCCGTACGTCGCCAGCATAAATTGACTGATTTATCGATACTTAAAAACGCTTTGGCGGAAAGCGTTCGAGGTTTTTGATGTAGCTCGGTGAGTTCCAATAATCGTTAAGACAAGACGCGTTAATACTTTACGAGATTAAAAAATATGTCAGCGTTTTTTTACGGCGTTTGAATTGGTTTAATGCTGGACATTCACGGACGCACCGTTTGTCTCGGCGACAGATGGATTGTATACAACTGAGGCTCTACTTTGAAAATCGAAGTTCGAAGTTACATTAGCTTCTTCTCTTGCCCTCGATTTGGTCTCGAATGACGAGTGACAGCGATGGAGCTAACGTAACTTCGAACTTCGATTTTCACAGTAGGGCCTCTGGATTGGCATAATATTTTTACCACATTCACGGGCGCGCCACGCCACGCCTGAACAGTGCGACATCACTGAGTAGACTGATACCATTTTCTAGGTAGCCAGAGAATGCATTCACGACGATGCCATTTGGCTTGGCACGGAAACGTGGCGTGTTCGAACGTTGAATTTTGACATTCACGATAGTTCCATTCAGATTGCGCGATGGCGCGTAACGCTGGATTTCCGTCAATTTGGAAATTCAACAGACCGCGCCAAGTAATTTTAAACGCTACAGTTTTGACATTCACGGATCGATTTTGGCGCGGCGCTGCTCTATTTGGCTTGGTGGAGCGGGCGTGAATGCCCAGCTTAAGGGTCCGCGTGTACACGGGGCGGTGTCGGCAAAGTGGATGCGACGCGCAGTGCAGTTAAAAATATGCTCAAGATTAAATTTGAGGGGGGGTTTAGTTTCGTTTATGTTGATGTTTGTCAGTTGATTCATTTTGTTTAAATTTGTGTGAAAAGTGTAGAAATGGCGGCATTATTGCTAAAGGCTCTAATAATCATGATTAATACAGATGAAACATTTTTGAGATTTTGCTGGACTTGGTTATGCAATGTGCCCGTTATTTGAAAAAAAATCAGGCAGTCAGTTTTTTTTAAAAGCTCATTTTTACCGAGACTAGGTATCGCCCGCGGCCGTGCCCACGGAGATCCATTTTAGTTCAGTCTAGAGCTTAGTTTGGGACTAGGTCAATTTGAGGTATTCCCTCGATTTTTATTTAGTAAATTTAATACCTAGTTTTTTTCTGGAACTATTTATAAGGAATAAATATTAAGTATTTAGTAATACACGAAGTAAATATTTATTTTCTATTCTACCTATAGTTCTCCCATTTACCTAGGTATTTTCTCATGTTTAACTATGCACGTAAAACGACTCGCATACCGAAATCAGCAACATAACTTAAAGGGTAGCGCTATCGCACAGTGGTGCATCTGTCCCGACATAAATCTGTCGTATGAAAAGAATTAAAACGTCCCCCATTGTGGACGACTGAATAAATCTTAGATATCTGAACGCCTGAGGCCTGAGACGGCGATATTTTACAAGTTTTGACAGCGGAGATGGCTTTCCGAACGCCACCTGCCCACTGTGCATGAGTTTTTCTATGCAGGACGAAATTGACGGTTGGCTACGTTGCTACGAGTAGCAATGTTGTCTTGCTTTAGTAACGTTACTGTTAAATAATCTAAGTTTTAGAGAAAATTTCGACTGTTTTTTTATGGATTTAATGTTTTCAAAACCCTTACATTACATTTTCTTACACTTACGCAGTATTTCGGTAAAATTACAAGAAAGTAAAATTACGTACAATAGTAGTTATTAACTTTATGCGATTACGTCTTCAAACTAAAAATTCGTAATATCAAAGTTCCAGAAAAGTTATACCTAATTGAGAAACTTGTTTGTATCCAACACTGTATAAAAAAGCTCGTGAATAGACAGACGACATAAACTTCATAGTCTAAGATAATTGCATTGACTTAACAAAAAGTTTTCAAAATTCTTATGTATTTATGACTGTATCAAAGTATTTATGACTGTAATGGAACAGGTTTTAAAGAAAAACGCTACTGTCAGTACCCCCCAAGTTCCAACAAAGTTTATTTCCGTCGAACACCAGGTCTAAGATAGGACCTACTGGATTTCAGACTAACTTTGCCTAACTTTAAGCGACCTTGACTACACAACAGATAAGTCAACTTTACCTAAACATTGGTATAACTCAGGGTTGGCAAAAATCAAGGCATTTTTCTTTTTTTTGCAATGAAATGAAATTATTAGCTAAGAGGCATTCCTTGTTAGTCCGTTAGGGTTGGCAAAGCATTTTCACTCGTGAGATTGCAAATCCATGGGCTTTATAGTTCACTTATTAGGCGGGTTGTATGTTTTAAGTGTTATTACATACATGTCAATTCGTTTACGTCAGTACATTATAAAACTCTTTAAACAATGTCATTTTTAAATAATTACATACTTATTCGTCATTTTTGATTCGAATCTCAATATGAGGTTACCACTATTAATTATCTTTTATTTCAAAAATAATACACAATATTGCAATTTCATTTGTTACTATTTTATGATCCCATAAACATAGGTACGTGGAGGCGACCTCCAATAATTCAAGCAATTGACGTAATCGTAGAATTCAATTCGGACTGGTTTTATGTCAACGTTCATTGTTTTATACAAATCATTGGAAAGGGCATTGGGTAAATTTGTTTGAAGAATATTGTCTTTTTTTTTTCAGCGGCCAGAGATGATTTTTACATAGTTATTTAGAGGACCTCTAAATACACATAGATATATATAATTTCTGGCGTTAAATAATATCGGAGCGGAGATTTTAAAGATTTAAGTATTCAGTTTTTAGTACAAAAGTACGCCCAAGTATGAATATTTAAATATCTCGGCTCCGATGCACTTAAAAGTATTACATTACATAACAAAATATGTTTATTTTTAATAATTCTGTCATAATTTACCACTTTTACGAATGGCCGTTCTCCTTGAAAATGTATGAATTTTACAAATGACAACACTTTTACCCAAACCCCTTTATATAGATTTATAGCATCACCTAAATCATCATCATCGTACCAACCAAAACCAAATTTAAACTTAGCTTATTTTTCCCAACATCCTAAACTTACACCCTGGCAACCCTCGATCGTGTTTGTCAGATAGTGTCGCCTTACTTACTCGTAAAAGAATCGTCATAAATCTATCAAATTTGACACGGCGAGTAAAATTATGACCGATACTGAGTGATTTGTGTACCACAGTGCAGTGACGCAAAAACGTAATAGAAGGGACTTTCTTGGGAACTGCAATTGTAATGGGGGTTAAAAAAACGGTGACGAGAAGTGGGTTTTAGAGGGTTTTAGAGTTCGAGAAGAAGTTAAGATTTTTGGTGAAGTTCCTAGTACTGTCTTTTTAGATTGGAATAACAGGAAAACAATAATTTAAATTGTACTTTTTATTAATTAAAAAAGATGTGCATGTAATAAAATCAATACGTATGTTAAATTAAACACAGCCTATAGAGAATTGAATAAAGTGCTTAGGGGGTTTTGTTTCTATGCAACTTTTCTCATGACATAACCTAAAAATGTTGTTTTCAATAGTTCCACACACACAGCTGTCCTACTTTTGTAATGAAAAAATAAAACAATAAAAGATAATATAGCAATATACAAAACGGTCGTAAACATTGTTGTACTGTGTAAAATGTTTTAATTTGACACCATATCCTACAGTTGTCTGGAAGAGATCGCTAGAGAGCCTGTTGTTTACCTGTGTTATTTTTAATTGTGCTGTCACTCTGTAATGTTTTGTTTGGTGTACAATAAAGTGTTTTATATTGTTTTGTAAACAAAGCCGAATATTATAGGAACAGTTTTTATAGCGTTACATATACATGGTATTAATGTCAAGCCAAATATCAACAAGCATTGGAATTATATATTTTTAAACTTATCCTTACAAAAAAAATACAGGGTACTTTAAAACGTCAAGTTAGCAACTTACGATCCTGAAAAATCTCTTTCGCTTCTTCCAAATTCATGTATGCCCATCGGTTTTGGGTACTTAAGATTCGGCCCTTTTCCAGTACTTCTTCGATTTGATTCGAGTACGCCTAGGGCGCCCCCTTCCGAACCTTCCACTCACTTTCTCCCTGTGTATCTCTTTCGTCAATATTCTCTCATCCATCCTTTGCAAACTGCACATTAATTTTAAACACGGTAAATAAACTATAAGCTAATCACTCACCGCCCGCCACTTACCTGTCCAAAATTAAACTCGCGCTTTATTCGGCGTCATTTCGTCATTCGGAAATAAAGTAAATCCTTCAATACTTGTCCGCCATTTTGGATTTGTTAATTTGACACGAGACGACATTTAATTAACGTCACTCATTACCTGTCTGATACTGATAGGGTTTGGTTGGTGGGAATTATGGATTGCTAGGGTTTGGGTATTAATAGTTTTTTCACAACACTGCTCGGAAATATGGCCATAGATGGTCTTGTTTGGGGTCACAAAACGTCACTTATAAGGACAGACCAAGAATGTTTTTGTCGGCGTGTTTGCTGATTGGTCGAGAACATTGTTGTCCAACTTTAAGAACCAATAAAAATCAATCAATCAATTTTTGTGTCATAGCTCCTTAAAATGAAAAATTGAAATCGACCAATCAGAATACACCATTTTGTGTCGTAAAATATTAGGTGTATTTTTGCTAAAAGATAAACAGACTAAAAACTATGTCACTGCTTTTTTTAAAATGTAATTCAAACTTGGCCCCTAATCTCGACCCACTAGAGATGAAATTACAAGGGAGATATGGCGAAACAAATACAATTTTATATGGAGTTGACATCTTCATCTCGCATGTTAGTTTATTAATCTCGAGAGCCACGAGAATAGGGGTCCAGATAAAAAAAAAGTTATCTATTGTAAAATTGGCGGTAATGTCACATTATCATGAATTAAAATTTGAGTTCTGAATATGAATTTTTATTTTATTTCCTTTCAGTAGTTGTGAAAAGCACTATGTCTGCCTCGGTAGAAAGTGCAATTTATGGACTCGTCCAAAAATCGCGTACTTTCTATCCTCTGCAACAATGTACTATTGAGTGGTCCTGTGATTGTTGGTTTTACCTGGTAGTTTTTGATTATCGTTAGAATAATTAGCATGCTTAATTGCTTATATTGTACGAATGTGGTCTGTATACCTCATAACGACGACCGAGCCTAGTTGGTAGAGACCCTACCTACGAAGCTAGCCGTCCCGGGTTCAATTCCCAATATGAGCAAATATTTGTGTGATGCCTGCGAATATTTGTTTCTGAGTGGTGGATGTTTTCTATGTACCTCTATATAATCGTTGTCTAGTGTTTATTTCGTTTTCTAGTACCCATAGTACAAGCCTAGAGCTTAGTGGAGTAGGTCATCGGTGTGAGATTATCCCGTCATTTTTTAAAATAAAATGTGTTCGTTCATTTACCAGTTTCTTAATAGCGAATCTTCCGCTTCCGCTTTCGGCCGTTCAAAAAGCAAAACTTTACAATTTATTGACTTTTAAAACCACTACATACATACATACATTAAATCACGCTTTTATCCCAGAGGGGTAGGCAGAGATCGCTTCTTTCGACGTGCTACGATCCTGACAAATCTCTTTCGCTTGTTTCGCTTCTTCCACATTCATACATTGAAAAACCAGTATGGTTGGTAAACAATGGTTAAGATGATAAGTATGCTAAACTAGAGTTCGTTTAAGCTATATTTTATAAAGTGATAAAATCTTAAATCTTAACTTAAGTCATCTAACACAACCTAACAACCTAACACTATTAGGTACGGTCGGCGTTAATTTGGGACCCATTTCAAGAAAAATATGCTTGAAGTCGTCAATGTCATTAGATGTGTCAAGTCATTTGTAACTTTTAGGAAACTCAACCTTATTGTTGTAGAATTTCAGATTGACTTTGGACCTAAGGACCAAATCAAATCTCGTGACTGAACTTATTTATTTTTCTACCGTTCTTTCACCGTGCGACAGCACAAAACGCTACAATTGCTACATAAATCCTTCATCAAATCATTGTGCTTCACACAAATCACCCCAAGATTATAAAAAAAGTTTATTTTCAGCGGGGAAACCATGGCTATTGAGTCGTATTTAAAAATCAACTTTATATGAGTGACATTCTGTTAAAATTAACTATTGCACAGCAAAAATATCGTGAAATTTAAAACAAAAATCCTCCTGAACAAAATGCCACCGCGTTAATCAAATGCCAATATATCCCAAAAGCGAAATTTCAATTAAGAAATCTCATGACATCTCTTATTAATATTGAATGATTGCTCGGTAATGCAGCCGATGGCGATGCCATTAAAAATATGCCAACCAATCTCACGCATCCGTCAATGAGAGATAATAAATTAATGGTATTCCGAAAATGCGGATTGTTTTTTCTGTTGACCAAACGGAATTGGCGGAGTGGATCATTTACTTTGTAATGGACATTTTAATATTATTATAGTATTCGCACGTTCAGTAGAACAAGAGCACAATGTTCAATATGACACAAGTGAAAGAAAAAGAAAAGAAAAATTCCCTACACACACAAGACACACAGAAAAAAGTGAAAACAGAAAACAGCAATAAACAAGTAGTGAGTGTGTCTTCGCGGCAGTGAATCGGACACTGGCTCAGCATAATGCTGAGGTATTAAACACCTGCAGCGCTGACTTTCAGCCAGCTCCGAGTGTGACAAACGGACGGTACGCTAAACGAATAAAGTGTAATTTAAAAAAAAAGTGCATTTGTGCCCTTGTCCTACCGAAGGTATGTATTGTTGAATCAATATTATCTGTTAGGTTAAACTAGTTTCATTCAGTAGCTGGACTTTATTTGGCTGAAGTAAGTAAGGCTAGGTTCCTCTTCCTCTTTTTCCCTCAACTTTGCCGTCCAAGGTGTTCAAGAAGAAACTGAACCAGGGTGTCCCATAACTTCCTCTTCGACATTCTATGGTTTCTAAAATATCTCTTTTCTCGTTTACCATCTTCAAAACGTCTTCATTGGTTGGTAGGCCAATGTCGTGTCTTATCAGGAGGTGAAAAAGCTGATAAACAAAGAAAGAACAAAGAAAAGTGGCAAGTACTCCATTGACAAGAGTTTAGCTCCTAAGTTAAACGATGATGAGCTAGACTTTGGGGGACAGGAGATAAACCATTGTGGCCCATACTTGTAGAGCTGAGTATGGGTTATTCCCATTTGTTACCACCGGACGCTTTTTTGTTGCCACTTTGAACTTTATTCCACTGTAATAAGTAAGGAAAAGTGTGCGGGTGGTAACAGATGGGAATAACCCCTAATAACTCCTGATCGGTTAAACCGATTTGCATCAAACAAACTGAAAAACGCTTCTAATTAAATTACCTTTTGATTGAAATAATTCATATACAAAATGATTCATCTATTTGGGAGTTATGAATCTAGACAGACTTAGGCCATAGGTCTAAACGTTCCTCATTATTTTTTTGGTCAAAGGTTTTTAAGGACCCTATTTGTAAGCATGCCCGATTGTCATCACAAGTGTCATCAACCTGTGCCGTCAAGTGCGTGTCAACGACAATGAACGACTCTTGATGAGCGTCCAAAACTAGTCAATGATATGCACGGATTATTGAGTGGAAAAACTGATTTCACATTAATTTTATATCTGCGGTTAGTTTTAGCTATACATTTAAATATTTTTAAAGATTTGGCAGTGGTTAGTGAAGTGAATTGACGCGAGATAAAATCTCAAAATGCAACGATGCATTGCTTTTAATTGGTATTATCATTGTTTAACTTTGAAAAAGTCATGTAGAAGCTAGGCGCTTGAGTTTTACATTTTTTATAATAATTTCTACTAAGTACATAACAATCGTACATAATTATATTTCAAAATTTTAAATTCTTATGTGAGTTTATTCGTCTGTCTGATTTTTACGCTTTCATAGGGAAACCGCTCGATTTTATTGAGTTTTCATATGGTATTTTTTTCAGCCCCAAAAATAAAACAGTTGAAGAAATCGCGTGCAAAACCTTGTATTAAATATTGCAAGAAATAAACATAATTATAAATGTTAATTTCTATATAGTTTAATGTAGCCGCCATTGACACTAATATACACCCTAGTACTTAAAATTTCACTTACCTAGTACTTTTTCTCCTGCACCTAGGTCAGAAGTCATAGAACGTTTGCTATAAAATATAAATAAAACGGCATCTAAGCTACTTTCAAATGCAACTGGTTAGACTGGCTGTTAAACTAACTACCCGACGCAATTTAAAGGACTTCAGCCCTAATAGACTAACAAATACATGTGACTTTCGCTTGGAGGCGTACAGTTGCAAAATGAGGCAAAATTATGATGAATACTGATGGCTCGTTTCTCGCTTAATAAGACAGGATTTTCAATTGAACTCCAAATGAAATTGAACCTTCGGTTTAATGGTGAAAGGTTGCTTTTGCGTTGTGCTGCCGTATCTGCGCGTACGCATGTGTATCAGTATGTGCGTAAGAATCGTGGGTGTCGGGTTACAGGTTTGATTCCTGACTGCCACCTGGCTTTAGCTGTTCACTTTGATCCGTCAGAATAATTTTGTTTGATGATTTGGTTTGTAAAGGTTAATTAGGAGCGACTAAAATTGCTTGACATGAACAGTTATGTATGTAGCATGTCGCATATGTCATTAAGGCTCTTGTGTGATGATGAGTTAAACTTTTTATAACAGCTTCGGACAATACAATATAAAAGTTAGGATGACAATTGTTCACCAACTTTGAGATGAATGTTGTAAACCATGGTAATAACAATGCTATAATGGCAATTATGGAATTCTTTATACCATGGCAACGGTCATTAAAGAACTGTTATTACTATCACTATGACATGACAATGCCTTGGTACGGTAACATTATACCTAGGTGGCATTGTGACACTGTAAACGATATCAAAATCATTTTACTTGGTTGATCAATTACAAGGTTTACAAAGATTAATATTTAGTTTGTTTGGTTTTATGAATGAACTTACAAAAAAGCTAATCTGAACAAGAAAAGTAGCACAGGGACCTATAGAGTTACAAATAGCAATATATGAAAGTACACGAGAGTCCCTTGAACCCTCTCTATGACAAACAGACAAACCATCTTATTATTAGCCGTCACATGAATCATGTGTTTGACTGCTGTCAACGTGGGGCATGAATCTCAATTGTGGCGCATTGCCGCCGTGACAGTTGCACACAGACGGACGGCTAAAATTATATCTGTATGTCATAATGTACAGTTTATTATTGTTAAGATCTGCTTCATATAAAATTAACACAATTTCCATTAGCTGAGATACTCCTTCTCACTAACTTTTATTTCGTTGGCGCAGAAGTTTTTTTGAAATTCTTTCGAGAACTTTTCGATCACTAGGGAAATATTAAGTTTTGAACTATCTGAGATCCAAATTTTACACCAATTGGTGAGAACTTAAACATGAGGTCAAAAGAAATGAGTGAACATATAGGTAGGTTATGGTATCACATGTTCAATTTTAACTTAAGATGATTGTGAAGCTAAAACTTTCCATACAAAATGCGAAAACGTTTTTCTCCCCTTAAACCTAGTCATATTTTTACGATTTTTGAATATGTTGTAGATATCATGAAACTACACACTACTATATACAAACACTATGTCTGTAAATTTTCCTTTACACGAAAATATTTCTTAGAATGAAACAAATAGAAAAAACAAAAAACAGAAACGTACAGACAGTTCTTTATAATAACTACACCATATTCAAAAATCGTGGAAATCGGACTTGATTTAGGGGGTGAGAAACGTTTTCGCCCGGAGCTAAATTTGTATGGTTTTTTTTTGACAGCCACGCGATTTTAGCGACGCTTCACAATCCTCTTAAAATAAATCACTGGTAAACATCTTATAGATCGATTGTGAAAAATGAAATCATGGAATTATCAACAAGTTTTTAGTTGTTGGTAATTCAGTGCTTTCTCCAGCTATAAGATCAATGGCGGTATCTCAGACAAAACTCCCGTAGCAAGCTCAACCTCATTACTAACGGAAAAGGATTGAATCTGCTTTGGCTTTTGAATTTGAGATACAACCTTTTGGCTTTAGGCATGTTCTAACGGCCCCATTCAGAAAATGACGGCGTAAGTATATTTATAAATACGTACCTATGTATTAATTACATACACTTTAATCTAATACTTTTGAAAGCCGTAAGAGTCTTATAATTATATATTATACAACACAACGTCAGTGATTTTTAATGAGGAGCAAAAAGTAACTTATTTTTAAGATGTTAAGGTTTATTTTGCTCTATAATAAATTTGTTGGTTACGCGGTTTTGCAGTTTCACCACCGCCGTCAAATTAACAAAATAACCATCGTATTTAATAAATACTCTACAAAATTCAGTTCTCGCTCTTGCCAATTACGATAACACCTATCAACAGTTCTCGTCCAACACATTCAAAATTACTCGAGTTATACAAAAAGAATATGATTTGAATTGATTTGATTTGATTAGAAAAAATTCATCAATTAAGCATTAAAAAAAAATACCAATACATACACTCTAGAACATACACCTAGCAATACAATAATAATAACATATCTCTAACATTCAAGTTTTACTGCATTTTAATGCACTTAAATGCCATTCTTGGGCTCAGACATAACTTAGCAGCTAATGTCGACGTCTCCGTCCGATTGCAATTTCGCGACATACATACAAACAGATAAAGTTATGTGATAATAAAATTTTTATTGGTCGGGTCGTTCCCAACTCGTCTTTAGATAAATCGTTCATTAACGCTGATCGCATGCGATAATGCGACATACGACACAAGATGTACAGGTATTCTGCCCTGCTAATCCAATACGCACTATCTCAGATAAAACTCCTGTAGCAATATCAACCTTATTAATAAAAGAAGAGAATTAAAACTGCTTTGGTTATTAAATTTGGGTTACTGCTTATTAGTTTAGTAGGGCAGTATTATGAACTGAGGCTCTATATCACTCTGTAAAAACATATCGCTTTTGACATGTTATCGTATCGTCAATGTTATGATAGCTCTTATTTACTTGACAGTGATGGCGTCAGAGTAAAAAAATACAATAACATGTCAAAAACGATAAAGTTTTATAACGATAGACTAGAAGAGTAGCGCCAATCTGTCGTATAGCTATGTCTTTTTCTTAGCCTGGAGTATTGCATGATTTAACAGTTTATAATGCGGCCTTAATACTTTTTAATACTGTATCATTTTCAAATCAACACGCCTTTCAGACCGTTTGAAGGAATTTGACCAATAGCGGCCTGCACACGTAAAGTTCGGACCGCGGGAAACGCCACGTGCCATTTCAATCTTCGTTCCGAACCGTACGTGTAAATGCAACTGTAATAGTAAAATAGTAAAAAAAATATGGTTCAGAACGAAGATTGGAACGGCGCGTGGCATTTCCCGCGGTCCGAACTTTACGTGTAAAGGCCGCTATTAGGCCATAATTTTGCAGGAGGTAGAGTGTAATTCTATGTCAACAGTTTTTTTAATATAACACGAAAAAGGAATTTCTAATGGATGTAAAACGCCTTTTAAAAAACCAATGAAAAAAAAGTGTGAAGGTCAAGAAACCACAAATGAGTATCAATTGATAATTGACCAATTGAAATTCAATAAATGTATTTTTTTGGCCAAATTTGTATTGACCGTAAACAAAAATAATATAATAAGTGCTAAGCGATAAAAATAATAGTTGTTTTAATGCTCCCAATAATAACAACGCACCGTGCGACTTTTTTTTAACACCGCTTAAACTTAGGTAGGTGCAGTCAAATACTAAAACAACACTTATAAAACGGGACATAATCGTATTAGATATCAATAAATTGACAATAAAATCCCAAAAATAAGCATAAACTCACACTAAATTTCAAATTTGTTGCCACAATTACAGAAAGCAGGTCTTTTTACGGCTAAAAACACAATAAGAGTGAAATAATCGTTAAAACAACAGGCTCACTGGGTATTGTCATTTAAAAACCGTTAAATTCTTTGTAAACGCAATCACCATGTTTGTTCAGCCCCACACTAATTAAAATCAGCAAATCAACAATTCCATTCGTTTATTACATATAAACTAGAATAGTTAAACGTCAGAAAAAAGCTTAACGTTTTTATTCCTGTCATTATGATATCTATTTATTTGTTGTAGACTAGTCTTCTATTGTATTTATCAGTATTCATTTTCTCTGTATTCTATTTTAATACATTGTGAATCATTATGTTTAATATGCCCTTTTTTTATTACATTGCATTGCGAGAACGTTATCGCTATCGAAAAAAAACGTACAGAATTAACGTAAGCCCGGAAGGTCACGTAGAGCGCAAACGTTAATTTCATATATTTTGACAGCTAGCGAATATCGTTTACGTTAGCGTATAGCACCTCTGTACTTTTAAATTTGTAATCGATAACGCTACGGAACAGTTGGATATTAAAACCTAAAGTCCTTTAAATAAATAATAACTAATTTGAATAAAGCGGGGTCGTAATGGTATTGACCTGAGGTGTATTTTAACGCATAAAATCGGCAACGCGAGAAGTTTATAATTTTATATCCAGTCGTTTGGATCCGTAAGAGCTGAGCGGTTTTATGATTTGATCAAATTAATTTACATTTAAATATCATGGGCCAATTGCAAACAAATTGACCTAGTCCCAAACTGAGCTCTAGGCTTATACTATGGGTACTAGACAACGATAAATGTCTTAAAGAAATACATTGAAAACAACTAAGACTTAGATAAATATTTATGACTATAACCGCCTGTTTCACAATCGACAAGGAAAGCATATTTAAAGATTTTTAAATTTAACAGAAACGTCTGTTACTAATAATTTTTAAAATAATTTTTTTCGCTTTAATATTGTTTAAAGCATATTTGACAAATTTTGCCCTTTCCCTTTCTTACACTTTAAATGGCAGACAAATTTACTCGTCGATTGTCAAACAGACCAGATAAAAACCCCAGACATAATGGCGACTCCATCTTTCAGAGCTGATATCTCTCAAACGGCCCAACCGATTTTGATGAAACCTAGCTAAAAACCACCGCTAAAAAACCTGCTTTCAAATTAAAAAAACCGCATTCAAATCGATTCACCCGTTTAAGATCTACGGTGCCATACACAGATACACGGATACACACGTCAATCTTATGACATCCCTATTTTTGCGATGGGAGTTAAAAACGTAGGACATTGAAATAACATTGGTTGTAAATGTGTCTGCAACCAGTTGTTGCAAATTAAGCCGCAGTTATAAAAAAACGAAAATGACGTAAATCCTTGAACCGCCGGCGACGCTTTTCATTAGGTTCCCGTTCAGTCCGCACCAACATACGAGTCGAGACATCTTCGGATAGCAAACAGACGCGCGTGAAAATTCTGCGGACGTAGGGATGTGAGTACTGGTAGGGATGTATGTTCTGTGATATTTTTTTAGGTTTTCTGGAGAAGTGTTCAAGTCATGTAGATTAGATTATGACGCGTGCTGTCAGCGCTGCCGCTGCCATAGATAAAATAGAATAGGTCATGTCGGTTTTCTGTGCTTGAACCATGTAAGGCTAAGGGATTGTTGCCCTTTCCGCTATCTGAGGACGGCCATGGAAAACTTTTGCGTTTATTTTTTATTATTTTATTATTATTGTTTTTTTTCTCTAGTTTTTTTATTATTTTGCAATCATTCCTTGTTTTCAAATAATTATGTGTGTGTAACCTTCCGTGGTTTCACCTGATGGTTCCAACGGAAGACCAGCGCTGACTTTAATGCCAGCATTACGCTGAGTTGGGACCATTTCGTGGCTACTTCCTTCTTGTACGTGTTAATCTGTTCGTTTTTTTATGTATGTCACGAATAAATGATTTTTCTTTCTTTCTTTCAAAATGTTTACCTATTAGTATTTTATTTAACATGTTGCTTAATTACATAAATATTTCCTGTCTAATTTTTTATGGTAAGTAGACGAAAGTAAACGAGCACACACGCCAAATGATACCTAAATAGGATCTGAGACCCGTAGTCAGTTCAAATCTCAGGAATGCCCTCCTAAACGATCTTAATATTAATAAACCTAATCTTAATTGAGATGCCCATCACAAGATACGTCAAAGTAAAAGTTAAGTAAAAGCCAATAAGACTTTGAAGACTATGGTGGAATGCCTTTATACGAGTCATTTCATCAATTGCTTTATTCTCACACTGCAACACAACAATGTGAACACTGCTGCTTAGTGGCAAATAAGATAAATGGTAAGATGGTGGGAGTAACCCGGACGGACCCTAAAAATTTCACTCCACTACGAAGCTGACTGGAAAGCTTTATTCATTTGTTTCTTACTCTCTTTTACAACCATTCTCTACTCAACACAACTAATACACTTCTTTCCACAAACTTTGGACACAAACCCTCGATGGAACCCCTACGTTCTAAGGCCACGGAACCCTCCAACACATCCCTACATGGCTAAGGCTCCTTCACACTGCGCTTCCCAGCCCGGATATGAAGATAGCGGGAAAAACGAAACTCCGCCGCCGTTATATTTTGTTCTTTCGCTTTTTTGTTCCCGCCTCGTATTGATTCTGTGGTTTGATGAATGCGCCTTTGATGTGGATGTGTTGTGTTTACACGTCTGAGACTGTTGTCTTGCTCTTTTTTTGAAAGTGTGAGGGAGTTATAATGCTCGATGCAACACCTGCAGTTTGTGAGTTCTTACTCGGGCACACTGCAAGTCGAGTTACTAATGGTACAAACGAAAATGAGTGTTTGATGCGTCTTCACAGCTCAATGCCTTAAGAGATCGAATTGATATTTGGTACAGAGATAGTTTATAGCTCGGAAACGGACATAGGATACTCCTTATCCCGAAAAATTGGACGGTTGCTGAGGGAATAACGATTAATGACTTTTATGCGGTCGTATGTCGGTATCAGAGTGGTGGGTTGTAAGTCGTATTTCTGCCCTGGATAAAAACATAGGATATTTTCTAATCCGGTTCTGAGGAAATCACCTTTAGTGAGTTTTATGCGAAAAAAGTCTCGGGCAATTGTTGAGAATAACTTATTTAAATTAATCTTTATTGCACGAAAATACAAATTTGATTACAAAAGATGAACTTAATGCCTTAATTCCATTCTTTACGAGTTGACCTTTGTGCAAATCAGAAAATTGTTGTAAGCAGTGCAATGTACTAACGATAGCATCACTAACTAATCTAACATCAAACTCACTTGTATAAAATCTATTTTGGTAATTTCACCGGCAAGTCATCTACGACATCCCTTCTTACTTCTTAAATTATCTTAAAGTCGACCGCCTAGTCTATCTCGATACACAGAAATTGCATTTCAAATCGTTATCAACCATCGATCGTATCGAACCTGCACCGCGTTGCATCGGACCGGTGCATGACAACTGGTTATCATTCCTTCTGGAAAATCAAATTGGCAAGAAATGTTTGGCTGTCCCAAGCGTTTAGAGATCGGGGAAGTGACGGGCGGGTATGTTTTTATCCGACTATCTAACAAGGTTGGTAATGTTTCTTTGTGGCCGAAAATGTGGGGTATCGTTGTATTGGTTTCACTCAAAGAGAGAGATGGGGTGTATAAGAACTTCCTCAGTTCTGATGGTGCAGAGATAGTTGGGTTTTTCAAAGCTTGCATTCAGTTATTAAAGTTAGGATGACGCGAATAGCTTAGTAATGACGTGTTTAGGAAACTACCAAATATTTTTTGATACGCGGGAGTGGGTCTACCGAGTCTTGAATGGTGTCTTGAATTTATTTCTCTATACAATACGATAACAGGTCAAAAACGATACGTATTACCGCCGTGATACCGCCTAGAATCTGGGACCAGTTCGTTTGTAGTGCGCGTGCCGCGGTTTATGCTGGGGACAGTCTATTCTGACTTCTGGCTGAAAGGTGTCGTGTTTGGATTTCGGGGCAACCTACCAGCAGCGACCATGACGCCAATTTTGGCAAAACAGGACCACGCTGTATTGTCACCTCGGTGTTAGTTTTAATTTTAATATTGTTATGGAGGTTAGTCTATAAGGTGGTAATTATGGGCCTCGGAGTTCGAAATAAAAAAGTCTTATGCAGCGTGGGTAGGCCTCCAACAAGGTGAACTGACAACGTGGCTAAAGTTGCGAGAAACGGATGGATGGAAGCGGCGCAAGACCGGTCCTTGTGGTAAACCTTGGGGGAGGCCTATGTCCAGCAGTGGACGTCTTTTGTCTGAAATGATGATGATGATGATGATGATTCTTATTCCTAAAGATAGGGGTAGCGATCCAGTTAGACCCTGCACAAGATCCTACTACCACTTTTTTACACAAGCTACAGTAATAAGCCCTGCATTAACGCCCAGCCACACCGCTTGCGTGACGTGCACACGTGCGCGTTCGCTTTCCGCTGCGTTGTATAGTGACATGTCGTTATAAGAATTCATACTATACAACGCAGTGGAAAGCGAACGCTCACGTGCACGTGCACGTCACGCAAGCAGTGTGGTTGGGCCTTTAAGTGCATAGTTAAATAGATGCACTCTTCATACCTTCACTTCATTTATCAAGGTATATTAATCGCAGCCGGCTTTGCCTATCTGTACCCTGATTAACTTTAACCCATTATTCACATTAACTCGCCGCTATCGCTCGCAATAATAATTAAGGCGTTGGACCTCACACGGGTTGATTAAGAAAAAAAAATGGCTGCCGATATCGGAGGTCCCTAATGAAGCTATGCAAATGCGTAGGCGCACGCGGTTTGTTTGATTCGCAATTTATGTGTTGAAAGTGAAAAGTGTTTTATTTACTTGGATATCAAGGTAGAAACGTTAAGTAAACGTCGTAATTCAATCAAGTTAACGTCGTTATTAGATTTTTTAATGGCAATGAGGAAGCAGGCGATCACACAGAGCACCTGATGGTAAGTACGATCTCAGACCCGAGACATTTGCATTCTTAAAACTGCAATCTCAAGATTGTAATCCTAAGACTACAAACGGTTGCTAACGCTGAGGACTAAGATGGAACGTCTCTATTCTTATTGTTTGTTGTTGTGTTGTGAACACAGATATGTGATCAGACAAATAAATAATGCAATTTGCTGCAACGGTATTGGCGGGAATCGAAATTACGATGAGTATGACGACAGGATGGTCAAAACGTAGAATGCCTTGTCCTTTTTACGCATCTTTTAGTGGTGGTAGGACCTTGTACAGGGTGCGTCCGGATCGCTACCACCATTAACCCACCGCCAAGCAGCAGTTCTCATTGCTGTGTTCCGGTGTTGGGATAAGACAACCGGTGAAATTACTAGCATAGATGCATTCCTCAGGGTTGGCAACGCATTTGAAGTCTTAGGATTGCAGTTTCAAATGTCTATGGGTCTCAGATCCCACTTACCATCAGCTGGCTTGAGTGCTCGCGTGCCTTCTCCTTGCCATAAAAAAAACCAGTCATGACCAATGACTAAGTACAGGGCAACCTGTGAAAGTAGACGTCTTATTGCTATTACATAGATTTTT